>OY482673.1:134906814-136106814 GCA_960531455.1 Urophora cardui | reverse complement strand
GCTGTAAATGCGCATTGTAAGTCATCTACTTTTCAGCCTATAACTATGCAACTATGCACAAAACATTGAAATGGAGAGATAATAGACCACCAACCGGCTGGACAGCCCCAAACGTCTAACCAGCATTAGGTATCTACTGATTGCGCTTGTTTTGTTTTGTTTTGAGTTCATTTGGTTCTGTCGACAATTGACATTCAATGCAGTAGTAAAACAACAACAACATAATGATAATAATATGCACAACAACATGAAATCTATTTTGCATAATTATAATGACAATAATAAGAACAACTAACGGTAGCTTTTATGTGCATACATATGTACGGCTTATATTATTATAATAATAATAATACAATGGCGCTATTATAGCTCTGACGAGTTTTATGGCCGAGCTTCTCTCCCAATTCGAGGTGTGCTCCTTTTTTTGTTTTTCCTACTAATTGGGTGGACCTACAGTTTTATGCCGGCTCCGAACGGCGAATGCATTTTTTGTGAGAAGCTTTTTCATGGCAGAAATACACTCGGAGGGTATGCCGCCCACTGCCGAGAGGTGACCGCTGCTCTTAAAAAAACCCAATAATTGGATTTTTACTAATTAGAAAAATTGTTTTGGTGTTTTGCTCGGACCGTGGTTTGAACCCGAGACCTCTGGCATAGCAGGCGAGCACTCCACCCACTGCACCACAGCGGCTTATATTGGTTGTAGTAAATAAAATAGTAGGTAGGTACTAACGATTAGTGTTCGCTTGGCGCACAGCGATAACAGGGAGCTAGAGCCACAAATGTGCTTATTATACAGATATAATACCAAGCTCATTTAAATACCTAGACTTATACTCAAATTCTTTAAAAATATAGAGTTTGTGGTTTCTTTATAGATTAGGCTTTGCTCGTTAATTGGCGTTGAAGGCAAGCTACTAATTACTTCTGCTCATCTCTGGAGCCTAGTATAAACAAGAGTGTCGGTGATTTCGTAATTAACAAATTTTAACGGAGTGTTCGATACCAGAAATAGTTTAAAATCGATACCAGATTGTATCAAATAGACACTCGCTTTTGTAAATAGTAGTTTCAGATTGATACTAGAGAGTACCAGAATTATACTGGATGTAATATTAAATTGATACTGTGATATGTTCGAAAGTATCAGATTGATAACTTCGAAAGTATCAATTTGATACTTTATTT
The DNA here is from genome assembly GCA_960531455.1 of Urophora cardui. NCBI lineage: Eukaryota > Metazoa > Arthropoda > Insecta > Diptera > Tephritidae > Urophora > Urophora cardui. The sequence continues at coordinate 136,105,626 of OY482673.1, read as the reverse complement.
AATGAAGGAAAATGAATACTGAAAATTTTCAAATTGACGACTGATTTGTATCGCCCTGAGATGAGTGATTTGTATCGGCCTGAGACTGACTTTTTTTTGAGTGTACATACATAATTACTGAAGCTTTTGATAGCTACATACACAAGTACTTAAATCATCTAGAGTATAAAACTAAGACTTTTGGCTCAATATACAAGTAAATATTCAAAGTGGGCATCAGCGATACAATAAATTAAATATCCAAACACCCAGATTTGAAGATGGCTACGCAGGCTTCTCTAACGCTGGTATGAGTGCCTGGACACTGCAATATACCAGGCAATGAGATGGCAGACGAACTTGCAACAGGGGGCAGTTCTGCTCCGCTTTCGCCATCTTGGAAATGTTTAAGAATGCCGCTCGCTACATGCAAGCTCAATATTAAGAGATTTTTCCATGCAGAAGCGGGTGCTAGATGGAAACGCCTTAGTACCTGCATTCATTCTAGACTCGTATGGCCTGATTGTGATGCGAGACGTACTAAAGGGCTACTTCTTCTAAAGAGGGCAGACCTGACACTCGCTGTTGGCCTGATTACGGGCCACATCATTATCGGCAGACATGCTGAGAGATTGGGCGCTCCTTTTCATGATTTCTGTAGGAGCTGTAGAGATGAGAAGGAGCTTGAAACTGCAGAATATTTGCTGTGTGAATGTCTCGCGCTGTGAACTAAGAGGCTAAAATTTCTGGGGGCACCCCACTTTTCTGGTCTCGGCGATTTGGCCGATTTAGAGCCTGTAAAAATTCTAAGATTCGCTGAATCCACTTTCTGGTTCGAGTAGGGGTTTAGATCCTAGTGGTATCACAATGGGTCCTTATGGGCCTACCAAACCTAATCTAACTATTTGGATAGTTCACATACATACATATATGTACATAGGTGGTGTGAAAAAATACACTTTCATTGAACAAGTGATTTTACTCCCAGTGTCCGTAGAGATGTGTTTGGCCATTTATTATAAGTGATGTGATAAATCGAACCGATGATATTCGCCACACTTCCACTAGATATATATGTATGTGGCGAATATCTATTCCATTATATTTGCCTACATGTGGCATTTTTTTGTACAATTAGTAGAGCGAATAAGACGTATCGATAACAGTCGCTAATCTTTCCTATAAGCAGATAAATTTATTTCTGAAGATTGAAAACCCGACCCTTAGTTTAGTAAATGCCTACGTATTCAAGAAGGCAGAGGAAAAAGAAACCAAAAATTAAACTAAAACACTTTAAGATAAGCGGAAAAATCCAACTAACTCATACAGCGATGGTAGAAGTGATAGCTATTTCGAAGAAAAATAACTTTCTTTATTTTTATGTGAATTACATATATATGAGCTATTTGCCAGTTTTTTTTTCCTTTTTTTTGTGGTTTTTTTAATTAAGAAAAATTAAAAAAAAAATTTTTGGTTGAAGTTATGGATCCATTTCGGAGACCACCACATCCCCTCATCAGATTTCTTCAGGCGGCCTTTCTTTATTATCAGACTTCTTTTCGGGAGCACGCCAGGCTTTGAACATACGCTCCATCGCTATATGAATTAATTGAATTTTTTGCTTATCCCAAAGTATAAAAATTTAAATTAAAAATAATAATTTCGTGCATAATAATGTTAAACTAAAACACTTTCTTCCATTATTTATTTATTTACTCGTATTTAACGATAACAGGCCTTGTTTATTTTTATATTTTTTGAAAAACAGCTGTCTCTACATCCACCGCTTCAATATGTTGTTGAGAATTTTTTTCTATTTTGGAAAAAATAACAATGCCTTTTCTTGAAATGACGGTTTCTATAGAAGTTAAACACGTGTAGCTCTTTTCGTGTGTGTAAAAACCGAAAATAAAAATGCACACCCTCGTTTCAGAAATTAACAAATTATTATTTTAATGAACCTTTAATACATGTGTATATGTGTATGTATAACAAAAAATGGGTTATGTAAAAAATGTGTTATGCGGTGCCATTTTCTAACACACTTCAAGTCTTGCCTTCCGGAATGACAAAATTGTAATAATGCTAGGGTTGGGCGATATATGTATATCGATATATCAATATATCGATATATCAATATATCGATATTTTTAAAATAGTACAGAAGATAATATCGACGATATTTTGAATTGCTGTGCATCGATAATCGATAATTTTTTGCCATTTCGTGCCACATTCGATATTTTTCATACATTTATGATTCGCTTTGAATTTAACAACAGACAATTTTTTAAGAAGTGGTATAACTATAATGTCAGCAGTGCTAGAATTTCCATTACTTTCTTGTTCAAGCAATGCTTAATGAGTTTTACGTTTATACTTCAAGATTCGTAGAATATCTATAGACCCATCCAACTATAACAACAAATATCTAGTAAATTATCAGCCTCCGGCATATTTGGATTTCAGTTTTGAGATCTGTGAGAGAACCTCGTGAAGAAGTGATTTTTCGCCGAGGCGTGCTTTCTTAATGGGGTCGGCTTTCCATTAAGAAAGCATATATATTGATATATCAATATATATTTACACGGCAAAAATCGATGTTTTTAAATATCGATACAATATATTTCAATATATTTTTCCAGTTTGCCCATTCCTAAATAATGCTAGCATTGACGACAATTAAACGATGACGCAAATTGGTAATGGTGGTAATGAGCGCCCCTATCATGCATGAGAGCACAGAAGATATGTATACCAATATGATGAACTGATTAACAATGCTATGGAAATTAATTATGAGTTATGACGACAGGTGCGGCGGTGACCATAGATTTTTGGATGAAGTGTAGCCAGTAGTATTAACACTATGTGCGCCATAACATGCTCACAAAAATTATTTTTTTTTATCCTTTTTTTTGGAAATTTGGAAAAATTATTATTTTGAGGTTGCTAGAGGGTTAACTTGTTCCAGAAAATTATTCACTATAAAATTTCAGTAGAGGTGTCCTCAGAAAAAATATTTGTAAAATGAACCTAAAAGACCATAGGAAGCCAGAAACGTATACATATTTCGCTGAATCTTAAATGTGTTTTGTTACGGGTTCTACTGAAGCAATATGATTACTTCTTTAACAAAAGATTTATGATTTTGACGGCGAGACGTATGTACATATGTATATTTCCTAATTGATTGGTGAAAAGAAGAATTATAAAAATTGGCCGACAAGATTTTTAAGCTTTCGTCTATGTTATCGAAAGAAATGTTGTACGTAAAAGGAGGTAATTAACCACGAAAAAAAACTTACAAAAGTTCTCTTTTTTATTCCTAACTTTCACGATCATTAAATTTGACTTTAAAAAATACTGAGCGCCTCATTTAGGAATGCTTCAACAGCGCTATGCCTTATATTTATAAATACGCCTGGATACTCTGGTCGGGCACATCCCATACCCTCCGTTATCACTGCACAAAGCTCACCTCTATAATTCACGGCAGGTCCACCGGAATCTCCGTTACAATGACCAACACCGTCGCTTTTGGCACACAACTTCTCGTCTGTAAAACGAAGTGTAGTATTTGCGTACAATTGGGCACAAGTTTCCATATTCTGTATTCTCACAAAACCAGCCATTAAATCATTCGACATTTCTCCATTTTCCTCTGTCATCCCAAAACCGCATACTCGAATTTTTTCTCCATCACGCGGCAAAACTTTGCTAAGCGGTATTTTACCGACATAATCGCCAGCGATAAAGGCCCCACATAATAATACAACAGCAATATCCATTACTGATGTTTCAGGAACATATGTATTGGGTATAAATACTATTTGACCATATTGATCTTGCCCCCCATCATCCGTCCGACGGGAACGGCCAGCCTCAATTCTAATGCTACACGCTGGTACCGTGACTACACAATGCGCTGCTGTAATCACATGTCGCATGCTAACTAATGAGCCTCCACATGTTCCTCCAGGAATGTTCACAATTACCATATATTTAGCATTTATTACTTTTAGCCGAGATCCGCCAACAACGCGGAAAGTTGCGTTTGAATCACCATACACAAGGCTGAGCTGTAGTGATAGTAGCCAATAAATATAACGCGACTTCATATTATACGATTTTTATTACTTGCTTAGAAGCACTAGAATGGAAAAGCTGTCAATTTGCTCCAATATTTATAACACAAAAAAATCCACAAGTGTTCCAAAAAAAAAAAAAAAAACGCTGCCCACGACCACTCCGCTGTTTCTGCTCAGACTAATAGAGCCCGTGCACAATTGACTTCTACCTCGCTTTGCTTCAGAGTTTTGCTTTGACAGTTTCTTTCAGGATGTGCTTTTCAAAGGTACATGTTCACAATTGAGGTGAAGCGAGTAAAGCAAGGTATAAAGTTAGCCATGTTTCAACTTTTTGATTTTTTTTGAACATTTTCGAGTAGCCCGAACAGTTGTTGTTCAAATGCTCGAACAGTCGTTTGTTTGTTTATTACCCGTATGTTTGTACGGGCATTTGAACAATTCGGGTATTTTGAAGTTTGTTTTTTTCTTTTGTTTATAATTTTTTTTGTTTTGTAAGCTCGAATGTTCGAATGTTTGTACGGGCATTTGAACAACAAACGGGCTTCAAACAAAAACGATCAGATCGAATTACTCGATACCCGGGTACCTAGAGCTCTAGTTTGCAATAGGACAGTCAAATTTTTAAATGAATAAAAGTTTCGTGATTTTTAAAATTTCTTATAATATATTTTTCTTCTAAAAAGCACCAGATTTTTTTTATTATTTTTATTTAGTGCAAGAAATAGGTTATATACTTTTCTCAAAAAAAAAACAAAAAAAAATGCACAACGATGAAACCCCCCACGAAACAAATTTCTGGCTACGGCCCTGCATACTAACATACATACATTTAGTGCTGTAAATGCGCATTGTAAGCCATCTACTTTTCAGCCTATAACTATGCAACTATACACAAAACATACAGACAGAACATTGAAATGGAGAGATAATAGACCACCAACCGGCTGGACAGCCCCAAACGTCTAACCAGCATTAGGTATCTACTAGGGATCCCAATCCCGGGATCCCGGGATCCCGCCCTTTTTAACACCCCGAAAATCCCGGGATAGCTAGAATTGTATCCCGGGATTTTCGGGATAAGATAAAGATAGAATATTCCGCTATTAAAGCAAAGAAAAGTTATATTTTATATAATTTTTATTGGTCTCAGATCTGTATACTAATAGCATTTCCTATTCTGAATGAAAATGTTGCATTATTACATTGTAGCATTATCAACATGTGTCCTGTGCCCTATTAAAGTGTTGCATTTTTCATGTGATGAATGAAACAAAAATAATGCACCCTTTTACTTGTGCTAAGAGCAGAAAATGTTGCCCGTAGTCGGGCCAGTTTTATATTTTGTCAATAGAACAAACATCCCTAAAAAAGTGTTGAGTCTGTGTGGAAGAGAACAAAAGTGAAGAAAGTGCGACATTTCTGCTAGAATAAAAAAGTCCATTAGTCAAAGTTAGGATTAAAATTTTTGATTTTTTTTAATAATTAAAATTTTTTGTGTTGAAGTAGGTGTTGCAAGGAAACGTACGTTAGGTCTTTTTAAAGCTTTTAGCTGGTGGCAAAATTCATTTGATAATTTCTGTTCCCTGATTTTTGGTCATTTATTTCTCAAATTTTTTTTTGGAATTTTTCCACATGGAAAGTAAATGGAAACAAAATTTTAATTAGAATTGATAGTCTTACAACACTCTACTAAAATGAAATACGCAGCTGCATACTCGGAATTCATATCAAAATTTTGCCTCCGATATTTATCTATTCAGAAGTTGCATTAATTTTCTGAATTTTTCGGCATGCTTGGAAACATTCGCTTAAACAAAGTGCGTCGTTAAATTCTAAAAAAATTTTTATTGCAAATTATCAAATGATTACAATTGAAAGCACGATCATTTCTTTTGAAGAGAACGTAGACATCTGAATAAGATACCCGAAAAAGCAAAGCGCTGTTTTTAAGAGAAATTATCGTTCTTTCAATAGCTGCAATCATCTTTTAATGAAAGTAAGTAGGTAATTTAACAGATTGAGCAGTGAATATAGCAAAAAATCAAAACCTACACATATTACCGAAAATCCGACTTCAGATTCAGAATCAGCGCACCGAAATCCTTTAGAAAAGTTGAATTTTATTTGAGTTAGAAAATTTTTTGGAAATTTTGCCGGCCTGTGTAATTAAAGTCCAAATCCCGGGACCAATCCCGGGATCCCGGGATTATAAAAAAAAATATCGAAAATCCCGGGATCGTAAAAATCGGAAAAATTGGAATCCCTAGTATCTACTGATTGCGCTTGTTTTGTTTTGAGTTAATTTGGTTCTGTCGACAATTGACATTCAATGCAGTAGTAAAACAACAACAACATAATGATAATAATAAGGGCAACAACATGAAATCTATTGTTGGGGTAAGTGGAAAAAAATTCAACAACTATTTACAGCGAAGGTTGAGTGTATTGAGCTATTTCACGAAAAACCATTTGCATAATTATAATGACAATAACAACAACAACTAACTGTAGCTTTTATGTACATACATATGTACGGCTTATATTGGTTTTAGTAAATAATATAGTACTAACGATTACTGTTCGCTTGGCGCAGACCTGGTTAATATCAAGTACCACTTGTGACAAGTACATTTTAAAAGAATTGTACTAGTACTGGTACTTGCATTCCCAAATTTTCAAGTACTAATACAAGTACAAGTACAAAGAATTGAAAAAGAATTGAATTTTTAGCAAATACTTCAAAGTAATTGAAAAGAATTGAATGTACTTGAAAAGAATTGAAAAATGTACTTGAACCGATTTTTCAATTCTTTTCAAGTACTTGAAATAATTGAAAAATGGATTCAAGTAAATTTTTCAATTCTTTTCAAGTACTTTAAATTCTTTTCAATTACTTTGAAGTATTTGCTAAAAATTCAATTCTTTTTCAATTCTTTGTACTTGTACTTGTACTATTACTTGAATATTCTGAAAGTACTTGGTACGGACTCATTACTTCAAGATCAAAATATAAAGTATTTAAGTACGTAATAGTCCAATTACCACTCAGTATTACCCAGGTATGGCTTGGCGCACAGAAGTAATCTACTGAAGCTTGTGATAGCTACATACTTAAATCATCTACAGTATAAAACTAATTGCGTTTTCGATTCTGGCAAAAATGGCACACTTATTCTGCATTTTTATCCATGACACAAGAAAGAAGATAGTGTAAACGTCAAATTTTTGTCGCCATATTAACCACCTGACAAAATTTTCAAAAGCTTTCGATAAAGTTTCGCATAAGGTAGATACTAAGTATACGCTAAATTAGCACGTCTTGGTTACCACTCTTTTCTCTTTCTTGAGCGAATGAAATCGTAATTTATTTTAAGGGTTTTGCGCGGTCGACAAACTTTGCTCCACAGGGCATCTAGTATTTTGGGTCTTTTATTGTTTGTAATTGTACACTAATGTCGTAGGGTCTTGCTTTCTCAGCTACAGACGTCTTCTCTACGCAGTTGATCTGAAGGTTTCTGCCGAAATCTGCAGAACTCTGTACTTCTAATCGAAAACCCTTAGAACGATTGTAAATGTGCCCTACTACGTCACGAACGACCGAATACATCGCGATCTAAAGATACCTACTATCGCTCAAGGAATCAAAATGTATGCTGCAGCATACAAAATGAGATTATTAGCTCACCCCAACCCACTCGCCCTAGCCCTGACGACAAAACCAACTAATTTCGTACGCCTCAAAAGAAAATCATTTACAGATCTTTATTGATGCACTACAATAATTGGATGCACTACTGAGAGCAATCCATACATGCCCACTATGTTTATTAAGTCATTATTAACCTTTAAGTGACGAGGTGAAATTTTGTGGCATAGTTTACGACGTGGTGGTAAATTTTTTTCTACGAATTTTACTTAAAACTCTCAATAAAAAATAAATTTTTTTATAATAATTTTGGCATTGGAAAGAGCCCAGTCCCTTTTCACATGAAATTGATAAAAAAAATTAATTAAATTTTTTAAATCAACAAAGTTTTTACTATAATTCACAAGGTCCTGTTCTTTCAAAATAGCGAAAACATCACATGAGAACCTTATAGATAAAAGGTAAAACAAAAACTTTCTTTAAACTTTAGAGACGGGTTTTCATAAAAAAATATATATTTTTAAATATATAATAGGAATTTTATTTAAAAAAAATTTTTTGTAGAAAATGCTGGCCAGTCTTTTTGAAGTTTTTTTCATAATAACGTGAGCGTATAAAATGAATCACGAAACGAATTTTTTAATTTTTCTTCCAATAATCATTTGAAGAAGTGGTAAAATTAATAGCCCATGTTATTCAAATTGCCAGTGAGAGAAGTTTTAAATGGAAATAAATTATTTTTGAAGAAAAAGTTACGTTAACGTCGAGGTGTGGTAATTTTTACCCCGATATCATAATTTATCCGTTATTGGAGATCTTCCACCATAGAAACTATACTGATCGATAATTATGATGACATGAGGAGATTCTAAAAGCATCAAAATACTGCTGAGAAGCGAGAAGTGGAAAATTTCAAAAAATTGCATTCGAAGAAAAACTAACGTTACCGTAGACGTGGGGTAATTTTTACACCACCATCATCATTTCTCGTCAAATGTTACACCTTCCTCCATAAAAACAAAACGGGTCAATAATTACAACGAGATGGGAAGATACTAAGAGAGTAAACTTGCTGGATGGTAAGTTAAAAGAGATATTTAAAGAAACTGTAAGTCGGTGTAAAAATATCCACCACGTCGTATGTTAAAGGTTAATTACTAATTACTTTTAACGAACCACAAAATTGTTAGATGTATTTTATTTATACAGAAGGCAAAATATGTTGGATGTTAAAAAAAAAAAACTTTGTACTCATTTCTTATTTTAATCTCCCGACAATCCCGTGGTTGAAGTTCTAGCAATCCCGGGATTTTCGGGGCATTAAAAAGGCCGGGATACCGGGAACCCGGGATTGGAATGCGCAGTACATATATACATATGTGTACTTCCAAATTGGTTAGTGAAAACCCGAATTATAAAAATTTACTGAGAAGCTTTTTAAGCTTTCGCATATGTTCTCGAAAAAAAGGTTGTACGTAAAAGAAAGTAATACACAAAAAAAAAAAATACAAAAATTCTCTTCTTTATTCTTAACTTTTACGATCATTAAATTTGACTTTAGCAAATATGTAGCGCCTCATTTAGGAATGCTTCAACCGCGCTATGCCTTATATTTACAAATACGCCGGGATACTCTGGTCGGGCACATCCTATACCCTCCGTTATCACTGCACAAAGCTCACCTCTAAAATTAACGGCAGGTCCACCGGAATCTCCTTTACAATGACCAACACCGTCGCCTGCTGCACACATTTTCTCCTCTGTAAAACGAAGGGTACTATTTGCATACAATCGTGCACAAGTTTCCCATTTCTGTATTCTCACAAAACCGGCCATTAAATCATTCGACGCTTCTCCATCTTCCTCTGTGATCCCAAAACCGCATACTCGTATTTTTTCATCATCCCGCGGCAAAACTTTGCTAAGCGGTATTTTACCGACATAATCGCCAGCGGTAAAGGCCCCACATAATAATACAACAGCAATATCCATTACAAATGTTTGGATAACAAATGTTGTGGGTACATATACTATTTGAGCATATTGAACTTGCCCCTCATTATCCGTCCGACGGGAACGACCAGCCTCAATTCTAATGCTACACGCTGGTACCGTGACTACACAATGCGCTGCTGTAATCACATGTCGCATACTAACTAATGAGCCTCCACATGTTACTTCAGGAGTGTTCACAATTACCATATATTTAGCATTTATTACTTTTAGCCGAGATCCGCCGACAACCCGGAAAGTTGCGTTTGAATCACCATACACAAGGCTGAGCTGTAGTGATAGTAGCCAACAAATATAACGCGAATTCATATTGTAGGAGTTTTATTAATTGATTAGAGGCACTAAAATGGAAAAGCTGCCAATTCGCACCAACATTTATAGCACAAAATTCACAAGTGTTGAATTAAAAAAAAAAACAAAAAAAAAACAAACAAACAAAAAAGCTCCCCACAACCGCTCCGCTATTGCTGCTCAGACATACATATAAAGCCAGACAAAGTTCAATGGAACTTTAAGAAGGTTATTTGGTAAAAACGCTCGACTTATCTAATAATAGGAGTGTTTTTTGGGCACTTCTCTGCCCGCTTATACTGGATTCTGCTCTCTTGGCTGACAGTTTTCATACAAAAGAGACTTTTAGAGAGTATGCCAGCTACTCATTAAACTGAGCGTAACTGATTATGCAAATTTTTTCTATTGTGAATAAGTGAAATGGTTTAAATTTTTTGTCGATAGATGTCTTCTCCATATCATACTATATTCGAAACCAGCCAAGACTCAACCCAACACACTTCTTTCCAATTACCTTACTTTAATGAACGGTGTGCGTTGAGCCTTGGCTAGTTTAGAAGATAGTTTCGAAATGTAGAAGACATCTATCGACAAAAATTTGAAACCATATTATAAAATAAACAACGCACCTTTACCTTTATCTTTATCTTTATCTTTATCTTTATCTTTATCTTTATCTTTATCTTTATCTTTATCTTTATCTTTATCTTTATCTTTATCTTTATCTTTATCTTTATCTTTATCTTTATCTTTATCTTTATCTTTATCTTTATCTTTATCTTTATCTTTATCTTTATCTTTATCTTTATCTTTATCTTTATCTTTATCTTTATCTTTATCTTTATCTTTATCTTTATCTTTATCTTTATCTTTATCTTTATCTTTATCTTTATCTTTATCTTTATCTTTATCTTTATCTTTATCTTTATCTTTATCTTTATCTTTATCTTTATCTTTATCTTTATCTTTATCTTTATCTTTATCTTTATCTTTATCTTTATCTTTATCTTTATCTTTATCTTTATCTTTATCTTTATCTTTATCTTTATCTTTATCTTTATCTTTATCTTTATCTTTATCTTTATCTTTATCTTTATCTTTATCTTTATCTTTATCTTTATCTTTATCTTTATCTTTATCTTTATCTTTATCTTTATCTTTATCTTTATCTTTATCTTTATCTTTATCTTTATCTTTATCTTTATCTTTATCTTTATCTTTATCTTTATCTTTATCTTTATCTTTATCTTTATCTTTATCTTTATCTTTATCTTTATCTTTATCTTTATCTTTATCTTTATCTTTATCTTTATCTTTATCTTTATCTTTATCTTTATCTTTATCTTTATCTTTATCTTTATCTTTATCTTTATCTTTATCTTTATCTTTATCTTTATCTTTATCTTTATCTTTATCTTTATCTTTATCTTTATCTTTATCTTTATCTTTATCTTTATCTTTATCTTTATCTTTATCTTTATCTTTATCTTTATCTTTATCTTTATCTTTATCTTTATCTTTATCTTTATCTTTATCTTTATCTTTATCTTTATCTTTATCTTTATCTTTATCTTTATCTTTATCTTTATCTTTATCTTTATCTTTATCTTTATCTTTATCTTTATCTTTATCTTTATCTTTATCTTTATCTTTATCTTTATCTTTATCTTTATCTTTATCTTTATCTTTATCTTTATCTTTATCTTTATCTTTATCTTTATCTTTATCTTTATCTTTATCTTTATCTTTATCTTTATCTTTATCTTTATCTTTATCTTTATCTTTATCTTTATCTTTATCTTTATCTTTATCTTTATCTTTATCTTTATCTTTATCTTTATCTTTATCTTTATCTTTATCTTTATCTTTATCTTTATCTTTATCTTTATTTTTATCTCTATCTTTATCTGTATCTTTACCCTTACCCTTACCCTTACCTTTACCTCTACCTCCACCTCCACCTCCACCTCTACCTCTACCTCTACCTTTACCGATTTTAATCGTTATTTGCATTTCTTCGGATGAAAAAATCATTATGAAAACTTCGTTAACAATAAAATGCAAGTGTGCCAATATAATGATTTTAGCACATTCTATCCAAATATGACCTCATCTCTATTCTGAAGATTTTTATTTTTTAAATTTTTAAATAACCATTATTTACAATTTTTATTTTTTCGATCAAAAATAATTTTTATTTTGGATTTCAATTTTTCCGATCAACTTTAATAAATATTTATTTATTCGTTTTTCCGATCATAAAAAATATTAAAAAGCTCATTATACCTTTCATGAGAATGAAATGGTATTATAACTTAGTGCCAAAAAATTATTGTTGAAAGTACCAGAAGGAAGCGTGGAGGACCCACCAAAATATATACCGATATGATCAGAATCACGAGCTGAGTCGATTAAGCCATGTCCGTCTGTCCGTCTGTCCGTCCGTCTGTGTGAACGCAAACTAGTCCCTCAGTTTTTGAGATATCTGAATGAAATTCGGAATACAGGTATGTTGTTATATGCAGCTGATCATTTGTCGGAACCGGCCGAATCGGACCACTATAACATATAGAAAACAACCGATTATTCAGATATACATGAAATTTTTGGATGTAATTTGTGCATAACTTCCCCATTTAAACAGCTAAGGACATGAAACTTTGAAGTATACGTGCCCATTTTGGCCCAAACAAGGTTATCGAAAATTGTCAAGATCGGACCACTATAACATATAACATCCGATTATTCAGATATACACATTTTAGTGTATAACTCCTCCATTTTAACAGCTAACGGCCTGAAATTTTGAAGTATTTGTACCCATATGGACCCAAACGGGATTGCCGAAAATTGTTAAGATCGGACCACTATAACCTATAGCTCCCCTACAACCGATTGTTCAGATATGGACATTTTGGTGTATAACTCCTCCATTTTAACAGCTAACGGCCTAAAATTTTGAGGTATTTGTGCCCATATGGGCCCAAACAGGGTCACCGAAAATTGTCAAGATCGGACCACTATAACATATAGCTCCCCTACAACCGATTGTTCAGATATGGACATTTTGGTGTATAACTCCTCCATTTTAACAGCTAACGGCGCGAAATTTTGAAGTATTTGTACCCATATGGGCCCAAACGGGATTACCGAAAATTGCTAAGATCGCACCACTATAACCTATAGCTCCCCTACAACCAATTGTTCAGATATGGACATTTTGGTGTATAACTCCTCCATTTTAACAGCTAACGGCGTGGAATTTTGAAGTATTTGTACCCACATGGGCCCAAACAGGGTCACCGAAAATTGTCAAGATCGGACCACTATAACATATAGCTCCCCTACAACCAATTGTTCAGATATGGACGTTTTGGTGTATAACTCCTCCATTTTAACAGCTAACGGCGTGGAATTTTGAAGTATTTGTACCCATATGGGCCCAAACAGGGTCACCGAAAATTGTCAAGATCGGACCACTATAACATATAGCTCCCCTACAACCGATTGTTCAGATAGGGCATTTTGGTGTATAACTCCTCCATTTTAACAGCTAACGGCGTGGAATTTTGAAGTGTTTGTACCCATATGGGCCCAAACGGGGTTACCGAAAATTGTCAAGATCGCACCATTATAACATATAGCTCCCATACAACCGATTGTTCAGATATGGACATTTTGGCGTATAACTCCTCCATTTAAATAGCCAAGACACCATTTTTTTCTAATAAATCTTTCCATAAATAGCCCACAAAATTAAAATAATAAATTAAACTTAATCCGGCTATGTACATACATAGGTAACTTTTCATTTCCCCACTCATGAAAGGTATGAAGTCTTCGGTACGGCCGAAGACAGCCGCGCTTTTACTTGTTTTTATTTGAGTTCTGCTCAGCTTTGCATTTTGCCATGGCAGTTGAGCTAATTTTAAAAAAAGTTACAATTTCTTTGCATTGACTAATCACTGCTTTTACTTCACCAAGTTTCAAACAATCTTGTACAACTAAATTTAAGGAGTGAGCTATACAAGGTAAGTGCTTTTTTCTTAAAATTTCACATGCTTTGATCATATTTCTGGCGTTGTCGTTAACTAGGCAAATGATTTTGTTACTGATGGACCATTCAGTAAATATTTCATCAAGCGTTTTCGCAATATTTTCCGCTGTGTGATTTTCTTCGTTTACTAAGAGTCTTGTTGAAAGAACAATAGTCTTCAGATTAAACTCTGCATCAACATAATGACCAGTAGCAGTAAGGTATGCATCTCCTGAGCGAGATGTCCACATATCGCACGTTATGGCCAGATACAAAATTTTTTCCAATTTCTATCAACTTAAGGCCATAGATTTCAATTAATTTATATGTTAATAGAGCTTTTTGGCCGGTCGAAAGAAAAGCAAACGAAAAGTTTCTTTTATTCTCCTACGCGTTTCGGCGTTGTCATCGCCTTCCTCAGGGAGTCTAATTTATTTGAAATTGTAAAAATTAAAAAGTACACAACACATTAATATTTAAATAATTACAATTAAAATTGCTTGATAAAATACATACATACATATAGTGTAATTTAGAAAACATTAAGACGACATTTAAAATGACTTACATTTAAAATATTTAAAATACACTTCACATCACAACTATAATCAACATACGTCTACTACATAAATATTGCACTTTTTATCTCCTATTGTCATTCGTTCTCGTTATTGTTGCTCTGTAGGCGCCACTTATGTTGTCAACGTCTTCCTTAAAGTTCATTGCGTTTCTTATTCGTTCTTTTATGCGCAGACTTTCGAGTGTCAATCTTGTTTTTGTTCGTCCCTCTATGTCCAATATTCTTGCATTGTCAAAGTCTGCTGTATGTCCCGTATACGTTAAGTGTTGCGCTAATGCTGTTGTTGATTTTTTGTTTCTTACGTCTGTTTTATGTTCTCCTATTCTAACACCTAGTGCACGTTTTGTAGTACCTATGTACGTTTGGTTACAAATCTCATCTTTATTACCTTTGCATCTAATTTCATATACTACGTTGTGTTGTTGTTCTTTATTAATTTTGTCTTTTGTCCTACTAAATATTTTATTTAGTGTGTGTAAAGGCTTGTGTGCAAATATAAGTTTATCGTTTGGTATACATTTCTTTAAGTTTTTGTTGTCTGTTAACCCCTGTATATATGTCACTCCTCTAAATATTTTGTTTGTGTGTTTGTTCGTTGTTTCTACGTCTATTGTGTTCGTTGTTTGCATACGTTTTGTTGTTGTTATCCATCTCGCTATTATTTTTGTTGGATAACCATTATTGTGTAGAATGTTTTTGATTTTCTTTTCATTGTCATTTATGAACGCCTGGTCGCTCAGTGCGTAAACCTTCTTTATAAAGTTTATTGATGTGTTTTATTTTTGGGTCCAGGGGTGGTTAGAATGATAATTGATCATCCTCGAGGACGCTATTGGCTTCGTGTACCAATTAGTCAAGAGTTTGTTATTTACTTTATGGATTTCTATTTCTAGGAAGGCTATTTTGTTATTTTTTTCTTTTTCTGCAGTGAATTGAATCCGTTTATGTTGTGCATTAAGTACTGTCAGTATGTCTTCCACGTCCTTAGTTTTTACAATAGCGAAAATATCATCTACATATTTCGTTATGTATTTGATATTTATGTCTTTACTTTTCAGTTCGCCTATGGCGTCGTCAAGAATTTGGTCCATAACAATGTCGGCAATCGTAGGTGATAGGGGATTACCCATAGGCATACCACGAATCTGTTGGTACACCGCCCCGTCATAAATAAAGTAATTATTGTCTCTTAAGCAGAAATCTATAATGTCAAGGAATTGTTTTCTCGAAAGGTTGGTTTCTTTGTGTAAGGATGTCCATTTCTGCATAATTGTCCGTATTGCTAGGTGCACTGGGATATTGGTGAAGAGGGAAATTACGTCAAATGATATCAGTATTTCATCTTTTTCTATGGTCAAGTCTTTTAACTTATTTTTTAATTGCAACGAATTCGAAATATTATAGTCCTTGGAGATTAATTGTTTTAAAATTTGTCCTAGGTATTTAGAGAGTTGGAGGCACGGTATATTGGTAGAGGCAGAAATAGGTCTAAGAGGTGTGTTTTCTTTGTGGATTTTCGGTAGTCCATATAGTCGTGGGGGTATAGCAGCTGTGCAAGTCAATTTATGTTTCTCTGTAATATCAATACTGCCATGTTTGTATAAGTCATTGACTATGGTATTGTTTTTCCTCATTAATTTTTGCGTGGGATCTACTCTCATGGTTCTGTATGTGTCTTTTTCGTTAAGGAGTTCTATCATTTTGTTTTTGTACTCTGTATTGTTCATTAGTACTGTCTTGTTACCTTTGTCAGCGTTTAAAATAGTGATCGAGTCCTTGTGTTGGTGTATTAGTTTTTTGGTGTCTTCAAAAACTTTAAGTATAAATTTATCCTTATCACTATTCTTAAATTTACTCCTAAAAGACTCAACTCTAGAAGCTATGTTGCATCTTGCAAAGAAAACACACCTCTTAGACCTATTTCTGCCTCTACCAATATACCGTGCCTCCAACTCTCTAAATACCTAGGACAAATTTTAAAACAATTAATCTCCAAGGACTATAATATTTCGAATTCGTTGCAATTAAAAAATAAGTTAAAAGACTTGACAATAGAAAAAGATGAAATACTGATATCATTTGACGTAATTTCCCTCTTCACCAATATCCCAGTGCACCTAGCAATACGGACAATTATGCAGAAATGGACATCCTTACACAAAGAAACCAACCTTTCGAGAAAACAATTCCTTGACATTATAGATTTCTGCTTAAGAGACAATAATTACTTTATTTATGACGGGGCGGTGTACCAACAGATTCATGGTATGCCTATGGGTAATCCCCTATCACCTACGATTGCCGACATTGTTATGGACCAAATTCTTGACGACGCCATAGGCGAACTGAAAAGTAAAGACTTAATATCAAATACATAACGAAATATGTAGATGATATTTTCGCTATTGTAAAAACTAAGGACGTGGAAGACATACTGACAGTACTTAATGCACAACATAAACGGATTCAATTCACTGCAGAAAAAGAAAAAAATAACAAAATAGCCTTCCTAGAAATAGAAATCCATAAAGTAAACAACAAACTCTTGACTAATTGGTACACGAAGCCAATAGCGTCCTCGAGGATGATCAATTATCATTCTAACCACCCCTGGACCCAAAAATAAAACACATCAATAAACTTTATAAAGAAGGTTTACGCACTGAGCGACCAGGCGTTCATAAATGACAATGAAAAGAAAATCAAAAACATTCTACACAATAATGGTTATCCAACAAAAATAATAGCGAGATGGATAACAACAACAAAACGTATGCAAACAACGAACACAATAGACGTAGAAACAACGAACAAACACACAAACAAAATATTTAGAGGAGTGACATATATACAGGGGTTAACAGACAACAAAAACTTAAAGAAATGTATACCAAACGATAAACTTATATTTGCACACAAGCCTTTACACACACTAAATAAAATATTTAGTAGGACAAAAGACAAAATTAATAAAGAACAACAACACAACGTAGTATATGAAATTAGATGCAAAGGTAATAAAGATGAGATTTGAAACCAAACGTACATAGGTACTACAAAACGTGCACTAGGTGTTAGAATAGGAGAACATAAAACAGACGTAAGAAACAAAAAATCAACAACAGCATTAGCGCAACACTTAACGAATACGGGACATACAGCAGACTTTGACAATGCAAGAATATTGGACATAGAGGGACGAACAAAAACAAGATTGACACTCGAAAGTCTGCGCATAAAAGAACGAATAAGAAACGCAATGAACTTTAAGGAAGACGTTGACAACATAAGTGGCGCCTACAGAGCAACAATAACGAGAACGAATGACAATAGGAGATAAAAAGTGCAATATTTATGTAGTAGACGTATGTTGATTATAGTTGTGATGTGAAGTGTATTTTAAATATTTTAAATGTAAGCCATTTTAAATGTCGTCTTAATGTTTTCTAAATTACACTATATGTATGTATGTATTTTATCAAGCAATTTTAATTGTAATTATTTAAATATTAATGTGTTGTGTACTTTTTAATTTTTACAATTTCAAATAAATTAGACTCCCTGAGGAAGGCGATGACAACGCCGAAACGCGTAGGAGAATAAAAGAAACTTTTCGTTTGCTTTTCTTTCGACCGGCCAAAAAGCTCTATTAACATATAAATTTTCCAATTTCAATTTTAAACTCGCCTTGATGCATTCATATTTCTCGAAAATGAGTTTGTCTTTTTATGGTTTTTGCTTGGCATTTCATACCTGGGGTCCAACACTTTTAAAAGATTCTTGAAACCAGCATTATTTACTATGCATAGTGGTTGCGAATCTACACACACAAACTCAGCCAGTGCGACATCAATTTTTTTTTGCGCTCACAGTTCGGATCATATTTAAATTCACGGGTGAAATATGCACTAACAGACCTAAACAGAAGTTCTTCAATTCCGCATATTTTATTTATTCACCTTCAATACTAACCTTTGCGCTGAACCATTGCTGGAAGTGTTTGATGATTCTGAAGTTGATGAAGCAGTACTGGTTGAACAAGCGATAGATGAGCATCTAGAAATGTGGTCTTTTAAATTTCTGGTATTACCACTAGTGCGGTATTCTTTACCACAATAGTTACACTTCGCAAGTTTTTTGTCGCTTGATTTTTTAAAGAAATTGCACACTTCGGAAATTTTTGGTTTCTTAGACGGTAATATGTTCTCAGCCATTTTCGCGATTAAAGTAAAAAATGGCGCTTTGGGAATTAATGTGCAAATGAGAAAATGTCAAAATCGCTAGGAATGAGGTATACCCGATAGTCGCGATAGTACGAAAAATATCGATAGTAATTTCAAATGACTAGACTATCGATACTATCGATAGTATCGCCGATAGTTTGACATCTCTACTTGCAATACTTTTATGTCGTGTGCTACGAAGAGCGAAGTACTCAACTGTAGGCATTCGTTTAAGGCAGAGTCATCGTTCGAGTTCTGAACTAAAGTTGAATTTGAGTTAACTAATAAAAATCGTTCAGAACTTTTCGGAATTCCTCTCACTCTCCGAAAACACAACAACAACCACATGGCAAAAAAGTTCTGAACTCGAACGATGAATCCGCCTTTATTCTTTGAATTCAACAACATTTGCTCGCTGCCGACGTAGTACAACTTGTAGTTGTACACTTTTGTTTTATTCTGCTGCATATTCAATGTATGAATATAACCGTGCAGCTCTTTAATATTCATAGAAGTGCCCCATTAATTAACCATAACTCAATAACTACAAAAACATATTGTGATGGGTTGAATATTTCAATTGTTTGCTATGCCTTCAGTGCATATGTGTGTACTAATGTGAACATATCCTAAAAATCAATACACAGTAAATGACATTCAAAAGATCTGTGAACATGATAACGTGTTTACATACATTCGTAGGTATTTACGTGTTTATATCGGGAAATCACTAGCACGTTAGCTGTAAATTATGTATATTTTGCAAACACAACAACAAAAAACAACAAAAACAATCAATACTAAACATAAACACATGTAAACTAAATTTACTTATACATACAATCAGTTCCACTCTGCTGATTATCATCATCATCAACATCGTTTAGCGTTATTGTTGTCGCCTAGTAGTAGTGGGACTTTTTTCGAATAATATTCGAATAAATATTATTCTCATAAACGAATAATAATATTTATGGGAAAAAAATCGAATAGTGCTATTCGAATAGTACTATTCGAATAATACTATTCGAATAACACTATTCGAATAATACTATTCGAATAGTAGTATGTATGTACCAAGGCTGCAAAATAACGTTATTTTTAACAATAAACAAAAAAAAAATTTGTTTCTGTTGAAATATTCGATTTTATAAACGTAAAAAGCATAACAAAATCCATTTCGTTTCAACTGTTATCAAAAAAAATTAACAAAATTTTTTTTGTTTTGATAATTATCAAAACAATTATTTCAAAAAAATATAGTTTCAAATTTAAACGAAAAAATTGACTTTTCAATAATTTCGTTTTCTATGAAGAAAAGAAATTTTACATATGTTTGTAATACAAACTTTGTATGTATGTACATTAGACTGACTACAAAACATATGGGATTTGCAAAAGTATTGAATTTTTTCGCTCCCCGCGCATTTTCTGATAGCTTGACAATAGAAAATAAGATCTGCATAAAAATCTGACCATCGGTGGTGGGAAATAGCCACGCGCATTTGACCTAAAGTTCAAAAATTGACCTAAAAATTATGCATTGCTTTAGAGACCAATATCTCTTTAAACAATGATTTTTGGAGAAATAATGTAATAATCATTTTTATACTAAATGAAACTGGGAACATATTCCCCATATGATAGTTATACCTACCGTTATCCTTTCAGGACATATTGAGTCCTTAAAGTGAAATTTACATTTTTTTGTTTGTTAAAAACGCAAAAATATATATTTAAAAAATAGAGAAATGTATAAACTATACATCATTTAATAGGTTATTTAAAGTAGTTTTACACATCATAAATTTTTTTTTGATTTACATGCACTATTAGTCAAGAAAATGATTTAAAATAATAAAGTCGCATTTTTTTCAAACTTTTTTTTTTACTAAACTGAAAATATCGTAGTAGGCTTTGCAATAAAAAAAAAATGTGGTATAGTTTCATATTTCATCTCATTCAATAGTTTGTTGAACGTTCTTTAAAGTGAATTTGTAGCGGTAGTGCTCATAAATGTGTTATATTGAGTTCAAAAAAGTTTTTTTTCAAATTTTTTTAAAACTATTATTGTAATGGCATTAAGATCCAGATGCATTCCCTTAATTGGTAATTATTTAATAACATCTTACGAGCTAAGTGCTATGTAAGGCTTTTCTATTGTATAATGTAAGAGTATCTTTTTTAAACACAGGCTTGAAAAAAAACTTTGAATGGAAATATGCTTCCAAGCAGAAGAAATGTGTTAAGCTATTTATTTTATTTGATTCGTGATGAACATTAAACGGCAAAGGAAAGCATTCCTATTTTGTCCAATAGATTGATTGAGGTCTATACGAAATTCGGAATTCCGACCAAAAGAAAAGATGGAATAGAGAAAATGATTAAAAGGCGTTTAAACCAATACAACAAAATTATTAAATTGAAATGTGGTAAGGTAAAAAAACATTTTACTGACTCTCTGGACGTATTATTTGACATGTCTCATGCAAATGCCATTAAAACATTGCAAAAGAATAAAAATACGAAAGCCATAAACTTTTTAAAGGAACATCGCGTATCAATAAAAGCTGTGCCCTCAAAATTGGCTTTAGAAATTGAAGTACAGTATTTTTATTAAATAATTACCAATTAAGGGAATGCATCTGGATCTTAATGCCATTACAATAATAGTTTTAAAAAAATTGGAAAAAAAACTTTTTTGAACTGAATATAACACACTTATGAGCACTACCGCTACAAGTTCACTTTAAAGAAAGTTCAACAAACTATTGAATGAGCTGAAATATGAAACTATACCACATTTTTTTATTGCAAAGCCTACTACGATATTTTCAGTTTAGTAAAAAAAAAAAAGTTTGAAAAAAATGCGACTTGCTTATTTTAAATCATTTTCTTGACTAATAGTGCATGTAAATCAAAAAAAATTTATGATGTGTAAAACTACTTTAAATAACCTATTAAATGATGTATAGTTTATACATTTCTCTATTTTTTAAATATTTATTTTTGCGTTTTTAACAAACAAAAAAATGTAAATCACTTTAAGGACTCAATATGTCCTGAAAGGATAACGGTAGGTATAACTATCATATGGAGAATATGTTCCCAGTTTCATTTAGTATAAAAATGATTATTACATTATTTCTCCAAAAATCATTGTTTAAAGAGATATTGGTCTCTAAAGCAATGCATAATTTTTAGGTCAATTTTTGAACTTTAGTTCAAATGCGCGTGGCTATTTCCCACTACCGATGGTCAGATTTTTATGCAGATCTTATTTTCTATTGTCAAGCTATCAGAAAATGCGCGGGGAGCGAAAAAAATCAGCACTTTTGCATTTGTGGTCAGTCTAATGTACATGCGTACATGAATAAAAACAAATACAATTTTTGTAAATTTTTTTGATATCAACGAAACAAAATTATTCTGATTAAAGGTTTATTGATAATTTTTGAAACGAAAAAATTTTGTTTCTGATAATTAGCAAAACAAAATAATTTTTGGATATTTTTTATTGATATTTTTTGAAACAAAATTATTTTGTTCATTTCGTTGAGCAGCCTTGGTATGTACATGCATAGTTTGGGAATTCCACTTGCCTTCGCGCAAGCCAGAGTACGTATATATATATAAACATACATATGTATGTACTTACAAAAGCAAAAGCATAACATAATAATACAATGGCGCTATTATAACTCTGACGAGTTTTATGGCCGAGCTTCTCTCCCAATTCGAGGTGTGCTCCTTTTTGTTTTTCCTACTAATTGGGTGGACCTACAGTTTTATGCCGGCTCCGAACGGCGAATGCATTTTTTGTGAGAAGCTTTTTCATGGCAGAAATACTCTCGGAGGGTATGCCGCCCACTGCCGAGAGGAGACCGCTGCTCTTAAAAAATTCAATAATTGGATTTTTACTAATTAGAAAAATTGTTTTGGTGTTTTGCTCGGACCGTGGCTTGAACCCGAGACCTCTGGCATAGCAGGCGAGCACTCTACCCACTGCACCACAGTGGCCACATTAAAGCAAAAGCATACATATATACATTCAATAGCTATTCGCGAAAAGTGGTATTCGAATAGTGATATTCGAAT
The DNA here is from genome assembly GCA_960531455.1 of Urophora cardui. Taxonomy (NCBI): domain Eukaryota; kingdom Metazoa; phylum Arthropoda; class Insecta; order Diptera; family Tephritidae; genus Urophora; species Urophora cardui. The sequence goes on along the minus strand of OY482673.1, from coordinate 136,082,669 downwards.
AGTACTATTCGAATAGTATTTAATCGAATATACGAATAAATTATTCGAATAAATATTATTCGAATTACGAATACCTTTCGAATAAAATGATTTTTTATTCGAATAATTTTTATTCGAATAGTCCCATCCCTACTGCCTAGATATTACCTGGTTGGAAATTGGTGCAACATTCAACATGCAGCATGCAACATGAATGCATATGTGGCCATCGGCTGTCAATCATCATGTCACACGTTATAAATGACTGAAGAGAATGGTAAACGTAATAGCAATATCAATAGCAAGGGAGTTGCCATATCATAGCAAATAACATAAACAGTGTTGAGGCAGCGAAGTCAGTAAGCAAGCAGTGCAGGTAAAGCAATGGAATAAAATATTACTTTATTGGCAACATTTTGGATTTGTTTGGTTGCTTTGATTGTTGTACTTTTTTGTTGTTTTGATTATGGTTTTTGTTAGATTTTTTGTTTTTTGTTGTGTTTGTTGTTGCTGGTGCTGTTGTTTTTCAGACTGCATGTAATTCAATGTAACCACCTACAATCCGACATCTGTCGCTACCTGCTCTTTCTTCTTTCTCTATAACGACAAAACGCATCTGATTTGAATATCCATGCTTAATACATACATACGCAATCCTTTCAGCATTTACGCATTATATTTAGTCATAATTTATCACCTACGCTTCGGTTGTCAATGCATACAAAGGTAGTTGTTGTTGGTGTGCATCAGTTTTTACTGTCATTATCATTATTTTTGTTATTGTTGTTATTATTGTTATTATCTACCTAGTTACCCTCGAAATATAAAATGTTTTTGTTCTTGTTGTAACATATCATACATATTTACTGCTGATTGCATTACCTTCAAAAGCATCGTCGTTGAAGCAACTGATTATTTGCTTGTTGTTATTGTTGTTGCTATTTATGTATTTATCATTGGCAACGTGTCAGCAGTTTATGACATATTGTCATGCATTTTCTAAATGCAACAAATTTCTTTGACAAGCGTCAATGTCACCTCAATGCTGACAACACCATGCGCCAACGCCAGCAGCAGCGCCATATTATATCTGTATGTAGCATCAACCCTCTAGGAAAATGAAATTGTAAATGAAAAAACGTGGGTTTTCGTCTTGGTAGGGCGTCGAGACTTTTTCTGTAAGTTCACTTAAGTACGTTGGTCATTATGGCATATGAGAATTAAAAAAAGAATTTATTTCAATTCCACTTTTCACCTTCTCTTTCATTCCTTTGCAATTTAGATTTTAATTTCAGTTACATTTTTATGTAATTTCCAATAAAATTTTGAGTTTCAATTTCTAATTCAATTTTCGTTTCAATTTAAATTTCAATTTCAATTTGACTTTCAATTTCGACTTCACTTTTACTGTCAGTTTTACTTTACATTATAGTTTTGAGTTTCAATTTCTGATTCAATTTTCGTTTCAATTTCAATTTCAATTTGAATTTCAATTTCGACTTCACTTTTACTGTCAGTTTTACTTTACATTATAGTTTTGAGTTTCAATTTCTGATTCAATTTTCGTTTCAATTTCAATTTGAATTTCAATTTCGACTTCACTTTTACTGCCAGTTTTAATTTTCATTATAGTTTTGAGTTTCAATTTCTGTTTCAATTTCCGTTTCAATTTCAATTTCAATTTGACTTTCAATTTCGACTTCACTTTTACTGTCAGTTTTACTTTCCATTATAGATTTGAGTTTCAATTTCTGATTAAATTTTCGTTTCAATTTCTATTTCAATTTCAATTTCATTTTGACTTTCAATTTCGACTTCACTTTTACTGTCAGTTTTACTTTCCATTATAGTTTTGAGTTTCAATTTCTAATTCAATTTTCGTTTCAATTTCAATTTCAATTTCAATTTCAATTTCAATTTGACTTTCAATTTCGACTTCATTTTTACTGTCAGTTTTAATTTCCATTATAGTTTTGAGTTTCAATTTCTGTTTCAATTTTCGTTTCAATTTCAATTTGACTTTCAATTTCGACTTCACTTTTACTGCCAGTTTTAATTTCCATTATAGTTTTGAGTTTCAATTTCTGTTTCAATTTTAGTTTCAATTTCAATTTCAATTTGAATTTCAATTTCGACTTCACTTTTACTGCCAGTTTTAATTTCCATTATAGTTTTGAGTTTCAATTTCTGTTTCAATTTTCGTAGCAATTTCACTTTCAGTTTCAATTTTACTTTCAGTTTCACTTTCAATTTCTCTTTCACTATCAATTTCACTTCCAACTAATACTAAAAATTAATTTCAATGACTATTAGTTTTTAATCTCTTTACTCTTTTCATGTTTCTTCTTTCCTTGGCTTTTAGCAAGCGTATTATAATTGGCGCCAATAAAATATGTTGTTAGTTCTGCACGCATTTAATTCGAAAAATTAGCATTACAATATTTACATATGTATCTTTGGTAATCAGTTGTTTTTCTTGGTGATATAAGTTTAGCTACATATGTATAAATGTAATCAAATTTAAGTAAATAAACAAAATTGTTAACCTTGTTAACGTTTTTTTGCTTATGAACTTTTTCAACCACCTTCACTGTCTCTGTCTGTCATTTCCTACTACTCAGCCACCACAAATCTATTCCTTTTTACAAGCTTTTATTTTTACATATATTTGCTTGTTTGCTTGTTTATTTGTTGCATGCCTCACATGTTATTTAAACGATTTTGCTTGTTTGCTTATTTGCTTATTACTTTGTGGCTACTATTTTCTGCCCGTTGGCTTATTTACCTATTCAATCAAAGGAAATACGTTTTGCAACTTTTCAATTCTTTTTTAATATTTATTTACTCTATTTATGTACTAAAAGGGGTTAAGTGGTGGTTATTAATTTAGGTGTGCGCTGTTTGTGTATTCGTAGGTAAATATTTGTGCTTTATGCAGAGTTGATACGCTGACATATGCACAAAAATGTGTTGATTTAATAACTTTTTAATGTTTGTACTGTTTTTTTAATTTTAATTTTAAAACTTTCCAAGAAAATTGAATGGTCGTTCATTGAATTGAAATTAATTTTGCATGTGAGCTTTTAACTAGATATATAAAATCTATACAGTCGAGAAATTTTAGATTTATATATGTATGTATGTACTATGTACGTTTGTTAACAAAATAACCGTTGTACTTATAAACACATATTTTGTTATGTATCATGTATTTCCATGTATGCACATACATACATACATACATATGTATGTATGTACATATACTCGTATTCCCATTACCCTGCAGTGCATTTACTTGCCAACAAATACCTTTTGCATGTTGTTTGCTGTCAGTAAAGTTAAAATAAATAATAGCTTAAAAAAACTAAAAAACATGCTTTAATCTTAAAAATCGTACTAAAAATTGAGAAATAATTTAATTAGAAACAAAATGATGAACGAAAATATAAGTATTTAAGGAAAAGCGTGGGGTGCTCAGTATGTCAAAAAATATTTAAAATCGGTGTTTTTTTTACTAATAATTTTATTTTGACTTTTTTGAGATTTCATATATCGTACTCTTTAATTTCGCAACTAGGTATATTTTTGTACTAGTTGTACGAATCGAAAATTTTCATGTTCAAATATTATTGAGCACCCCCACGCTTTTCCTTAAATTTTTATTTTTTATTTTTAGAGAAATTTTTTTCACCTCACGTTTACAAAACATTGTATAAAAATGTAATTAGGGTTCCGTTTCGTTGATTCAGCACTTACTATTAAATGAATTACAAACAAAACCAGTTCTTGCTTTGCATACATATGTATGTACATGCGATTGTTTTTATTGCAAACACAACAACGACAAAACAGAAAGCTTGTTACACAAAACACAAAACCAGTTCTTGCTCTGCATACGTATGTATGTACATTGTACATGCGGTTGATTTCATTGCAAATACAACAAACCCAAAACAGAAAGCTTCAAGCATTATTTTTGAGTGAATTTATGCATTGAGTTTATCGCCATCGCTATGAGCGATCGCTGCCTGTTGTGCGTTAGTTCGCTCGCTATTTGAGTGGTTATACGTTTTTCTTTGAACATTTGTTTGTGATTTGAGAAGAATGTACTTTTGAGCGTTCGTGAGTGAGTTTTTCCGTACCCTGCAAGCTTGTTACTTATTGGCTTGTATAAGGGAGTGAATTGAAATTCATAGAGGCTATTTTGAAGAAAGGTAACATAAAAGCCGCAATGAAGCATAAAATATAGTGTTGAATGTCCTACTATATGATGCCGTTGGGCTGTTGATGTCATGTTGCGAATCCGGAGGAGAATAGAAATAATAGAGAGAACACAAAAAAGTGAATGTTTGAAAGATATAATAATTTAGTTAAATGTTGCAACTTTTAGGATGGGATGAAGTTACATACATACATACATACATACATACATACATACATACAGGTGAAGCTAATAAAAGCGTGTTAAAAAAGCAATCGTTTCCGTTGAAGCTATTCAGGTTTTTACCGTTTATACAATTATCAAAATAATTTATAGTCGCAAAATAACGATAATGAAATTATCGAAATAATACCATTTCGTTGACTAGCGAAAAGAAATTATCAAAATAATTTCATTTCGTTGATTAGCGTTATCTTAACCAAATTTATAACGTTGAAATGCTTAGTGCGCTTGCAATGCCGTCGCGAACAATCGGCCGAGTACTCGCATACATACATATATGCATATGCACACGAACTGCTACGATTTGAGTGACAGCTGTGTATGTACATAAGCGCCTCGTGCAGGCAAACTTTTTGTTGATTTACTTCGTTTCAACGTTACCGGTTGCATTCGGTAATTTAGTTTTATGAATTATCGAAACGAAATGGCTTTGATAATTTAGCGTTGCGAATTAACGAAACAAAACCATTTTGATAATTTAGCATTGTGAATTAAAAAAACGAAATAGAATCCGTTCGTTCGTTAAGCATTTCTGCCTTAAAGCGACCTCCAAAAGACCATTTGGCGCGCTCCTCTTTTTCTTTCTAGTTCCCTTTCTCTTCCCCTTGCCACTTATTTGCGCTTTCTTTTCCCTTTATCCATTATATTTTGCGTCTTCTTTCCTCCTTCGCTTCCTTTCCTTCGCCATATCCGTCCTTCTCATTTTCCTCTTCCCTTTCCTTTTATTACCCATCTTCAGTGCTAGGCCTTTCATGAGACTTCAAATTAAAAAATGAAATAAACTGTAGCGTAAAAATGGATTTTTGAACAGGTGGCACCGTTTTTGTAAAAATTTTAATAAATTACTCATTTCTATGCGAAGCCCTTTCATATGACACCTCAAATTTAAAAATCAAACAAACTATAGCGTAAAGCTGAATTTTTGAACAGGTGGCAACCCTTTTTGTAAAAATTTTATTAAATTACTCAATATCAGCCGCTGTGGTGCAGTCGGTAGAGTGCTCGCCTGCTATGCCAGAGGTCTCGGGTTCAAACCACAGTCCGAGCAAACACCAACAAATTTTTCTAATTAGTAAAAATCCAATTATTCGGCTTTTTAAGAGCAGCGGTCACCTCTCGGCAGTGGGCCGCATACCCTCCGAGAGCCTTTCTGCCATGAAAAAGCTTCTGCGAAAAAATGCATTCGCCGTTCGGAGCCGGCATAAAACTGTAGGTCCACCCAATTAGAAGGAAAAGCAAAAAGGAGCACACCTCGATTTGGGAGAGAAGCTCGGCTATAAAACTCGTCAGAGTTATAAGAGCGCCATTTTATTATTATTAAACGGTTTTATTTAGCTCACCCCGTTTGTTTTATTATTTATTATTTATTCTTTATTCTTGGGTCAGGTTAGGTTAGGTTATGCTGGCTGGCTACTAATAGCCTCACATAGACTGGATAAGTCCGTAGTGTTACCAGAAAGTTCATTGAACATGAACACCTATACTTCGAAGCCCGGACGCAAACTGAAGAACATTCCCGTCCCTTTGGCAAATGCCGAGAGTTTCTTTACCTCTACTGTGGATACGTGTTTAATATCATTGAAGAAGACTTTCCCTAGTAGCCGAAGTCTTAGCCTAGAGAACGCAGGACAGGAGCATAGAACGTGCTCCACTGTCTCCTCCTGCAGTCCGCATCCTCTGCATTCACTTTCATCAACCAGTCCCATTTTGAACGCATGTGATGCTAAAAGACAGTGTCCTGTGAGGACCCCGATTATAAGTCTGCATTCTTCCCTTTTCAGGGAAAGCAACCATTTCGTTAGCTTCGGATCGAGCGACTTACACATAATTTTGGACACTCTACAGCCATGCGATTGTTGCCACGCCTTATCAGCCTGGTCCATCATATACCTATAGTACCTATGTTTAATTTCACTGAGTGGAATCGGGACGTCCAAAGAGTATTCCGCTCCTAGACCTGCTCCCTTCTTTGCTAGCTCATCAGCCTTTTCATTGCCGTATATCCCCTTGTGGCCTGGGATCCAATACAGATGGACATTATTATCCCTACACATTACCCTTAAGGCCTCTTTACAGTCCTCTACACACCTAGATGAGGTGCTATGCGACAGTATCGACTTAATAGCCGCCTGACTATCTATATATAAGTTGATACGTTCCTTTCGTAAGGGATTACAGACTAACATTTCCGCTGCCCTCTTTACCGCTAATACCTCCGCCTGAAAGACACTACAGTGATCTGGCAGCCTAATACTGATACTTATTCTTGGGTCAAATTTAGTAATTCAAATTTCACCCTCTTCCTGTCAACCGATTAATCTGAAATTTTGCACACATGTATAACCCCGATGACAATGCAATATTATGAAAAAAAATTCCGATAGGTGGCGCGTGGGTCGCTATATTTACAAAAATCGCATTTATGGTCCTATTTGGCTGAAATTCGGAACATGTATTACTACCTTGAAAAGAAATATTTTCTTAAAAAAAAAAATTCCGCTAAGTGGCGCGTGGGTCGCTATATTTACAAAAATCGCATTTATGGTCCGATTTGGCTGAAATTCGGAACATGTATTACTACCTTGAAAAGAAATATTTTCTTAAAAAAAAAATTCCGCTAGGTGGCGCGTGGGTCGCTATATTTACAAAAATCGCATTTATGGTCCGATTTGGCTGAAATTCGGAACATGTATTACTACCTTGAAAAGAAATATTTTCTTTAAAAAAAATTCCGCTAGGTGGCGCGTGGGTCGCTATATTTACAAAAATCGCATTTATGGTCCGATTTGGCTGAAATTCGGAACATGTATTACTACCTTGAAAAGAAATATTTTCTTAAAAAAAAAATTCCGCTAGGTGGCGCGTGGGTCGCTATATTTACAAAAATCGCATTTATGGTCCGATTTGGCTGAAATTCGGAACATGTATTACTACCTTGAAAGGAAATATTTTCCTAAAAAAAACTTCCGATAGGTGGCGCGTGGGTCGCTATAGAGGCGTTGGACTGCAATAAACTAACGGGCAAGAAACCTTGCAATAATGAAGCACTAAATGAATTAAACAGAATGCGAAATAAAAACTAAAAACTAGAAAATAAAAATAGGTAAAAAAAACTTTTTAAGTTAAACGGTTTTATGTTATACATACATTGCAATGTTTAAGATAAATGTACTAAAAACCAAAAAATAATAAAATAGATACAGTCGTGGGAATTATAAACATTTGCATAGACTAGACTAAAATAAAACCGGGGGGCACGTCAATTGTCTACAAATTATCGACTTAATGTGCGATAGAAGAATCGTTTAATTCGTCGTTAGGCAGTTGGCCCGCAGACGGTGAGGAAATTACTTACTATTTTCTTGCTCATGGAAATTCCAATAGTTATACACTCCATGTTAATAAAAGAGATGTTGCAACTAGTTTATCGTTGGACATTCACACGAGGAATCGTTTCACTGCTCGTAGTTTGTCTTTAATCGACAAAACATATGATAAAAGTACTACTCGCTCACCACTATGAAACCCTAAAACTCGCTTATAATCGAGCTTGCTAGCTTTTTTCCACATTCTAGCCCTACTTATCACACGTCCATCGTTGTCGGTTGTACAACTGCCTAATTATAGTGTAACATTACAAAACAAACATTTTAATCAACGATTGTAGACAATTGACGTGCCCCACGGTTTTATTTTAGTCTAGTCTATGCAAATGTTTATAATTCCCACGACTGTATCTATTTTATTATTTTTTGGTTTTTAGTACATTTATCTTAAACATTGCAATGTATGTATAACATAAAACCGTTTAACTTAAAAAGTTTTTTTACCTATTTTTATTGTTAATACTAATAGCTCTCTCTACTAATTTTTTTAAACAGTGTGATTGGCTGTTGGGCTATTTTACATATCGACTAGCCGTTGCCTGCTAACTTTCGCCAACAGAGTCCTCCATCATCATCATACATTTATTCTCTAATTTTATATGCAACAAAAAATAATCTCATAATCCTTTGTCCAAACGCCTCAAACTGCCAAGTCTACGCAGCATTAAAAAAAGCATAAATCTCGCACCGCTAAAAAATCTCTATTACCAATTATAATACCAGTAACCACTACTTGCGCTTCTTTTACATATATCGTTTACTCTTAAACTTCTCTACAGAGCAGTGTGTATTTGTTGCACAAAATGCCCCTTGGACATAAAATTAATGTCAAATTATCCGACACGCGTGTAAATTTTCAACGTTCAACGCGCGCACAACACACATAATTGCCTCGAGCGCAACTCCCATCGCCCTACAAGCAATCTCATGCCATTTGAATATGCGTTACATGCAATATGAATCATCATAAACATCAACATCGTTGCTTATTCAGTTTTGAGAAAATTTTGCATGCAGAAAAAATTTTGTAAAACATGTTACTTTTTTCGTCGCTTCAACCTTTTTTTGTGTCTCATTCACGTTAAAAAAAGGTAATATATTCATGAGAGCGGCAGCGCTTTAGGATTACAAGCGAACGCGTTGGAACGTGAAATACTCGTAACACTTTTGTTGTGTTGGGGTTCATTTTTACTGACTCGCCTGCAGGTTCTGGCTTTGGATGCGTGAAATTTGGAGTTTTTGTCGGCGCTTGTTATTCATAATCAGATAATTATATGGATATGAGTTTATTTTTTTCTTTTTGCAGATTAACACAAAAGCGTTTTTGGTTTGCCTTTGTGTTCAGCTTTTGCACTCGCATCCTAAGCGTTATTCTTTCGACTATTGCTGGTGAAGATGTATTTTTTTTATTTTTGCTTCTTCTGATTTGATAAAGTAGAATTTCAAGGTGCAGTGAAATAACGCCCGTGGAATTAACGCCTGCGGGCCAATAGGCCGCGTTTTTTCCTTTCTTGAAAAAGAAATAATTCCCGCGGGCGTTATTACGTTTGATCCACGGGCTTTATTTCTCTTTCGGAAGGGCAATTAAGCCCGCAGACGGGCTTTTTTTAAATATGGTGTATTAGGGAAAAAAGCGCCGCAGGCGAAAAATTATTATTGGAAAAAGCGCCGCAGGCGAAAAATTGGAATAAAAAGTCGCGCGATTTTTAATTCCAATTTTTCGATTCTTTCAATTTTTTTTAAATCCCCTTCTAAAATTTCAAATACTCAATCAAAATAAACAAAGCTTCAGTAAATTTCTATAATCATTTATTAGTAACAATTTTCAAGGTCTCTAAGTAAGTAAATATTTAAATACGCAATCAAAATAAACAAAACTTCACATACATATTGGCACTTTCAGACCACAATCTAAACAAATACTCATATAGAGTTTTCAACAATTTGACGACAAACCGGGCACAAAATATTTCTATTGCCATTTACGATTGCAACCTTACTGTGCTCTCCAAAGCAATCCGCACACAATTTAAAGTGATTGCATGGGCTTAAGAGAACATCGCGTGGCTTGGTAAAACAAATAACACACAACAACATGCTTTGACTCTCGCAAAAATTGTCCGCCGTTTCTTCATAGTCAGAACAATCCATTTCGGATACATCAACGTCTTCTGTGTCACATGTCTTATTTTCGGGATTACTCATTTGATTCGCCTGCGGCGCTTTTTCCAATACTAATACACCATATTTAAAAAAAAAACTTAAAATTGGAATTAAAAATCGAGCAATTTTTTATTCCAATTTTTCGACTGTGGCGCTTTTCCCACTAATACACCATATTTAAAGAAAACCCCGTCTGCGGGGTTAATTGCCCTTTCGAAAGAGAAATAAAGCCCACATCGCCGAATAGGGCGCGCGGGCTTTCTTTCCCTTTCTGAATGGAAATAAAACCCACGGGTTTAATTTCGTTTTATTCGCAGGCGCTATTTCTTTTTCAAGAAAGGAAATAATGCCCGCGGGCGTTAATTCCACGGGCGTTATTTCAATGCACCGAATTTCAAGTACAATATTTTAGACCTGTCCTGTCTTGCAAATGCTTCTGATGGGTTATAGATATTCTTTAGAGGCGGGTTTGTGGATTTTTGCTAGCTAGTGATGATAATAATGAGTTGTGGTTAGTGTCTTAGCTGTAAAAGCTTCAGTTTTGGTTTGTGTCAAGGCTAAGTTGGTTTTAGTTTTTATCTGGGAAAATTTTACATACATATAGTGCGTTTAAGCGCTCTTCCTCAACTCAACAAAAAAGGGAGAAACTTGAATTAAGACAGATAGAGGCTTCACTTTAAATTCCCGAAAGACAACAACATGTAATGATGATTATAATGAAATTAGGTGCATGTCTAAACTAAGTGAGCTTTGATTTTAGTTTATGTCTGTGCTTAATTGGTTTAACCCTAGTTAGATAATCATATTTTTACATACGTTAAAGATAATCATGCGTAAAATTGACGCATGATGGGGTTTTCAGCTATATCTTCACAGTTAATTTGCAAATTGGCCCTGATCTTGCACAGACTTTATTATAGATATGTAAAATAAATGTAAACATTATAAATAAAATATACATATTTAAATTTGTTTAGTATAAAAAAACTAAACCAAAAGAACCTCTTCATTTTCTCATGAAATTAGGAAACACCCATTTTCCGTCCCTTTTTGAATGACTTTGCTGCAAAAATCAGACTTTTTGCCTTACAATCTAAATGAATTGGAAACTCATTAAGAAAAATAAATGAAAATTTTTTATGAAGGTCGGTCAAAGACAATTTTGGAACATATCAAATATTGTCCTCCCGACAAATAGCATTTTTGCACTTATTGCTTGGTCCACAAAAAAGACACGACTGGTGCACTTTTTTGGACTCGGCCGAAATCGTCTAAGCCGTTACGCGTTGATTAAAAAGAAGAAGAAGAATTACGTACAATACATAATATAATATGATACACTGGCTCTAACGAGTTTTAAGGTCGAACTTCTTTCCTAATTCGAAGCGTGCTACTTAATTTTGTTTTTGCTACTAATTGGTTGTTTCTACAGTTTTATGCCGATTCCTAACGGTGAATGCATTTTTATGAGAAGCTTTTTCATGACAGAATTACTTTAAGAGGGTATGCCGTCCACTACCGATAGGTGACCAATATTTTAAAAACCTAATAATTGAATTTTAATTAGAAAATTAATTTAATTAAATTTTGGTGTTGGGTCGGCTGGGGGTTGAACCCGCGACCCATGGTTTGGTAGGCGAACACTTTACCTACTTCCCGACAACTGCCACAATACAACACATATATTTTTTTATTATACTGGCTCTTCAGTATAATGTTCTGATGAATGAAATTCATCCTTGTCCTTATACAATACGTGAGAAATGCTTCTTGAAAGTCACGGTAAAGATAATCCTGCGTAATTTTGACTCACTGACCCCTCATATTGGGAAATTTACAAAACTTACCACAGAAAATTATGTGTCACGTGAGAGGTATGCAGCACAACTGAAATATATATAACGTTCAGCGACGTATTCACATAATTGGGGGTGTGAGAACAATAATTCCAAAGGGGATGCGTAATTTTGACGCAGATTATCTTTTTAGGGTTAAAGCAAGTAAAGCAGATTAACTTGTAAAGTTTGATATGACAACCATGAACTGAAATTTGTGATATACAACAACTAGTTAAGTAAGGGTATTGATTTTCTCTGTTTTTGGTTCGCAATTAAGCTGTAAAAGCTTGAGTTTGGTTCCTGTCTATGCTTAGCTATTGTGGAACACTGATTAAAGATACTCTTGAAAAACTTAATGGCTAATCATGTTGATAAAGTGTTTCGATTTAGTGTCTCTTAGCAATAAATGATTAAGTATACTTTGTATGAATGCTTGGAAAATTTAATGGTTAAATCATGCAAGCGGAAGTAGGATGATACTCGAGCATCACTGAACTGCAACATGTTGGAAAAAACAACGACAAAAAAACAAGCAACAAATAAAATACGCTAAATGAACTGAATTAAATAAAGAAAGGTATTGTCACGGCAACAAACTTTGGGAAAAATCTTTACAATTTTATACCCAAAAGTAAAGGTAACTTAGTCAGCAGAAGAAAGCCAACAAAAACTAGCTAAACAACAACAAGAACAATGCGTTTTATGCTTGCAACAATTGTGCATTTGTCGTCTTAAGTAACCACGTTTTTTTTCTGCTACTTTCTGCTTTTTCTCTCTACTTCTTCTTTCCGTTTTCTTTTTTTCAGCTTTACCTTTTTCTTACAATTCAATTCATTTTCTTGAGAGCATTAACCGCATAAGAAGACCAGAAGACAATTCGAAAAGCTACGAAGGCCTTCAACTGCCACTGCCAGCAAAGCACAGCACAGCACAGCAGCCAGGAACGAGGAACGAGGAACACACAAAAACGTCAATCTAATTGAAATTCTAGACAAAATCTTCCGCAAATTACCTTCATTGACAAAAAATCTCTAATCCCAAGTCAAGCGCGAGTAGAAGAAATGAACTAAAGTTACAACAAAGTGGTGGCGCGAGGTAAAGGGTAGAGAAACAGAGAAAGAGACAGAGCGGAGGAGCCAGGGGGAACAGTTCGAAAGTGAAGCAAGTACGTACATACATAGATAGTTGCAACACGTGCGATAAGTAAAGAAACTGCTTGCTGTTCGCTGATTGCGGCTGCTGCTACTGTTGCACCTGTCGATGCTCTAAGTGATTTTTTCAGTAGCGGTTGGCAGAGAAAGTGCCGTAGTGCCATAGTGGCGGGTGCGGTTGTGTCGTTGAGCGGGTGTGCGGTTGTGCTTTGGGATGCATCTTGTGGCATATGAAACCGGATGTGGAAGCCGCCGTAGCTTTAGCAGCAGCAATGTAGAGAAGAAGAAATCCTCGCCGATTGACAGCGAATGAAATAAATGCAAAAAAAAAAAATTTGAAAATTGGCATCAGAAGAAATAAGCTTGAAGAAAGACACACAACTACGAGAAGGTGGCAAGCAACAACATTAAAGTAAATAGTTCTGTTATTGTGTGTAGTTATGCATACATCCATACAATTGCACACACTTGGAATTAGGTGTGTTGGTCTGCTTTCTCTCTCACCTTTTTATGGTTTCATTGCGCGATTTAAAATACACCAATTGCGTGCAGAATAACTAAAATTATATTTTCAGCTGTTTTTTTCGCGCAGTTCCTTGGCTTAGAAATAGAACAACATTAATGTTTCAAAAAGCTTAAATTTGCTTAAGTTTTTTTTTTATTTTACTGTACATATTTGCAGTATTATGACTTTATTGTATACACAATAACATTACACTGTGGAACAAATTTAGGTCAACAAAAGTTAACTCGGTTCTGAAAGTTAGGGGTGAAAATAGAGGCACCCACTGACGAGCTAGCTTGGGATGCAAGCATGCCTGCCCTCCACCTCGCCTCTGCCCAGTACACGCAGATTCATAACAATGAATTTAATTTTCTTTCGTTTGCTTTCACTCCAACAAAAAAATCTCAATTAGTCGACGAGTTATAGCAAAAAAACCATACAAACAGTATGCTGAAAATCGGCATTTGCCTGCAAAGTTCAAAGGTCGATTAAAAACAAATTCGAACTAACCTAAGCAAACGCCGCGATACGGGTCTTCTAATTTAGCCTCTATTTTCACCCCCAACTTTCAGAACCGAGTTAACTTTTGTTGACCTGAATTTGTTCCACAGTGTTATACTAGAGGTTACCCACGGGTTTCACACCACGTGCTTTTAAAAATATTAGCATATTGAGTTAGTCCAAAAAAGGTACATAGAAAAATATCATTCTTGACGTCAAAGATAGTTTTCTTATTTTTTTTTTGTCCGTTGAGTACGTAATTATCTCATATGCCCAACACCAATGTTCAGTACCCTACTATAAATATTTCAAGAGATTTTCGCTGTAAAAATTTCAGTCTGTATGGGAGGTGCCCATCCCTGCTTTACCAAGACCTAGCGTTTTTACCCGTTTAATACATAGTTATCTCACATGCCCTCACACCAGTTTTCAGTACCCTACTACAAACATTTCCAGAGATATTCGCTGTGAAAATTTCAGTTTGTATGCGAGGTGCCCATCCCTGCTTTACCAAGACCTAATGTTTCTCCCGTTTAATATATAGTTATCCCACATGCCTTCACACCATTTTTCAGTACCCTACTACAAATATTTCCAGAGATATTCGCTGTGAAAGTTTCAGTTTGTATGGGAGGTGCCCATCCCTGCTTTACTAAGACCTAGCGTTTTTACCCGTTTAATACATAGTTATCTCACATGCCCTCACACCAATTTTCAGTACCCTACTACAAATATTTCCAGAGATATTCGATGTGAAAATTTCAGTTTTCATGGGAGGTGCCCATCCCTGCTTTACCAAGACCTAGCGTTTTTACCCGTTTAAACACAATTTCCATTTCACATTTATAATATAAGAAGATTGACTGTAGGCAAAGAAAGCTAATAGCATTGCAAATAGTTTGACAGACCAAGTTTTGTGTATAGAGAATAGCTAAAATAGTAGGTACAAAATTCCTAATATCATTTTCAACAGATTATACGCGTTATGAATGAGTTTGTAATAAAAAAAATGTTTTTTTACTAAAAATTAGTACAAAAGTACGAAACAAAAATTTGGGGAATAAATAGTACTAAAAATTAATAAAAAATTAGTACTAAAGTACAAAAAAAAGAAAAAAAGTACTTTTGTGCTAAAAAATTAATACATGTAGGTAGGTCTTAAATTAAGAAAACTTTTTTGTACTAAAGTACTTGCTAAAAAAAGTTTGTACTAACTAGTACTAAAATAAAATATGCACGCTTTAAATGAGTTCAACGTACTAAAAAATTAATACAAGGGTGCAAAAAAAAAAGTTTTACAACTGAAAACTAATATACCAACACAAATGGGTTTATTAGAAAATTTTTTTTGTACTTAAAAATTGATACGAAAGTGCGAAAAAGTTTTAGTTATAAATGATCCTCGAATTGAGAAAACAGTGGCCTTAAAGAAGAGCATTCCTCAATATAGAGCTTGCATTTAAAGAATCTCACGCATAGCGATAAAGAATGCGGGTGGGATTCGAGGTTAATGGCGCCCAGCGCAATAATTGTTGGTGCCTAGGTTAGTAACTAGGAATGGAGAGGGATATCGTCATTCAGATTTCAGCTAATGAAGGTAAGCGGTTGGGCGGAAGGGTTCTCCTTATAAGCTCCTATGTGTGGTCAGGATTAATGAGCTGTTTGTTTTTGCCTTTTATCCTGAAGTATCACGTAATATAAGCTGAGACTGATTGAAAGCTGCATCTAGAAACAAAGGCTTGGGGGTCAATGCAGCCATAGAAACAGAGCTAGTAGGCACTTTTGCGTTGCTGGGAAGCACTATACTAAAATTATAAGATACAGCTGCGAGTTTAGGAGTCATATTTGGCAAATACCAGCTGCTACTAAAGCCTATAAAAAATAATAAGGGGAAAATATATTTTATTTGCACTTAAAATAACCTGACCTGAATACCTACAAATATAATAATAATATATAATATATAATACAATGGCGCTATTATAACTCTGACGAGTTTTATGGCCGAGCTTCTCTCCCAATTCGAGGTGTGCTCCTTTTTTTGTTTTTCCTACTAAT
The DNA here is from genome assembly GCA_960531455.1 of Urophora cardui. NCBI lineage: Eukaryota > Metazoa > Arthropoda > Insecta > Diptera > Tephritidae > Urophora > Urophora cardui. The sequence goes on along the minus strand of OY482673.1, from coordinate 136,066,644 downwards.
TGGGTGGACCTACAGTTTTATGCCGGCTCCGAACGGCGAATGCATTTTTTGTGAGAAGCTTTTTCATGGCAGAAATACACTCGGAGGGTATGCCGCCCACTGCCGAGAGGTGACCGCTGCTCTTAAAAAACCCAATAATTGGATTTTTACTAATTAGAAAAATTGTTTTGGTGTTTGGCTCGGACCGTGGTTTGAACTCGAGACCTCTGGCATAGCAGGCGAGCACTCTACCCACTGCACCACAGCGGCCACAAATATATTACATAGAAAGTGAGTGTGTGAAGTCAAAGCTTGAAATTTTGTTTATCAAAAAGAAAATGGTAATCAATATACAATTGCTGGTAATGCTGAATTAAAGATAAATTTTGCGTGCGGAATTTTACAAAGATTTTCAGCATACAGGCAATGATAACAAGGGATTTGAATCAGCATAGGTACCTTTCCCAACACACACCTACAATAAAACCGTTCCATACATTGAGCTTTCTTGCTGAATTGAAATTTCGTTTGGTTTCGCATTATTAAGTTGAGTGAATGCGGAAGTTGCCACTGCTAATGCCAAAGTGACAACAAATATCAACAAAAGCAACAACAGATGCAAAAAACAGCAACAAACAATAAACAACAACAACGAACATAAAAATACAACAACAACAACAACAACAACAACAACAACAACAACAACAACAACAACAAAATCCACGTTAAAAATGACAACTTCAAAGGCAACACTGCATTGCTCCGCCACCGTTAACATCACCAAGAATATGCCACAAAACTATTTCTTCTATTGTCTGTTGCACCGCTTTGGCGCGGTTGGCGGTTAACGTTGAAGAGTAAGTAAAAAGTGCAGAGTACAATAAAAAGCAAAGCAAAGAAAATGGGACGTAAGAAAAACGCAGTAAATATCATGACAGGTTTACCGTTAGCGTTACCAAGTTGCAATTGCAATGGCGCTTTTTTGCGCTATTCTTTTGTTTTTGCTTTTCTTGTTGTTGTTATTGTTGTTTTTTTTTTTTTTGTAATATTACTACTTGCATTATTGCTTTACTTACATATATACATCTTCTTCATACAACAAACACACACACACACACTCTTTCTCACACATATCCGAGTGCACTTATATATCTACCTTAGGCCGGGGCGATTTGTATGTAGTGAAATTAATCGATATCATGCCATCGAAATTCGGATTCTTCTCATTTTTCTGCGTAGAAAACTCTGCTACGACATTTGTCTAAAATTAATTTTGACGTTCCGAAATTTGATTTTTGTGGACCAAGACGGACTTTTGAAAATCAGAAATGCACAGAAATCATCAAAAAATTAACCAGGTCATTATGCACATCAAATTCAATCAAAATTTTATGCTGAATCCAAGTATAAAATCGCAATTAAAATTGGGTACGCGGTTTTCGAGATATGGTCTGATTACCGGTTTTGCAAGCTGAATGCTTAAAATCGCATATTTTCGCGATTATCTCTTGTCGTGCATAATTTATCTTAAATTTTGTTGCAAATTACCGAAGTTAATATAGTAACAATATTTTAAAAATATTATTTATCTTTCGGCATAGGAGAACTAGAATTCACTCCTTTTTCTTTAGCGCAAAATCATGGTATGGCATCTCCCTGTTGTAGTCATCCGATATCAATAATTTTTGCTGATTGTATACAATAGATGCTGCAAATACAAAATTTCAGAATGCTAGCTGCAAAAATTTAGGATTTATATCTCAAAAGGTAGAGGTATGCTGTTTGGAATTTCTTTTTTACATTATTCAACTCGGAAAAAAACTCAAGGTTACTCATACGCTATAGGGTAGCAAAAAACCAAATTTCAAGCAGCATAAGTGTATGTTTATTCTAGGTCTTAGGTATAGGTTAGTAAATCGCCCCAGCCTAATGCACAGTGTTGCCATGTTGTTGCGGTTTGTTTGTTTTTTGTCGTCGTCTTGTTTGTGTTTTGTCGTCATCTTGCTTCGATTTCACTGCTCAGTGTGCACCTCAAGGATTTCAATTTTCCTTTTCAATCTTCCTTCCCATAACTACTTATGCGTCGTCGTTTTTGTGCTACCTTTTTTGTTGTTTCTCACTTTTTTTTTGATTTTCCTGCCGCTGTGACTACATAGAGAAGCTTAAGGCGTTGCTCTAGAGCTGAGCTGAGTTTTGCAGCAGCCCAACCAAACCCGACCAGCGAGCGATAGCTTCTAGTGGCGAGTATGTTCGAATATTTGCTATTGCATTTGAGCCTTTTTTCTGTTGTTGTTTTTGTTGTTGTTGTTGTTGTTGTTCTTTTTTCTTTTTCTTCTGCTGATTTCACTCTTGCGTTTTTTACTTGTGTGTTGTTGCTACAACATCAACCCACTCTCTCATCCCATCATTTTTATACTCAGCTGTACTAGTACACAGAGTATTATAGTTTTAATCACATAACGGTGGATTGTAACAGAATGAAATAATCGAGATAGATATAGACTTATATATATCAAAATGATCAGGGTGAAAAGAGAAATCGATTGAGCCATGTCCGTCCGTCCGTCCATCCGTAGGCAGGATAACTCGCGTAAAAATTGAGATATTTTGATGAAATTTGAAATGCAAGTTGGTATCGAGACTGGGACGGTTGGTATTGAAAATGGGCGAAAGCGGACCATGACCACGCCCACTTTTCCTATATAGAAAAAATCGGAAATTTGGTATCTCAGCCACTAATATAGCTAGTGATAAAATTTTACCCACGTATTGAGCTCGGGCCCTTATGAAGAAATTTGATGAAGTTTTGGAAAATAGGCGGTGCCACGCCCACTTATTAAGGGTCAAACATGCAAAGTTTTATATGTCATACCTCAGAAACCATTGAAGATATATCGATGAAATTTGGTACGCGTGATTTACTTACTAAGGCAAAGGTTTGGACGGAATATAGTTAAAATCGGTTGACGGCCACGCCCACTTTTATATATGTATATTACAAAGTGGCCTAATAAACACATTTTAAGCCATATCTCTGTCAAATATAAAGATCTATCATTGAAATTTTGTCGCATGAGTCCAACTATGGACATAAAACAAAAAACACAAAAATTTTGGAAAATGGGCGATGCCACGCCCACTTATTAAGGGGCAAACATTGAAAGTTTTATATGTCATAACTCAGAAACCGTAGAAGATATATCGATGAAATTCCGTACACGGGATATACTTACCTAGGCAAATGTTTGGGCTAAAAATTTCCAAAATCGGTTGACGACCACGCCCACTTTTATATATGGGTCTTATAAAGTGACCTAATAAAAACATTTTAAGCGATATCTCTGTCAAATATATAGATATATCATTAAAATTTTAGGGCAGGAGTCTAACTACGAACATAAGACAAAAACCGTAAAAATTTTGGAAAATGGGCGTGGCACCGCCTCCTTTTAGAAGCAGGAATATACGAGATTTCTGAGCCCATAACTCGACAAATAATCGATATATTATGACGAAACTTGTAAACATTAATTATCTCTACATACATACTACTACACATGTTCAAAATTTTAGAGAAACCGGTTGACGGCCACGCCCACTTTTATATATGGGTATTTTAAAGTGACCTAATAAAAACATTTTAAGCGATATCTTTGTCAAATATAGAGATAATTCATAGAAATTTTGTGGCATGAGTTCCACAATAGACCGGAAACAAAAAACACAAAAATTTTTGAAGATGGGCGTGGCACCGCCTCCTTTTAGAAGCAGGAATATACGAGATTTCGGAGCCCATAACTCGACAAATAATTAAATTATTATGACGATATTTGGTTTATACACTTTTATAACTTGTGCTAATAGACACGCAAAAATTTATTGAAATCGGTTTATGACCACGCCTACTTTTTAACAAAGATATTTCTGGAACACCCTTTGGGAATTTGTAACGTGACATCTTTGTAATTAGAAGTCATAAAGGAATGAAATTTTGCACAAAGAATAATATTCATATGCTTAGTTGGATGATTGATAAAAATTTTTAAAATTGGCTTGGCTACGCCCACTTTATGCAGCACTCGCTTTATATAAAGTACACCGCGTTTCCATCAAATGCAAACGAACAATGAAAGCATACAGCTGAGTATCTAATGTTCGATGCCACTCGAACTTAGGCTTCCTTGCTTGTTTCCCTTAATTTAATCAACTGAAAGCGCTTTTCCTCCTGCTCGCAATTCGCTTTTATTTTTACCGCTTTGGCTTTTTTCTCAGTAATCGAACATTTTCAAAACGGATCCTTTGCCTTAACATTTCTCTTTTACTTCTTCACTTATAAGTATGTGCCACATTCTCATATATGTATACCTATCTGCAGCTTCTTGTCGCACAGTGGCACGGCGCTTTCATCGTTCCTTCTCTTCTTCTCTGTCAGCAATTCAATTGCGTTAAGATTTCGCTTTTCCCGCGGGAAATGCGCGCCCACAAATCTACTGCTGGTTCTTGGAATTGATTTTTTAGCTGGAAACTGCGTTTTTGTGTTTTGTGCTTTTTCCCTTGCTTGGTTTTCCTCTACTTTATTGCCATCCAACCACTCAGCGTTGCTCTGCACGGTGTCAACTCGCTCGCTTCAAATGCAGCTCTGCTAGATTGTGTATGCGGTTGCATTACAGTTTTTTTTTTTATTGTAAATAATAATTGCATTTCGTTTCGATTTACCGTTCACTTTTTTATGTCTTCTTTTTGTTACATTTTCTGTTGTGCTCTTAAAGTGCCGCGTGCAGATAATGTGGCACAAAATTGTTGTGCAGCGTAAATTTTTGCTGCAATAAATCAATTGCTTTATGTACTAAAAATTTTAGTATTCGACTTTTGTTCAATATGTTTTCTATTAAAGTTTGAATAAGCTTAAAGCTTAAATGCAAGCTTTTTTTTGCCAAATTCTTGGCTGGCGCGGATATAACTTCAAAGAGGTTTAGGTCGAGCTTGTCTGCCAATTCGAGACGTGCTCCCTAACTTTGTCCTATTAATTGGTTAGACCTACAGTTTTATGCCGGCTCTGAACGGCGAATGCACTTTTTCAAAAGCTTTTTCATTACAGAATTACACTCCTGATATGCCAGGCGAGCACTTTTCCCCACTAACCATAGCGGCTGGATTAAACGAGTTATTAAAGTTATATAGTTATAATTTCTAAAACATTCTAAAATTTAGTAAAAAAAAATTTGTTTGAACAAATTTAGTACTAAAATTTGGTAAAATTTTTTTCTAATATTTAATAGGTGCTAAAATTTATAACTATAAACTAATTTGGTACTATAAACTAAAATTCATTGCAAGTTTTTTTTATCAAAATTCGTTTAGTATGTAAACTCCACAAAGTATAAAAATTTTGTGCTTGCGTATTTGAGAAGTATACTAAAAATTTATGACAGAGCGCCTATTTTTGATTAAATTTGAGTATTCAATTGCTAAACTGCAGAAGAAGTAAGTACTAAAACTTAATACTAAGTGCTAAAATTTTTTTAATAACCACAATTCATTGCAATTGTACTAAATATTGTTATAGTTTATAAATTTAAACATTAAGCTAAGTAGATACAAATGCTAAACTCTCTAATTTGTAATAAAATTTGTATCTTGTACTAAAATTTAATTCAAGTTGCTCTTATGAAATTTTTTTTGCTGAATTATCTTTTTGTTTGCTAACATTATTTGTTCTTGATAAAATTCGTACTAAAAATGTTTATCTAGTACTAATATTTTATCTAGTACTAAATATTTATGACAGAGCGCCTATTTTTGATCAAATTTGCGTATTCAATTGCTAAACTGCAGAAGAAATAGGTACTAAAACTTAGTAGGTACCATGTACTAAAATTCTTTTTAATAAGTACAATTCATTACAATTGTACTAAATATTCTTATAGTTTATAAATTTAAACATAAAGTTTAGTACAAATACTAAAATCTCTAATTTGTAATAAAATCTTGTACTAAACTTAAATTTAATTCTCTTATGAAAATTTTTTTGAATTATATTTTTTACAAATGTTATTTATTGTTGGTAAGTGTACTAAAATTTAGTATTCATAATAAAATTTTAAATTTCTACCAAAATTTTGAACTTGTACTAATTAATTTAGGCTGCTCTTATGTATATTTTTATGCTGAGTTATCTTTTTACAAATGTCATTTGTTTTTTATAAATGTACTAAAATTTAGTACTGCCAAATTTAGTTCTGGAAGGTGAAAGAAGAGTGCTAATGTTGATATTATTTGCTTATACACTTACCTGATATGTATGTAGGTATGTATGTTTAACTCTTGTGGTGCAAATCCCTTTTACGTATGTGTTTTAAACATTCACTTACCTGAAATTAAAGAGAAAAGAAATGCATGAAATAGTTTGCTTTCCAATTAAATTAATTAAAGGGAGAAAATACATACATACACCTGTAAATAAAAATTTCAGAAAAAGTATTTTCTCGAATTTTCGATAGACTTGCATTAAAGCGAATTAACCCTGAAATTGCGGGAAAAATCTCAATTCGCCGCACAATGGGAATTCGTGGCCAAAAATAAAGTCGAAATTAAAGTAGTCGTAAATCCATTTTTTTTACCAGCTATCGACAGATATTTTATAGGACAAAAAAAAAGCTCATGTAAAATTTTCTGAGTTTCGTTTCGTTTAGCCGTATAGGGTGCCCAAAGTTGAACAAAAAATGTGCCATTTGAATTATGAATTATATGACTTGATACGAAATGCTCTATCTAAGCCATTTATTGACGCATATACTTGGTTTTGACACCTAAATATAGATAATGGCTTCTACTTTTTCAGGAAGTAATCATTTTTTTATTATCTTGGAAACCTTTTATATGATTTTTCAAATAAGGATAAAAAAATATCGAAAATATTTTTTCTTCGCCAAATTTAAGCAATAAAATAAAAAAAAACAAAAAAAACGCATCCTGGATTTTTTTTTTGTGATGAACTAACATATTCTTTATCATATCACATTAACAGAAATTAATTTCACCCGCGCTCTCGCGAGTTTTAATTATTCTCCTAATGGGCCAAAAGTGCATATTTGGAATTACATTTATCATGACATATTCGGCATTAAAAAAAAAAATGTTTATACGAGATTTATCCCTGAATATTTCTCTGTAATATAAAAAATAGTTCATATTATGAAATACAGTAGCTCACTTTTGAATTAGCTGCACCGGTTTTATTATATATTGTTTTTTATGCAGGGTAAAAAAAAAATTATCAAAAAAATTGGGAAACTTTAGAACAAAATAAAAAAAAAAAAACATATCCTCAATTTTTTAATATATGTTGGTCCCAGGTGTGCTTAAAAACCCCCCATAGTCAGTTTTACCATTCACCCGCGCTCTTCTCACTAATTCATATTTTTCGACGAGGTGTATATGCGCGCTATCACTATGGATGTACATACATATGCATACATGTGTAGCTAGAGAGAAAATCATTGATGAGCAGTTTTGACAGTTGTTTATGCTTTAAAATCGCTAATATATTAATTAATGCAATTTTATATAGAATATATACATATATACTTACTTTTAGACTATTTACTTTAAAAGTATCATAACCCAAAAACGCGAGTTTTCAGCTAAGTATGGGTATGCATGCATGTGTGTATATGTATATGTATGTGCATTATATGACGAAATTTCGGTCTGATAGATTGAAAATTGACAGTTTGAGATCAAAAAATTATCTTTGATTTCCTATTGAAATATATAGCTACTGAAAACTTAAAGGGTTTTTTTCGTAAAATAAGGTTACTGAGCTATGATAGTATTGAAGTAAGTGAGAGATATACTCTCATTTGCTGTTTGTTATACCATTCATGAACATGAAGTAGTATTATCACTTTGTGCCAAACACGACGTATTTTTATGTACAATTTATCATTTGTCGGAATCGGCCAAATCGGACCAGTACAACATATAGTTCCCATACAACTGATTGTTAGATATAGATATTTTTGAGTACACCTTCTTCAATTAAACAGATAAAATTTATTTCTCTCATTCATGAATGGTATAACGTCTTCTGTACGCATTTTACTTGCTGATAATTGCACTTATCTATTTTGTCTCCCACCTGTGCCGTTACCTTTTAAATGCAAACTGCATTAGGCAGGGTCGTAAGAAATGGGAGTTTGCTTGGGGATCCATGCCCCAAAAGTATTTGTCATCAGATTAAGTTCCTTTTTACACCATGTACTAATACTCACCAAAAAAGCTTGTATACCGAATTTGAGCATTCTAACTTGATTAATTTCGAAAATAATTGCAATTTCGTGGTTTTTCGCGACACCCGTTATATGGGGGTGGGAGTATTTGTCATCAGATTAAGTTCCTTTATACACCATGTACTAATACTCATCAAAAAAGCTTGTATACCGAATTTGAGCATTCTAACTTAATTAGTTTCGAAAATAAATGCATTTTAATGGTTTTTCGCGACACCCGTTATATGGGGGTGGGAGTATTTGTCATCAGATTAAGTTCCTTTATACACCATGTACTAATATTCATCAAAAAAGCTTGTATACCGAATTTGAGCATTCTAACTTAATTAGTTTCGAAAATAATTGAAATTTCATGTTTTTTCGCGACACCCGTTATATGGGGGGTGGGAGTATTTGTCATCAGATTAAGTTCCTTTATACACCATGTACTAATATTCATCAAAAAAGCTTGTATACCGAATTTGAGCATTCTAACTTAATTAGTTTCGAAAATAATTGAAATTTCATGTTTTTTCGCGACACCCGTTATATGGGGGGTGGGAGTATTTGTCAGATTAAGTTCCTTTATACACCATGTACTAATATTCACCAAAAAAGCTTGTATACCGAATTTGAGCATTCTAACTTGATTAATTTCGAAAATAATTGCAATTTCGTGGTTTTTCGCGACACCCGTTATATGGGGGGTGGGAGTATTTGTCATCAGATTAAGTTCATTTTTACACCATGTACTAATACTCACCAAAAAAGCTTGTATACCAAATTTGAGCATTCTAACTTGATTAATTTCGAAAATAATTGCAATTTCGTGGTTTTTCGCGACACCCGTTATATGGGGGTGGGAGTATTTGTCATCAGATTAAGTTCCTTTGTACACCATGTACTAATATTCATCAAAAAAGCTTGTATACCGAATTTGAGCATTCTAACTTGATTAATTTCGAAAATAATTGCAATTTCGTGGTTTTTCGCGACACCCGTTATATGGGGGGGTGGGAGTATTTGTCATCAGATTAAGTTCATTTTTACACCATGTACTAATACTCACCAAAAAAGCTTGTATACCAAATTTGAGCATTCTAACTTGATTAATTTCGAAAATAATTGCAATTTCGTGGTTTTTCGCGACACCCGTTATATGGGGGTGGGAGTATTTGTCATCAGATTAAGTTCCTTTATACACCATGTACTAATATTCATAAAAAAAGCTTATTTTCAAAATTTGAGGACTCTAGGTCCATTTTTACTATTTATGACCGTTTTTTGTATGAAACGTTCCCATTGTGCGCCGTGACCATGACGTTGCTGTCAACACAGTTCATCACTTAATTGAGTAAACAAAGAGCTTGTCTTCCATGTCATTTCTTGAAATACGGACATATACACATAAATATATATACTTGTGTGTACATATCGATGGGCTAGTGCACAAACCGGATAAGTGCAGGTTTTATCGAAACTGAGTTAATTGCATTTTTGGAATCATCAACACTATACCTACCTCGTGTGTAATTTTTGTAAGCAAATTATCAATAATGGCGGAGATATGCGATTGCATAATCAGTTAAGTGCTTTGAAAATTAAATATTTGTTGTGTACAAACCGGATAAGCGCGCTTAGAAATTCAAATTTTCTATAAACATAATTTTTCTTGTGCACAGAAATTCCGGCCCTAAATTTGAAGCTTATATTGAGAGGATTAAAGACAAAATTTTTATTTTTTGATCCCGCGAAATACCGCCGAAATATTTTTTTTATTGTAACTTTGTTATTTGACTTCAAAGTTCAAAAGGACATTAGAAGAATATATAGAGCTTCGAAATACGAAAATAATGACGTATGAATTTTAAAAATCGGATGTTAAATAACAAAGTTACAAGAAAAAAACCATTTCGGCGGAATTTCGCGGGATCAGAAAAAAATTTTTTTTCTCCCTTAATCCTCTCAATATAAGCTTCAAATTTAGGGGCGAGCTTTTAAAACTTATTTTAATTTTGATCATTTCTACGACTTTGGTATGTTGCCGCAACAAGTGTTACATAACAGAACTTTAAATACACAAAAAGAGGGCGTTAAATGGTTGAAAATTAAATGGTTAGGATTTCAAAAATCTGAACCATTATTAATAAAATATAAATACGGTATATCGGATGACGGGTTCGTGGAGATAAAAATAAATCAGCCAACAAGAAAGAGAAGAGGAGTTAATGAAGATCCACATTTTGAATGTAACACAATAAATTTAAAACCAAAAAATTCGAGCCCACTCCCTATTTCAAGTGAAAAAAAGAGAGACCTCATTTTTTTACTATCAAAGGGCGTAATTCCTGCAATTTATGAAAGCTTTTTCGCCAATTTACCGACAAGTAATAATTTTTCAAATGATGAAATTTTTTTTTTTTTTTAGTTCAACTATGTTAGCATGGTAAATAACCCATAAAAATGTATTATTTGAATTTAAGAACTATGTGAGTGTTTTAAATGAACAATAAAATATGTACTAACAGAAATAAATTGAATACATTTTTCATAAAAGACCTCTAACAAAAATATTTGAAATTAAAAAAAGTTAGCGCTAAATCGGCTAAGTGCCCAACAACTTTTAATCACTAAAAAAATAGTATATGTAGGTACTGAAGCCATCAATATAATTTTAGTACATTTGGATTCTACATACTCCAATTAACTATTCGTAATCGTTATAACTGAAAAAAATGTGACAGTTAACAAGTTATTGCTATTTAAACACAAAATTTGCTCTCCTGAACATTTTTCAAAATATCACTTATCCGGTTTGTGCACTAGCACATCGATATGTATGTGTGGATTAATAATTCATATGTACATACATATGTACTTACAAATTACTTCGCTGCTCTTTATTATTATAATCGCCAACGGCATATCCTCCCAAATAACGAACACGTCAGTTATGATGCCGTGCGTGGCATTTTAAATACACAGAACTGCTGTCCATGCTGACAACGTAATGTGTCTGTCAGTTGCGAAAAAAACGCAACAAATTGCAACATGAACATACATGCATAAAGATATTAACATACATTCACATGTACCTAGTGTAAATACTCCAGGCAACCCAAAACAAAAAAAAACTCCACACACAGATAAGCAACATTTAGCTTAAGCAGCAGCGGAAAGTGGCAAGAAAAAGGCAGAGAAACAAAGAAAACAACAAAGAAAACAAAGTTGCAACGCAATGCTCACTCACTGGTCACGCTCAACTGCCAATTGTGTGCTACCATAATTTGCAACACGATGTGGCATGTTGCATTGTGGCAGCACGTCTGCTGCGCGTTTCTGGTACAACAAGAAGAAGCAGCAATCGGCAATCAGTCGTACTTCCTTGCACAAACGCACACTCGAACGCGTAGCTTGGTGGAATAATGCCACTGCAAATGTGCAAAGCTGCGAATCTGAAAATTTCTTATTTACGCAATTTGTTTTTGTTTTAGGTGTATTTGCTTGTGTGCTTAAGTGTGTTTGTATGTGTGTTTTCTTATTTGCATTTACTCACACAGCTATTCTACAATCCCTCGGAACTCCGATCGCGGCGACGCTGACTGCTACGACAAAACGAAAATTGGTATTCTGGTTTACGACGTTTCGAACATAAGTGTTAAACTATGTTCGAATCAGTGTTAGATAGCGTTTATGCGAAATAATATGTATTATTTGACAGCACATTTGTATTTTTGACAGCAAATTTATATTTTCAGTAAGTTTTAGATTAAATTTTCAGAAAGAATATATTAAATGTTTAAAAAATGGATTCCATTGCTGCAGCAGCTTATTTAGTGGAAAAATAAATGGAAGAACAAAGGAATTTGGACATTAATTTTAATTAAATTTTTTAAAATATTGCTTTCTATTATAAAAAAAAAGTGCCAACATATATGAAAATTGCATTTATAGAATACTGTCACCAAGTTTCATGCGATAATACCTTGTAATTCGGAAATTAACACCGGCTAAGCTTGGATAGAATGAACCAATTTTATTTATTTACAAACTACTGCGAATTTTTCAGTGAAACTTTCAGGAAATATTCTTTGGATGATAATTCATCTACCTTCAACGCTTTCAACTATTATTAAATTATAATATTAAAGTTCTCCAAAAGGAGAATTCTGCCGGCTGAGGTTTTTTTAAAGCGCGCCCAAAGGCCGGTGACACAAAGAAGTCTTCTACACACACATTGCTTTAACAAGGAATATCTCTTGCGCTATAATCGTCCGCGGTAGCGACTTTTTTATGATCTGCGATAGGATCGTGGTTCATTATATACAAATTTTCCCTTAACACCAGTGGTACATTGTTGCGATTCCCACTTTAACTATTAGTAATTTAAAAATAATGAAAAAAACTGGACTCCATGAACTCAAGGGCAATGAAAATGCCAACTTTAGCGAAAATAACATTTTCAGCTTATTCCAACAAAGTTTCATGCGAAAACCTCTTGCAGTTGGTTTGTTTTACACTATTTATAGTGATATGTTATACTGATGCAGTGCGTGGATGACGCTCCACACTGGTCGCATATCAACAAGTTTTTATGGATCGCAAAACATAAAAGCAAATTTGAGATCCAGGTTGCGATCAATCAAATCATGAATATGTACATATCGTGTAGCAGGAATTTTGTGACTCGCCAGGACGCGTTGAGCATGAACGGATATAGAAAGTGAGCACGTTTCTTCGATTTGTTAGTTTCTCGTGCAAATGTTTGTAATTCATGTTGCAAGGCGATATTTTAAATCTTTAAAAAGACACAGTCAGGAAAAAATGCTTAAAGGAGTACATCTTGGCACAGAAATTATGCCCGAGTTGCGCTACCCACTCATCTTACATGATCGTAGTAATAATACACAATTAAATTTATTTTCAGAAGCTTTTATTAAACAATAATATATAAATATTGCTAAAAAGGATAATAAATTTTATTATTAAATAAAAGTTCAATACATTGAAACTCCTTGTACTTATTTTCCTCTATTCAGTCTATTGTACTAAAGCAGATTCCTTTTGTTCACTTATTTTGCAAAGAAAAGGCCAGTAGCATAGCTAAACCAAGCCCGTTTTGTATAATAATGTTGCATAAATTTAAAAATCATAGTTTAATTACATTAAATTGGTAATATTTCCAAAAATAATCAAAATTTCTATTGCCTCCGACACACAAAAGCTGACGGAAAGAATCGCTCCGATAAACTGTCAAAAATCCGATCCATCGTGAACCAGAATGCCGATTTCCGAACTTCGAAAAAATCTGACGTTCATCGGACGTCAATCGAATTGCAGAATGCCATTTGATCCGATTCACCTCCGATGAAAGTGGATCGTAAACCGGAATAGATGTGTCAATTTGCGATTGCATTTGGCTTTTTTCCATTTTATGTTGACTTACACCGAATATATGTACATACATACATATGTACATATATATGTACCGCTCGAAGTACTAAAATTTAGTGCTCATGTATTAGAATATTATTTTTCTACCACGCTTCCTGAATCGCTGCAAGTGCTAAACAAACTACTACTCAATATTTGGAACAATATGTCAGCAGCTTACTTATTTTTGTATATCGCATTCCATTGATACGCTCGTATATTGTAAAAATGTACTAAAATTCTTGTCTTTTTCTAGAATTTAGTATAAAATTTTTTGAAGTGTTGTAAAAACTTTCTAAATTTTTTTCTGAACTTCCTGCTTATAACTTCTACTTACAAATTAGAAGTGTACTAAAATTAAGTACTAAACTGTTTAAGTGTTCTAAAAAATGGGCAACAAATTTAGCTTTTCTAAATTCCTTTGCTGAACTTCCTTCTTATTTCTTCAATAAACAAGAAGTTTATTAAAGTTTAGTACAAAATTTTTTGAAGTGTTATAAACAATGGTTGAAAAGTTTCTCTTTTCTAAATTCGTTAGCTGAACTTCCTTTTTATAACTCTAATTTATAAAATCGTAGTGTACTACGATTTAGTACTAAATTTTAGAAGCTTCCTTAAAAATGAAGTGTACCAATATTTAGTACTAAATGTTTGAAGCTTTCTTAAAATGGAAAACACGTGTTTCTTTTCCAAAGTAAGTCGCTTTTATAACTTTCAATTATAAACTACAAGTGTACAAAAATTGAGTACTAAATTTTTTTGAAGTCCTGCAAAAACTGGATAATAAATTTAGCTTTTCCAAATTCCTTTGTTGAACTTTCTTATTATAACTTTCTTCAATAAAATAGAAGTGTACTAAAATTTAGTACTTTATTTTTGTTAAGTGTTCTAAAAAATAGCGGACAAATTTCTCTTTTCAAAATTCTTTTGCTAAATTTCCCCTTTATAACTAGCATTTATAAATTAGAAGTGTACCTACTAAAATAAAGCACTAAATTTTTTGAAATGTTCGAAATATTTGATAATTAGTTCTTCTTATTTAAACTCGTTTGCCGAACTTCCTTCTTATAACTTATATAACTAGAAGTGTACTAAAATTTAGTACAAAATTTTTTGAAGTGTTCTAAAAAATTTAGAACAAGTTTTGCTTTTCCAAATTTTTTTTGCTGTACTACGTTATTATAATTGGGCTATTTATAAAGTGGGAGTTTACTACAATTTAGTACATACTTCGTTTTTTTTAAGTGTTCGTAAAATTTATGACAAACGCATGTTTTTCAAAATCAGTAACTAAGCTACCTTTTTGTTAGAGTCTTTCATAGGTTAGACGTGTACTAAAAATTAATACTAAATTTTTGAAGTGTACTAAAATTTAGTACTAAATTTTTTGAATTGTATTAAATTTTTTCAAGTATACTAAATTTTTTAAGTCTACCAAAATTTAGGATTAATTTTTTTTAAGTGTACTAAATTTTTGAAGTGTATTAAAAATTGTAGCAAGTGCTTTTCTTTTCGCAATTTTCTTACTAATTGCCTTCTCAATCCCCATGTGCTTCAACCTAATAAAATTGATTTAGCGCACCCGACCCAAATCCATTGAAACGATGAAAATACTTGCAAATATTTCATGCATTTAAAATTAGACCAATTTGTCGCTTAGCAACATTCTTCCGCATACTTTGCTGATTTCTTTGCTTCAACTGAATACAATGTTGCAAACGCTTTTCTACACATAAGTACATATGTATATATGTATATGTATGTACATAGGTACCTACTCGTACTTATCTACACACGTTTGTCAGTTATTACATTTTCACTTTCAATTTTCCAATTAAAACTCGTTATTAATGGTTATTACCTATTGCTTTCGGTAACTTTGTTTCCTCCTCTCTTCTTCTACCTACTTCTTCTTCTACTTATGCTTTCATTTTTCTGATATCATATCGTTAGCTTTCCCTCTTTTCCCCTTATTCATTTAAATTGCTTCTCATTGCATGCATACCAAAAAGGTATGTAATATTCTTAGTAAACTCACTCGCTTTGTTTGCGTTGATTGCACGAATTTTGCTAACAATAAATATTCGGTAAATATTTTTCACTTTTCAAGGAAAATTAGTGCAGGTTTGAGAAGTGTACTAAGGAATATTTTCCTTTTAGTACACATTTTCATATTAAGAGATCTTGAAATGGAATTGGAAATGGAAAAGCAAATGGAACAAATTGGTAGCTTAAAAAAAATAAAATCCGTACGTCATGCGTATGCGCCTCGCGTGCGGGTGGGCGGGTGGTGGGCGCGGGTTTATTATTATTATTATTATTACAGCAGCGCACAGATGGAAATATTAATGCGATTTATAGGTATGGATTATTATTATTTTTTTTTTTTTTGAAAAAAAAAAAACACTGATTGGTTGCATGAATAATGAAAGGATTTTAAGAATTGAGGTCAGATGAAACTTTTTATGCTTAAGGACCAGTTTTGGTACCAAAACATGGCTCTGCAAAAATTAGAGTGCCTCTCTGCATTTGCTACAGATAACTCCTAATACATATATAAATAAACTAGCTGAAAGGTCTAACCTGCACATAATTTGTGTTCCAGGCCATAGTTATATCCAGGGAAACTGCATTGCGAAAGAGTTAGCAAGAGATTGTAAAAACTGACAGGAAATCACAACTACGGATTGGTCATACCGCCCCTCTGAACTCATGCAAGCACTGTTTAGGGAGTGTAGGGGTAATAGCAGTCATGTGCTGTGGACTGTGATGTATTGTGGAACGATTTTCCGTCATCCCTTGTCAAGTTTGGTTTGGAGACAACCCGATTTCGGCTAATATGCGTCATCTTCAGTGTTTTCTTTCGTTCCTACCCTGCCGGAAAAGCAAGCATCCAAAAAAGTAAGAAATAATAGTCCTTTACCGGATAAAACTGGCAAGCTTGGGTACTAGTCCCTTCTGACACTAGCCCGACTGTCGGGAGAAATATTTTTTTTTTGGACATTATCAACCTTCTAGGATTTTAGCCGCCTCTTAGGACAGGCATTCTTTACCACGCATTCTTTACTACGCATATATTCTATGCCCCTTAACCCCCAGGGTAACTGAACCGGATCTCGATACCTCCGCTGGTGGGACATCTATGTAAGAGGCCACTGTCTGGTTGAGCTTCACAGGCATCTAATCTTAATCTATTTTAAATCTATTTCCTAGGAATTCATTTGGTAACACAACGGGCCAATTCGGTCTTAGTGTGCCCTCGCTTGCTTGAATTGCGGAAGCAGCCACCTCAAGTTAACCTACTCGTGCTGTTTGTTATATCCAATCTTCGCTTCGTTGTTCGCTCTAACCCGCTGCCGGTGGGCAAAAATGGCTGAATAAATGCGCAGCTACCAGCTCAAACTAAATTTAAATTGTCTATCAAACGCGAACAATTGTACAGCATATTCAGTATGCATATCTATGACTGAAGCATAAGCATTTACGCAACATTATTTCTCTACATTTTTGCGCATATTCATTTACACAAGTAATTAACATTCATTTTGCTAAATGATAATCCCAAGCTTGTGCGGC
The DNA here is from genome assembly GCA_960531455.1 of Urophora cardui. Classification (NCBI taxonomy): domain Eukaryota; kingdom Metazoa; phylum Arthropoda; class Insecta; order Diptera; family Tephritidae; genus Urophora; species Urophora cardui. The sequence goes on along the minus strand of OY482673.1, from coordinate 136,049,386 downwards.
TCAAGCGCGGACATGATGAAGCCGAATTACGAAAGCAGCGAAAAGGGTCATTGGATATTTTCGTGGTGTAGTAAAACGATATTTTTGTGAAAATCTGAAAGGGGCGGCTTTGGTCTATGCTATGTGATGTAACTTGTATCTGCCAACGAATATGGCTGCTGCTTTGCGTTAAAAGCTAATTATTGCCAATGCCGCTACCAATTACTGGTGCTGCTGCTACCATTTTTGCCGCCCGCTACTGCCTAGTGCTGCTGCGCTGCTGTTTAAAGTAAAGTTAATAAAGTTATTTGCATTTTATATTAGCAAGCGCACGCACCTTGATGACTTGCTTAAATACAGGTATGCATACATATGTACATATTTACATACATGCCAACATTTAGATATGCATTACAGTAGAGGTAGGTACATAGTAAACGTGTTGCATGTTTGCTGTGGGTTGGTGCCGCCTGACATTGGTTAGTTCAGCCCAGCGCAGCATATTCATTAGCATATGCACATCCAACAACAACTATTGCAATGAATGTACATACATACATAAAATTTTTTCCTATCCTTTGCTTGCCACACGTGTCTGCTTGCGGGGGTGGCATCGCGCACGCGCATTCAGTGAGTGAGTGAGTGCAAATTGCTTTTAATTCATTTATAATTTCTTAATAACCGGACAGTATGTTTTATGCGCTTTCAAAAGGTAAAACAAAAAGGCATAAGTGCATACATCATGTATAGTGTATACATAATTAATCACAAAAGTATATGTATCTGCTTAATAATCTTATTTACAAGTAAATTTTCTCGCATGCTAATTACATAGCCTGCAAGCAGTAATTAATTTTAAGCTTTTAACCGTATGAGTAACATATAACGCAAATCGATTTTAATTGAAATGTGTTTTGTTGAAATTGATGAAAGTTAAGTGCAAGAGGCAATGTAGTTATTTTAATTATGTTTAATACAAAATAGTAAAAATTATTATTATCATCATGCGATACGTCAAGATATTACAGCATATAGTGCAGGAAAATCTCAGCTCAGCCAATGATATCACATAAAGTGGTGACTATATTATATTTTCTGACTGTATAAAAATGGGTCAAAATAAACCTTTCTTAGGGGCGTTAGAGGGTTAACACGTTCTAGAAAATTATTCGGCATACAATTTCAGTAGAAGTCACTTCAGAAAAGATCTTTGTAAAATAAACCTAAAAGACTACAGGAAGCGAGGAACTTATATTCCTCGCAATGTTAAATGTCTTTTATTTCCAGTTCTACTGAGGCGAACGTAATACTTCTTTTGCAAAAGTTTAATTTTTTTTGACGACGTTTAACATGCTGGCAAAAAAAAGTTACACTAAGGTGGTATAAACTAGACATCGGCGCAGCGGCGTGCGCTGGCGCGCCATACCCGTATGGAGCGAGATGTGTACATATTTTCCTAGTTTTGCTAACTGTTAAAGTTCTTCAAAATTAAAAAAAAAAGGAACCAATCGACGTGTTTTGACCTCAGGAACACGAACCTGAATGCGGAAATGTTTTATTTTTTGCCCGTTAAAAGTTATTAACAAAAACATGTTACATAATTTTTTCTCAGATACGGAACTTTTCTGAGATCTCTTCCATTTAGTCCTACTTCTCGAGGTCTGTTGCTAATAGTTCTACTCAAAATTGAATAATTTAAACCCTCCTTCATATCATTAGATGGCGATTTATGCATGCAAATGGTCCCAAACATGCCTCCAGAATCGAAAACTCATGGTTTGAACGTAAGAAAGTTGCTGTTTTGCAGTAACCCTCACAGTTGTCTAACCTCAGCCCTATAGCGTATGTTAAAGAAGACGATGGGGGGATCAAAAATGGAAAAATAAGCAAGATTTATGGAAAAAAAATTAAAAAATCTTGGTACTTAATACCAGTTGCAAATTGCGCTGATTTGGTCAACCCTATGCCACGAAGAAGTAAGGAAGTTATAAAAAATAAATCTAGCTGCAGCAGTAATATTGTAGTTTATTTGAAAAAACAATCGAATTTAAAGTTTGTCCCTATTATTATTTCCAACTTAAATTATACATTTCATTATTTTTATTCATAAAAATTAAATTATTATACAAAAACCACCCTAGAGTCATTGAAGCATGTCCTCTCCGTGTAAGCATCAATATATGGTAATTATTATTTGGTCTTGAAATAAATGGGGAATTGCAAAATTTTGTCCCTATTATTTTTTCCAACACTGTATATACATATATTTATTTTAAAGTGCCTTATATATATATAAATATGTATGTAAATACATATATGTATGCATATTTATTATCATACAAAATAAGCAAATGAATTTAAATTTACCCTTACATATGGATTTGTGTATATTCCTTAATATTTATTTTCTCTATTTTAAATTTTAGTTTATGTAACAATTGTTTTTTGCTGTAAATAAAAAAGTTTCAACAATTTAAGGTGGAAATTAGATTATTTATTCCATTCAGCCAGCGCTATTAAGGTAACTAAATATAATTAATTTGAATGAGGATTGTGATTTGTAGATTTGGGGCAGGCTCGCCGGCGCGAAAAAGCACGCCGGCGTCTCCGCCGCCGAAATTATTTTGGAATGGCGCCGCCGCCGCCGGAATCACTGTCGGCGTATATGTCTATTATAAACTAAGTACCGGGTGGAAGTGACCCCAATGACGCTCACAGGGTTAATACAATTATAAAATATTTATTTATTTATTTAAAGTAAAGTAGAGACTCTTCTCTCATACCAAAGGGATTGGTGTATCAAACGTAGGGATCGGAGCATCCAGCGTCATCCAAAAAATAAATAAAAATTTTTCCAGAAATGTTTTCGATAAAGAAATCATATGGAGAGGCGTACGACGATTTTTTTTTGCGATACGCTCTATTGTATACTCGACTCATATGACATCACATGTCGTCATCAAGTCACATCATCACAAATCACAGCATCCGAATATAATCATATGATAACAAATTCCATCAAATCACATCATCTCAAAACAACTTATGACATTGTATTCTGATAACATCAACTCCCATCAATTATACTCGACTCATATGACATCACATGATATTTAATATTGTAATTTAAATATGATTGAAAACGCAAAGAAACAGCAAATCGCATGCCATCATATCAAATTTGTGTTATCATATGATCAAATTTTTGCACCAAATTAAAAAATTTTATCTTTTGTTAATATTATGCCAACACGTTATATCATATCACCTCACCTCAGGATATCATATCACCTCACCTCAGTCTCCGAAATGGATCCATAACTTCTACCAAAAAAAATTTTTTCAATTTTTCTTAATTATAAACTGGCCAATAGCTCATATAAAATTCAATATAAAATAATTATTAGAATTAAAAAACGGCTATGTAAAAACAAATGTAAAAAATTACATCATTTGAGCGCGAAACATGAACTAAAATGCCAAGCAGCAAATCGCATGCTATCGTATCAAATTAGTGCTATCACATGATGAAGTTTTGCAAAAAAAAAAAAAATAACTCAAATGACATCACATGCAGTGAAGTCACATCATGCCATTAAGTAAAAGCAACACATCATTTGATAATCCATTAAATCACAACAACATCACATGACGTTAGTTAATATAATAATGATTGCGTGATTGCGAATCACATCATTTTGGAGGCGAATCAGATAATACTGAAGCCAACCAAATCATATCACTAGCATTCATATCACGTGAGATTTGAAAACTTAAAATCATATCACATTACATTGAAGGTTCACGAAATCTATCAAATGAAATCAGTTTTAATCACTTGTAGCAGTCATGAGCATAACATGTGACATATAACATCACGTCATATAAGTTTGTATCGGAACTAATGATATTAGATATGCTTATATTGTGTTAAAATATTAAATCACAACACCTTACATCGCACCTCATTGATCTCTCTTGCACTCCAGCACAGCATAATTACTATCTATGTAGCTCTTTATTATCAATGGTTGACCAAACTCATCTACTTTAATGTGATTTTCATATGCCATATTTACTTACATATTCATTTATTTACTCATTTATTTATTTACCGAAAGCATGTACCTCTAAGTATGCTTAAAACCTTTCATTTGCTAGCTTGTCATTTAATTTCTCTACTACATACATAAATATTTTATGCAAAATTCTATAGCACTGACCGAAAAGAGATTTTCACATTTTGTATTTGTTGTAAATAGTAGGTACATAAATTTATTGATAGTAATTTGGCTGATAAGCAAAATTTCGTATGCATTTAAGTACATACATACATACATATTTTACTATGTACACAGTTTGTTGGTTAATTAAACAAATGGAATTTATTGTTTGAGGGTATAACACAAAGTGATTCTGTGTACGTGTGCGCGTTTTGTTGCATTGAAGTATATGTGTGTGCTTCAATTGCTTGTATTTGTATTGACTTTACTGCAAAAGCTTAAGTTTAGTGTAAATATTTTAAAATTTTCAGTCACATTCTAACTCACATTCAGTGTAATTTTGTGTGCTGCTGACCATAGATGATTCTAAAATGATGAAACATACACCCACTAAAAATTTACCAATTATTTGAGGCTTTTTGCAGATGATCATAAGGCTTTTAAGATAACGCCTGAAATTTAAAAAGCACATAAGATGTATGAAGAAAACCTAATAATAAGGTTTATTTTTTAGACTATATAATAGTCTCTCTCTTTCTCTGGAAGTAAAACTTTTTCCTAAGGCTTAATCGCCATGGCAATCCATCCATTATCTGTATATTAATAGGCTAACATTTTTCCCATACAAACAATTGCCAGGCTTTTTAGCACATTTAACATACTCATATCCACATAAAATTGATATGGATGTGTTCGTATGAGTCAGGAGCAGTGCATAGGCATATAATTTTTTCTATAAATTATTTAATTTATTTATTATTAATAAATAACGTTTTTAGTTAAGAGAAATAGATATCGTAAAAATGTTTACAAATATCGTAAACATAGTTGAAGAGTTGCTTTAATTTCAAAGCACTCTCTCTATTTTATATGCATTGACCCAGTTTACGCTCAGATCAAAATCAACGCGGCCAAATATCTCCTATTGCTTTTCCATTAAAGCGAAAAATGAGAGAGAGGGCGGGAGAGCACACTGAGTAATTTTAATTTTGACCAAGGCATATCTAAAAGCCCGTCTCCACATAACTTGTTTCACCAACAAAACATCTAGCAAAACATCTCGCTAAATAACCCGTCTCCACGTGGCTGATCGTGATTCAGTTTAACATTTCTCTTTCTTGCTCTTCTTCAATGTTTGTATGTTTGCTTATATTTTGCGTTTTTGTTTTGGTCTGTGTGAGATTTCGATAGATTTTCGATACAAAATTAGAGAAGACATCGATATCATCGAGGTTGGCAAGATGATTCAGAATGAAACAGTGTTTCAATCTTCACTCGCTCTCAGAAATTTGTATGGAAATTGGCGAGTTTCGGCACTGGTTTCCGTGTCGAAAGAAGATTGAGAGAGAAAATGCAGAAAAAAAGAGCGAAACACGTTATGTGGAGACATGGTATAACAGGTAGGCTCGGCGGCGAATTGAAAAACTTATTTTTTTATTTACAAAGGTAGAGTTTAATGTCAAAATCAAAGCGAATTCACATCATGGCCAATAGAAATGGACGAGCCCCAAGCGAATTCAGATTTTAACCACGGCGAAATATCATTTTGACATTACACTCTACCAATTACAATAACAAAATACATGGGAAATTTCTGAATTCGCCACCGGGCCTACCTTACTAGATCTGCCTTAATTTTGACCATGATTTCGCGTCGGACCGTCATCAAAAGGGCAAATCATGTTGCGGTACAACTGGAATTTGTAAAGCGTTGCTTATCTCCGCGAAAAGGAATAATTTTTGTACCAATACAAAGTTGAAAAAATAAATTGCATGGTCGAATTTCGAGCACCAGCGATACTAAGTAGTAATAATTAATTAATTAACTTTTTATCAGACTTATTCGCTATAGAAAATAAGGCTTAGCTTTTCCTTATAACAAGTGCCGCCGTGGTGTTGTGTGCAGAGTGCGCGCCTGCCATAACATCGGTCTCGGGTGTTAACCCCAGTCCGGACAAAAAATTGGTTTGTAATTAATTCAAATCAAAGTATTGGGTTTTTAGAAATAACGCTCACCCCTCGGCAGTGGGCGGCATAAACTGCAAGGGAATTTCTGCCATGAAGAAGTTTCTCACAAAAAAATACATTCGCCGTTCGGAGCCGGCATAAAAGAGAAATTAAGGAGCACACCTCGAATTGGTAAGAAAAGCTCGGCCTTAAAACTCGTTAGAGTTACATATACCAGAGGCATTGTGTTATATTAATATTATAATATTACCTTATATAAGCCTTAATATATAGTAATTAAACTTTATATAATCCCTTTCTATAACTAATGAGTTAAACCTTTTTTCCTGTGGCGAATAAGCCTTACTATAAGAAATTATCTAAGCCTTAGGCATACGGTTTTTTTTTCTCAGAGAAAGAGAGAGAGATAGAGAGACAGAGAGATAGGGAGAGAATTCCTTCGGTACTGATGACATCAACGCGGCAAAATAAGCCTTATCATAAGGCTTTGTTCATAGAATTGACGTCCATTGGAAATTTTATTATTCATTTTATAAGCCATATGGTCACCTGAAATAAGCCTCATATAAAGCGTAAATTTTTTGGGGGTTATTGGCATATGTACATTCCAGCAAAATATATATTGCATATTGGCATAATACTTTTTCCATTCAAACGCTCTAAAATGCACTAACTATAATTTATCTATCTATTCATAATTCAATATATGCTTAGAGATGCTGAGTACTTGTGTTTGCGAGATACGATTGTTTTGTGTAAAATGAAATTTATAAAATATTACTAAAGGCCAACAACAAATAAACAAGCAATGTGTGCGTGTGCATTTGTGCGTTGTGCCACAAAATTGTGTGTTTTACTTAGTTAATTTTTAGTTAGATGTTGCTGTTGTTGTTGCTCATGTTGACCATTGTTAGTGGGCTTTTGTGTCTATTCCCTGCAAAAAAGTGTGCGACGAGTCTCTAAAAAGATTTGTCCGGGAGCGCTCTCTTTCGGGTACAATTAGTCTACAATTGTTCGCAATTGTACCCGAACGGGTACATATGTATACTACTTAATTGTAGACGAATTGTACCCGAAAGGGTATCAAACGGGTACAATTAGTCGCACAAATGGATGTGTCGCATTTGCTAAACGTTCGGGTACAAAACGGGTACAATTGTGCGCTTATGCTGCCCGTTCGGGTACAAACTGGGTACAATTAGTCTCTTCATACGACATGCTCAAATAAAAGAGAATACTTCAACCCATATAAAGAGATACAAATGGGTAGTAATCGCATGCTCCCTTGCGAGTTGTCCCGGATGTATCCCGGAGTGATCGCATTTTTTGCAGGGTTAGTACAGAAGATTTGGCGATAAATTTGGTGCGCTTGTGTGTGCATGCATTTAATTTTGAAAATGATTAATATTGAATTATTTAGGTCAACAAATGAGCTAGTTTTCAAAGGCAAAAAATTTGTGTAAAAGCGGCTTAGAACAATGGAATTATGGACACTTTAAAGCCTACTGAAAATTGGGTAATTCTTTATCAAATTAGATATCACTGATTGGTTTAGGATCGACTATTTTGGCGTGTTATTTTTCCCGCTTTTATGACCCATAGAATTTCTATATGACAGTTTAAATCTCCTCTCTAATAAGTTTAAAGCTGAAAATGTAATGAAGAAAAGCATACAACTCAACTCTAGCTAAAAGCTAATTGACAACTCTTTGATATTCTTTCATATCAAAGCAAAAATTCTATAATACAATTTGCATAACTAATTACGAAGGTTTGAAATGAAATATGCTGAAATAGGAAAAATTCAGCAAAAGTTATCAAAAAGTTAACAAAAGCAATATCCAAACTGAAATGTATACATATGTATGTAGTACCAGTAAAAATGTGTAAAACTCCAGAAACCCTAAAATAAAAACAAAAAAAAAACACAATGAGCACAAAAATTTTCTTGGAAAAATGTAAGAAACCCATACAATTAACCAAACTTTTTGGTGTTAATTAAATTTGCACATAATTAGGTTGTGAATGCGCGGCAGCGACCCACGCCGTTGGCGTCTATGAGCGCGAAGCTTAGTAAGAAAATTAAAAGATGGACATTGAATGAAGCAAATGAGCTGATAGAAAAGTATTTATGTATGTATGTAAATACTTACCTATATACATAAGTATGTTTGCAAAAGTAAATAAGAAGAGAGTCTTTCAAAGAGCAGTGGATAAAATTAGAGGATGAGCAAAAATATTTGTGGTATTTTCAGGCATTAATAACAACGCTTCAGAAAATGTACGGCTTATTTGAGGCTTATTTAAAGCAGGGACCGAAAATAACGGTTATTTTTTTTTGTGTAGTGAAATACGCAAAAATAACCTTTATCTTCTTTTGGTCCTTAATAACCATTATGAAAACCAAAAAACCGTTTTGGGCCTGAATAACCGTTATGGCAACCAAAAAAGTGTTTTGGGCTTGAATAACCATTATGGCAACCAAAAAACTGTTTTGGGCCTGAATAACCGTTATTCAGATTTTTATTCTTTTTTGGTCAGCAATAAAAATCAAGCCTATTTATTTGTCAATATTTCTGGACGATATTGGTATCAAATGAAAGGTGTTGAGCAGGGCTTTTACATAGAGGTGTATTTGTTAAGATTCGTAGGTCGGGTTCCCAGTTATGGGTGAAAAAGTGGACCCGGATGCCCTGGAATGTTTTAAGCAATATTGGTATAAAAAGAAAAGAAGTAATCAGAGCTACAATCCCTGCTCTGAATTACAGAGCCTTATAATAAGGCTTATATTCCTTTGTTGATTATACCTCTCTCTCTCTCTCTCTCTGGAATTAAACCTTAAAAGGCTTTGATAATACCTTACTCTGAAAAAAATACCCGTAGTTAAACCAACAACTTTCGGCTGTTGAATCTCCGTCTTTGATTCAACAGCAAAAGTATTTGTTTTTACAGCAAAGTTTTTGATCCAACAATTTATTCAAAAACGGCCGCTCTTGTTTCAAAAACTTGCTTGCTTTTAAAAAATTTTTTGGAAGAAAATATTTTTTTGTGAGAAAGCCAACAAAAAAATAATGGTGGAGAGAATATGAAGAGAAAAATCCAAACAAAAGTTTATTTTTAGCAAGAATTTTCTCCCCGTTGTTGATTTAAAGGCAAAAGTATTTGACCCAACAGTTTCCGTTGTAAACAAAACTAATGAGAACAAATTTTTTTAAATTTTGTTTTTACAATGATTCAAATAATTCATGGATTCCTTTTTAGGAAATGGAAGCATAAATAGGTTACTACAATTCAATATAATGTTGAATGTTCCACTATGTGATGATTGGATAGAATTTCAGGTTGATGTCATGGTTCGAATCCGGAGGAGAATATAAAATAAAGAAGAAAAATCAGAATAAGAAATAAAGATACGAGTAGCAACCAGTGAATGATAAGAAGAAGAGAAGAATAGGAGAACAAGCGCACACTGGGTGATAGCGGCCAAAAATAAAATCGAAATTAAAGTATTAGCAAATCAAATTTTTTTGAAAGTGATTGACAGATATAACAATTTGTAAAAAAAAAGCTTATATAAAATTTTTTGAGTCTCGTTTTGTTTAGCCGTACAGGGTGTTAAAAACTGAGCAAAAAATAGGTCCTTTTATTTCTCGACAATTACACCTTATACAAAATGCTGTAACTCATTCAATTATTAACGTATGTAATCGAGTGATACATCATTACATAGATATTGATTTGGCCTTTTAGAAACAATAAGCCTTTTGTAACCAGCGGTAACTCTTAGATTTATATGAACTTTCAAATATTGACAAAAAAAGTCGTAAAAAAAAATTTTTGCTCAACTTTAAACAAAAAAATAAAAAAAATAAAAAATATGACCTCCCAATTTTTCAATATGTTTTGAAATGATATATTTTTAATCAAACTGCATTTTAATTCTTGAAATCCACCTGCGCTTTTCGCTTAAATAATCTTTTTCCCATTTGACTAAAAGTGCCTTTTTCAAAACGCAATAATTAGGCTACTTTTGTCATTATGAAAAATCTTATTCTTAGGCGACTAATCGAATAGTTTGTTCACCGTGTTGTAGGCAATGGTTCACACTTTCAAATTATGAAAGAATTTTTTTATCAGCGTTATCATTATTTTTTTGCAGCCTTTTTCTTTTCGAACAGAAAAAAAAATTGTGTAAAAATTGGAAAATTTCAACATGAAATAAAAAAAAAATACAAAATATGACCTCTCCAAATTTTTAATATTTGGTGCTAGTGAACGTGCTTTATAAACAGGTGAAGAAATCTTAAAAATTCGTTTGCGCTTTTTTGTTTTATGAACTTTTTTATGGAGTGAGTTTTTCTAAGTTTTCAATGAAAAAAAAAAAAAAACTTTTCATACATTTTTCCCATACAAAATCCCCAAAAGTATGCTTCAAAAAGTATTAATAATTTTTTATGGGGAAAATTTGCCAAGTTAATGAAACTTAAACAACAATTTCTCCAATTCTAATAAAGATATCTGAAAAATTTAAACGCCATATTCAGGGGGATGGTTTATGCTTTCTAACGGTGTATTTGATTTTGAATAAAAAAATATTACATACAAGATATTAAGCAGGGAATATAGTCAAAAACGTGTTTTTTTTGCCTAATTGGACATGAATATCTCAAAAACTAGAACCAATTTGAAAATTCTGACTTCAGATTCAGATTCAGCACACTGAAATCCTTGAGAAAAGTATAGTTTCATTTGTGGTATAAAAATTTTTTTAAATGTGATTTTTTTGAAGGAAAATTTTATGATGAATGCTTATAAAATGCTCAAAAGTGCATATATTTTTAATTTGAAAACCATGGAATACTTTGCGCTTTTTCCAAAATGATTACTGTATATTATTTATATTTAAAAAATGTGTGCTCTTATTAAAATTGAGCATTTTAGCTATAATAGTTAACAAAATATTGAAATTTCAAAAATACCGTTATATGGGAGGGGGGTGTATTTGTGGGCCGATTTTGTTCAAATTTTCACAGTTTACTATCTTCAATCAAGAAAGCTTAAGTTCCGAGTTTAAAGTTTCTAGCTCAATTATTACTATTTTTGGCCGCGTTTGTATGGAGGTGCCCCCACTGTGAAGCGGTGGCTACATGTTTGCAGTTGGGACCCGGGCGGAGAGAAGATGAAGAGTAAAATGCAAACAAAAATTTAATTTTAGATGAAAATTTTTTCCAACAATCTCCGTTATTGACTTAAACCAACAACGCTCGCACCTTTGAAACAACAACGGAGCGTTATAGGGCACATTTCAACTGCGGAAAGTAGTTGATTTAACAGCGAAATTCTTTAGATTTACAACGTTTTTTTTCAGAGTATAATGAGTACTTTTGTGAGGGTTACGTTATAATAAGGCTTATATAACGCATTTTATAATGCATAATTCACATTCGAATAAATGGATTTATTGCCCCATCCATTATGGGAGTTGAAAAAATACTTAATTCGTTTTTTAGTCGTTCTCGAATTGTTAAGCAATACTTTAAAGCTTGCTGTTTATCAATTTAGCAAATTTATATACACATTGATGACCTTAGTATCTCTTTACTAGTTTTACATGCTTTGCTTTCACATTTTGTGCACCGCAAACAATTTTGACGGACGTTTAGCATAATTAGTATATTGAGTAAACTGAATTAATAGTAGTGAAAGTTATAAATTAGCAAGGCATCAGCTGTCACTAGATTAAAATTGTGTGTGCAGAAATACATATAAAAAATTGAGTATAAAAATAAAATTTAAATAAAGTTAAGCTTTAAAAGAGTCAAATTTTACCTTCACCTGTAGCTACGGCAGTTCTGAGTGATAGACTTGGCAATTTTTAATATTATTACAGAGAGCTTTGTGGTAAACTTGTAAGTCCAGCTAGCTCTCATACTTACTCATTTAAGGCCAATTTTGTATTACCTCTGAGCTTAGACATACACACATATCTAATTTGCTGACAAGCAGGAATCTTGGAACTCACATAAAAATTATCCAAAATCGTAATAAGTGCTAATGAGATCTAAAATTTAAAAGTCGACCAGCAAATTGAGTCGATTATTTTTATAAACCAGCCGAAGAGAAAGCCAACTTCATCTCTTTTGTGCTCGCCGACAAACTCTTTGTTGAGAGTACGGTTCGTGTCTTTACTAAGCAGCCTAAACTAACTATAATTTGTAGGTTGAGACTTGACTAAACAGCTGACTAAACAGCTTTGCTTTACTTTGTGTAGTATATATTAGAGCGACCTAGCAAGTGATTTAGGAATAGAAGCACACAATTGGAAGAAAAAACAACGAACGTAAGCTGCCACTATTCACGATGGAAGTGCTTTTGTCCCCAAATTCGAGGAGTTCGCATAAAACAGCATTTAGGTGGTCACTAGCGGGTTCAGATGTTCTAGAGAATTGTGCGCCATAAAATTTCACAATGGGTTTGCTCAGACTACGTTTTCATATAAAGAACATAAAAGAACATAGGGAGTACAAATCATATACATATGACGCCTTGAAGTATGCAACAAATTTTAATTTTTTTTTATAACTATAGTTTAGCTCTTTTAGAGGGTAATGGGATATTGAAGCACACAATTGTATGAAACAAAACAACAAAATTAAGCTACCTCACTCATTACCAGCAGCAAGCAATGCGATTTTTTGTTAGCAAAAATAACTCTAAAATTTAATGAAATAAAACTTGTTAATACTAATCGAAAATGCTATTATTTTCAAAACTTTTTTACTCTAACTCTACCACAACTTTTACTACTTCTTTTTCTTACTGATAGTGATAATTTTTTGTTACTTCACTCTCTCCTTTATTCTCCACTACTACACATAAATATAGCACATGTATGGTTCTGTGTATGTATGAATTAACTGTCATTCGTTCGATTGCTTTGCAAACAGGTAGATACTCCAAAAGAAAAAAAAAATTATGCACTTCTTCTTCTATTTTCAACCAAAAATGTTTCAAACTACGCTCTTAGTTATATACATACATACATACGCACAAATACACCCACACACATGCATATTTACTTACTTATGCACATTCATGTCACATTATTCGAATTTAAATTAATTGAAAAACTTTTTTGTGGCAAAGTTTTTGTGCAAGCACAAACACTAACGCATTTTGATTATTACAAAAGGTGGATGTGTGAGCTCGTGAGGGAGCCTGTGGATGCGTCTCTTCCTATGTAAGTGGGTGAATGACATAGCATGGCTGGCTGCCTCTTTTTGTGCTATGTTCATGTGTGTGCATTAGATCTTTGATGGTAACCACAAATAAAAGTGTATTTAAGTAGGTATGTAGTGGCTTTTTCGAGTATCTATCTACATTTTAGGTGCAATGAGAGCAATGAAAACACATTAGAATTTGAAATTTACATACATTTGAAAATTTGAATTCGAATTTACAACTGAATTTTAATGCGAATAACAGAGGAACTAAAAGAAATGGGGCATTACACAGGCAGTGAGAATTAAATAGATAAAGAGGGTTAGGGAAAGGGAGATAGAAAGAGGCAGATATATGGAAGTAGTAGATAAAGGAGAGCAATGTGCTGTCATTTAGTTTTGAAGTTTGCTAGTGGTAGAATTAAAAAGAAATAAATAATAGCTTAAAAAAACTAAAAAACACGCTTTAATCTTAAAAATGGTACTAAAAATTGAAAAATAATTTAATTAGAAACAAAATGATGAACGAAAATATAAGTATTTAAGGAAAAGCGTGGGGGTGCTCAGTATGTCAAAACATATTTCAAAACGCTGTTTTTTTTACAAATATTTTTATTTTGACTTTTTTGAGATTTCATATAAAGTACTGTTTTATTTCGCAACTAGGTATTTATATTTTTGTACTAGTTGTACGAATAGAATATTTTCATGTTCAAATATTATTGAGCACCCCCACTCATTAAAGGATGTTTTATGTGGACGCAAGAATAAAAGTAAATTTTTCACATACATTTTTTCCTTATAAAAAAAAACATTGGTCATGGGAGCTCAAAAATGAAGCCTAAACGAAAAAATATCAACTAATATGTACTATGTGTATCGAAGCAAAACTATTTCAGTTTTTAATCGGAGATATGCTCTTCTTTATTCAGTCAGCGCTCCAAAATATTCTCATTGTCCTATAATCACTTCCATATTTTTCTTGTATACGAAAAATAGTAAACAACTTCTTGAAAATAATGAAGCTAATAAAAGCGTGTTAAAAATAGCGAAACACATGTGAAAGTTACCAAGAAACCAACAGCGAGAAAATAACCTATTTTGGTAATTACCAAGTTCGGCAACCGTGCTATAAATAGAATTTGAACAAACAAAAACAGTTCTTGCTTTGCATACTATGTATGTACATGCGGTTGATTTCATTGCAAATACAACAACAACAAAACAGAAAGCTTCAAGCTTCATTTTTGAGTGAATTTATGCATTGAGTTTATCGCCAACGCTATGAGCGATCGCTGGCTGTTGTGCGTTAGTGCGCTCGCTATTTGAGTGGTTATACGTTTTTCTTTGAACATTTGTTTGTGATTTGAGAAGAATGTATTTTTGAGCGTTCGTGAGTGAGTTTTTCCGTACCCTGAAAGCTTGTTACTTATTGGCTTGTTTGTATACGGGAGTGAATTGAAATTCATAGAGGCTATTTTGAAGAAAGGTAACATAAAAGCCGCAATGAAGCATAAAATATAATGTTGAATGTCCTACTATATGATGCCGTTGGGCTGTTGATGTCATGTTTCGAATCCGGAGGAGAATAGAAATAATAGAGAGAACACAAAAAAGTGAATGTTTGAAAGATACAATAATTTAGTTAAATGTTGCAACTTTTAGGATGGGATGAAGTTACATACATACATACATACATACATACATACATACATACATACAGGTGAAGCTAATAAAAGCGTGTTAAAAAGAAATAAAAAATTAGCGTTATTAAAGAAAAAAATGAAGCTCAGAAAATATAGCAAGGCCCGGCAAATCGACTCACGTGAGTTAATGAGTATAACACACATAGGCTTACGCTCTGTGATTCAGTCGTTGTTTAGACAGCGAAGAAGCAACACAAGCACTGGCTGCGTTGCTTTGTTTGTTATGCGACAGTGTGCCATTGCGTATGTATGACCATGAATAATAAATCATTTTGTACTGCAACCAAATTTTCAAGTTGCAAAATTGCAATGCTTTATTTTTCAATTCATATAATAAAATTTGCTTATTCTTAAAGGTTCTACTAAATCTTCAGTTATAACTTACGCCCCATCCTTTCATACCTTAACAAGTTTAGTTATGTACTTTTGGAAAAATTTCGTAAATGATATCAACTCTCAACTATTTTTCAATGAATATTCTTCAAATAAATTTTTAATGTATATTTTTTACACTAAAAACTCTTTATAGATATTTTTTTATTATTGGAATTTCCAATATTTTACACTGTTGAATCCAAATTAATTTATAAAACATTTTTTCAAGTTAAAAATTCCTAAGTAATACATTTTTCATTATTATTCAAATATTTATTTTATTTTCAAAACGTTGCTATTTTGTACGTTTGCCCCATATGCTTAGTTCTTACACCACTGTTGCATAAATGTCTCTGTTCTCACTAACACAATCTCAGTTTTAGTTTTGCCGGGGTCTGAAATATAGCCAGTTGTATGCTCTAGCTCAGAGAGAATTTATTAGTTTTTTTTTTTCAGGATTACCACGATATCAAAAATGGTTAAAATTGAAATCTAATCTGCAAATATAAAATGTTATGTTAAGATTATAATAATAGAATTCAATGAGGACTAATTTAAGAAAATATGGCGAAAAGGGTTAAAAATGAAATATTAGCCCAATAAATCTGTGTTCACAAGCAATAATCGCTTAAGTCGACTTAGGAAGATTTCGAGTTATATATACCACGTTATTCTCCTTTTAAAACACCCCCATTCTTATAACTTATTTCAATCAAAAGATATAAATAAAAACATTTAGGCTTAACTTAAAATAGAGGTATATTAAACTTGCTATAACAGCCAAAGTAGACGTATATACTTAATCAAATTTCTTCATGACATTTTGTTTTATTTACAAAATTTGATCGTAATCTTTTGGATGGCTCACTGATTTTGCGTAGATAGTTTTTAATCGTCTTTTATGATTTGTTAAGAAACGCTTTCGAATATAAAAATCAATTTATCTCGAAATCATTTTTTAAGACTTAAGCGATTATGCAAATTGCCACAGAAATGTATCGACGGCTGAGAATAAGATCGCCCTATTTCAAAAATTGTTTCAATAACGTCCTATTTCAGATTTTGCTTCAAAAGCGCCCTATTTCAGAGAAAATTCCATATATATTACTCTGAAATAGGGCGTTTTTGAATAATTGTCTGAAATAGGACGTTATTGAAACAATTTTTCAAATAGGGCGTTCTTGAGGCAAAATCTGAAATAGGACGTTATTGAAACAATTTTTCAAATAGGGCGATCTTATTCTCAGCCGTCGATATGTATATATATTAAGGTGGAGTGAAATTTGTTTTTTGGAAATTCAATGTGTTCCAAAGCCAGAACGGCACCTTTCTAGCCCAGTAATAAGCCTTTAAAATTTTATTGACCTCCTCGCATGTTTAGAGGTGCCCCCAGCCCCACAAAGTTGAAAAAGTAGCACGATCTGGTACAAATGTGAAATTTCTAAAATTATAAAATCAAAAAACAAAGTATGAGGATTGATAAAGATGGCTAAGCTGAGTCTTAAAGTGAATTTTTTTTTTGGAAACAACAACGACAAAAGTTATTAAAGGTCAAAGTTTATATTATGCATTATTTAAATTGCAATTACTTAAAAACTACTGAACGGATTTCGAATATTTTTACACCATTCGATAGGATTCCCTTTAATTTGATATACATTTTATGTGGGTTCCATAATACCCCCTGCGGGGGCAACCCCCCTTTTACTCCCCTTACTTTTCATATATAAAATGCATATCAAATTAAAGTAAATCAAAACACCTATCGAACGGTATAAAAACATTCGAAATCGGTTCAGAAGTTTTTAAGTAATTGCAATTTAAAAAATGAATAATATAATATAAACTTTGACCTTTAATAACTTTTGTTGTTCTTGTTTCCAAAAAAAAAATTCACTTTAAGACTCAGCTTAGCCATCTTTATCAATCCTCATACTTTGTTTTTTGATTTTATAATTTTGAAAATTTCATATTTGTACCAGGTCGCGCTTATTGCTTTCAACTTTGCGGGACTGGGGGCAGTTCATAACGTCATCCTATCGCCATAAAATTTTGTGGGGTTCATTAACTCGCATAAAGGCAACTTTTCATTGCTGGAACGTTCAAAAAAAGAACAAAAACAAAATCTCCATATGTTCTCACTCCACCTTAATATATATCAATTTTGTAGAACATTTCAATCCACTAGCTCGATTGATACCTTTGTCCCTAATTTCGAGAAATTCGCATAAAATGGCATTTAGTTAGTCGCCAGCGGGTTGAAATGTTCTAGAAAATTGTGCGCCATAAAATTTCGCTAGGGGTAGGCTCAGATCAAATTTTCATAAAAAGAACATTAAAGACCAGAGGGAGTAAAAAGCGTATATGACGCCTTGAGGTATGCAACAAATTTTATTTTTCTTTTTATCACTCTATTTTAGCCCTTTTCGTGGTTAGTGGGATTCGGGCAATGTAAGATCAATTTTGTTGAACATTTCAGTTGACTAGCTGCCAAACGAAGGGGATCTTTTGGCCCCAAATTCGAGGAGTTCCAACAAAGGAGCATTTAGGTGTTCGCTAGCGGTTTAAAATGTTCTAGAAAATTGTGCGCCATAAAATTTCACTAGGGGTATGTTCAGACAAAATTTTCAAACTAGGAACATAAAAGGAACACAGGGAGTAAAAACATGTATGACGCCTTGAGGTATGCAACAAATTTTATTTTTTTGTTTATAACTCTATTTTAGCTCCTGTTGAGTGGGTAATGATGCGGGAAATGGTTTTTAGGGTGCAAAATCAACACTATAACCACTAAAAATTCTTCAGCTCCTTCTCTTCACAGTTTTCAGCACAAGGCTTTACGTACAAATATTTGCTTAACCTGAAAATGTTTGCTCTATATGTACAAAAAGGTCTCTTTCACGCTGAATTGATATCACTCGACCTCCAATTATTGTTTTTGTTGTAATAATTCGCTTTATATACGCTGCACACCCATGCGACTATAAAAATGTAAATGACATATAAATATGCCATGTCAAGCGCTTTTTAAAATTTACCTGTGTATGCATATAAAAAAGGTACACAAGTTTAAATTAATTTTTGACAATTTTTTTTTGTTATTTTTCCATTTCATTTTTGTTTTTCCATTTAACATTTTATTAGCGAACCAACCAAAGACACTAACAAACTGAAATTGATGCGAGTTTGAATTAAAGAAAATCTAAAAATTTTACTTTATGCGCTGAGTAAATGAGCAATTTTTTTTTGCACTTGTTTTTTTTTTACTTTTTTTTTCTTTTTTTCTCTTTCATTGTAGTAAATGTGAAAAGTTTCGCAAAAGTTTGTGCCCAAGTACGAGTAATAACGACGATGATGACGACGATGAAATGCACACTAAATGAGTTTAAAGCAATAACTGTCGTTTAAAATTTGTAGCTTTTCAGTTTCACCTGTACTTGGACAGTAAAACGTACATACATTCATACAATCATACATACAAATCCCTATAAATGGTTGCTGTATTAGATATTTGGTGTCCATATTAGCTATTAAAGTTGTTGTTGATGTTAAATGAAGTGTGCCAAGATGAACAATCGACTGTTTGTTGTTGTTGTTGTTGTTGCTTTATTTATGTCGAAATTGGAATGTGTATATGTACATATATACCGGCTGCTGAGTACTGGATGCTGAATACTGTGTGCCTTTTGCAGACGCTTTTGAAGATGGCACATCGCTGAAACCGGTTTATAACCAAATAAAATTTGACATGAGATGACAGACTCTGAGTCTGTGCTTCTGTCTATCTGTACGTCTCTACAACTGTTGCTGTGGTTGCTTTAGCAGTACTGAACCCTATCTAGCCGGCTTATTGTGCTGACAAATTGTCGTGAGGCTCACTGAGTGGGAAACCGAGGAAATTTGTAGCTTCCTTTGTGCTAGTCCATATGGGCTTGGGCTGTAAGTTGTTGGTTTTGCAGGGCATGTGAAGATTTGCTGTGTGTCTTGTGGTGTCTCTCCACATGCTGGGCATACATTGGGTGTGCTTGGATCTATCCTGGCTCTCAAAAAGTTGGTTTGCTGCAGCAACCCGACCTTAATTGTTCCAGGGTTAATCGAGTTTCCCTAGGCAACTCTAACTCCTCTTCTGAAACTGGGGGCAATTGATCTCTTAGGACAACGTAAGACAGATGGACGGTCGGAAGCATAGCTGGTAGCTGTTTACTGCCTATATGCTGCCGGTTGTTTGATGTATTTCTCAGCCTGCCTGGAGAGGTAGAGCAGATGGAACCTGACGTATCGGGCGTAGGATCAGCTTGTAAGAATTTGTAGTTGGAGTGACCTCTGCGATAGCATCACAGAAGAAACTGTTTATTCCACATGGTATTGTGTTCCGAACTGGAAGCACCTGAGCCTCGTGGTGTGGGTGCTATTCCGGCGATAACTGGAGACATACTGTGGCGGTATTTGGGCAGCATTTTTACAGGCTTAAGGTTTTCTCAATTTCATCCTGCAAGTCCCTACTGCAGTCTAACCCAGTGTAGAACGATCTGCAATGTTCTCTACAACTGTCTAAGCTTGTTTCTTGAATTTTGAGATATCTGCCTGTAATTTCGGCATACTTCTGCCTCTTTACGTGCAATTTATGATTGGCCGGAATGAGCCAAATCGGACCCCAATAAGACAAAGCTTCCATACAGCCGATTGCTCATTTATAAACATTTTGTATTCCTTGCATTTTTTTCTCATTTTATTACTTTTATTTTCTTATTTGTTGCGCACATATTAATATTCTTCTTCTTCTTCTTCTTCTTGATTGGCGCTTAACCGTCTAGACGATTCTGGCCGAGTCCAACAGAGCGCGCCAATTGCTTCTGTTTCGTGCAGCATGGCGCCACTTGGGAACACCTAGGGAGGCAGCATCGCTGTCCACCTGATTTTCCCAACGCAGTGGAGGTCTCCCTTTTCTTTTGCGTTCAGCGGGTTTCGATAGAAATGCTTTCTTAGCCGGAGCGCCTTCGTCCATTCTCACGACATGACCTGCCCAACGCAGCCGCTGGATCTTTATTCGCTGAACAATGTCGATGTCTGTGTAAAGCTCGTACAGCTCATCGTTAAATCTCCGTCGATACTCGCCCACGCCAACGCGCAAAGGTCCATAAATCTTACGAAGAACTTTTCTCTCGAATACTCCAAGTGCCATCTCATCTGATTTTGAAATTGTCCATGCTTCTGCGCCGTACATGAGGACTGGAACGATGAGCGTCCTGTAGAGTGTGATTTTTGTTTGTCGAGAGAGGACTTTACTTTTCAGTTGCCTACTTAGTCCGAAGTAGCATTTATTGGCAAGCGTGATTCTTCGTTGGATCTCCGTGCTGACATCATTCTTGGTGTTAATGCTGGTTCCCAGATAGACGAAGTCCTTAACAGTTTCGAATTTGTAGCTATCAACATTGACGTGGCTGCCAAGGCGTGCTGTTTCTTTGTGTGATGACAGGAGGTACTTCGTCTTGTCCTCGTTGACCGCCAAACCCATTTTTTTTAGCCTCTTTATCCAGCTTGGAGAAGGCAGAACATACGGCGCGCGTGTTAGTGCCAATGATGTCGATGTCATCGGCGTACGCCAGCAGTTGCACACTCTTGTGATATAAGATGCTTCCTGTATGGTTAAGTTCTGCAGCTCGTATTATCTTTTCCAGCATCAAATTGAAGAAGTCGCACGAAAGAGAGTCACCTTGTCTGAAACCTCGTTTGGTCTCGAACGGCTCGGAGAGGTCCTTCCCAATTCTGACGGAGCTGGTGGTGTTAGTCAATGTCATTTGGCATAGCCGTATAAGTTTAGCAGGGAAACCAAATTCAGACATTGCGGCATACAGGCAATTCCTATTCGTGCTATCAAAAGCGGCTTTAAAATCGACAAAGAGATGGTGTGTGTCGGATCCTTTTTCATGGGTTTTTTCCAATATTTGTCGTATTGTGAAGATCTGGTCGATGGTAGATTTACCAGGTCTGAAGCCACACTGATAAGGTCCAATCAGATTGTTGACGATAGGCTTCAGTCTTTCGCACAATACACTTGCTAAGACCTTATATGCGATATTCAGGAGGCTTATCCCACGATAATTGGCGCGTACTGTGGAGTCTCCTTTTTTGTGGATTGGGCAGAGCACACTTAAGTTCCAATCGTCGGGCATGCGCTCGTCCGACCATATTCTGCATAGGAGTTGATGCATGCTCCTTATCAACTCTTCGCCACCATGTTTGAATAGCTCGGCTGGCAAGCCGTCAGCGCCCGGGGCCTTGTTATTCTTAAGCCTAGATACTGCTATTCGCACTTCGTCATGATCAGGTGGTGGAACATGCCTACCATCATCTGCTATTGGGGATTCGGGTCGTACATCTTCTCCTTCCGCACTTTCACTGTTGCCATTATCTAGCAAGGAGGAGAAGTGATCCCTCCACAACTTAAGTATGCTCTGGACATCAGTTACCAGATCACCGTTATCATTCCGGCAGGAATTTGCCCCGGTCTTGAAACCTTCAGTCATCCGCCTGATTTTTTGATAGAATTTTCGAGCATCGTTCCTACCCGCCAGCATCTCAAGCTCTTCACACTCGCGCCTTTCAGCCTCCCGTTTCTTCTTTCGAAAAAGGCGCCTCTCTTCCTTCTTCGCCGTTCGATAACGCTCCCATACGCTTCGCGTTGCGCCCGCACACAATGTAGCCCTGTAGGCGGCGTTCTTTCTTTCCGAGGCATCGCGACATTCCTTGTCGTACCAGGTGTTCTTGTGGGCTCGCTTGTATATATATATATTAATATTACCCACCTTAAGCTGTGTTGCCCAGCTTAGCGACTTACACATTTTCCACGCCGCGTCTACAACTTTCTTAACCCTAATCACCGAATTTTAAAAAGTTACGTAAAACCGAAAGTGAGACTCTGGGGCTCACCTATGGGGAAATTTTGAAACACATTATTTTGATATTTGTTTTTTACTTTTACTTATGCAGTAATGAATTCAGAAGCATTTTTATACACTCTTATAACGTTTGGGACAATTTTTTATTGTATAAAGATAAAAAAATTAATTTAATAAAATAGGGGATATGAATGAACTGCAATTTTCACACATTTTTGTAGTTGTTGAATGTCCATCACAAACGTTTTTATTACATCTGTTATATATTTGTTTTTGTACACACAATGAGAAAAACTATGAATCAAATGAATATGAATAAATTTTTCATATTATCGCCGCTAATAGGTATATATTTTCCGCAATCAAAATTCAAATTCTTAAAACGCGACGTTCGTGGTGAAATTACTTAGGCATAAAAGCAGCTGATCGTTCGTTTCTCTATTTGAACGCATCTTTTCCGTAATTTAGAATCTCAGTAAACAGAATAATGATAAGATTTTAATGGTTTTGAAATTTCTGACTTTACCGGACTCCTTTATTGTATGACATCATATGATATAAAGATCTATGGCGAAATACGACGAATTCACCAAAATCCGGGGGAAGTGTGGTGAGTTCACAATGTAAAAACCTCACAGGATAATCCTTGCAAAGAACAGATTCAAAATTTAGTTGAATTCTAGAAATGTAAACTTATTACGAAAAAGATACTCAAGGTGAATCTTTGAGGCTCACTTTCGGATTTTCGTTAAAATTTTATACGATTGCAAAAAAAATGGTTAAAATAAATAAATAGCCCAAAGATCATAATTATTTCATAATTTATGAACGCAAGTGGAGGAATACCCAAAATTTGAGACAAAAATCTTTTTTGGTTTAGGAATAATTCGCTTTTAAACTTTAAAGTGAGACTGAGAGGCCCACTTTAGAGGATTAGGGTTAAGATTTAATGTTTTTTTCTTCTGCTTATTTTTGTTGTTTTTTTTTTTATTTTTTTCCTCTCACTCTTTTTGTTGTTGTCTTCTGCTTATTTTTGTTGTTTTTTTTTTTTTATTTTTTTCCTCTCACTCTTTTTGTTGTTGTCTTTTTGTGCAATAAAAAAGAAAATTGTTGAAATTTAAAAAGTTTCATCAATAACCATTAGAATATTATTCAGCGTAATCGCAAACTTTTTCAGCCTAAAAAATAAAAATTCATTATTTTTGTTTTCTTTTCGCAGCGCTTCTTTTTACAAGCTTTTTTATGCTCTTTCCTTTATAGCTTATCCAGCTTTCATTGCTTGCTTAGTCGCCGCAGCATTTTATGGCTAATTCTTATCCACCTGCAGACCAGACGTGGCGAGAGCTCAGGTGAAATTTGTTTTTTTTTTTTTTACTTGCCAATAAAAGAAATCTTGGCCGTTTGGTTGAATGCAAAAGTTGTAAGAAATAAATTTTTTTCTCTCTCTTCTTCTACTAGTTCCTTTTCTGTTGATCCAACTTCTTCCACTGCATCTTCAGCACTTTTTCATTTCGTAGCAATTGTTGTGTCCCAGATTGGCTACTAAAAACCTGTAACTAAGTTTCCACAAGCATTTCTGCAATTATTGACTATGCTTTAGTTGCTTTTATTAGCAAATTGTTTGCCTTTGATACCTCATTTGCTGGCAATGGGCTTACCGTTAAATATTTTTTTATATTCAAAGATTTTTATTGTTAATTTGGAGTTTAACGGAATTGAATTTTGAATTTTTTCATCTTTAATTTCTTTTTACTTTGTAAGAATGTTAAACTTGTTATTTCTTTCTGAAATTTGTTTATATCCAATACCTTTTTTGGTTAAAGTATGAGTCAAAAGCTGTGAAAGAAATTGCGAAGTATTCACTCCAAAAGCAACCAAAGACTGTAATGTGGCAGCAAGACAAAAAAGAGGAATTCAGGTAACTTCATTCCTTCCCCAAAAGTGTTAATTTTATAAAAAGAAAAGTAATTAAAAAAATTTAATGAATCTCAGAAGGCAAAGCGAACAACCTCTTCAGAGTGCTAATTAAGTATTTTAAATAAAATATTGACTTTTTCTTCTAGTCTTAATTTGAGTGTAACCATCTAGACGATTTTAGTCGAGTCCGTTAAAGCGCTCCAAAGTATCAGCTGGATCTTTATTCGCTGAACAATGTCAATGTATGCGTAATAGCATTGACAGACGGCAGTGATAATGCGGAATATCTAGCTAATTCGGAGTTAACTTGAGAATTAGCTGGAACTAATCTAGAATATCTCAAACTTCTTGGCGAATTAGGGCAATTTGTAACGACATCTCTGGAGAAAAATCTCTATTGGGAATGAAAGTGAAGAAAAAGAAGAATCCAAGACAGATCTAGGAAGGTAGGCGCATAGGCGCATTCAGAAATTTTCCAAGTATTTTGTTATTGTACTTGGTAGAGTGTAATGTCAAAATGATATTTCGCCTTGGCTGAAATCTGAATTCGCCTGGGACTCGGCCATTCCTATTGACTATGATGTGAATTCGCATTGATTTTGACCTTTGGAAATAAAATTAAAAAAAAGTTTTCGAAGTCGCCGCTGCGCCTACCTTCGTTCAGCTGTTTTGTTAATCCGCAATATTTGCGTCGCTAACGCAAAAAGGTCCATAAATCTTCCGAAGAATTTTCTCTCGAATACTTCAAGTGTGATGTCATCTCATTTTAATATTGCTCATGCTTCTGCGCCGTTTGTAGGGACTGGAACGATGAGCGTCCTGTAGAGCTCAATTTTGTTCGTTGATAGAGGACCGTACTTTTCAGTTACCTAAGTAACTACTATTGGTAGCACTTATTGGCAAGAGGGATTCTTCATTGGATTTGCTTGCTGACAAATAGACGAAATACTCAGCGCTTTTAACCCTAATCACCGAATTTTGAAAAGTTACGTAAAACCGAAAGAGAGACTCTGAGGCTCACCTATGGGGAAGTTTTGAAACACATTATTTTGGTATTTGTTTTTTACTTTTATTTATGCAGTAATGAATGCGGAAGCATTTTTACACATTCTTATAGCGGTTTATGACAATTTTTTTAGTATATAAAGATAAAAATGGTAATTTCATAAAATAGGGCATATTAATGAACTGCAATTTTCACACATTTTTTTAGTTGTTGAATGTTCATTACACATGGATTTATTACATCTTTTATAAATTTGTTTTTGTGCACATAATGAGAAAAACTACGAAACAACTGAACATGAATAAATTTTTCATATGATCGCCCCTAATATATATTTTCCGCGATCAAATTGAAAAGTTTTAAAACGCGCCGTTCGTGGTGAAATTACTGACGTATAAAAGCAGACGATCGTTCGTTTCTCTATCTGAATGCATCTTTTCCGTAATTTAGAATCTCAGTAAACAGAAAATGATAAGATTTTAATGGTTTTGAAATTGCTGCCTTTACCATTCTCCTTAATTTTATGACATCATATGATCTAAAGATCTATGGTGAAATACGACGAATTCACCAAAATCCGGGGGAAGTATGGTGAGTTCACAATATAAAAACCTCACTAGATAAACCTTGTAAACAACGGATTCAAAATTTAGTTGAATTCTAGAAATGTAAGCTTATGACGATAAAGATACTTAAGGTGAGTCTTTGAGGCTCACTTTCGGTTTTTCGTTACAATTTTATACGATTGCAAAAAAAATGGTTAAAATAAATAAATAGCCCAAAGATCATAATTATTTCATAATTTATGAACACAAATGGAGGAATACCCAAAATTTCAGGCAAAAAGCTTTTTTGGTTTAGGAATAATTCGCTTTTAAACTTTAAAGTGAGACTGAGAGGCTCACTTTAGAGGATTAGGGTTAAACTTTCAACAGTGACGTGGCTTCCAAGACGTGCTGTTTCCGTGTGTGATGACAGGAGATATTTGGTCTTGTCCTCGTTAACCGAAAGGGAATCGCCTTAGATGAAACCTCGTTTTGTCTCGAACCGTTCGGAAAGGTTCTTCCCAATTTTGATGGAGGTGGTGATCTTATTCAACGTCATTTGGCAAGCCGCATAAGTTTTGCAGGGAAACGAAATTCGGACATTGCAGCATCTACATACGTAATTCTTATTCGTGCTATCAAAAGCGGTGTGTGTCAGTTCCTTTTTCATGGGGTTTTTCAAGGATTTGGTTAGACTTCCACTTCTGAACCACGCTGATAATATTCAATCATATTGTTGACAGTGGGCTTTAGCATAAAACCCTTGCTAAGACCTTATAAGTATGCGTTATTCAGGAGGCTTATACCACGATAATCGGTCCGTACTACGGAGTCTCCTCTTTGTGGATTGGTAAGAGCACACTTAGGTGCCAATCGTCGGGCACGTGCTCATTCGATCATACTCTGCATCAGTGTTGCCGCTCAAAAATTTCAAAAGGTGGCCCAAAAAATTAAAAAAAGTGGCCCCAATTTTTTTTTTTTAGCTGAAACTCATTTTTTATATATTTTTGTGGTTTATTTAATGCTTCAAGAAAATGGAATTTAAAATATTCTCTACAATAACGCAGCGTTAATATAATTGTTCGTTGAGCAGACGGAATAACCCGAGAAAGGCAAGGAATTAAAAAAAATAACTGTTATAGCGTTCGTTGAGCCGTAGGAAAGTGCAAGAACCGTAGGAGTTTTACCAAAAAAGAGCAAATATGAGTGCAAAGAATGTAAATTGTGGTAAAATTCCTACGTTTCTTGCACTTTCCTACGGATCAACGAACGCTATATGTGTTTGTGTGTGTCTGGGCTGCTCCGTGCGTTTTCATTATCTTAACGAACAGCCCAAATTTCAAAGTATTCAAGGGCAGTGTTGGCAAACAAATTAAATAAAGAACCTTTCGAAACGGTGAGTTGCCTTCAAAGTAAAATAGTAACAAAGAGGTTTTTGTTCTTATATTTAAGAAAAAAACTAAAAATTATTTAATAAAGTTTTGAAAGTAAAAAAGGACTAAAAGTGGGCCGAATTTTTAAAAAGGTTCAAATATTGCATATTTTCAAAAAGTTGGGTTCAGGTGGCCTGGCTTTAAAAAAGGTTCAAATTGCCACTTTAGTGGCCCAAACGGCAACGCTGCTCTGCATAAAAGTTGTTGCATGCTGCTTATCAAATCTTCGCCATATTTGAATAGCTGGACGGGCAAGCCATCAGTACCTGGCGCCTAGTTATTCTTAAGCCGAGATATTGCTATTCGAACTTTGTCGGTTGGTGGAACATGCCTAATATCATATTCTATTAGGGAATCGGGTCGTACATATTCTCCTTCAGCAATTTCAGTCTTTCTGTTATTTAGAAAGAAGGAGAAGTGGTCCATATACAACTTAAGTACGACTTGGACTTCAGTTGCCAGATCGCAGTTATTATTTCGGCAGGAGTTTGCCCCGATCTTGGAAGCTTCAGTCATCCGCTTGCCTTTTTGATAGAATTTTCGAGCATCATTCCTACCTGCCAGCATCTCATTGTGCCGCCTTTCACTTGTACTTTGTAATATATCGTTAGGGAATCGGAAAAGATGAATAAATTTTGCGGGAAAGTCGAAGATTTTTATAAAACTTTAATAAGGATAAATCTGTTTAAATACTGATAGGCAATACATATCTATAACTTTTTTCGTAAAAAAAATTAGCAATGTATTTATGATGATGCACATCCAGCAAAATAATAATAAACCAATGTACCTTAACAAATCTGTCACAAAAATGTCATAAGATTTCTTTCTTTCTGCTATTTCCCCCCATTATATTAATTTTTGCAAAAGTTTTTCATTAAAATTGCACAGCAAAACACATAGCAAAGTCACGTAGCAAATTCAATCCAATTTCATTGTCAATTTAGTAACATTTTTTGTTTAGACCAAAAACGTAGCAAAGAGAGAAAACAGAAAACAAAAACTAAATCTTTGGCAGATCAAAAAATTATTGAATGCCAAATTTTAAGCATCATTACGTGCCAAGCAAAAGCGATAAAGGACGTAATATAAAAGTACATAAAATTGAAAACGTGTAAAAGTAGTCAGGGGAGTGAGGGGAAGAGGGCAAAAGAAGCAAAAATAGGTAAAGAGAAGTAAAAGGGCGAAAAAGGGCAGAGAAGCAAAAGGACAAAGAAGCAAAAGCAAGTAAAAGAGCAGAGAAGTAAATGGAAGAGTAGGAAAAGTAGATAGCAGCAAAAGGACAGGGCCGTCCGGTTAGGAAAGCAGAGAGCAGAGCAAAGCAAGGGACACGCAAAAGTTTGAATAATAGTTTTACAGTAATGGCTGACAACGAAAACTTTTGACTTTTTATACTTATATATATGTACTAGAGGTCGGAAACTATCGATAGTCAGCACCATCGATAGTGTACGATAGTTTTTTGCAAACTATCGATAGTATATCGATAGTTGACGATAGTTTCGGGTGATTTGGGAGAGTCTACGGCTACGCTCACACTGTAACCGCCTTTTGTCGCCCGGCAGCAAACACATCCACAAACACATCTGTTTTAAATGAGCTCACCCGATTTCACCAGAATGTAAGCAAACTTTGCCCACCTGTCCTGGTCTTATTCTTACAAATACATGAATGTAATAGAAGATGATCCAATAAAACTTTTTTCAGTACATTGTTTTGTTTTATTTATTTATTAGCCATTTATTCTTGTTCAAAAAAATTAATATATTAACCAGAGAGCATAACAATTATAACAAATAAATATAAAAATCACTTGATAACAATTATTGAGCAATGGAAAATTTTTTCCATCATCAATAACAATTACTCAAAGATCGATATTTTTTCGATCAGATCATAATTGTTATGAGCAATTAATATTGTTTTCGATCTTCCATAACAATTACTGGATGATGGATATTTTTTAGATCATCCCATAATTGTTATGAGCAATTTATATTTTTTCGATCTTCCAAATGAAACCTGGGGCCATCCCCTTTTATTTGATACCCATATTGTACTGTAATTTTAATGTTTTTGGGCAATCACATTTTGACCGATAACTCAGTTATTCACAAATTTATCGAAATATATCGAAGTCCAAATGAAACCCGGGGTCATCCCCTTTCGCTTGATACCCATATTGTAGTGTAACTTTAATGTTTTTGGGTGATCACATTTTAAACGACCATGCGACTAGATTGCATAGTCGTATTTATGTTGCTTTGACTACTTGCTAGTCAGCAATTCAAACCCTGCATGGAATAGTTACCGTTTGTTTGGTGCCTAGTAGTCACATTTCAAATTTTCAATAAACTATCGATAGTTCAAACGATAGTCGAAAACCATCGATAGTGTAAACGATGTTCAGAAACCATCGATAGTGACGATAGTGCCATCGATAGTTTCCGACCACTAATATGTACATATGTACAAACACATAAAGGTACATCCATATAAAACTAGAGTTACGTATTAGAACTAAGTAATAATAATAATTGAAAATGTGTGTGGGATTGTTTGCTGTTTGATGTTTGACTGTGATGGAACTTCGCATCAATTCTGGACAACACACAAATACACACGTTGAAAAGTTTAACCAATGAACAAAAAAAAAATATGAACAAAAATAATAGTAGACTGTATGCACTGGAGAAGAATAATATAAAAGTGCAGAAGTATAGAGAAATAGTAAACCAAAGATGTAACAAAAAAAAAAAAACGTAACTAAAATGAATGACCAAATGAAAATGGATTTGGGGAAAAAGTTTTTGGGTCGGTTGTTTCAAAACACAAGCGTATTGTGTAACCGAAATTTGCTGCGAGCAGGTGAGTAGCATACGATTGTATTGAAATTGAAAATAAGTTTAGAAAACAAAAATATATGTATATAATAAATAAAAGCATATTATTAAGGATATATAAATAAAAGGATAGGGGATTGAGACGGATGAGTTGATGATGAAGTTGGCTGCATATTGTTGCTGCAGCAATTTGCGTAAAGGTCAATTTTTTATTATTATTGTTTCGAATACTTGAGTGGTCGTCCAATGCTAATGATGAAGGAGTTGCAGTAATGAAGTGAAAGATATTTTGGCACTAAAAGCGTTAAGGTATTGGAAGAGTTGGAGGAACTTGTGGTAATTGTGACATACCTTTCGGGTTTTCGGATATTTTGGACAAAGTTTAAGTTCAATTTCAAGCTGACACATACGTATGACATACTCTGACAACAGATGTGTATTCCTGATAGGATGAATTTTGTAAAACAAAACCCGAGTGATCCCGAAAAGCTGCTTGTTGAAAAAATGGGGTGATGTCATATAGTTATGAGGTTAGGTTAGATTAGGTGAAGTTATGTAGGTGTTAGGTGAGGTTTGGTTAGGTTGGGTGAGGTTAGATTAGGTGAGGTTAGGTTAGGTTGTGTGAGGTTAGATTAGGTGAGGTTAGGTTAGGTTGTGTGAGGTTAGATTAGGTGAGGTTAGGTTTGTTTTTAAATCCCCGTCAACTGCTTTATTTAACAACACCAGAATATGTACTAGTGGTTTGGTGGACCCTGTACCACATTAGCCCCTTATAACACAATTGCCGTAGTTCCTCCAAGTAGGTATACAGAGATATTCACCTAATTATCTCGCTCCTTAAAGGCCCTTGCTCACGCTACATAACAAATTTCCAAAATTTTCCATTAATATATCGCACCCTAAATCAAAATTTTTCGAAATCGAGTTTTTTTCATAAACGGGAATACGAAACATATCTCTAGCGAATGCCAAAAAAAACTTTTAAATAACTGTCTCTTTCGACCGAAAAATAACGATTATACCTGGCCCTTTGCCATATGATTGCTTGTAATGAAAAAAAGTTTTTTGGCTCTACTGAAAATTTTTGAATTTTGAGTTGTGCCACTTTATGATTTAGGGTGCGATATCACACGCTGTTCATTACAGCACACAAATTAATAGTATGACAAAATGTATTAATTGTTTGAATTATAAAAATAAGCTGTAATTATAAACATACAAACAAATGCATACCATCATACACACATACCTATATCTATATTAGCCATAAAAAAAATTAAATAATTAAGCTTGATAAATATAACAGCCAATTGCACGGGTTGGCCAACAAATTGACTTTTGGTCACAAAACAGTTAGAAATATTACTCAACGTAGACGTAACGTAGTGGTGTGTGTATGTGGGTGCCGGTCAAACCAATAGAGGCGCCACACCTGAATTGATAGTCCGATACAACACAAACAGAAACACACATACACATGCTCAGCGCAACAAGCTCAAACCTGCCTAACTAAATGTATTCCCATTGGAAACAAATTGAGAATATGTATGTGGGTATGCACATGTGTATGTATGTATGTATGTATGTATGTATGGTAGGTAATCATATGTTTGTTCATATGTATAAACAAATGGCATGCCAATTAAAATTGTAATTAAATCTAAATGCGTTTTGACAATTCCTCAGAGAAAATTGTGTGTAATTATTTGAATTGTTGTGAATGTCGAAAAGGTTTATTAGGCGGTACAAAGCGGTGTAGTTAAAGGTACGTCAATGCTTACATATATAGGTTTGTATGTATTATTATGTATGTATGTAATACAGCGCAAAATTAGACAATGAATTGGTGTGCGTTGCTGTTGGCATGTTACTGCTTTTATTTTTGTGTTTTATTAATGGTTGTTATGACATTTTGTTTTTTCATGTGTGTTATACTAATAGGTGACGGCATGGTTTATGAGTGACTTCAGTGATGGCACATGGTTATATCATAAACAAGTAAGGAAGCCTAAGTTCGAGTGGAATCGAACATTAGATACTCAGCTGTATGCTTTCATTGTTTGTTTGCGTTTGATGGAAACACGGCGTATTTTATATACAGCGAGTGCTGCATAAAGTGGGCGTAGCCACACCCATTTTCAAAAATTTTTTCAGTGATCCAACAAAGCATATGAATATTATCCTTTGTGCAAAATTTCATTCCTTTATGACTTCTATGTAGTTGCAAAGATGTCACGTTACAAATTCAAAAAGGGCGTTAAAAAGTAGGCGTGGTCATAAACCGATTTCAATAAATTTTTGTGTGTCTATTAACACAAGTTATAAAAGTGTATAAGCCAAGTTTCGTCATAATATCTCAATTATTTGTCGATTTATAGACTAAAAAATCTCGTATATTCCTTTGTCTAAAAAGAGGCGGTGCCACGCCCAATTTCCAAAATTTTTCTATTTTTTATTTCAGGTCTACTGTCGAACTTATGTCACAAAATTTCAATGAATTACCTTTATATTTGACAAAGATATCGCTTAAAATGTTTTTATTAGGTCACTTTATAAGACCCATATATAAAAGTGGGCGTGGTCGTCAACCGATTTCGCTGAAATTTTGAACGTGTATTACCACAAGTAATAAAAGTCTACACACCAAGTTTCGTCATTATATATAAATTATTTGTCGAGTTATGGGCTCAGAAATCTCGTATATTCCTGCTTCTAAAAAGAGGCGGTGCCACGCCCATTTTCCAAAATTTTTGTGTTTTTCGTTTTATGTCCGCAGGTGGACTCCTGCCATAAAATTTCAATGATATATCTTTATATTTGACAAAGATATCGCTTAAAATGTTTTTATTAGGTCACTTTATAATACCCATATATAAAAGTGGGCGTTGTCGTCAACC
Organism: Urophora cardui; assembly: GCA_960531455.1. Lineage (NCBI taxonomy): Eukaryota > Metazoa > Arthropoda > Insecta > Diptera > Tephritidae > Urophora > Urophora cardui. The sequence goes on along the minus strand of OY482673.1, from coordinate 136,016,375 downwards.
GATTTTGGCAATTTTTCGTCCAAACATTTGCCTAAGTAACTATATTGCGCACACCAAATTTCATCGATATATCTTCAACGGTTTCTGAGTTATGACTCATAAAACTTTCCATGTTTGACCCTTAATAAGTGGGCGTGGCACCGCCCATTTTCCAAAATTTTATCAAATTTCTTCTTAGGGACCTGAGCTCAACACGTGGGTAAAATTTCATCACTCCAGCTCTATTAGTGACTGAGATACAAAATTTCCGATTTTTTCTATATAGGAAAAGTGGGCGTGGTCATGGTCCGATTTCGCCCATTTTCAATACCAACCGTCCCAGTGTCGATAACAACTTGCATTCCAAATTTCATCAAAATATCTCAATTTTTGCGCGAGTTAGAGTGCGTACGGACGGACGGACATGGCTCAATCGATTTCTCTTTTCACCCTGATCATTATACCTTTCATGAGAATGAAATGGTATTATAACTTAGTGCCAAAAAATTTTTGTCGAAAGTACCAGAAGGAAGCGTGGGGGACCCACCAAAATATATACCGATATGATCAGAATCACGAGCTGAGCCGATTAAGCCATGTCCGTCTGTCCGTCTGTCTGTCTGTCCGTCCGTCCGTCTGTGTGAACGCAAACTAGTCCCTCAGTTTTTGAGATATCTGAATGAAATTCGGAATACAGGTATGTTGTTATATGCAGCTGATCATTTGTCGGAACCGGCCGAATCGGACCACTATAACATATAGAAAACAACCGATTATTCAGATATACATGAAATTTTTGGATGTAATTTGTGCATAACTTCCCCATTTATACAGCTAAGGACATGAAACTTTGAAGTAGACGTGCCCATTTTGGCCCAAACAAGGTTACCGAAAATTGTCAAGATCGGACCACTATACCATATAGTTCCACAACATCCGATTATTCAGATATACACATTTTGGTGTATAACTCCTCCATTTTAACAGCTAACGGCCTGAAATTTTGAAGTATTTGTACCCATATGGGCCCAAACAGGGTTACCGAAAATTGTTAGGATCGGACCACTATAACCTATAGCTCCCCTACAACCGATTGTTCAGATAAACACATTTTGGTGTATAACTCCTCCATTTTAACAGCTAACGGCGTGAAATTTTTAAGTATTTGCACCCATATGGGCCCAAACAGGGTTACCGAAAATTGTCAAGATCGGACCACTATAACATATAGCTCCCATACAACCGATTGTTCGGATATGGACATTTTGGTGTGTAGCTCCTCCATTTAAATAGCCAAGACACCATTTTTTCTAATAAATCTTTCCATAAATGAACCCACAGAATTAAAATTATAAATTAAACTTAATCCGGCTATGTACATACATAGGTAACTTTTCATTTCCCCACTCATGAAAGGTATGAAGTCTTCGGTACGGCCGAAGACAGCCGCGCTTTTACTTGTTTTGATATATATAAGTCTATATCTATCTCGATTATTTCATTCTGTTACAATCCGCCGTTATGAAATCAAAACTATAATACTCTGTGTACTAGTACAGCTGAGTATAAAAATTAAACACATCGTAGCCGGATATGCATTTAAATATAAATTTTTATTGAAAAAGGTATTTTTTAAATAAAAAAAATGCATTCAATGGCAAATTTTTTAAGTAAATTTTTGGAAAAAAAAATTATTAAATTTTAGCAGTTTTTTGTGCTCAAAAATATCATACCTGAAAAACGGAAATCTTAGAAAGGAGTTCATATTCTTCGCTGTACTTCTGAGAGATTAGTAAAGATGTAAAACGGATCGGTATAAAAGTCTAGATATCTTTAGTGAAGTGATTTTGCCAGATTAGTTTTTTTTTATCGCTAATCTGGAAGAGGGGAGGGCAGACTTCTTCCTATTCTTCTTCTTCTTCTTTTTCTTCTTCTTCTTCTTCTTCTTCTTTTTCTTCTTCTTCTTCTTCTTCTTCTTCTTCTTCTTCCTCTTCCACTTTTTCTTATTATTCTTGTGCTTCTTATTCTTCTTCTTCTTCTTCTTCTTCTCTTTCTTCTTCTTCTTCTTCTTCTTCTTCTTCTCTTTCTTCTTCTTCTTCTTCTTCTCTTTCTTCTTCTTCTTAATTGCTGTTTATGTTTGATGCTGTCTAGCAGGATACTTTAAGTTAAGTTGTCTTCTAATACAGACCGCTGTGCTGGTGCGATAGTTGCGCAAACAGCAACTTCTAAACAAAGATTCCAAGTAGAGAAGATTGGGAAGAGTCAGATCGGTAGTACCGTCCCCTTGGTTTCGTTTCCATCTATACCAACGGCGCTCGAAATTAAACCCGCAAAGTTGACTCTCAAGATATAAAGCTACAGCTAAAATCTCAGCAGTAATTGAACTGAAAAGTATAGAGGACTATCCACAAAGTTGTGTTCATATCAAACGACAGCCAAGCGGTCATTGGGTCTCTTGCTTCTATTTCGTGCAACTCTGAACTAGTACCAAACTCTCGCCACTCGCTATATGATATGACGAAACAGAACTTTTTGCTGGGGTCACGAGGTTTATGAACAGTAGGAGGAGACGGTTGGTGTACCTCATTTGCAAATGCCCGGCGCTTAGCGGCGCTTGACGGCGATACCTGGCGACTTCCTTCTTGGATAGCTTAGTTAAAATCGAATATAACAACGACGTAAAGGACTTGATGATCTTCATGATATTTTCAAAAATTGGTTCAGAAAGGAGGATTAGGCGGATTAAGCTGTTCTCTCTGTTATCACAATGGGCCTTTATATAGGCTTGAGTGTGCTGCTATTATGGCAGCCATTTCAACCTGCCTACCTGTGGGTGGTTTAATGTACTTATATACATACACATACATATTATCTAGCTACATATATATGTATATGAATTTTAGTACATACTCGTACACATATTAATCTGCCTGCCTAACTCATTTAGCTCCAAAACTACATACATACATACATATGTATACACCTGCCTTTCAATATTAATGAATTCCATTAATTAGGCATCTGCGCTTCCGTACCGAAAACTTCAACTTATTTGGTTGCAATCACAACTCCACTGCGCGCCGCGGTTCATATAGAAACCAGGCCCGACGAGAGGGGGGGGGCTGAGGGGGTCAATTGCCCCGGGCCCGGGCTTTAGAGGGCCCGGGAATCTCAAAATGATATCCAAGTTTTTGCTACAGAAAATAAACAAACAACACCTTTAATCGCCTTTCGTAGATAGCAATCATTTTAAATTTCAACAAATTTTATAAATCTCTTAACGTGTCTGCATCCCACTTAAGGAATTGTTGGTTTTTGGCGTCGACTTTGCAGCATAAATTTGAATTCGTTTTCTGTTGCAACAGAAAAATTCGGTATGATGCAAATTCTTATACAGCGATATGGGTATTTCCTGGGCGTTTCGGACGGTATGTTCGCACGATTTTTTGAACTTTTGAGGCAGAAATATCGCGAAATATTGTATCGTTTTATGATAAAAGGAAAGATTTAGGTCACAGCTGATGACTAAAGTATGTTACCGACAGAAATTTAGGTTAATGCCTCTGTGTAAGCCACTTAAACTGCGTTCCGGACGCTACAAAAACACGTCCATATTTTAAAAGTACACTGAGAGAAAAAAAATATATGGAGGGGTCAAAGAAATTGTTTACCTATTTTGAACACTACTTTCTTTGTTTTGAGTAAATTTTCCTTAAAACATGTTAAAAGGTTTATAAAATATTGTTGTTACATGCGTTACCATGGTTTCATATACTTGTTTTGAAAAAATTCATACATTAAAATAATGAAAAATTCTTTAAGCGCCATTCCATTCCCAACTTTCCTTGTTTTGAAGACTTGATTTCTATAATTTTGAGAAATTAAATTCCCATACAAATCCCCATGGCAACGAATTTGTTTGAATGTTTTTTTATGTTTTTTCCACATTTTTGAGAAAATTTACACAAAACAAAGAAAATTTTGTATTGGGACGCGTGTTCAAAATAAGGAAAATTATGTCTTTGATCGAGAGAAATTTTTTTTTTGAGTGTAGCTAAAACAGAGGCATTAAACTAAGTTTCTGTCGCTAACATACTTTAATCATTATCCGTGGCGTAAATCTTTCCCTTTATCATAAAACTATACAATATTTCGCGATATTTCTGCCTCAAGAGTTCAAAAAATCGTGCGAACATACCGTCCGGAACGCCCAGGAAATGCTCATATACATATGTACGTGTATGTCTGTATGTAAACAGCGATACGCCGAAAACAAACAAAGCTTGCGAAGCTAAAATTTGCTTTGGTGTTTCGTACAGTTGAATTCGATTGCTGTTTCACTAAAGCGTTCAGCAGAATCAGTCTTTTTATATACTAAATTATTACCAACAAATATTTGTATTCCAATTTAAAGAAATTTATTTCATACAAATAAAGCAATATGTATTTAAACAGAATTCATTCAGACCTATGGTCCCTTGGACAATATTACTCAGTATGACCCATGGATTCGGAAACTGGATGTGCCTTTTGACAATACATTTGACCCACCCTAATATGTATATTTCTATGTAAACATATTTACTTGATCTGTATTAATGTATAGATAAATTAAAGTTCGTAACTATATATTCATTGAATTTTGATTTTGAGAATTTGTTCATTTAGTATAGGGGCCCGTAGTTATTTTGACCCCGGGCCCGGATTTTCTCTCGGCGGCCCTGATAGAAACACATACATTTCATCTGCAAACATACAACTTGCAGCACACACACAATATCATACTTCGTACTAATGTTCAACTTGCGCAAATGCCTAAACTATTTCAACACTTTCCTCGCTCTTCCTTCGCGTTATCATCTTTGTCCCTTCGCGCCCTTATCCCCATTTGCTTTGTACCTTAATAACATTTTGCTTCATTCCTTTTACTTGCCACCTGCCCAAATCAATTAGTTTCAGCTGTTTGGGTATTTTCATTTACGCTTAGTTATGCTTAACCTTAAGTAATAAGTTTAACCGCAAGCAAATCTTGTTGTAACAGGCAGCTCGAACTACAAGTATGTACATACAAACAAGGTCATACGCATTTTATGTATGTAGATACATATATAACAGCACACAAATGGCTTGGGTTTAGTTTGTGCATGTCGCCTATTAAATTATCAAGCTTCTCTTATTCATTTCCCATTCTCATTCATCTCATTCATTGCCTCCTACCCACTAACTAATTTATCACATTTATTGCCGTTTGGCATATGCGCCACATTCATTTTTGGTTGCCTGCCCCTTGGATTTGACTTGATTCGGGTTAAGTGTACGTTGTATGTGCTTATAACATATGTAAGTTTTACTTTTCCGCTTCAAAGTTACTATATACAAACAGTTGAGCTAAGAAATTTCTTTCGGATTTGGCTTAGTTTAAATTTGTTTGGCATTTAAATTCAGATGCCGCCTTCTTTCTGTGCTTTTTGCTTTCTTTTTTTCTGCCTTTATTTTTCTTTTTTAAAATTTTGTTAATGACATCTGTCACTTTGCTGCTTCTCTTTGGCTTTTTTTGTACAATGATATTTTCTGTCGTAATTAAATCTGATAATCAAAGTTTTATTAAGGGAAACGTGATAAGAAATTTCTTAAAAAAATTTATTTCAATGTGAATATGTTTTTGAGACTTTAATGTCATGCATCGACACATGTCTTGAAGCTACCCTGCAGGAAATGCATCTAACAAATGCACTAGTGGTCACTTTTAATTGTATATTTTCTTTGAAAAACGCTAACTACTTTTGTTTGGGAATGGCGATAAGAAAGTCAGTCCTGTGTACTTCTGCATTACTTGAAGGGTAACTATAAACTAACTTTTTTGGGGTGAAAAATAATTGGTCCCAAAATATAACATAATTCATTTTTAGAAAATTATACAAAACATACATCGGAAATGGTTGCAGATGTAGCTGTTACGTACCTACATGTTTACATTCATGGAATTCGCAAGAATTTCGATATTCTTCCATTGCTTCGCTTCCCAAATCCAAAATGACGAATTTTCACAGAAAAATTCTATGTATCTGTTTAAATATTTTTGAATAAAAATATTTTCATCAGGCATTTGAAAGCTTTTGCCAATGCACACTTTACGTTTTTTTGGATATTCCTGCATGACAAAGCAGCCAACTAAAAATGGGTTTCTTGCTGTTTCATACTCATACAAATTGACTATTTTTTTTTCAATGTCTCAAAATAGTTAAAAATCAACTACCTTTAGGAATTGATTTTTTTCTTCCTGCAGGGTATAAATGATATTAAAAGAGCTCAGCCGTCTACATTTTCCTCGAAATATCTACCAAGCCATGATTAGCTCATAATTATATGTATGCCTACTAGTTTATCTTAAGTTTTTCGCACTAAAAACTAATTCCGAAAACATTCTTAAATAGTAAGTATGTGCTATAAATTAATAATTCTAACGCACGTGAGTATGTACATATGTATATATGTATTTCTCGTTATAACTATGCTCATTAGCAATCTAATTAAATTCCATTAATTTCTCGCAATCACTAACCAACAAATTTACATACATATGTACATTAGGCATATAACAAATTTTGACGAAAAATTTGGCATACCACCACGTGGTGGCAACTATTGTACAAGTAATGAATATCACTTTTTTATTTTATTTTCAAAAACGTTCCGCGCAAAAATGGATTTCTAAAAAAAGTCAGATTTTTTTTTTTTAATTTTTTTTTAATATTTTTATTTTTACATTTTTGTCAATTGTTATCTATATATATAAAAATGATTTGGTATTTAATCTATATATATATATAAAAATCAAGCCCATTTCTTTGTCACCGGCTTTCGCCCAAACGCGTGGAGGGATTTTGACCAAATTTACACACCAGCTTAGTACCTCGCCCTAGATGGTTTATATACATATTTTTTTCAAATCCGGAAGTCGGTTCCCGAGATATAGGTCAAAAGGTCAAAACGTGGACCTGGATTTCCCCTGAATATTTTTGGAAGATATTGGTATCAAATGAAAGGTATTGAACAGAGAATTTACATAGAATAGTACTAATTGTGATTCCTAGGTCGGGTCTCCAGATATGGATCAAAACGTGGACCCAGATGACCCTCGAATGTTTCTGAGCGATATTGGTATCAAATGAAAGGTATTGAACAGAGAATTTACATAGAATGGTACTCATTGCGATTCCTAGGTCGGGTCTGCAGATATGGGTCAAAATGTGGACCCGGATGACCCTCGAATGTTTCTGAGCGATATTGGTATCAAATGAAAGGTGTTGAGCAGAGAATTTACATAGAATAGTACTCATTGTGATTCCTAGGTCGGATCTCCATATATGGGTCAAAACGTGGACCCGAATGACCCTCGAATGTTTCTGAGCGATATTTGTATCAAATGAAAGGTGTTGAGCAGAGAATTTACATAGAAGAGTACTCATTGTGATTCCGAGATCGGGTCTCCAGATATGGGTCAAAACGTGGACCGGGTGACCCTCGAATGTTTCTGAGTGATATTGTTATCAAATGAAAGGTGTTGAGCAGAGAATTTACATAGAATAGTACTCATTGTGATTCCTAGATCGGGTCTCCAGATATGGGTCAAAATGTGGACCCGGATGTCCCTCGAATGTTTCTGAGCGATATTAGTATCAAATGAAAGGTGTTGAGCAGAGAATTTACATAGAATAGTACTCATTGTGATTCCTAGATCGGGTCTCCAGATATGGGTCAAACGTGGATCCGGATGACCCTCGAATGTTTCTGAGCGATATTGTTGTCAAATAAAGAGTCTTGATGAGGACTTCAGCACAGAACTATTATAATTGTGATGCCTAGCCCGGGTCTCCAGATATAGGCCACAACGTGGACTCGGATGACCCTCGGATGTTTTTGAGCGATACTGACATCAAATGAAAGGTCTTGATGAGGACTTCAACATAGAACTATTTTATTTATGATGCCTAGGACGGGTCCCCAAATATGGTTCAAAACGTGAACCTGGATGACTCCGGAAAATTTCTCAGTGATATTGGTATCAAATGTAGGGTTTTGAGAAGGGATTTTACATAGAAATGAACTCATTACGATCCCTAGGTCGGGTCCCAAGATGTGGGTCAACACGCGGACCCGGATAACACCGGGATATTTCTCAGGGATATTGGTACCAAATGAAAAGTGCTGAGCAGGGCCTTTACACAGAGATCAACTGATTATGATTCCTAGGTCTGGTCCCTAAATGTGGGTCAAAACGTGGACCGGGATGGCCCCGGAAAATTTCTGAACGATATTGGTGTCAACTGAAAGGCAGGGCTTTTACATAGATATGAACTCATTATGATTCTTAGGTCAGGTCCCCAGATGTGGGTCAAGATGTAGATCTGGATGGCCCCGGATAATTTCTCAGCGATATTGTTATTAAATCATGGCGCATGACGATTCCTAGGTGAGATCCCAAGGTATGGGCCAATATGTGGACCCGGATAACACCGGGATATATCTTAGGGATATTGGTACCAAATGAAAGGTGTTGAGCGGACTCTCATGGAGGGCTGTATCCATTACGATTTCTTGGTCAAGTCTCCAGATACCGTACCCATTATGGTTCCTAGGTCAAGTTCTCAGATGTGCGTAAATAAGTGGACCCGGATGAGCCCGGGATGCTTCTGAGCAATACTTATCTAAAATGAAAGGTGTTAACCGGGTCTGCTATATAGAGATATTTTCATAGTGATTCTTAGGCCCAATACCCAATTATGGGTAAAAGAGACGATTCGGATTCCACGGAATGTTTTTAAGCAATGATGGTATCAAATGAGAAGTGGAATACAGGGTATGTTATGCCAAAACCAGTTCCCTAGGGAAAGGGGAAGAGTAATGAGACTGGAAAAGGCAAGGCAAAGGGACGGAAAAGGAGAGGGAGGATATAATAAAAATGGAATGAAGAGGATGGAGAGAGAGAGACAGTGAGACAGGGAATTACAGAAGGTATAAGAGGGGGGAATAAAAAGGAGAAACACAGAAAAGGAGAGGTAAGAGAGAGCGGTAGAGAAAAGGAAGCGGAAATGTAACGGGAAAAGGAAAAGAAAACGGCAATGAAAGGAAAGGGAAAGATAGATAGAAAGGGAAAGAAGAAGGGATTGGTAGAGGGGAGAGGAGTGGGAGATTAATACGAACAAAAATGGGATAAGGACATGAAAAGGGCAAATTTTAGAAAATATACATTTTTTCCTTCCCTTTTTCAAACTTATCTGACTTTTGCTGAGGTCTTGCAGCCCGAGCAAAGTTCGGTTTCTGGATACTTCCAACTTATTTTAAAGTGTGCCGTTTTTCGCTTCTAATGCCTATAATAGGAAGTGGGCCAAAGCAAAGCTTGGCCGGGTACAGCTAGTTGTAACGCTAAAACTTGAAAACGGTTGAACCAAATCAAATACTTCCTTAGGGGGGTTTGTTTGTTGTTACCCCGCCAAGGTTTAGTCGAAGAAAAAATTAAAAAAATGTTAGGGGGGCGTGGCACCTCCCATACAACCTTAATTTTTAAAGCTGATTATCTCTAAAACAGTTCAAGGTAGTGAGCTGAAAATTGGTATAGAGGTAGGTGATATCAAACCCCCTCTCAATCAGAAAAGTGGGGGTTATCAGAAAAGGGGGCGTGGCACCTCCCATACAACCTTAATTTTTAAAGCTGATTATCTCTAAAACAGTTCAAGGTAGTGAGCTGAAAATTGGTATAGAGGTAGGTGATATCAAACCCCCTCTCAATCAGAAAAGTGGGGGTTATCAGAAAAGGGGGCGTGGCACCTCCCATACAACCTTAATTTTTAAAGCTGGTTATCTCTGAAATAGTTTAAGGTAGGGAGCTGAAAATTGGTACAGAGGTAGGTGATATCAAAACCCTTCTCACTCAGAAAAGTGGGGGTTATCAGAAAAGGGGGCGTGGCACCTCCCATACAACCTTAATTTTTAAAGCTAATTATCTCTAAAATAGTTCAAGGTAGGGAGCTGAAAATTGGTATAGAGCTAAATGATATCAAAAGCATTCCCACGCATAAAAGTGGGGGTTATCGGAAAAAGGGGCGTGGCACCTCCCATACAAACTTAATTTTTCATGCTGAATATCTCTAAAATTGTTTACGCTAGGGGCTTGGAAATTGGTGTGGAGATAAACGATAAAAATTCCATATTAACGCAAAATAATAGGAGTTATACGAAAAGGGGGCGTGGCACTTCCATTTCTTCTTCAACTAATTTACCCTGCCTGGAACTCTCTAAATTCATAGGACAATCACTTAAGCAACTAATTTCCAATGACCTTAATATAAAAAATTCCCTACAACTTAAAGAGAAGCTAAGATACTTGACCACAGAAGAAGACGAAGCCCTTATATCTTTTGACGTAGTCTCATTATTCACAAACATCCCAGTGTACTTAGCAATCCGGACTATTATGCAAAAATGGACATCCCTAAAAAATAACACAAACTTGACAATGAAACAATTTTTAGACGCTTTAGAATTCTGCTTAAGAGATAGTAATTATTTTTTATTTGAAGGTACCTATTACCAACAAGTTCATGGTATGCCGATGGGTAACCCTTTATCGCCCACAGTGGCTGATATTGTTCTTGACCAAATTTTAGACGACGCATTAGCCGAACTGAAATCCAAAGACATAATTATCAAATACATAACGAAATATGTAGATGATATATTTGCTATAGTAAAAATAAAGGACGTGGAAGAAATTTTGACCACTTTGAACAAACAACATAAGAAAATAGAGTTCACCACTGAACTAGAAAAGAACCAAAAATTACCCTTCCTAGACGTTGAAATATACAAAGAAAAAAACAAACTATTAACAAAATGGTATGCGAAACCTATCTCATCCTCTAGGTTAATAAATTACCATTCTAACCACCCCTGGACCCAAAAAAGAAACACAGAAATTAACCTTATAAACAAAATATACGCGTTGAGTGACCAGGCGCTCAGGAAAGAAAACGACATAACGATAAAAACAATTTTACATAAGAACGGATACCCAAACAAGATAATTAATAGGTGGTTAGCAACAACAAAGCTTAGACAAACAACAGGTAAAACGAACTTGACAATTACCGAAAAAACCAAAAACAAAACATTCAGAGGAGTCACATACATTCACGGCCTAACAGATAACAAAACACTAAAAAAATGCATAAAAAATGACGACCTAATTTTTGCACATAAACCACAACGTACTCTTAATAATATTTTTACCAAGAAAAAGGACAGGATTACTAAGGAACAACAACATAATGTAGTATATGAAATTAAATGTAAGGGCAAAGACCATGAACCATGTAACAAAACCTATATAGGTACTACAAAACGCGCACTTGGAACAAGATTAGGCGAACATAAAACAGATATAAGAAATTGTAAGACAACGACAGCATTAGCTCAACACATGACGAATACTGGACATACAGCAGACTTCGATCAGGCGAAAATATTAGACATAGAGAAACGAACAAAAGTTAGAATGACACTGGAAGGTCTGCGAATACAAGAAAAAAAATTACAGATGCAATGAATTTCAAAGAGGACGTTGACAACATAAATTGTGCGTATAGAGCAACAATAACAAAGAACAGAAAAGAATAGAGCACGAATGACAGCATAAAGTAGAAGAATATTGTTTATATATGCATGTAGAGATGTTTGTACCTATGTATATCTGTTTGAATGTTGGTAGGAGTAGGATAATTTAAATTAGTCAAAAAGTGAGTCAAAAATTGTTTTATTATTTTTATTATTTCTTGTACAATTTTTAGTGATTTATTTATATTGTCGTGTATAATAATGTATTGTTTTATTTTGTTAAATAAACAGTCTCCCTGAGGAAGGCGGAAAAATTCGCCGAAACGCGTAGGAGAGTAAAAGGAAACGTTGTTCCGCTTTCTAATTCCACCGGCCAAAAAGCTCGAAAAAGCATCAAATAAAATTGATTGAAAAAAATGGCCTAAACCAATAATAATTATAAACGCGTTTTTGTTTAGCTGCATAATTCGTTTGGACGCAACGTAAGCGCTCGATTTACGCGCTTTATATGTGTGTGTTGCAGTGATAATCGGTGTGTGTACGAACGCAATTTTCTCCGCTCGCAGCATATCGTGCACTCTGGCCCATGCTTGCCAATAAAACTCAACTTTCTCATTTTCTTGAGTTGAGTGATATCTTATACCCGACTTATCTGATCAAAAAAGCTTAACAAACTTGGCGCCAGGAACTCACTACTTTTGGTCTGCGTTCCTGGACACAGAGGAGTATTGGGAAATGAGATTGCTGACGGCCTTGCCAGAGAGAAAGCGGCGGCAAAATCAATAGGACCTGAGCCACTCCTAAGTATAAGAACACATACGATACAGGAAGAGCTCAGGATTGAGGACACACACAAGTAGGGAGCAGCACTGGCAACCTTGGAATGCTGGAATGCGCCAGACGAAGCTATTGCTGGGAGTACAATAAGAAACGCTTCAAAGTGATTATGGACCTCCCCAAAGCAAACTGAGAATCCTGACCGGACTACTAACTGGTCACTGTAGACTCAAAAGTCATATGCACAGAATGGGCATCTACTCAAATAGCCTGTGCCGGTTCTGTGATATGATGTGGAAGATGAGACCACTGAGCATATTCTCCTCGAATGCACGGCCATATCTAGAATGAGACAGAGGACACTTGGGCAATATCAGCTTGAGAGTAGCCAAATACCAACCCTATAGCCAAACGCAATACTTAATTTTGTGTGCGAGATTAACTTGGAGGAGGTATTGTAATGAGCGGGAGGGCATAATAGACGCATAGGTCGCGGTGCGTATTAACCTTCGAATATTATCTATCTATCTGTCTGATCAAATTCGTTAGCTCACTTTTATGGAGTGCGCAAACGTTTTGAGTTTTGACTCGCACTCACATGTACATAAGTCGACTGGACACAATTGTGATGGCCTATGGCCAATGTTTTTGAAGACACAAATACTCAATAATTCCAATCTATTTCGCAACATTCAATTGCTCTAAATTCCTTCAATTCCAGCCACCCAACTCCCGCCAAGCAAAACCCAAATTCCCAAGGCAGCCAAACTAGTTAGCTAGGCCAGTTTTCTCACACGAACCTGACAGCGATCTACAAAAAAAGAAAAAAAAATCCAAGCAGAGGGTCATTTAGGACACCTACTGAGTGCTGCTGCGTTGCTATGGCGACCGAAATGTTTGGCAGCGCTGGCTTAGCCCAAAAAAAAACCAAACGAAATTTCATTCGAATGGTCCATAGTGAAACATAAATCATTGGAACTGACATCTCAGCATCTCACCAAATTTTGCCGTTTCTGCCGTTTTGCTATTTTGCCGATTTATTTGTTGTTTTGCTTTTTTGCACACGTGTTTGTTGGTATATTTTGTTACGTTGTCAATTTTGTGTGTCTATGTGCATTTCTATGCATGAATGTCTATATAACTATAACTGCGTTTTTCAAACGATTTGCTTTTAAGCATCAAATTGGCAACAAACAAGTAAGGAAGCTTAAGTTCGAGTGGAACCGAACATTAGATACTCAGCTGTATGTTTTCATTGTTTGTTTGCGTTTGATGGATTTTATATAAAGCGAGTGCTGCATAAAGTGGGCGTAGCCACGCCCATTTTCAACATTTTTATCAGTCACCCAACTGAGCATATGAATATTATTCTTTGTGCAAAATTTCATTCCTTTATGACTTCCAGTTACAAAGATGTCACGTTACAAATTTCCAAAGCGTGTTCCAGAAATATCTTTGTTAAAAAGTAGGCGTGGTCATAAACCGATTTCAATAAATTTTTTCGTGTCTATTAACACAAGTTGTAAAATTTTATAAACCAAGTTTCATCATAATATCTCAATTATTTGTCGAGTTATGGGCTACGAAATCTCGTAGATTCCTTTGTCTAAAAGGAGGCGGTGCCACGCCCATTTGCCAAAATTTTTCTATTTTTTGTTTCCGGTATTTTAGAAATCATACCACAAAATTTCGATGAATTATCTTTATATTTGACAAAGATATCGCTTAAAATGTTTTTATTAGGCCACTTTATGATACCCATATATAAAAGTGGGCGTGGTCGTCAACCGATTTCGCTAAAATTTTGAACATGTATTACCACAAGTAATAAAAGTGTATAGACCAAGTTTCGTCACAATATATCGATTATTTGTCGAGTTATGGGCTCAGAAATCTCGTATATTCCTGCTTCTAAAAGGAGGCGGTGCCACGCCCATTTTCCAAAATTTTTGTATTTTTTGTTTTATGTCTATAGTTGGACACCTTCCATAAAATTTCAATGATATATCTTTATATTTGACAGAGATATCGCTGAAAATGTTTTTATTAGGTCACTTTATAATACCCATATATAAAAGTGGGCGTGGTCGTCAACCGATTTTGGCAATTTTTCGTCCAAGCATTTGCCTAAGTAGGTATATCACGCCTACCAAATTTCATTGATATATCTTCAACGGTTTCTGAGTTATGACTCATAAAACTTTCAATGTTTGTCCCTTAATAAGTGGGCGTGGCACCGCCCATTTTCCAAAATTTCACCATATTCTTCATAAGAGCCTGAGCTCAATACGTGTGTGAAATTTTATCACTCTAGCTCTATTAGTGACTGAGATACAAAATTTCCGATTTTTACTATATAGGGGAGGTGGGCGTGGTCATGGTCCGATTTCGCCCATTTTCAATACCATCCGTTCCTGTCTTGATACCAACTTACATTTCAAATTTCATCAAAATATCTCAATTTTTGCGCGAGTTATCGTGCGTACAGACGGACAGACGGACGGACATGGCTCAATCGATTTCTCTTTTCACCCTGATCATTTTGATATATATAAGTCTATATCTATCTCGATTATTTCGTTCTGTTACAATCCACCGTTAGGAAATCAAAACTATAATACTCTGTGTACTAGTACAGCTGAGTATAAAAATATAACCAAACACAATGAAAAGCTGGCTGAGTGTGTGTGTGTGTGTGATGAAGAATTGTTTAACTGTATAAATATAAAGATGTAGAAGAGAAAAAGAAGAAGAAGAAGCGATACATACATAGAAACAAAATTACTGAGCAAAAATACACAGTTGGATTAGGCAGAGGGTGGGGAAGTGGTTTAGTGACCACTAGAATAACTAAATTTAAAGTGGAAACTGGCAATGCCCCTTAGAATTTATTGAAATGGGAAATAGAATCGGTTGGTTTTCGGTGAATAAATACAGAATAGATAATGTATGTATGTACATACATATATAAGAGAGAAAAAGTAAACAAAGTCGAAAGGAGATGATTTTTGGTGCAAAAAAAACGGGGAACCTATGGTTGAAAAAGACATACTACTCCCAAGTGACCCACATAAATCATTTTGCAATTGAATCTGCGTAGCTACATTTATGCCTTTTTTTCTCGACCACCGATACACATACATACATACGTACATACATATGTATATACAAACTTGCATAGCTCGTTCAGTTTTGCTCTGCATGTTCTGGTTTTTAGCAGTGTTTGTTGTATATAGATTTTTGTTGCTGCAAAGCTAAGTCTGCATGTATGTATGTATGTATGTATGTATGTATGTACAAACTGTGGCTCAATTACCTAGAAAATAAACGCTCCTTTGGCGTGAAGGAGTTAGTTTGCAAAAGCAAGAAATTAAAGCTAACAGAAATGTGTGGTGAGTGCTATTTGAGATTTGCTTTAGTCATGAATGGTTTTACAGTGGTACAGAATGTTGAAAAAGTGCAGAGATTGTGAAAAGGCGTTCTAATTAATACTCTAAAATTATATATGTACTATAGCAATTTCAGGTCAAATGAAACCTTTTTCAAGTCAAGTGAAACTTTTTTCAAGTCAAGTGAAACCTTTTTCAAATTAAGTGAAACCTTTTTCAAATAAAATGAAACCTTTTTCAATTTAAGTGAAACTTTTTTCATTTCAAATGAAACCTTTTTCAAATTAAATGAAACCTTGTTTAGTTAATACAATAATATTCTTATATGAATTTTTTGAACACGGCTTTTTTTCGAAAGTTAACAATTCAAAATATTTTACACAATTTGCACTCTAAGCTAGCAATATGTATAAAAGTTCGACATCACCTCAGAACTTTTTGCATTTCAATGTTTTTGTTGTTTTATTGTTTGTATCCCAGCAAACATTCGGACTCATATAAGCGTCAGTAAACATTTCTTAAGCTTATATACCACATAAGCCGCTGTGGTGCTGTGGGTAGAGTGCTCGCCTGCTATGCCAGAAGTCTCGGATTCAAACCACAGTCCGAGCAAACACCAAAAAAATTTTCTAATTAGTAAAAATCCAATTATTGGGTTTTTAAGAGCAGCAGTCTCCCGGCAGTGGTCGGCATACCCTCCAAATGTATTCCTGCCATGAAAAAGCTTCTCACAAAAAATGCATTCGCCGTTCGGAGCCGGCATAAAACTGTAGGTCCACCCAATTGGTAGGAAAAACAAAAGGAGCACACCTCGAATTGGGAGAGAAGCTCGGCCATAAAACTCGTCAGAGTTATAATAGCGCCATTGTATTATATTATAATAATATATTATTATTATTATTATTATATATTATTATTATTTTATACCACATATGTCACACCTATATATTTCGGACTCATATCAGACTCCAAATTATGAGAATTTCAAGAATGTTTGCTGGGCTGAAAGGGCTTGATCTACTTAATTTTAGTACATATATAAATACTAGCTGACCCGGCAGACGTTGTTCTGCTAAAACTTATTCCTATGAAGCCTAAAGAAAATTCTTTGATTACCGTATTGCTAACGATTATCTTAGAGTCCATCTTAATGACTGCGAATAACAAAAAATTGTCTATTCTCTGAATAAAAGTTATAGTTATATTCGCCGCGACAAACCTACTTCCCCCGATCCCTATCACTATCTCAATCCCTATCCCTATCCCTATCCCTATCCCTATCCCTATCCCTATCCCTATCCCTATCCCTATCCCTATCCCTATCCCTATCCCTATCCCTATCCCTATCCCTATCCCTATCCCTATCCCTATCCCTATCCCTATCCCTATCCCTATCCCTATCCCTATCCCTATCCCTATCCCTATCCCTATCCCTATCCCTATCCCTATCCCTATCCCTATCCCCATCCCTATCCCTATCCCCATCCCTATCCCTATCCCTATCCCTATCCCTATCCCTATCCCTATCCCTATCCCTATCCCTATCCCTATCCCTATCCCCATCCCTATCCCTATCCCTATCCCTATCCCTATCCCTATCCCCATCCCTATCCCTATCCCTATGCCTATGCCTATGCCTATACCTATGCCTATGCCTATCCCTATCCCTATCCCTATCCCTATCCCTATCCCTATCCCTATCCCTATCCCTATCCCTATCCCAATCCCAATCCCTATCCCTATCCCTATCCCTATCCCTACCCCTATCCCTATAGCTACCTACCTTTACTTTACCGGGACCGTCCATCACCATCCGGGCCCACTACTTTAGCCATCTCTGGGAAACAGCCTTAGAAATCACAATGAAAATAGCTGTATGTGGAAGCCTGCTCAACGCTTTTCGTTTTCTACCAATATCGCTCGAAAACTTTCAGGGGTTATCCGGGTCCACGCTTTGGCCCAAATCTTGGAACCCGGCCTAGGCATCACTATTTAAAAAGCTCTTTGCTGAAGTCCTCCTCAACAGCTTTCATTTGATACCAATATCGCTCAGAAACTTTCCAGGGTCACTCGGTCCCACGTTTTAACCCATATCTGGGAACCCGGCCTAGGTATCGCAATAAAAATAACTTTATGTTGAAGGCCTGTTAAACACCTTTCATTTGATACCAATATTGCTCGAAGGCTTGGTGGATCGATCTGGGTCCTCATTTAGGCCTGTATTCGGGGAAGCTCCCAATTTTTCGAAATTCTATATACCCTACTATATGCACTAACACCACATGAATCTACTGTGAAAATTTCATAAAGAACGGTTGGTTACTTTGGGAATTTATAGAGGACACACATCCACAGATGCACACATACGCACATACACACCGATTTTTCCAATTTTCGGACTTTTCCGGAGGGATTTTCCAAAATTTTCTACCGTACGAACCATCTCCTCGAGAATACGAACAATTGACAAAAAGTTTTACAGAAATCGGCCCAGCCGTTCTCATCTGATGAGGTTAGTAACATTTTTTACACCATTTTTATATATATAGATATCATGTACATATATAAAAATAATGAAACCAATAACAAACTAAACAATTAAATTGTTGTTGTGATTATTTTGCAAATATATATATCGCACGTTTTATGCAATAGGGATTTAACTCAAAAAAAATTTTTTTTGGGAAAACGCAAATAAAGTTTTAAAATTTCAAATAGTTTCCTTCTACGGCTAACTACAAAATCACTTTTATTTCCGTCATTTTTATCTTTTTGAGTATTTTATAAGACTAGACTCAAAGGCACTACACTGTTATTGAAATATATGGTAAAATCCCAGAAATCGAAAATTTCGACTTAAATCCCTATTGCATAAAACGGGCGATATATAGGTACATATATATTGTTGTACATAGTTACCACTACTAACATTCAAAGTTCAATAACTTTCGATGTGTAAAAGCCGTGTACAAAAAATGTATATAAGAATGTTATTGTACTAACTAAACAAGGTTTCATTTAATTTGAAAAAAGTTTCATTTGAAATAAAAAAAGTTTCATTTGAAATGAAAAAGGTTTCATTTGAAATGAAAAAAGTTTCTCTTAAATTGAAAAAGGTTTCATTTTATTTGAAAAATGTTTCATTTTATTTGAAAAAGGTTCATTTTATTTGAAAAAAGTTTCACTTAAATTGAAAAAGGTTTCATTTTATTTGAAAAAGGTTTCACTTAATTTGAAAAAAGTTTCACTTGACTTGAAAAAGGTTTCATTTGACCTGAAAATGCTATATCTAACCAGACAGATCTAGTTCTGCCTAAAAGTTGTTTCTATAAAGCCTTACAGTCCATCTCAATGACTGCGAATAAGAAAAGGATTTGCCGCGAGAAACTTACTTCCCCCTATCCCGATCTTTATCTTTATCTCTATATCTTTCTCTATCTCTCTATATCTATACCTATCTCTATCTCTGTCTCTATCTCTATATTTATCTCTATTTCTATCCCTATCCATACATCTATATCTTTCTCTATCTCTATTTCTATCTCTATCTCTATCTCTATCTCTATCTCTATCTCTATCTCTATCTCTATCTCTATCTCTATCTCTATCTCTATCTCTATCTCTATCTCTATCTCTATCTCTATCTCTATCTCTATCTCTATCTCTATCTCTATCTCTATCTCTATCGCCATCTCTATCTCTATCTCTATCTCTATCTCTATCTCTATCTCTATCTCTATCTCTATCTCTATCTCTATCTCTATCTCTATCTCTATCTCTATCTTTATCTTTATCTCTATCTCTATATCTATCTCTATCTTTATCTCTATCTCTATCTCTATCTCTATCTCTATCTCTATCTCTATCTCTATCTCTATCTCTATCTCTATCTCTATCTCTATCTCTATCTCTTTCTCTATCTCTATCTCTATCTCTATCTCTAATTCTATCTCTATCTCTATCTCTATCTCTATCTCTATCTCTATCTCTATCTCTATCTCTATCTCTATCTCTATCTCTATCTCTATCTCTATCTCTGTCTCTATCTCTATCTCTATCTCTATCTCTATCTCTATCTCTATCTCTCTATTTCTATCCCTATCCATACATTTATCTCTTTCTCTATCTCTACCTCTTCCTATACATTTCCCTATCTCTATCTTCATCTTTATCTCTTTCTCTACATGTATCCCTATCTCTATCTCTATTAAAGTCCTGCGCAAGCTCGCTCGCTTTTCTTTGAACACTGTTTCGAAATTGATTTCGAAATTTCCACTCAGTTGTAAAAATTTTCTTTCTAATTAATTCAAACTAAAAGAAAATTCTTTTGCTCCATTTAGCTAATGCCTAACCACTGTGCTGCGCCACTCCACACTCTGCATGTTACGTATACGCACTGTTGGTCGAATACATATTGGTTTACGCACCGATAACTACACTGCTTAGCTTTAGTAGCAAAAAAGGTAATATACACAGACAAAATACATAGAGTATAGCTAAATCTTAAATTCCCAACACTTTCGCAGCAAACAAATTATGCTTAAACTTGTGAACTGAGCCATGAAGGGGTGGGCTTATATAAATGTAATTTATAACCAACCAATGCAACCATAATGGCCAACATAATGACGGGTTTATGTAGGAGTATGTAATATAATATAATGTATGTATGGGGTTTTGCGGCCAAATAAAACTAAAGAAAATGAAATGAAATAAAAATAAAAAAATGGAATAAAATAAAATAAATAATAAATAAAAAAAATAAAATATAATAAAATAAAATAAAATAAAATAAAATAAAATAAAATAAAATAAAATAAAATAAAATAAAATAGAATAGAATTAAATAAAATAAAGTAAAAATAAAAATAAAAAAATTAAATAAAATAAAATGAAATAAAATAAAACGAAAAATTATATGAAATCAAATGAAATGGTATGTAATAAAATAGTACGAAAACTAAATTATTAGCATAACACAAAGGAATCAAAAGAAGCATTAACCAAGTGACCTGGTTTCTATATAGTAAGTAGTATGGGCGCAGAAATTATCAATAAAAGTGACGAAGGTTGTTTGGAGGGAGCTGAATAGGCAAATGCAAATGAATTCAAACAAATGTGCCTTGCAAATGTTATTGAGTGATTTTCGTATTTAGTAAAGCCGCAAAGTGAAGAAAGAAAATTTTGTGGAATTTGGAACTAAGATGATTAAAAGAATATTAAAAAATTTGCAAAATGAGCTAACTTTAAATGATCTGTTACTAAGAATAAGGAGCACGAGTATATAAATAGGTAGATAGGTATTCGGAGGATGATACGCGCTGCCTCCTATGGGTCTATTGTGCCCTCCAGCTTATTATAATACCTCCTCTAGGCCAATCTCACATACAAAGTTGAGTATTGCGTTTGGCCTCAGGGTTGATATTTCGCTACTCTCAAGCTGATATTGCCCAAGTGTCCTCTGTCTCATTCTAGATATGGCCGTGCATTCGAGGAGAATATGCTCAGCGGTCTCATCTTCCATATCATATCACAGAACCTGCACAGGCTACTTGAGTACATGCTTCTTCTGTGCATATGGCTTTTGAGTATGCAGTGACCAGTTAGTAGTCCTGTCAGGATTCTCAGTTTACTTTTGGGGAGGTCCATAATCTCCTTGAAGCGTTTTTTATTGTACCCTTCCAGCAACAGTTTTTCCTGGCGCATTTCAACATTCCAAGGTTGCCAGTGCTGCTCCCTACTTGTGTTTTTCTCAATCCTGAGCTCTTCCTGTATCGTATGTGGTCCTATACTCAGGAAAGGCTCAGGTCCTATTGGGTTTGCCACCGCTGCCTCGCTGGCAAGGCCGTCAGAAATCTCTTCTCCCAATACCCCTCTGTGACCAGGAACCCAGGTCAGAAGTAGTGAGTTCCTGACGCCAAGTTTGTTAAGTAGGAGCACGAGTAAGTTTTCGAAACTGAAAACTGCTCTAAGCTGGAAAAAAATAATATTGGTAAAAAATTTTTTATGACAGTTTCCAAACCCTCAACCCTTTTTCACAACCACAAGACAATTATCGTACAAATAACAAATAAACCGCAGAAAAAAATGACAGCTTAGAAAAACAAGCTATCTAGTTCGTGGCATAATTTTAGGCGCCTGATAAGAACGACGGCCTTTCATGCGACAAAGTGAACTCAATCAGCATTGAGACTTCAAGCAAAAATAAAACAACACTCGGTAAACAAACAATAAAACATCTTCTTCCAAAACCAAAATGCAAAGAATTTTGTAAGCGAGCAAAGCAAAAAAAAATTTGAAAACAGTGCAAAAAAGTGGAAAAAAGTACAAAGAAGTGCAAAAAAGTACAAAAAAGTGCAAAAAAGTATAAAATATGGTTACAAAATGGGTTGAAAAAGGTGACGCTAGTGGCAACTTTCGTCTACACTGCGCCGCAAAGCCGTCATTTATAGTTACACACACATATATTGTATATGTTTAAACAAATATTTTGCCTTTGTCACTTTTTTTCTTCACCTTTTTGTGTCATTCTAGTTCGCTCTCCTACTCCAGACCTTCAGGCCTTCGTTTGAGTACGTGCATTACGTTAAAGCAAGATTTATGCAAATCGGAAGCGAACATTAATCAAACTTTTTTTAAATTTTTTTACTTATGTACGAGTATTTTTAGTACAAACGTTTTGCCACTTGAGTCCCTTTCACTTCGCTTCGCACCTAAAATAAGTCGACCGCCACCACCACCACCACTAACGCCCAGAGGCTTTGGGCTAACAGTAGTCCAATTTACTACTTTAGTCTTGTGCTTCATACATCAATTGCTTGTGTGTGAAATACAGAAAGTGAAGCGCCTGTAGCAAAGATCTTGCAGAAAAAGTGAAACGGGAGAACGGGAAAAGAAGCTGAACACAGAAAATGAAATGAAAGATTGTAGAGTTTAGATTTTTTTTCGATTTCTTCACTTACACTTTTGGCGCCTAATCGACCGCAGCTAGTGAGGTATGACCAAAGCAAAAGCGTGCCTTTCTCTTTTTCTGCTTTCCTCTATCCTTCTGAAGCCTCAAAAATCATAAATTAACGCATCACATACGTCAAAGTGTAGCAATTTTTTTTCTAAGCTTGTGGGCAGTCATGAGCCGCTAGAGCTGGCTAAATAAGATTTTGATGCGGGTAGCGCCTGAGCGATAGGTTAATTTATGTGATGGAGCATATTTACATAGGAGACATACAAACGCATACGTACTTCCCACGTTGTACGTATTTTTGTCTCTGTTGTGATTTAAACTAGTTTAGCTCACATCTTGCTTCCACTTGTATATCATTTATTTTGCGTTGTCCAAAGTGACAGATAGCGTTTGTTGGTTGGAGGAAGAAAACTTTTTTGATTTGTTTTGTGTATGGGCATATACATATGTACATACATACATGCGTAGGTAAGTTTATGAGCTTAAAAAATAAACAATAAAATATTTGACTCATAACTGAGTACATTATGACTCGAAAATGAGTTATAGTCATACAGTGAGATTTAAATTTGATTTCTTACAATATAATATCTTAATAATTCTTTCAGTTAATATTATCTTACGATTCACAGATGATTCATGCATAACTCAAGTGAGTATTTTTTGAATCAAAAAGGTGTCATAGTGCTACAATGAGTTGAAAATGTAATTCCTCTGAATTTCATGAATATAGCACGAGTCACATAAAAAATGGGTCAAATACAAAATGACTCACATTAAAATTCAAAGCTCTCATCTTAGCTATTTCTCACATCTTTAACTCAGTTCGACGGAATTGTGAACTTTTGAGAGACTATGTACTTAACCTAATACCCACATCTTACAAAGTCAATTAAATGAGAATCGAGTGACAAGTAGAGATTTGCGGCCTACATATTGACCCCAGCGCCATCTAGCGCTTAAGAATATCTTATTCTATAGCCGGTCCTACGTACTTATTTATATGCTGTCCCAATTTCATACAAATCGTGTCCTTTGTTTTGGTAATTTCAGCATGTCACCTCATTGCATGCACTTTTTTCCCTTAGCACTCATGCCCATTTTCATTTACCAACGCCATCAATTCCATTTCATTTATTTGCTCAAAACTTTTTCAACAACATTCCATTTAATTCGTTGCCAGTTTCCACTACAACACTTTCGAAACTTTGCAAATTGTGCTATACAAATTTGTTTTGTTTCAAAAAAAAAAAAAATATAATAAACAAATGCCAAGAAAACAGCGCCAGCTTAAGTTCAACACACTACTTCTGCCGCTTTAAGTATGCTAGTTGTTTAACTTTACCTGCCCCTTTAAGTATGTTATGTTTTTTTTTTTGTACCTACTTTCACGCACAATGCTTACATTGGCGCGCCACGGCAATGCTGTATAAAATTCGCGTAAAGTATTTGCTTGTATTGCTGTTTCTGACAACTTACAAGTTTATTTATAAAAAGAAAAAAAAGAAGTAAAGTAATTTCAGCGCCGCTAAAAAGGTGTAAATTAATGTATTAAAATAAAAGTCAGCGAAAGCAGGTGTGAAAACAGTGGGTGCATTAAAACAGTACCTCGGCATACGAGTATAATGTCTGCGTGTATTTTTGTGTAGAACCTAAGGCTTAAGATTTATAACGCTTTGCGTTTTACGCAAATAAATTCTTAAAAGTAAAAAAGTATTAGCTTTTAGTCAAAATTAGATCCGTTTTGCCCCACTAGTAGTCAAAACAAACACCACGAACACGGTTACAAGTATTAGCCGACCTTAGATCGTTTTTTCCACTAATAGCCAAGACCCAACAAAAGCAACGCAAACACGCTCACAAGTATTAGATTTTAGCTTAGTCAAGACTTACTTAAATACTTTATATTTTGATCTTGAAGTAATGAGTCCGTACCAAGTACTTTCAGAATATTCAAGTACTAGTACAAGTACAAGTACAAAGAATTGAAAAAGAATTGAATTTTTAGCAAATACTTCAAAGTAATTGAAAAGAATTGAATGTACTTGAAAAGAATTGAAAAATGTACTTGAACCGATTTTTCAATTCTTTTCAAGTACTTTGAAGTATTTGCTAAAAATTCAATTCTTTTTCAATTCTTTGTTCTTGTACTTGTACTAGTACTTGAAAATTTGGGAATGCAAGTACTAGTACTAGTACAATTCTTTTAAGATGTATTTGTCACAAGTCGTACTAGTACTTGATATTACCCAGGTCTGAGTATATCTGTATCACTCATACTACTTTGCTTTAAAAATTCCCTAACTCAATTCTTCAACAAATCATAATCTTTACCTAGTACTTATGTATTTATGTACATATTTATGCCTACATTCTATTCAATTTCAAAATTTCAATCACTGATTTAAAATTTCTTTATAGATACGAATACATATCTAGATAAGGCGCATTTCTGTCGTACCCAAGCATGAAAAGAATACTCGCTTATTCATAAAATTACCTTCAAAGCAACAACACCAACTCGACTATTTTAAAAATAGGTGTTGTTGCTTTGAAGGTAATTTGATGCATAAGCGAGTATTCTTTTCATGCTTGGGTACGACAGAAATGCGCCTATAGTATTTGGATAGCTTTTTGTTATTACCTACCACTAACTTAAGGCCTACTCAATTCAAATAGATTTGTATTGCTTGTATTGCCTTGTTTATACTATTTATGGTTATTACATTTTCTGTGTATTTATATTTATTTTAGATTTTCCATTTGCGGCTTGACTACTTTTATCTTATTGGCATATACATAAATATGTTTCTATATGTTGCTATGCTCGCATTTGTGTGTCACATTGTCCTCTTTGTCTGTAGACAATTTTCTTTCAATCATATTCATTTATCTTGTTTGTATTTGCTTTTGAAAGCAAAGTAAACAAAAGATTTGATTAAAATTGTTTATTGAGTAATAAATTTTAATTTTATTGATATTAATTGCATTGACAAAAATTTTCTAACTTAACTATTTTTAGTGCGAAAAATTGATTACATCTACTATTGCTATGTATTTGCAAAGTTACAAAGAGTGGATTACTAAGATTGGAAATATGTATGTATGTATTTTGGGAAATCTTGTTAGAGTAAATGGCATGGAATTATGGGTGGATGCTTTTGAAAAAGTTGTTAAAGCAATTTTATCATAGGCAAAATATTACTACTGTTTTATTTTGGTAACCAAAAATAGCTACGCAAATAAAAGCAAAATGAATTACTGTCAAAGAAAAGTACATAGATGTTTGAGATAGCGAAATTAAATTGAAATTTCAACGAAGAATCATTTGTGTTACTTTTTTAGGGGATTTTGCCCGAAAAAAATCTACATATGTATATGTACATTAGAGTGGCCCTTATTTTCGAAAGTCGGAAATTTGCATGTGTTACCCCCTGATATGTTTTTGTTTAATAAAACAATAATACCCTGAAAATTTTGGCCCGATTGAACAACTCTAACCCATGCCACAACGAGTTGAAGTTGAAAAATTATCAACATCACTTTTAGTAAGCGCTGCTTTTGGTTATGCCGCGATAAATATATGTATGTGCGAAAACCTAACTCTGAGATGTTTACAAGTTTAAATTTCCATAAAATTAATCAAAATATTTTTATTATTTTACCGTTGCAATTGCTTGAGTAGCAAGGATCGTAGAAGATGTATGTACATACGTATGTAGATGACATTAAAATTTGGTTCTCACGTATAAAGCAACATAGTATTAAAAAAAAAAAATCAAACATTTCAGTTAAGAATTGTATATTAATTTAAAATCATAGTCCACATTATTTTCTTCCAATACAATAATTTTAAAATGTGCAACTGGTGAAGTCAGTTAACTGAAGGACATGCCGCGCATAGGTACCTTTTTAGCACAAAGTGAGTTTCTGTCGGCATTGGGAACGTTTGTGTCCGTATCATGGTCACTTTACGCGTAGTCAGCGTAACTACCGTTTCAAAATGCTTCACAAATATAATATCGATTTCCCATTCATCTTCCTCGAGGCATTTTGTAAAAATTTCATCCAAGGAGGCACTTAGAAAATTAAAAGTTTCCAATTTTCTACATTTGCACACCATTTTAATTGAATTCTGATATAAAAATAAGAAAAGTTCCAAAAAAAAACTTTGTCACAAAAATCACCTCCATAAGGTCCCTGGAATGTGGTACTTAGGTACTTTTGTCGGTGGATACCTAGTGAAATTCTATGGCGAACAATTTTCTATAACTATTTAACCCTCTAACAACCTTCGAACTTTTGCGGACTTTCTAAAAAAGGAGTAAAAGCGACGTCATCGACGGAGAGTTAGAGGGTTAAAGTAGTATACAAAGTTACAGCTATTGCAATTGTTTGAGGGTTTTACACTGTGGATATTTCTTTCATTCTGTGTGAGAATTAGCTTGCTCAAAAGTGCTGTTGCAAATTGTTATGGACAAATGAAATAACCCGCAGTGGTTTGGGACTTATTTCATTTCCTTCTTTGGGAGTTATTTAATTCCTTTTATGTTGGAGTTATTACACTGCTCCGCAAGCGCTGTCAATGGACTTTCAAGAGAATTAAAGTTCTGAATTGAATCTGATTTTCTTATTTGTGTACGTATGCATGAAAAACAATGTACCACTACACCAGTGGCGGATTATCGAACAAATTTTGGGACCATTGCCCCAGGGCCCCGGACTCAAAGGGGCCCATGAAAAAAATATTCATATGATAATATGATAAATTTTTATTTATTTGCCCAACAAAATTAAACCACAACTTTTCTGCACTTGAGTGTTACGAACTTATCAATAATTTCATCAAAGTTTAATTCATCCAACAAGTTATTTTCAATGGAAAGAACTGATAGACTGTTCAAACGATCATCTCATGGTAACAGAGCATCGATAACAGGTTCGAATAACGATTTTTTAAAATTTTCTTTCTCATCTTCTGGAACAAGTGCTTGCGCTGTTGAACGAGACTGAATAAAATCTGCTTGAAAATCAGAAGGAATATTGTCGAAAATTGTCAAGGCTTCATCGAAAATTTTGTTGTAATCCTTGTTTTCAAGATCTGTAACTATTGAAGCATATAGTTTTGTGATCGTCGAAAGAGTCAGATTTGGTTTTTGTAAAGCTAAATTTACAAAGTTAAATTTAGTCAAAACACTTTTCCACAAGACAAAAGGCACTACAAACACTACGACTGCTTTGTTGTTCAGAGCAGTAAGTTTAAGTGATAGCAAATGAAATGAAAGTTATTGCAGTTTTTTAAACACTGACTATAACAATAACCAAAAAATGTCAATATAAAATGACATCAATATTATGGAGTAGTGCGTTTAATGCACAGAGCAAAACAACGTCCAATGATCAAATATATTACATGAAGCGCAATTTAAATTTATAACGATCAAACTGTATTCTAATCGCAAAATATTTATATGGAAAAGGGCCCCCGAAAAAATTTCGCACCAGGGCCCACCAGATTGTTAATCCGCCACTGCACTACACTAATAGAGGGCACTTATTTTTAAAATTTCCCATAAAAATATGTATGTACGAGTACATGAAAAATATATATTAAAAATTTCAATTTTCTTAAATTGTTTGTATATATGAGTAAATAAGGATCCATGACTTTTTATTACTTCAATATATAGAATATCAGTACATATTTTTTTATTCATAAATCATTTATTTGTGGAGCCTAATAAATAACAACATTGTAATCTATTAAAACTCAAAATATAAGAGAATTCGTCCAATATAAACGTCCACAGAACCATATAAACCTTGGTTCATTATTTCAACACATTGTGGCACGGGTTAACGTTGCCCAATCGCGTAAATATTAAACAGGGAATATTTTCTTCGTACATGAAACCATTTCAGGGGGTAACGTCTCAAAAAAGCGGAAAAAAAATTTTTCCATAGGCGTAAAGGCCACTCTAATGTACATACCACCACTTGAATCATCATAGCCGCCTAAGTGAGACTTTCATTAGCGCCTTAACAAAAAGCTGTGATAAGAATTAGAATTGCATTCCTGACGTCCAGCTCTACGACTTCGAAGCTGACAAGAGCACTAGAAGGAAACGTAAAGCTTCCCGAGCTTTCCAAATAACAAATTTATGTTATGTATCGTTAGAGGTGGGCATCAGAAATTCAATGTTGGCAAATCACATTTTTGGCACCAGTAGTTAACCCGAATCAACCCACGTGCACCATATGGTAACGCTAGTTTTTCACATTTTCCGGAAAAGTGCGACAAGGTATTAGAAAACAGACTTTATTTTCATGCTCAGGAGGTCGAAATTTATTGGTGCACATACTTCGTCGCCCGGATTAATTAGTGTCATATGTGAATTTTGGGCCGAATTGAGTTAATAGTACAGTTATACTAAACTAATCAAGAACTTTCGAATGACGTTATCCGTTTTTTGCTATCTCTTTTAGTTTAAGAGATATTGAGCAGAATTTTGTCGGTTGTGCAAGGTCGCAAGCTATTTCGTCTAATTTCCAATGTGCTTTTAATTGCTGTAAATTATTTAAAATATTTACTTTTATGAGAAATAAAATACAATGTTAACCTAATTTAAAAAATCTTTAATTTAGTTCAAATTGGGAGCACATTTTGTCGTACGTCATACAAATTTCCTGCAAAACTGTTGCAAAAGGTAACATACGACAAAATTTTACTGAAGAAAATCCTTTATAAATTCCAAAATAATAAACAATATACATATAAAAAAATTAGAATAATTTAATAATTTTGTGGCCTAGTAGTGTTCTGGCAGACTTTGGAGAAAAACTAATGAGACGTTTTGGAGAAATAAAATTCCGAACTTCAAACCTGTTTTCCCAAAAGTCTTTAAATGCAACATACGACATTAATTTATCCGGGCGACGACTTTTATGATAATCTTGAACAAAAAAGTTCTGGGAAAATCGGGGTTAAGAGAGTTCCTCTTAAGCGGTTATGAGGAGTTTTTTTTTCACGAGGAGGAAGCATCCTCTTTACCACGTCAGTTTAGTGTGGGATTCTAACCTGCTACTGTTAGCCAACGTACCGAACCCTCGGTCCCAATAGCAAGCTACCAGGAGGTGGTTTGATGTTTAAGCAGAGATATGCAATCATGTTAGAATGTTTCAAAAAAGTAGCTTGAGTACGACTGTGTGTGTGTTCTACTAGCGAACTTTCCACGCATTAAATGCAAGCGATGACTGTCAAACTATTTAAAATTAAAAAAACTTTTTTTATAGCAAAAAAAATTATTTTTGAAGGAAATAACTAAGAAGACCATTAACAGGTTTTAGTGCAATTTGAGGAGCCATTGAAGTATAAACGGAAGCAATTTGAGCAAGTCATACTTTCAGCAAAAAAAAAACACAAAACAGAAGCTAAAAAATTAAATTCCAGTAGCAAAAAAAAATGATATATAATAAAACAGTATCAATAATTAAAAAAAAAACAAGTATTCAAGGAAGAAGCGTAAAAAAGGGCTTCAAAAATAAAAAGCGCTTCAAAAATACTTCAGAGCCCAACAGGTGCGCAATTTTTTTAATTCATATATATATATATAGTCTCGTACTCATATTAACTAATTTAAATACTATCAAAAGTTGAAATATAATATGTTTTGCGTAATTCCCTGCAGGAAAAACGTAGCCATATGGCAGTTGGAATTTCAATATTGATATTAACTCAAAACAAGTAAAAGCGCGGCTGTCTTCGGCCGTACCGAAGACTTCATACCTTTCATGAGTGGTGAAATAAAAAGTTACCTATGTATGTACATAGCCGGATTAAGTTTAATTTATAATTTTAATTCTGTGGGTTATTTATGGAAAGATTTATTAGAAAAAATGGTGTCTTGGCTATTTAAATGGAGGAGTTATACACCAAAATGTGCATATCTGAACAACCGGTTGTATGGGAGCTATATGTTATAGTGGTCCGATCTTAACAATTTTCGGTAATCCCGTTTGGGCCCATATGTGTACAAATACTTCAAAATTTCACACCGTTAGCTGTTAAAATGGAGGAGTTATACACCAAAATGTGCATATCTGAACAATCGGTTGTATGGGAGCTATATGTTATAGTGGTCCGATCTTGACAATTTTCGGTAATCCCGTTTGGGCCCATATGGGTACAAATACTTCAAAATTTCACGCCGTTAGCTGTTAAAATGGAGGAGTTATACACCAAAATGTCCATATCTGAACAATCGGTTGTATGGGAGCTATATGTTATAGTGGTCCGATCTTGACAATTTTCGGTAACCCTGTTTGGGCCCATATGGGTACAAATACTTCAAAATTTCACGCCGTTAGCTGTTAAAATGGGGGAGTTATACACCAAAATGTGTATATCTGAATAATCGGATGTTGTGGAACTATATGTTATAGTGGTCCGATCTAGGCAATTTTCGGTTACCTTGTTTGGGCCAAAATGGGCACGTCTACTTCAAAGTTTCATGTCCTTAGCTGTTTAAATGGGGAAGTTATGCACAAATTACTTCCAAAAATTTCATGTATATCTGAATAATCGGTTGTTTTCTATATGTTATAGTGGTCCGATTCGGCCGGTTCCGACAAATGATCAGCTGCATATAACAACATACCTGTATTCCGAATTTCATTCAGATATCTCAAAAACTGAGGGACTAGTTTGCGTTCACACAGACGGACGGACGGACAGACGGACAGACGGACATGGCTTAATCGACTCAGCTCGTGATTCTGATCATATCGGTATATATTTTGGTGGGTCCCCCACGCTTCCTTCTGGTACTTTCGACAAAAATTTTTTGGCACTAAGTTATAATACCATTTCATTCTCATGAAAGGTATAATGAAATGTTGGAAAAAAATCAAATGTGTAGTAACAAGATAAAAATTTGTTTTAAGACAACAAACACACTCTCTCATTAAAATCTACACTCGAGAATTCGCTGGGTCTTAAATTTTTAACAAGGTGAAAAACAGGTGACAACGAGGTTCCATTTAGTGCAGTATGAGATAGTTGTCGAATCGAGTGACAACTTATTTCCATATGTATTATCAAAGTTGAGACTTGTTAAATATATGCGTTTTCTAATAATTTACGTATAGCTAGCCAAGTACAAAATTTACTGGTTAGCAGTAGCTGATTTAGTATTGTGGATTTGAAAAACTTATTTCCTACAGAGTTCAACCAAAACTTAAATGTCACAAAATGCAATAGCTGGCCATTTGTCGTTTCAAAAAACCGGTAATGTTTCCAGTATCATGCGAAACATAACAAAAAAAAAAGTGGATTGATCACATTGAGCTTCTGTGCCAAAGGTTGGTTTTTATTCCTTGTTACCTTTTACTTTTTGGTTTGCCTCTTTTTGAATATTTTACTAAACACCATTTTTGTTGGTAATAATATGAAATTAAGTCACCAACAGGTGACAGCGGCACACAGTGGCTTCAATAACGTGACGACTGGGCTGCAGCCAGCTACTGTTACGTTGTTCGCGTTAAGTGTTGCCAGAATGACGATGGCATCGTCATTTTGACGATTTTTGGACTCCATGACGATGGGACGATTTCATGTCACAAAATAACGATTTTAGGAAGTACAGAGAAATATATGCCGTTTTCTTTTCTCGAAAAAATGTTGCCCTGTTTGATTTTCTTAGCCATTTTGTAAGCTTGTGTGGTGATTTCAAGGAATGTTGTCCTCTGACTAAGTAAGAGGGCACCATTAACTACAAATTCAGCCATTTTATAGAAAGTCATGTTACGTAATTCGATAATTGAGATATTAAAGGGCAACATTTTTTGTCAGAAAAGAAAACGCCAATAGATTTATTCGTAATAAAAATTAATTACTTTATACAAATTTCCATAATTAGACAAAAAAAAAAATTAAGGCAATCTGATTGGTTTTCTTCAATCCTTTTCCAACACTGGTATTATGTTTTTCATAAATCCTTTTACTACATTAAAATGTAGCATTTCCTGCAATAGAATAAGTACATTCATTGCTCAACATAATCTTCCATTCTCTGCCGTAGATGATCTTGTAAAGTGTATAAAAAGCAGTTTCGACGATTCTAAAACGGCGGCAGCTTTATCGTGTGGAAAAACACAAGAAACAATTATTATTCAGAACGCTCTTGGGCAGTACCTACCAGCTAGAATCGCTATGTGCCATAATCCGAACAACTAAATTTTCATTGTGCGTTGATGAATCCACTGATATACTTAAGTAATACGAAATTACTCAGTCTTATAGTGAGAGTATGTATAAACTTTTCAGTGAAAGACTTTTTTTGGTTTGGTCCGTGTTGAAACCTGCGACGCTATCAGTTTACATAATACGATAAAACAGTATTTCATCGAAAACAATGTTCCTTACGAAAACAACATGATTGCATTTGTCGCAGATGGGGCAAAAAATGGATGACGATTTTTATTTTTAAATTGACAATTTGGGACAAAGAAAATCTGGCAACACTGTTCGCGTGTTCAACTAATATCACCCTCTCTCTCTCCCTCTCCCTCACTCTCTATCCCTCTCTCTCTCTCTTTCTTTCACTATGTGTCACTTTTTTCATGCACTGAAGTACTGCTGGCAGTTAGTTGGTGGGGATCGACGCAAACGCTTGATGATGGAGGTGCCGAAATAATAGATACATATGTACGCGTACATATGCTTGTATGGATTAGTAAATAGAAGCTGACGAGATGAAATATTTTAGGTTTGTTACTGTAAGTATTTTAACTTTTATTTACCAACTGTCTGCGCTAACTAACCGGCTTTTACTTGTCCAGTGTACAGCTGTTTTGTTTACTGTCACTGTGTATTTGTAAAGACAATAGCAAAAATAAAAGAAAAGAGTCAAAGTTCGAAGCTTGCAGTTCGCCGGCTATGTTCTCTTTAAAGCAAGAATAAAAATAAAACTCAAAGTCAAGCACAAATAGAATTTCCAGCGACTGCACAAAACGAGTTCGAACCTCTATATAAAATAACTAGTTGGTAGTGGCATTGCATAACACTATATATTTATATATGCCAGCGGATGTGCAGAAAGCAAGAATGAACAAGTAAGGAAGCCTAAGTTCGAGTGGAATCGAACATTAGATACTCAGCTGTATGCTTTTATTGTTTGTTTGCGTTTAATGGAAACACGTTGTACTTTATATAAAGTGAGTGCTGCATAAAGTGGGCGTAGCCACGCCCATTTTCCAAAATTTTTATCAGTTATCCAACTAAGTATATGAATATTATTATTTGTGCAAAATTTCATTCCTTTACGAGTTCTAGTTACAAAGATTTCACGTTAAAAATTCCCAAAGGGTGTTTCAGAAATATCTTTGTTAAAAAGTAGGCGTGGTCATAAATCGATTTCAATAAATTTTTGCGTGTCTATTACCACAAGTGATAAAAGTGTACACACCAAGTTTCGTCATAATATCTCAATTATTTGTCGAGTTATGGGCTAAGAAATCTCGTATATTCCTGCTTCTAAAAGGAGGCGGTGCCACGCCCATTTTCCAAAATTTTTGTGTTTTTTGTTTTATGTCCATAGTTGGACTCCTGCCATAAAATTTCAATGATATATCTTTATATTTGACAGAGATATCGCTTAAAATGTTTTTATTAGGCCACTTTATAATACCCATATATAAAAGTGGGCGTGGTCGTCAAACGATTTTGGCAATTTTTCGTCCAAACATTTGCCTAAGTAAGTATATCACGCCTACCAAATTTCATCGATATGTCTTCAACGGTTTCTGAGTTATGACTCATAAAACTTTCAATGTTTGCCCCTTAATAAGTGGGCGTGGCACCGCCCATTTTCCAAAATTTCACCATATTTCTTCATAAGGGCCTGAGCTCAATACGCGGGTAAAATTTCATCACTCCAGCGCTATTAGTTACTGAGATACAAAATTTCGGATTTTTACTATATAGGGGAGGTGGGCGTGGTCATGGTCCGATTTCGCCCATTTTCAATACCATCCGTTCTCGTCTTGATACCAACTTGCATTCCAAATTTCATCAAAATATTTCAATTTTTGCGCGAGTTATCGTGCTCACAGACGGACGGACGGACAGACGGACAGACGGACGGACATGGCTCAATCGATTTCTCTTTTCACCCTGATCATTTTTATATATATAAGTCTATATCTATCTCGATTATTTCATTCTGTTACAATCCACCGTTAGGAAATCAAAACTATAATACTCTGTGTACTAGTACAGCTGAGTATAAAACAAAACCCAAAAAAACAAAAAAAAAAAAACAAAAAAAAAAACGAAAAAATATTGATAGAGCAACTAAGAAATCATATTGGAACGTCCTGTTTGACATAAATATAGACCCTTGCATATGTATCATGGTGGAATAACCAGGTGACGTAAGTAGTCAGCTATTTCATTCTGTTTTCCTCTTTCTCCTGTCATTCGGCTCTTTGAAAATGAAATTCCAATGTTGTCCCCAGTTGTCTTCAAAAAGTGTTGTTTTTGTGTGTATTTTAGGTGTACGTATTTTGGTAAAAATTAAAAACAATAGTTGTCTTGTAACATTTTTATTTCCTTTCACGATATTATTATTTATGAAGAAAAAATCGTTAAAATTTAAATTTTCGCGCCATCATTTCAAAAATGCCAAAAACAAGCTACGCCCGTTGCAGAAAACCATGGAAGGCGGAGAATTTCAGAATGGTTGGCACTCCCACAGACCCACAGACCCTGATATGATACTGCTAGGGAAAGCAGCGGTGCGATGCTCACACAAAATTCAAAGGTGTGCGAGCCGCATTTTGCCGAATGCGATTTTCGGCAACCGCATAACCCAGCAAAACGACGCTTGCTGACAAAGGAAGCAGTGCCGATGCCTGTGGTATCCCTTATCTTGGGATTCCGAAAACCATGGTATTTCTAAAAAACGAGACCGTGCATCACACTCATTACATATTACTCTCCGTATGTATTATTATTTAATAGTTTTTTTGGAAACGGTTTTCGCTCTAACAAAGAATGTGTTCCCAAGGATCCGATGCTTCGTCAAATGGCAAGATTAAAGTTGTAAATAAAACTTATAGAAAGCGAAAATAACAATCTAAAAGCCGAAAGGGCACGAGACGAAGCAATATTAAAAGGTGTACAAATATTTTTACAGAGGAACAACTCCGAAAATTGTAATACCCGGATCACCATAACCTTTTGAGATTGGATAGATATATTGAATGCCCAAACAATACACGCTAATACTAACGATTATAAATTTTACCAGATATTGAGTTCAATATATCCAGTTGAGTATGAATTATATCATCGTTTTATGTTTGCCTTTTTTATACGAAGCTCGCTGTGTTTTATATTTATTCGGTAAGTTGTACCGAATTCGGAAAAACGAAACCTGATACTAATGATTATAACTTTTACTAGATATTGAACTCACTATGTTTAGTTAAATTTGAAATATATCGTCCTTTCAAGGCGTTTTATTTTAATTTTTATATTCATATTGGTTCAGTTCACCAATTTTTTTTGTATCTCAAGAGTGAATAAAAGCTTCTTAAGAATTGTAAATAATATATATAATATAAAATATAGTATTTTACCTTTAACAATAAGACAAATATATAAATAATTTACTCCTCTTTTTGGAACGGATCCGGCCAATTTAGCCCTACATTTTTCCCCTTTTTCCCTATGGAAATGCAACCCTACCGTTTCAAAGAGCTTACTATTTGAGAATAGTGTCGCACTCTTCTATTTACGTCACCTGTAATTATTACACCATGGCATATGTATAAGCAAACATGTACAGAGTAGGCATTCCTTTATTATTAGTCTATTTATTTTTACTCTAATTACCTACACTGTGCAACAATTTCACGGTCATTGTCTACCAAAATGCATAAAGGCTGGACAATCATTTCGACTATACAAAATTCGTTGTATACTTCAAGGCGACATGTTTGCTATTTTTTTGTTTTTTTAGACACATGTTTTTTTTTTATAAAAATTTAGTTTGAGAGTAACCCTAATGAAATTTTCTAGAAAATTATTAACCCACTAGCCGAAAAGTTACTTTAATCAGCACTCGTAAAAAAGAGATAAAAAAAGAGAATTTGATGTGGGCGTTAATTTGTTAAATATACTACAAAATACTCCTTGCTAAATTTTATTATAAGGGTGTGCTTGTCCATGTTGCGGTGTGATATGACTTTGAAAACTTTTAAGCACTACGAGAGTTCTCAATCAAAACCTGCGACATAGTTAACTACTTTGGAAGTGCATCAAATAGAGTCCTTTGCGTTGGAGTTAAAACGTTAAGATGTTCTACAAAATTATTCCTTGTTTAATTTTACTATAGGCACCCGAAGAACATGTTGCGGTCTGATAGGATCTTTAACCCTTTTAAGCACCACGAAAGTTTCAACCAAAATCTGTCAAATGATTGACTCCTTTAAAAATCGATGAGATAGTATCACTTGCGAAAGTGTTAAAGGGTTGAGATGTTCTACAAAATTATTCTCTGTTTAATTCTACTATAGGCACCCGAACAACATGTTGAGCTCTGATAGCATATTTAACTCCTTTAGGTACGTCGAATGTTCTCAGCCGAAACTTACTAATGGCTTTTTATTTAAGTAGACTCCTTTAAAAATGGCCTAAATAGCGGCATTTTGCGAAAGAGTTAAAGGGTTAAGATGTTCTAAAAAAATATTTCTAACGCAATTTTACTAAATGTACCCTAGCAACATATTTTATTTCGGAGAGAATTTTAAACCATTTTGGCACTTGTTGCGAAATCTACCAACAAAAAGGTTTTGACCTTATTATACTCGTACCAAAAGATATAGAGCTTCCTCTATATTGATCCAGCTCTTTCATGCTTCGCTCCAATAATTCCGCGCCAAAATTATCCTCCCTTTCTAGTTCCTATGCGTGTGTTACCATAAAAATATCAGATTGGCAACACACAACTTCGTTAGCGGGCTCAATTCATTGCTCGTTTAGCTGATGGACAGCAGCAGAACAACGAGAGTCATACATTTGTTATGGAGTGGCAAGGCGGAAAAACACAGACAAACAGCAGAGCAGACTTACCTGACAAACTAAATGATGGACTGCCAGACGGAGATTGTCTGTCCGGCTGATTGCAAGAGGCAAAAAGAAGTGGAAGCAGAAGAAGAAAGTGCACAATTGTTACTTGTTGACGCCGCTCGCTTAACATTGCTTTGTACTTAGTAAATGAATGAGTGAGTGAATGATAAAGGAGTTATTTGTTGTCGCCGGAATGCAGAAAAGGTATGGCAGCGGAGCTTTTTTTCTGTTTTCTATTGCCAGCTGACGCGTCTTGCTTTTTTTTTTCGTCTCAGTATGTGACTGACTGGCGCGTGTAAATTATTAAAGGATGCTGCTGCGCTAGTGAATGACAAAAGACAATAAAAATAACAAAATAGAAAAAAAATATAAAAAAAACATAGAAAAAAATAAAAAAAAAATAAAAAACATCGCAGTCTGGCATCATTTATTCAGCGAATCTTTATATGTAACTACGCTGAAACAATGGACCACACTTTGCAGCTAACAGGCTGTTGTCTAGCTCCTTAGGCGCAATATCTATGGCTGTTATTTGTGGATTTTTTTAAGTTTATTTATCAGTGGCGGCGCTAGCATAATTTGGCTGGGCAAGCCTTTGTATATAGCATAGCCATTAGCCATTTATGTATGCAATTTTCTTTGCTGTATTAAGTGAATTTTCGATATACAATGGATAATATGAAGATATGTATGTATATGAGTTTTGTTGTTTTAGATGTACCTACTTTTCGTCAGCAGATCAACAAGCCTGTCTCAGTCGAAAGTAAATATAATTTCTTCATCATCAGAAAGCGAACTTTCTAAAGCACTGTTGAATATCAAATCACGAATGCCAAAGCCAGCTTGTCATTCGTATACAAGTTTGATGTAAAAAATAGAAACAGTTGTTTGCTAATTTTTTTTTCAATTTAATTCTGGAAACAAGCCATTGACTTCTCCTTAGAGAACGCGAGAAGAGAAGCAATGTTATTCTGTTTTGAAACATCAGAACTCAAATAGTAAACACATTGCCTCACTTAAGTAAATAGTAAACATATTTCAAGCGTAAAATAACCAGATTTTAAAGAAATTCATAAAATTAAATGAACGAAAATATTTGCGCCAGCCGGGCTTTTTGGCTTGTACGAAGCGTCCGCCCCTGATATTTGTATATATTTCTATGTATGCGCAAATATTTACGCCATACCTTAGTGCAATAAAAACAATGCTTTTGCGAAATTACAAAAGCAAATTTTTCTTTTGTTTTCATATAAAAAATATTCTCTATTAAATCAGCGGCACTTCGCTACCTTCCCTAAATCCCCCCTACATCAATCCAAACTCTTTTTCTATATTACTTGTAGCTCTTCCGTTCTATTGCGATTGCTCATACCAGTGATAAATATGTAGATAACTTTGCTCTGCGATTTTCACTTTCACCGGCGTCAACTCTAGCAGTCAGTCAGTCAGTGCTTGGGTGCATCGCATTGTCCTTGGCATCTTTACATCCTTGGGGCCGCTTATACATAATTCTGTTACGCTTTTGTTTCACTCACCCACAATTTCAAGGTATGCTACATAGTTAATTATGCATTAAGTGATGTGTGTGTTGTCATATACGTCTCATTAAATTTTATTTTCTCTGCGCTTTTTTATGGAACTCTTTTGTTAATAGAAAGCATTTCTGCTTTTGTTTTGCATTGTAAAATTAATTGCTTGTACGCCATTTCTTGTTCTCGTTCTCTGCTTTATATTTTTTTTAACTGGATATTTTTAACAGGTGCAATTTCAGTATAATTGAATATCCTTTCTTATTTTGTTGTTGCTTTTTTATTTTTTTTATTTTCTTTGCCTCACATTTTTTGTACCATTTCATATAAACAAGAGTTGGTGGGAATTTCTTTTAGTTTTTTTTTTTTTTGAAAACTATTTAAACAGGCACACATTGCTAAAAGCAACCAGTTCCAGCGGATGTGCTTATTAGTGGGGCAATTAAAAGCGAAATCGAAACTTGTATGCAGTAAAAGCGTAAAACTTTAGTGCATTGTTTATTGCAAGAAATACCATTTTTT
Source organism: Urophora cardui (assembly GCA_960531455.1). Taxonomy (NCBI): domain Eukaryota; kingdom Metazoa; phylum Arthropoda; class Insecta; order Diptera; family Tephritidae; genus Urophora; species Urophora cardui. Next base: position 135,976,472 of record OY482673.1, on the reverse strand, counting down.
CCATCTTAGGTCGAACAACACTTTTTATGACCGAAAGTTTTTTAATAGCGCATTTTTACAGACTAAGTGCAAAAAAGGGTTAAAATTCACATAACAAAGAAATATTAAGTTCGGCTATGTATAGTAAAATTTTACGAACATTCATTTTGTAAAATATTTTAACCCTTTAACTCACTCACAAAAGTGTCTTTTTGACCATTATGTTAAGGATTTTGAAAAAAGTAGCGTTTATGTGTTAGCTAGCGGGTTCAAATCCTTTAGAAAATTGTTCGTCAGAATATTTCACTAAGGGTACGCTCAGAGTAAAATTTTGTAAAATGCACGCAGACGATGACAGCAGATAAAAAACTGTATATGGCGCCTTGAAATATGCAACGAATTTCTGATGTTCATCAGCTGGTCCAAAAAAACGGGTTAAAATTCACTTCGGAGCAAAAGATGTTGTATGAACGTCTAAAGAAATAATTCTGCAGAACATTCTAACACGCGTTAACCAACGCATGAAAGTTTTTTGCCATTTTTTTTTAAAGACTAAGTGAATAAATTGGTGTTTGCTGATTGCCAGATTGTTAAAATGTTCTAGATAAAAATTGGCCATAAAATTTCACTAGAGGCACTCCCATGGTAAAACTTTTAAAAAATAACGCAAAATTGAGGCAGTAATAATAAAACGCTAATGTGCGCCTTGAAGTATGCAACGAATTTTGTTTTCAAGTACTCCAGTTATTTACTAATTTCAGAGAGTAATATTTGCCTTATAAGAATTTAGTTCAATTGTAATTAAGTATGTGGCCGCTGTGGTCTAGTGGGTAGTGTGCTCAGCTGCCATACCAAAGGTCTCAGGTTCTAACCCCAGTCAACTTAAAAAAAATTTCTAATTAACTAGAACTCAATTATTGGGTTTTCAGAAATAGCGGTCACCCCTCGGCAGTTGCCGAAATATTCTCTGAGGGTATTTCTGCCTTGAAAATGCTTCCGGCATGAAATGAATTCGCCGTTCGGAGCCGACATAAAACTGTAGGTCCACCCAATTAATGGGAAAAATTAACAAGCACACCACGAGCAGCAAGTCGAAATCCATTGTAAGTCAACTAGAGCAGAAAAACTGTGCTGCTGAGGGAAATCGGGGTGCTCGAAAGCGTTAACTTATTTATATGTATATTTAGCTCGATTATTTCAAGCATGCATGTGCATTAGGGTGCTTTTAATTTGTATGAAAAATTTAAAAGTTCATAAAAAGACTGTATCGCCCCCTCAATCTATAGTAACATGGTCAAAGATATCACACATAAATTTTGGTCCCGATTGGAGGCGGTTAAGGCGTGGCGCATTGAGGTCAAAGTTCAGAAAACTCTATGAAGGGTCAAAAAATCAAAATATTTTTTTTAATTATCTAATACCCAAAATTAATACTTCTATACCCAATGATAACAAATATAAATTTTGGTCCCGATTGATGACGGTTTACTGGTGTTTCAAGGGGGTCAAAGTTCAGATTACCATATTCACACTAAAAATGTAAGTCTTCTATGGCAATCTGAACATTGACCACCTTAAAGCACCACTAACCGTCATCAATCGGAACCAAAATTTATATTTGTTATCATTGGGTATAGAAGTATTAATTGTGGGTATTAGATAATTAAAAAAAATATTTTGATTTTTGACCCTTCATAGAGTTTTCTGAACTTTGACCTCAATGCGCCACGCCTTAACCGCCACCAATCGGGACCAAAATTTATGTGTGATATCTTTGACCATGTTACTACAGATTGATGGGGCGATACAGTAAAATATCGTTAATTTAAATTTTAAACGCACTCTAATGTGCATGTATGTATATCATATGTATGTATGTATGTATGTACATTTATAATGATGATAATGATGTCGATAATAATGATAAGTAATAATAATATTGATGTTGCTTTTGTTGTATTTTTGTTGCTTTTATTTATGTCACGCTCAAGGCCGCATTGCTGCTCGTTGCTGCTGTCAAAGTTATTGATAAAACCGCAAAAAGCAAAAACAAACAAACAGAGACAAATAACAAGCGAAAAGCAAATGGCAAGCAAATGAAGCGCAAAAGAATTGTACGTATGTATATAAAGAAAAACAGCGCAAGCCAAAAATAAAAAATGAGAAAAAATTTTAAAATTTATTTTATTTATGCACACATGCATATGAAATTTAATGCAACATTAACGTTTGTGGTCAACGGCAGCAGCAGCAGCAGCAGCGGCAACAGTAACAGCCTACGTACACATTACATTAAATACAAAGAAATATAAATATGTGATTAACATACATAAATAGCTACATATGTATTTACAACCATACAAATAGTTGTACATACAGTGTACATTAGGCATATAACTTTTTACAATTTTTGCAAATACGAAAAACGGCATACCATAGTCGAATAGAGCATAAAAAAGTATGAACCCCATTATTTTTTTTTTTTTGCGAAATTGCAAAAAAGTTTCCGCGCAAAACGAAATTACTTTTTTATCAGAACTGCTAAAAAAAAAAGTTTTGTACATCTGCGCAGAGCGTGCAATTAAAATTGTGCAAGACATTTTACCATTGTGTAAATCATCACATACTTTAAACTTAATAGCATTGACAGACGGCAGCGATAATCCGGAATATCTAGCTAATTCGGACTTAACTTGAGAATTAACTGGAGGTAATCCGGAATTTGTCTTGAGTTAGTCCTCAAAATTTTAGCGGATTAAAGCATTTTGTAATGACATCCCTGGCGAAAAATGTCTATTGTGAATGAAAGGAAAGAAAAAGAAGAATCCAAGGCAGATCTAGGAAGGTAGGCGCATAAGTGAATTCAGAAATTTCGAATGTAATTTGTTATTCTAATTTGTAGATTGTAATGTCAAAATGATATTTCGCCTTGGTTGAAATCTGAATTCGTTTGGGACTCGCCCATTCCTATTGACCATGATGTGAATTCGTTTTGATTTTGACATTACCCTACCTTTGGAAATAAAACAAGAAGTTTTTGAATTTGCCGCTGCGCCTACCTTCCTTCGGCTGGTTTGTTAATCCGCAATACTTGCCGTCTGTCAGGGTAAAATTTTAATGGAATTAAGTGTTGCGGTAATCGGGATTATCGCTGCCGTCTGTCAGTTCTATAAAACTTATTTCATATAATAATTATAATCGTGGCCGCTGTGGTGCAGTGGGTAGAGTGCTCGCCTGGTATGCCAGAGGTCTCGGGTTCAAAACACGGTCCGAGCCAAACAAATTTTTCTAATTAGTAAAAAACCAATTATTGAGTTTTTTAAGAGCAGCGGTCACCTCTCGGCAGTGGGCGGCATACCCTCCGAGAGTATTTCTGCCATGAAAAAGCTTCTCACAAAAAATGCATTCGCCGTTCGGAGCCGGCATAAAACTGTAGGTCCACCCAATTAGTAGGAAAAACAAAAAGGAGCACACCTCGAATCGGGAGAGAAGCTCGGCCATAAGACTCGTCAGAGTTATAATAGCGCCATTGTATTATATTATATTATAATTATAATTGACAAAAATGTAAAAATAAAAATGTTAAAAAAAATTAAAAAAAAATATGAATTTTTTGTAGAAATCCATTTTTGCGCGGAACGTTTTTGAACCGAAATCACCTAATAAAGTGATATTCATTACTTGTACAATATTTGGTGGTATGCCAAATTTTTCGTCAAAATTTGTTATATGCCTAGTGTACATACCGATAAATATACGCACATTTACGACGTTGTTGTGCGTTAATTATATTGTGCGCTCTTGCATGGAAATTAATATGAAAGCATTGAAAATAATATGATTTTTCCTTTGGTTTTTTATGCCTTTTGTATTCGTTGAAAGAACTGAAAGCAAAGCGCGCTAAGTGAGTTTAACCGTGATGGACTCGTCAAGGCTTTTGGATTATTATGGTTAAAAAAGTATGGTGGACCAACAAGAGAGTCGCAAAAAGCGCGTGTGTGTGTGTGATTAAATTTAAGGATATATATGTACGGTATAAGTAATGGAAAGTGAGTGTATGCTGAGTGATATGAGTGAGTTGTGTAATAAAAGCAAATTTCAATACAAATTTCATTTTACATTATTAGCTTTTATATCGAATATACAAGGTGCAAATAACACTGTGACACAAATTGAGGGCTGTTATCCGGGGGGCGGAAAAATTCCCACACAGAACGAAAGTCTACTATCTATGTACCTATATAGTCAAATACCCAAACCGTTTTGTTCCTCAAGTTAAAATTTTTTTTATTGATATTTAAAATTTGCGAAATTTTGCTTGAGTGATTTTTAAATAAAGGAAAAAAGGGTTAAAATACATTCGTATCATTGGCGGACGCTTCATACAAGCCGAAAAGCCCGGCTTGCCTAAATATTTTAGTTCATTTCATTTTACGAATTTCTTTAAAATCAGGTTCTTTTTACGCTTGAAATTTGTTTGCTATTTAAGTGATTCGCGTTAGTCCACCACTAACATTCACGTGTATTTTGTTTGTACAGGCCAATCACTGCACAAGTTGGTTTAGTTAGCATGCTTTGACAGTACCACACATAGACTTTTATGAGGCCTCCAAAACAGAATAGCATAGTTTGTTTTCACGCTTCCTTTAAGGAGAGGTCAATTGCTTATTTTAGAACTAAATTGAAAGAAAGTAGCAAACCACTTGTTTTTACCTTTCACGCCGAATTTGTATGCGAATGAGAAGCCCGCTTTGACATTCCTGATTTCATATTCCACAGTGGTATTCACAGTGTGTTATTTGATATTTACGTCTACACGTACATACATACATAACAAAAGTAGGTACAGCTAAAACAACAAAAGTCATAGGCATATCTTTATATTATCCATTATCCATTATATATTAAAACTTAATTATTCTTCATCATCGATAATTTTCTCGATTTATTCCAATGCATTCAGTTTCATCAGACTTTCAGATAATACAGCTTGCTTCATACATAGGCTTGCCCAGCCAATTTAGGCTAGGACCGCTGACCACTGATTCGTATAGAAATATGTTGTTAGAAAACATATTTTAAAATTGAACGAACTTTTATTTCGTAGAATACTTTAGCTCTCTAACACCCCCGCGAAGAGGTCGTTTTCACCCCATCTTATAAAACTAAAAAAAAAAAATAATACTATTTTAAAGGTCGCGGCTTAAAATGTTCTAGAAAATTATTCACCATAAAATTATGTTAGTGGCCTTACGTTCTGTGTGGGAGTTATTCCGTCCCAAAAGTGCTGTCCCACGGTGTAATACATACAAGTAAAATGGCGACTGTCTTCCAAACGAAGACTTCCTTTTCATACATACCTTTCATGAATGCTTCAAAGGTTATTCAAAGTTGAGAACAAAGTTTCGACAAGAGAATACATATGTACATATTTCGAGGTTTAACTCTGTATATGTGTTATGGGTATTTCAACTTGACCTGAAATCATAAAACCACAGCCACAAGCCCTAATAGGGCTATTCTGCCAACTGACTTTGCAAGAACAACTACCTTTCGAGAGCAAACATTTTTTTTCCATTCGAAAGATAGTTGTCTTTGGAAAGACAGTTGCCAGAATAGCCTAGTACTTAGATATATTTCTGAGTCACTGTGCTTGCAACTTTTTAGCTTGCCTTTAGAAAAGCTTACTTTTCGAACATACATTATTCAATATCTTGTCCAGAAATTGACTACTTTTTCTCTAATTTACGTGCTTAGCTACCTATAAATTTATACTTAAAGTTATAAAACCCCGGCTATAGTTAGTATTTTAAGGGGACTTGGGAAGCACTTACTTGCACATGTCTTTTGTTTAACTTTCTTGCACTACAAGCACCCATCATTACAAGCATGTAGAGCTTGCGAAATCGTAAAAATAGAAATATACACACATACATCAATTCCCAAAAGGTCACTGCTCATTCCTGCCTATTCTTACTGCCCCCACCAAAATCGTTTGTCCAGCGTGTTTTGCATTTTACGATATCCTAAAACACTTGGCTAGCATATTTTATTACCCACGATATGAATTTTGAGTAAGGAAATAAGAATGAAATTGAGCAAATCGTCGTTAGTGCTGCCGTAGTAAGATAGCAAAAGTCAAAACACACAAAAAAAACCAAAAAAGGAAAATCCCATAACTGCATAATTGTTCTTAGAAAGCAAGAAATTGAGTGTATGTATGTATGTGAGTGCTTGTGTGTGTGCCAGAAGATGAAGCAAAGAAAATGGGCATAAGCCATAAAAGCCATAAAATGACCGGTCAGACAAATAGTTTTGCAAAAGTTATGAAAAATCGGTTGTTAATATGCATGACCATATGCCAGTTTAACCCCGTCCAGCACAGCCCAGCACAGACCAGCCAAGTCGGCGCGTAACAGCGTAGCAGACACAGACTTTAGATGATGTTTTTAGATAATGTTTATATATAAATGAGCAGAAGGACTTAACAAGGAGTAGGTATGTAAGTAGTATAAACTGGGGAATAAATGAGTGAATAAAGATAAATGTGAATGAATCGACAATTTTTATGTACTAGATGGTCATAGAGTGAAAATGGGCAGCAGGCAGGCAGGCAGTGGTGTGGCGAAGGGGTGAAAAGCATGTGAAGATGCTTTCTTATGCTATGAATTTGTAAATAAGATATGAAATTACATCTACTTGCAGATATACATACATATAAATATATATATGTAGGTAAATATTAAGAATTATGTAAAGCAAAAAGTTTGAAAGAAAAGTATATTAAGCAATTTTGAGCAATGTTTGTAAGTTAGACAGTTAGGCAGCTGAAATATCAGCCGCTCGAAATGGCTAACGGCAGACATTGTATGGCAGTTTTGTTATGTGAAAAAAGGAAAACATGATTAGATAGCTTTTAAGGAAAAATTAGATAAACAAGATCGCTCTTGCATACCCAGCAAAGATTCTCGGATCACTCACAATTTTAGATTCCGATATGAAGCCGAAATATGTATGAAATATGAGCTAAAGAATCTTTTTTTATAATTTTGTAGTTTTATAAAATGATAACTGTAATTCATATATGCTGTTTCGAAAGAGGGGAAGTGTAAAAGTATCACCAAGGTTCGATGTACCTAATGTTTAATATCCCACTATATGATGGCCAAGGCAAATTCATTATGGTAATGGCAGAGCGAATTCGGAAATATTCGCCTCGATTCACTTTAATTTTTTGTCCATCAGAATGTCAAACTCAAAGTCAAATTTTTCTTTGTTTGACATTCTTTTGTATTCTTCTGTACACGGCGAGTTAAAACGAGAAGAAGAAGAAGTCAGCTGTTCACTTACCATTACCACATGAATGAATTTGCCTTGACGATGGCGTTGCACTGAATTTCAGGAGGGAAATCTGGAGGAGAAAACAAAATAGACAACACTATGCAGCAAGCAGTAAAGGCGAAGGAGATTTCACAATCAGAGAAAGGGAAAAGAAGCGGAGGTGAGCTGCATATTTGTACTTAAAAAACAAATAGAGAGAGAATGAACAGAACTGTGTCGGAAGATTGAAAATGCAAAAAAAACTATATATTTTTTGGTTTTACTAGTCATAGCAGAAGGAGAAAGAGTCATAAATATGAGTCCGATAGGAGTATTTTATGACTTATTCGGGCTCATATGATATATGAAATTAGGCTCATATCTTGCGACCACCTTAAGCACAGAAATACATACACTTCTCACCCCAAAATAAGCTCATAATGTGTAGGATTCCTTTCTGACTCTTTTATGACTCCGAATGATTACTGAGCTAGACAAGTTTATGTTAATGTTTACGTACATATATAAAAGAGGCCACGAGCAATTTTGTTGTTATTGAATTACAATTACCTATTAAGAAATATATTTACCTATACAAGAAAATAAAATAAGACAAAAAGCACATATTAATGTATGTATACACTTTTTTATAACTTTTTTATACTCAGCTGTACTAGTACACAGAGTATTATAGTTTTAATCACATAACGGTGGATTGTAACAGAATGAAATAATCGAGATAGATATAGACTTATATATATCAAAATGATCATGAAAAGAGAAATCGATTGAGCCATGTCCGTCCGTCCGTCCGTCTGTCCGTCCGTCCGTCTGTCCGTCCGTCCGTCTGTCCGTCTGTAAATACTCTAACTCGCGCAAAAATTGAGATATTTTGATGAAATTTCAAATGCAAGTTGGTATCGAGACTGGGACGGTTGGTATTGAAAATAGGCGAAATCGGACCATGACCACGCCCACTTTTCCTATATAGAAAAAATCGGAAATTTTGTATCTCAGTCATTAATATAGCTGGAGCGATGAAATTTTACCCACGTATTGAGCTCAGGCCCCTAGGAAGAAATTTGATGAAATTTTGGAAAATGGGCGGTGCCACGCAAACTTATTAAGGGGCAAACATTGAAAGTTTTATGAGTCATAACTCAGAAACCGTTAAAGATATATGGATGAAATTCCGTACGCGTGATATACTTACTTAGGCAAATGTTTGGACGAAAAACTGCCAAAAATTGTTGACGACCACGCCCACTTTTATATATGTGTATTATAAAGTGGCCTAATAAAAACATTTTAAACGATATCTCTGTCAAATATAAAGATATGTCATTGAAATTTTGTCGAATGAGTCCGACTATGGACATAAAACAGAAAACACAAAAATTTAGAAAAAGGGGTGGTGCCACGCCCACTTATTAAGGGGCAAACATTGAAAGTTTTATGAGTCATAACTCAGAAACCGTTGAAGATATATCGATGAAATTTGGTGTGCGTGATATACTTACTTAGTCAAATGTTTGGACTAAAAATTGCCAAAATCGGTTGACGACGACGCCCACTTTTATATATGTGTATTATAAAGTGGCCTAATAAAAACATTTTAAGCGATATCTCTGTCAAATATAAAGATATGTCATTGAATTTTTATGGCAGGAGTCCAACTATGGACATAAAACGTAAAACATAAAAATTTTGGAAAATGGGCGTGGCACCGCCTCTTTTTAGAAGCAGGAATATACTAGATTTCTGAGCCCATAACTCGACAAATAATTGAGATATAATGACGAAACTTGGTGCGTACACTTTTGTTACTTGTGGTAATGTTGAAAATTTTAGCGAAATCGGTTGACGACCACGCCCACTTTTATATATGGGTATTATAAAGTGGCCTAATAAAAACATTTTAAGCGATATCTTTGTCAAATATAAGATAATTCATTGAAATTTTGTGGCATGATTTCTACAATAGACCGGAAACAAAAAATAGAAAAATTTTGGAAAATGGGCGTGGCACCGCCTCTTCTTAGACAAAGGAATATACGAGATTTCTTAGCCTATAACTCGACAAATAATTGAGATATTATAACGAAACTTGGTTTATACACTTTTATAACTTGTGTTAATAGACATGAAAAAATTTATTCAAATCGGTTTATGACCACGCCTACTTTTTAACAAAGATATTTCTGGAATACCCTTTGGGAATTTGTAACGTGACATCTTTGTAACTAGAAGTCATAAAGGAATGAAATTTTGAGCAAAGAATAATATTCATATGCTTAGTGGGATGTCTGATAAAAATGTTGAAAATAGGCGTGGTTACGCCCACTTTATGCAGCACTCGCTTTATATAAAATACACCGTGATTCTATCAGACGAAAACAAACAATGAAAGCATACAGCTGAGTATCTAATGTTCGATTCCACTCGAACTTAGGCTTCCTTACTTGTTTTATTTTATATTTCAGTCTACCTAGTATATTCATTTCATTTAAAATTGTGGATATCGATAATAACATTCATAAAATCTTTTAAATTCAATAAAATCAAATAGAGCAATATTGCAAATATTTCTTTCGCCACCTTAAGTTATCTCAGACCTTCCAACAATCCTTCGATTATATTCCACTCTTCAATTCAGGCGCTGCCTTTCTACCTTTTTTCCTTTATACAAGTGCTGTTGATAGCCGAAGCAGCTGAGACATTTTTAAGATGAAATACATTTTCTGGCTAAAGCATTTCTACAATGATAAACATGAAAGAAAAAGGGCTAAGCTTTCTATATTACACTATCTAGTTGCATACGCATTGATTGTGTGTGTGTGTGCTATGCTGGCAAGAAACCGTAAAATGCAAATGGAGACTGCAAATTTTTTTGTTATAACTAAAGGATATGTGCGCATTTGGCTTTGTAGAGTAGTTTGCAGCTGAAGGGCTGCATTAAAACAGTCAACGAGATTGTAAATTGTGTTGGCAAGTACATATGCATATTGTCATATATCTATACCCTACAAAAAGTGTTCTAAGGAAATTGATCCAAATAAGGCGGTTAGAAGGCATCTCTCCAATAGAAAGAAAGGAAATTGAGTTTGGCATGGCTAAGGAGAGCACGAGTGCAAGAAATTATGTACGTAGCCACAAAGGAAGAGCGTAAAAGTAGCGCTCTAGATGGGACTAGGCGATCTTCGCTTAAAGAAAATGTTGAGTATGTTTTCAGCTAACATACAAGCATGTAGTTGATTAAATAGCGCACATTTTTCTTATTCCGATGCATATAATGCCATATTATAAGGCATGTGGTGAAAAGTAGTTCCCATTGCAGATAAGCCTTATTGTAAGGTACTTTTTGGTTGCTTATTTTTCCGACAGGGTAGGAATATGATGTATTGTGGAACGATCTTCCGTCATCCCTTGTCAAGTTTGGTTTGGAGACAAACCGGTTTCGGCTAATATGCGCCATCTTCAGTGTCTTTTTTTCGTTCTGAGTTATTTTGTGTAAGTTCGATAGTACTGATAGTAACTAACTTCCATCGTTTGGTCACGTACTTCGTGTTCGTGTGATGTGTTCGTGCATTCGTGCGTTCGGGTGACGTGCATGCGTGCGTGCGTGCGAGTCTGTGCGTTTAGGTATGTAAATCTATTTTTGTATCCTCATTAAACAGTACTAGTATCGCCGGTGGTCGAAATTCGACCATGCAATTTATTTTTTCAACTTTGTATTGGTACAAAAATTATTCCTTTTCGCGGAGATAAGCAACACTTTCCAAATTCCAGTTGTACCGCAACACTGATTTGCCCTTTTGATCACGGTCCGACGGGAAATCATGGTCAAAATCAAGGCAGATCTAGGAAGGTAGGCCCGGTGGTAAGCGCTTTTAAATTAAAGCGACTCTTCAACTTTGTTTACGATATTTGTAAACACGTTTACGATATCTATTTATCTTAACTAAAAATTTTATTTATTAATTATAAAGAAATTAAATAATTTATAGAAAAAATTATATGCCTATACACTGCTCCTGACTCATACGAACACATCCATATCAATTTCATGTGGATATGAGTATGTTAAATGTGCAAAACAGCCTGGCAATTGTTTGTATGGGAAAAATGTTAGCCTATTAATATATAGATTTAAACTTCACATATATAAGCTCTTATTATAGGGAATTACCTAAGCTTTATTTTCTATGGCTAATTAGGTTTCGTCTCAGAGAGGGAGAGGAAGATAATTCCTCATAAGGCCATAACCTAATGACAATAACATAGAAAAATAAGCCTTATTATAATGTTTTGTTCATACAACTGACGTCACTTAAAAATGTCAGTCATTATTTTATAAATCTTATGTTCAACTGAAATGAACATCTCAAATGAAGCTTAAATTTTTTGAAGGGTATAACATAGTATGTATATATGTACTTATGTAGTAGTAAATGCTAGTGAAATCTTACTTTCTCATTGCTTGCAACTAAGCATATAAATATTTTCTGCATTTATACGCATTTCTATTGCAAAACTAAGTACATTTTCACTTAGATAACTCAATTCTTATAAATTTCTTTATAGACACATACACATAAACATAAAAATACGTTCACATATATATACATACGTACATGGAATTAATCTCTTTCTACATGCACATTAACTACTCATATGTGCACCTTTACTAACTCCTGTCTTATCTGGCATACAATAAAACCAAATAATTTCTCTCGTTTCCCATTTATTTATGATAGCTTTGTGTGCAGCCATATAACTAGTACATATTTGATAGAAAACTTATTTTTATTTTTTGCTGCCTGGTTTTTTTACATTTGCCATTGCTTTGCCATAACATACCATGAATATAAATGTTTGTACATATGAATATGTATACACTTACTGTCGTTAAGGCGTAAAGTTGATTAAATCAGTTTGCAATTGCAAGAAATTTTCATTTATTGAAAACTATTGATTTGCTTATACGATTTTTCACATACACACATATACAATGTATACCACTACGCCCGTTTGTGAGGTGTTGCAATTGTTATTCATGCCAGTATACTTGCTTTTGTTAGACATACCGCAGGCACTTCTAAAAGTTAAGAGTAAGCCGAAACAGAAAAATGTATACGAGTGAAGGGTATAACAAAGTTATGAGATTCATGGGGCATAGTCATGGAAGTTGTTATCTTCACTAAAATGTAATGACCAAAGTATTGGTGATTTGTAGATCTTTGGGTCTACTGGGTATTATACATACATAGATAATCTGTGGGACGCTGTGGTGCAGTGGGTAGAGTGCTCGCCTGCTGTGCCAGAGGTCTCGGGTTCAAACCACGGTCCGAGCCAAACACCAAAACAATTTTTCAATTAGTAAAAATCCAATTATTGGGTTTTTTAAGAACAGCGGTCACCTCTCGGCAGTGGGCGGCATACCCTCCGAGAGTATTTCTGCCATGAAAAAGCTTCTCACAAAAAAATGCATTCGCCGCTCGTAGCCGGCATAAAACTGTAGGTCCACCCAATTAGTAGGAAAAACAAAAAAGGAGCACACCTCGAATTGGGAGAGAAGCTCGGCCATAAAACTCGTCAGAGTTATAATAGCGCCATTGTATTATATTATATTATAAGATAATCTAGTATGTAGTTTTATTAAGTTAGAGCAAAAGTATTTCAAAGTCATCGCTACGTAAGTCATTTGAAAAGTACATACATATTTATGTATGTTTGCTTATAAATAAGTTTTACTTAGTAGTTTAATAGTTATAGGAGTAACTAGTGCACATATATTAGTATTGTAATGTATATACATACATAGGTATTTGTATATTCATATGTAAATATGCACACACTTGTTGACAGAAATAATTTTACTTTTTTTATATGGCAACAATTTTTTTTTTTTTTGTGCAAAATACCAATTCTGTGAATTATGAGTAAATTGTTGCTGAGGTTAAAATAAATATATATATATATCTGTGCCCGCAAATTAAAGTAGCCTAACTCAAAATATGGTGAACGGAGAAAACTCAATTTTTTGTCAAAATTCAAACCATTGGACCAATTCGGATTTTTAAAAGGTGAAATAATGGATTTGTAGTGTTAGAGAAGGAATAGTTGTGAACCAGAAATCTTAAAGCAAGGTTAATTGCAAAAAATTGTCTTTTATAACTTAAGTGCTTTTATTGGATGCAATTTTTACGAAAAGCAGAATTAACTCTAGTTAAGTTCTTTTATTGTGTCGAATTCTTCCCAATAAGGTTTTTATTTCCATTTAACTCGAGTTAAGTGTTTTTAAGCGTAGACCTACGTTCGGGTCGAAAACGACCCGAAACGACCATTTAAGTGGATATAACTAACTAAGTAGTGGAATTAGAAGTCTTAGAGTTTTTGACTTTTAATTTTTGTTTGAAATGAATGAAATAAAATAAAAATCGTTTCGCTAATCATTGTTGTTTGGGCCTGAAAAAAATAATCCATAATCTTATGCCGCGGATCGTTTTCAACCCGAATTGAATTTGCGTTTTATTTTACCGAATACTGAAAAAGGCATGGTACTAGGGAAATCACCACAAGAAGCTTGGTTTATCCGGAAATGATTAATGAAGACTCCCAAGCGAGAGGTTCAAAGCTATAACAGCTGGAACCGCCGAAAAAAAGGGCGCGGTAGCACTACTGTTTGACAGAAAACAGCTGGTATTTGTGTGTGGCCAGGACAGCAATCGCTATAAAAAACGACATGTTTAATATTGAATGGTAAATTATTTAAGTGTTTGAATAAGCACGATGCTATTCCATTGCCACCACAATTTGCAAGGGTCGCATGCTACATATAACACATAGGTTGTCCGGAAACACAGTCATGTACAGTTAAATAAAAAGTGTATAAAGCGTTTATAAAAATATTCAGAAGATCGCAAAAAGGTGTAGGAAGGCATAGGCTAATCAGCACTATCTGACCCCGTGTCCGACTGACTATCGTTAAAAATGAGTCCTTAATTGAGTCGTCGCTACTATAATCCATATTTAGAAAGTCTTCTTCCTCCATGTTACCAGGATCCATACCTTGTAAAATGGTACACGATTAAAGTTTAATAACAATAATAACTAGCCGAAGGCCTGAGTTGCCAGTGATATATAAAAAAAATATCTGTTAGTTTCTAGCTTTTAAGCTTAACTATCAATATTAATAAATAAATAAAAAAATAACAATAATAATACACTGGCGATATTAAAACTCTAACGAGTTTTATTGCCGAGCTTCTCTCCCAATTCGAGGTGTGCTTCTTAGCTATTGTTTTTCCTACAATTTGTGTGGACCTACAGTGCCAGAGGTCTCGGGTTCAAACCACGGTCCGAGCAAAACACCAAAAAATTTTTCTAATTAGTAAAAATCCAATTATTGGATTTTTTAAGAGCAGCGGTCACCTCTCGGCAGTGGACGGCATACCGTCCGAGAGTATTTCTGCCATGAAAAAGCTTCTCACAAAAAATGCACTCGCCGTTCGGAGCCGGCATAAAACTGTAGGTCCACCCAATTAGTAGGAAAAACAAAAAGGAGCACACCTCGAAGTGGGAGAGAAGCTCGGCCATAAAACTCGTCAGAGTTATAATATATTATTACAATATAATATTATATTGTATTATATTATTATATAATAATTAATTGAATTTCTATAATATATATCCTTGAAAAATCTCTTATCTCAGTTTATCATATCCACTTGCTTCCAACAAAAAAACCTAACTGAAGATAATAACGCATGAAATGAGAAAGTATTCTAACAAAAAAACCTAACTCGAGATAAATTTTGTAAAAATAAAAAAAAAATCACTTAAAATAACCTATTTCCACTTAGGCTATGAAAACAAAATTGACAAAAAAAAATTATAATTCCTAACTCAAGTTAGGTTTTTTTAATAAACTGAAAACGCAAATAAATACGTCCATGAAGTACCCACATAACTCTAGTTAGGATGTTTTAATAAAACGATTTTTCATACAATACAAGACTTAAGAGATTTGCTAGAAGATAAGTTGTTTTAACTGGTGCAAAATGTTTCTATCTGAGTTAGGATAATTTTTATATCTTAATAACTTTTTAAATATTACTCCAATTTAAATGGGGATAAGACAGATGGATGGGGTTTCCTCCAAAGATTAACACTATAACAATAACTCAATTTCGCATTACCTCGAGTTAGGCTACTTTAATTTGCGGCCACGGATATATATATATGTATATTGAAAGCTGCATGTTGTAATAATATCATACAACGTTGAACAGAATTTTGTGTTGAAAAGTTGCTAGTATATAAATATATGCTACTCTTTTTAATTAACAAAAAAAAACTAAATCTAATACTTTCTTTGTACGTACTGTTCACACATATAAAAGTTGTTGCATATTTCACGGCGTGATTTGTGATTATTATCTACTGTCGTCTTTTGCGTTCTTTATACAAAGATTTTGTCTTAGAAGACCCCTAATGAAATTTTATGGCGCATAATTTTCTAAAACATTTTAAGCCTCTATCTGCATTTTTAATTGATATTCGGTCCATGTGCTTCCAAAAAGTGTTGAAAACAGGCAGTTTCGTGGGGGTTAGAGGGTTAAGGTCTACCGCAAAGAAATTGCTTATTAAATTCTGTAGAAGAATTCTGAGCTCAAAAACGATATTTGAAGTCATTTTTTATAAGATATTTGCGATAAAGTAATTGCACCTGCAGCTAAAATTATACATTCTTAATCCCTCCTAACAAAAACTCAAACCCCCTGGACTACATAGTACTCTGTTCGGCAAAGATGGTCTGGCAGACATCCACTTGCATAATAACTAGAGTTTATTCATCTTGAGGAAACATTGTTGGACTGTGTTATCATAGTAATGAGAATGGCATTGAAACAACTCTATAGGCAAACTAAAACTTCCTTATGATAATAAGAAGTTACGTATACGCCATGCCAAACTCAACTCTTTTCTATGACAAAAAGTACTTCAATGTAGCGAAATATTTTATATTTGTTTTGTTTTAGAATAAAAAAACGATTCATAAAATGAAATGGCGCAACCTTTTTCTACACACAAATTCCCCAGAGAACTATTGTCTTCATCAACGCTGCTGCAGCACAAAAGGTTTAAACACACAGAGCGCTCGTTTATATAACATTTGTGTTGGCAAGAGTTTGAATTGTGGAATGTTCAATGGTATGCAAATACTTTTGCACCTTTATGGATGTGCACACTAACATAGATACATACATACATACATATGTATATACAGATGTACTTATGTAGATTTTGTACTTGTAAGTTACATATATGTATGTGTGGCATGTGCGCTATGTGGCATTTGGCATCTCATTAGCTGTTGAAATATGTAACAAAAAAAAAATTGTAGTAGAATGTGCAAATAAAAGTCGAATAGCGTGCAGTTTGTTTGCCAACACATGTTTGCGCAGGCAATTCAATATGTTAAGCTGAAAATTATGATAAAGATGTAATAATTTGGTGGGCTGTTGCTGCAGAAAATGCCATCCACAGAGGTCGTATACACATTTGGCTGGCTGAAAAAGTAATTGTGCTTTAAAAAAGAGGTTTTGAGAAATGTTGCATGCTAAAAGTATTTTAGATGAAGTACAAAGAAGACTCAAAATTTAAATCATATATGAATAGTCTACTCTCAAAAGTCCCTATGTGAATTTTTCATATTAAGCCAAAAAAGTAGAAAAAACAAAAATTAAATTTTGGATGTGTACATATAAAATCTATAGAGACTTTTGAAAGTGCAATCGTATTTAATGCTATTTTTTTCTCAGAACACGGAAGGATTTTGCAATAAATTCTTAATGGACATTATACACTTTTAAATACTGTTACATAATCCATGAAAACCCCAATATTGAAAAAACTTCACATAGCCAGTTTTGAAAGTGGATTACTCATATATATCTAAATAAAATATTCAGTTGATAGATAATAGTAAAGTTATGCTGTCATTCATTTTGTACATTAAGCCGTTAACCTCCTCAAGAAGCGCTGCCTTTTAATGCGCTTATTTAAAAACTAAGCAAAGAGAATTACTTAAGAGATCGTTGGAGCGTTAAATGTGTTAGAAAATTATTCACAATCAAATTTCACTGGAAGTACGTTCAGGCCAAATTTTCATATAAGGAATGTATAAAAAAATACAAAGAAAGTTAAAAAACCGAAGAAATTAAAAAAAAAACAAGTATGACGCCTGAAAATATAAATATATTTTTTGAGCTGTGATGGGCTTAGAAACAGTTGAAGACTTGAGCAATTTAGAGTATCTTAATCTATTGGCACTCTCACAAAGCATTCCTTTTTAGCGAAGTTCGCATAGAGTAGCATTTGGTTGGTCGCTAAAGGGTCAAAATGTGCTACAAAGTTGTTAGCCGGAAAATTTCACTATAAGGATACTAAGAACAAAGTTTTTTAGAAAAAACGAATATAAAACCACAGAAAGCAAAAAGAAAGTAATATGGTGCCTTGAAATATGCAACATTTTTAGTTTTAGTTTTAACATGTATGCAACATTTTTTTAATAGTTTTGTTTTCACAGTATTTTGCTTAAAAAAATATATTTTTTGCGTAATCTCAATGCCAACAAATCGCACCCTAAATCATAAAGGGGCACAACTCAAAATTCAAAAATTTTCAGGAGAGCCAAAAAACTTTTTTTCATTACAAGCAATCGTATGGCAAAGGGCCAGGTATAATGGTTATTTTTCGGTCGAAAGAGACAGTTATTCAAAAGTTTTTTTGGCAATCTCCAGAGATATGTTCCGTACACCCGTTTATGAAAAAAACTCGATTTGGAAAAATTTTGAGTGTGCCCCTTTATGATTTAAGGTGCGAAATCATGTGTGCAACAAGATTGTTTTTGGTCCAAAGTTTACAATACACAAGCTTGCTGGCGTCATTCTAGGGTCAAGTGACACTGTTATATCATGTTCAGACATAAAAATTAATTAAGTCAATTGGGCTTGATTGAACAGCTCTAGATTTGGTGTTCAGACATATTTAATTTACTTGGTCCATTTAACAGGTCGGCTCAAGTTACATGCACACATACACGCCGTGAGCTGAATATCAAACTCTTGTGATCTAAATGTCAAAACTGCAAGGAGGACGAAATAACTTGCCATTCAACTCACAACTTTTACCAATCGTAAATACGAATGCATGTATAGGATATGCAGAAATAAAAAAATTTGATAGGTGATGAAGAAGAACAAAAATTCAGCCGATCTGACGAACCAACCTGTTTAGTGGACCCTGACGCTAATGACATTTCTCTGATCATGACATTTCATTTTGCTTATGAAACAAGCTTTTTAACAGGGTTGCATTGTGAGCGCGAGTTACAAAATGCTACATTGAGCAAAATCTACTGGTCACACTTTTTAGTGGTTACATTATGCATGGATCTACCGGAAACGATGATGCCAAGTTTGGCAGCACGAAAACCAGCTGTCAAAAGAGAAAAAGCAACGCGAAAATTCTGGGAGAGAAGTCGGTTTCCGCTTGAGGCTTTTTACCTGGGAGCTGATGCTGAGCGGTTGTGGTTTTTCGTCGAGAAATTTTTATCGAAAAAAGAAACTATATATATGTATATATAATTATATATATAGTTACATAAACTTTTGTTGAGAAAAAACTAAACAGTAATAAGAAACATTGTATATAGAAGTGAAGTAAAGAACGAAATCAAGCAAACTACAGAAAAAAAAAATGTGCTAAGCCCACTTAAATATATGAAAAAGAAAAAGATTGTTGAAGAAAAAAAACAAAATCCAAGAAGTGTGGGTTAAAAGAAAAAAGAAACTTCTAGAAAAAAAACAAGAAACTGAAAATTACGTACTCATAAAGATAAAGAAAGCGATAAAAATTATTGGACCAAAAACCTTTACCTATGGTGCATTAGCGCACACACATATGTACACGTGGTGAGAATGTGCAATCACATGTGAAAGCGAAAACGAAAAATAATTAAAATATCCACAAACGCTCTTCGAAATTTCGCATAAAAACCCGCTTAAATCACAGTCGTCCAAGAAAAAACTCAAAACGCAGGGAGATGTCGTAGAAATCGTCAGATTTCATCCTGGCATTCAACGCGGTCCTGAGGAGGCGATATGTAGGAGACGAAGGGACAGTTCAAAGTTCATTTTCCTAGCAGCTTTATTTAATATACATACGTATCAAATATGCGTCCTATGTAAATTACCAGAAGTAGGGAATTTAGTGTAGATTTTGAAAAAGAAAAAAAAATGAGTTTTCTAACCTAGCATACCATATACTCGTACATATATATACATATATCTACATATATATACCCAACAGACCAGTATGTAAGCGAAATGTAATAGGACTTGAGAACAAGCTTATAACAATTGTCCATTGTAAGCTTATTGCAATACAGTTTTTATAAGCTTAATTGTAAGCTTATTCACAAGCATGATTGTAATAATTGAGGAACACTTACTTAAAAAGCTTGAAAATAATATTACAATAAGCTTACATTACACTTGCAATGAAAGCTTAAAAAACTATTAATAATAACATTGTTTTAAGCTTGCTGTAAAATTTTTTTAAATATTGGTTTTACAATGATTCATACAATTCATTGATTCCTTTTTCGAAAAGGGAAGTATAAAAGCCTCAATAAAATTCAATATAATGTTGAATGTCCCACTATATGATACCGTTGGATTGAATTTCAGGTTGATGTTATGGTTCGAAACAGGAGGAGAATATAAAATAAAGAACATTGCAGTAAAGTTGAAGAAGGAAATAAAATGAAAAGAAATATGCAAATAAAAATATACTTTTTTATTTTTTCTACTATTTATACATACAATTATATTTATAAGCTTACAACAAGCTTTCACAAGTAATATTTTTCTACAATTACATTTGTAAGCTTATAAAAAGGGTGCCGTTTTGATTTTTCTACAATTGTTGTTAAGTCTTTCTCAATACTTTACACAAGCATTCCTCAAGCTTAACGCTTATATTTGTAAGCTTGTTATAATATTATTCTCAAGCCTTTGGTTTATTGGGTATATATATATATATATATATATATATATATATATATATATTACACATACATATATCTATAACGAAAAAAAAAAAATGGAGAAAGTAACTCATATGGGCATACATATGTAAAAATATTTTTGCGAAAATTTTTGTTTGGACTTAATCACCCAATGTAGCCCCCTGTTTGTATATTTTCACTACGCCACTGGCGTGCATAAATTTGTAGCGGGAATTGGAGTAAAATCTAATTGGAACAAAATAGTAAACAAAGAGTAAATCTAATTAGAATAAAATATTCCAAATGTACATAGGCACGTAGGTATTTATATATATGTCAAGAGCGACGTAGAGTATTTGTTGTTGTTTTTTTTTTGTAAAACCAAACACAGAAAGAAATTATAAATTTATTTCCAATAGCTGAAGAGAGCTCAGCTTCTCTTTCGTCCACGACCATATCACCAGGTGCCTGCTGACATCGATCGTGAGAAGAGCATGTAAGTAAATTGATTGATTATGTTAATTCTCTTTTAAATATAACCCATACTCTCCATGTAGCTATGTAAAGAATTAAATATCTAAATAATTAAATATGTGCATTTAAAACCGAAAAGAAATTTACATATATATATTTAAGTTAAGGGAAATAAGCAGCCTTGGGCACCACTACACTCAAGCCATTACTAAAAAATGAGTGTGTGTTGGTGCGCCTACTGTAGGATAAAGTGAAAAATTACTAAAAATAATCAGTCTGCATGCAGATGTTGAGCGAGCAGGGTCATGCGCGCACGCTTCGCGAAATTATGAAACAACGTACGTATACACATACATATGCTTGTTGTTTGGCATCTGCAAATAGAATAAAAGAATTTCAAGCGACGATCACCTAGCGACCACTTGCTTTCACGCCAGTCGAAGGCAAACTGATTATTTTTCCTAAGCGACGATCGCCAAGTCCCATCGTAAGCGCTCGTTTTACGCTCTTTATTTGTCTGTAGTAGTGACAATCGGTGTGTATACGTACACGGGCGCTTACTCTCATTTAGCAGGTGCTAAGGTTTTGCCCAAGGCTGGAAATAAGTATCATGGGGAAAACCTTTAAAGATTGCATATTGTAATGCAATTGGCGTCAAACTCCTTTGCCGGATTTGGTTATGCTTTATATTCGTTTTTTTTTTCTGTTTTCCTCATGCCGCTTAACATAAAGTGAAGATAATCATTTGTTTTGGGTTTATACAGAGATTGTATTTCTGTACATGCATTTATATATATTTAAATCTTATATCTATACGTATGTATGTATGTAAACACGTATGTATTTTGTTTTCCTTTGATTCATTGATTCTAAGGTATGCATTAGAGTGAGCCGAAAATAAGAATAGTAGAGAGTTTGGAGTACATAATTTTAAGTAATAAAGAAAATGGTTAAATAAAGAATTGAAATGTAAGTTGAACTGAATATATGGAAGTGTAAAGTAAAATTTATTTTGTGAGATGGATTAAGCCGTAGGTTTGTATACATGGTTGGGTTGGTGATGCCAAGACGTATCTCTTTATGGATGGGTAGGGAAGAGAAGGAGGCTGTTAAGCAATGACATTCCTGTGGGGTTTAATTAGAAGATACATATTTCATCCGTGCATTCCGTCCGTTTCAGTTTGGGAAAATTTGGGGAGTTTAAATAGTTTCGTTGTTGTTGTAACTCAAAAGTCGTGCATGAATTTCTTTTGTTGTATAATGAGGTTGTTGGTAGTTAAGTGGCGGCAAGTTCCCACCCAATCTAACGAGCTGTTGACCAGGTTTAAACTAGCATGCACAGCCGCCACATCCAGTGACCGAGTGTGACATTATAGCATGCAGAATTGTTCTTCATTAAGAACTCATCAATTTCTAATGAAGCATTAACTTAGTCAATTTTTGTATGGTAAATTGAGAATCATTAGGCTTGAAAATTGAACTAAGGCTCTTAATGTTCAATTAAGGTTGTGTCTGAACATAGCATTAGGTAAATCTAGTGAAATAGAACTTTTGTTGTCAGTTAGAGCAGAGTCTTGCTTTAAAAAACTTTATTTGGTTTCTAGCATCAACGCTTAAATCTACTCACCTTTGGGGCAATCGCTGTACATGGTGCTCGTACATTTATTCCACACATAAAAGCATTCAATTGTCTCTGGATATCGGACACACACGCACAAAATAAAAATTTTAGACACAGAGCTTACAGAATAATGATGACGCAGAGACGCAGAGACACAGCGTAAGTTTTTGTTCTATTTTTTTTTTTTTTTTTCTATTTTGTCGTCTACAACTGATTTTACTTTAACTTTTGGTCAATAATATTGATGTTGTTTGCTATTTGCGTTATTTACTTATTGTTGTTATTGCTGTTGTTTTTGGCAGTTAAACTTGCGCACAATACACACACAAATTGCTGTGTTGCAAGTTTACTAACGCAGTGCAATGACAGAAAAGCTATTGAAAGTGTATGCTTACATGTATGTTTGCTTATATTGGCCAGCAACACAACAGCCACTGGCGACAATTCACGTCAACTAGCTACAATTAGACGCTACAAACTATATGCTATACGCTACAAGGCAAACAATAGTAACAACAACAGAATAACAATAGCTAAAAAAAAAAAACAACAGCAACAACAAGAAAACAGCCAGAAAACAACGTGAGCAACAACAATTGCAACAACAATACCAGCAATCAAAACAACAACAAAGTGAGCAATCAAAACAACAATTGCAACAACAACAACTACTACACCGTTTCGCAACCAAAAAAACTTCACATGACCGTTGGTGGTTTGATTGCAGCGAAAGTGCAGGCGAAACAACATCGACGAAAATGGCAAGCGTAGCAAGTCAGTGCCGGAGCCGTAGCGCAGCCACAGTCAGTCAACAAGCAAATAAATCGTTGTGTTTGAAAACTTTATAACGAATGTTGATTTGGTTGCTTTGTTTGGAGGGGGCGCTTGCTGGTGTTAATTATTGCAAGTTGCAACTAAAATTTTCACGCGATAAACGCGATAATTGTGTGTATGTGTGTGTAGGTATCCTGCAGCAAATTGCGCTAGTTCCTGACTAGTGCCGTACTAGTCTGAAAAGAGACAGAGTTGGTTCTTCTTCCATTACAACGCAATGCTTTCAACTATTTTTTTTTTTTAACACGGCGATGTCATACGAAGTGACAATTATACCGCTCTGTAGAACTTTGAAACGCGTTCTAAACTACTTCTATTATGGGCAGTTCTGGCAGAGTTCAAAAATCAATAGTTGAAAAATAGTTGAAAGGAAACACTTCAGGACTAGTTCAAAAATTGTCATTCTTTGGGTGCGCTTTACAAAAATAATCCTCAGCCGGCTGAACTCTTAACATATACTGCCAGGGACTGTAACGGTTATGAGTTATATCTAGAAAGTTGATTTTTGATCATTATTTGCTGAGTTTTATTTTCTGCTCACAAAATAAAAGTTATTACTTGAGTTTTATTTTTCCTTCAGAAAATAAAAGTTATTTATTGAGTTTTATTTTTCAATCAGAAAATAAAAGTTATTTCTTGAGTTTTATTTTTCCATCAGAAAATAAAAGTTTTTTTTGAGTTTTATTTTTCGATCAGAAAATAAAAGTTATTTTCTGAGTTTTATTTTTCGATCAGAAAATAAAAGTTTTTTTTGAGTTTTATTTTTCGACCAGAAAATAAAAGTTATTTTTTGAGTTTTATTTTGCGATCAGAAAATAAAAGTTATTTTCTGAGTTTTATTTTTTGCTCAGAGAATAAAAGTTTTTCAGTTTAATTTTGGCTCCAATTGTAGATTTTGTCGTATAAATAGGTAAAGTAATTAAATACATTTTTAATTTTTTTTATTTATAAACTTTACCTACGTTTTAATGTGGCAAAATCGACAGCTGCAGCTAAAATTAAACTGAAGAAACTTTTATTCTCTGAGCAAAAAGATAAAACTCAGGAAATAACTTTTATTTTCTGATGGAAAAATAAAACTCAAGAAATAAATTTTATTTTCTGAGGGAAAAATAAAACTCAAGAAATAACTTTTATTTTCTGAGCAGAAAATAAAACTCAGAAAATAACTTTTATTTTCTGATCGCAAAATAAAACTCAAAAGTTGCTCAAGTTTAATGTATTTAATAGCTGAAAACATAAATTTTTTCAAGCAGTCAAAATAATAAACTGCTCTGCTCTGCATCACTTTAGAACCAGTTCTGAGCTAGTAGTGTACTCTATAGTCTATACTGTCATTTTTCGCGACTGTCCCTTATACTTATTAGCTACAGCGTACGAAAACAGCAGCAACAGCCAGTAGTAGGTTAATGACTAACTAACTCAAGCTTTATTGCCTTGCAGCGAAATTTCCCACCACAGCTGCTGCTATTGCTGCTGCTGGTAATGCAAGTGTTGTTGTTGTTGTTGTTTCTGCCGTTATGGCTGTTTTTGTAGTTATTGTTGTTGTTATTGATACTATTTTAACACGCTTTTATTAGCTTCACCTGTATGTATGTATGTATGTATGTATGTTTGTATGTATGTATGTATGTAACTTCATCCCATCCTAAAAACTAAATATTATATCTTTCAAACATTCACTTTTTTGTGTTCTCTCTATTATTTCTATTCTCCTCCGGATTCGAAACATGACATCAACAGCCCAACGGCATCATATAGTAGGACATTCAACATTATATTTTATGCTTCATTGCGGCTTTTATGTTACCTTTCTTCAAAATAGCCTCTATGAATTTCAATTCACTCCCGTATACAGGCCAATAAGTAACAAGCTTGCAGGGTACGGAAAAACTCACTCACGAACGCTCAAAAATACATTCTACTCAAATCACAAACAAATGTTCAAAGAAAAACGTATAACCACTCAAATAGCGAGCGAACTAACGCACAACAGCCAGCGATCGCTCATAGCCAGCCTTGGGCACCACTACACTCAAGCCATTACTAAAAAATGAGTGTGTGTTGGTGCGCCTACTGTAGGATAAAGTGAAAAATTACTAAAAATAATCAGTCTGCATGCAGATGTTGAGCGAGCAGGGTCATGCGCGGACGCTTCGCGAAATTATGAAACAACGTACGTATACACATACATATATACATACATATGCTTGTTGTTTGGCATCTGCAAATAGAATAAAAGAATTTCAAGCGACGATCACCTAGCGACCACTTGCTTTCACGCCAGTCGAAGGCAAACTGATTATTTTTCCTAAAGGACGATCGCCAAGTCCCATCGTAAGCGCTCGTTTTACGCTCTTTATTTGGCTGTAGTAGTGACAATCGGTGTGTATACGTACACGGGCGCTTACTCTCATTTAGCAGGTGCTAAGGTTTTGCCCACCTTTGCTCATAGCGATGGCGATAAACTCAATGCATAAATTCACTCAAAAAAAAATGAAGCTTGTAGCTTTCTGTTTTGGGTTTGTTGTATTTGCAATGAAATCAGCCGCATGTACAATGCACATAAATACATACGTATGCAGAGCAAGAACTGGTTTTGTGTTTTGTGTAACAACATTCTGTTTTGTCATTGTTGTGTTTGCAATAAAAACAATCGCATGTACATACATATGTATGCAAAGCAAGAACTGGTTTTGTTTGTAATTCATTTAATAGTAAGTTCTGAATCAACGAAAAGGAACCCTAATTACATTTTTATGTTTTGTAAACGTGAGGTGAAAAAAATTTCTCTAAAAGAAAAAAAAAAAAAAATAAAAATAAAAAAAATAAAAAAAAATGCGCCACTCGGGACTCGAACCTGAGCTCCTTGGTCCGTAGGCAGCATACCTCACCATTACGCTACAAACGTATTCGGAGCTTTATTGTCTAAATTCGAATTTATTCAATCAGGTTTCTTTTTTTTTTTTTTGTTCTTTTCAAATGCTTCACCTCAACTTCTCTTCACTTTCTGATTGTGAAATATAACAAAACGTTTGGGAAATTTTGTATTTCCAAACTAGTTTGGAAAACCTTGAATAAAAGGGTTTGGAAAATATTGCATAATAAGCTAGTTTACTTCACTGCATATTGGGACTTTTGGTAGAAATTATAAATACATACATATGTATGTAGATCTATTTCGGAGAACACCACATCCCATCAGACTTCTTTTTACTTTTATTCTTGCGTCCGCATAAAACATCCTTTAATGAAAAATTTCACTAAAAATTCAAAAATAAATAATAGCTTAAAACACTAAAAAACACGCTTTAATCTTAAAAATCGTACTAAAAATTGAGAAATAATTTAATTAGAAACAAAATGATGAACGAAAATATAAGTATTTAAGGAAAAGCGTGGGGGTGCTCAATAATATTTGAACATGAAAATATTCGATTCGTACAACTAGTACAAAATATACCTAGTTGCGAAATTAAAGAGTACGATATATGAAATCTCAAAAAAGTCAAAATAAAATTATTAGTAAAAAAACACCGATTTTAAATATTTTTTGACATACTGAGCACCCCACGCTTTTCCTTAAATACTTATATTTTCGTTCACCATTTTGTTTCTAATTAAATTATTTCTCAATTTTTAGTACGATTTTTAAGATTAAAGCATGTTTTTTAGTTTTTTTAAGCTATTATTTATTTATACTCAGCTGTACTAGTACACAGAGTATTATAGTTTTAATCACATAACGGTGGATTGTAACAGAATGAAATAATCGAGATAGATATAGACTTATATATATCAAAATGATCAGGGTGAAAAGAGAAATCGATTGAGCCATGTTCGTCCGTCCGTCCGTCTGTCCGTCTGTAAATACTCTAACTCGCGCAAAAATTAAGATATTTTGATGAAATTTGAAATGCAAGTTGGTATCGATACTGGGACGGTTGGTATTGAAAATGGGCGAAATCGGGCCATGACCACGCCCACTTTTCCTATATAGAAAAAATCGGAAATTTGGTATCTCAGTCACTAATATAGCTGGAGCGATGGAATTTTACCCACGTGTTGAGCTCAGGCTCCTAGGAAGAAATTTGATGAAATTTTGGAAAATGGGCGGTGCCACGCCCACTTATTAAGGGCCAAACCTTGAAAGTTTTATATGTCATAACTCAGAAACCATTGAAGATATATCGCTGAAATTTGGTACGCTTGATTTACTTACTTAGGGAAACGTTTGGACGGAAAATAGTTAAAATCGGTTGACGGTCACGCCCACTTTTATATATGTGTATTATAAAGTGGCCTAATAAAAACATTTTAATCCATATCTCTGTCAAATATAAAGATATATCATTGAAATTTTATGGAAGGAGTCCTACTACGAACATAAAACAAAAACCGTAAAAATTTTGGAAAATGGGCGTGGCACCGCCTCTTTTTAGAAGCAGGAATATACGAGATTCCTTAGCCTATAACTCGACAAATGATTGATATATAAAGACGAAACTTGGTGTGTACACTTTTAATATTGTGGTAATACATGTTCAAAATTTTAGAGAAATCGGTTTGACGGCCACGCCCTCTTTTATATATGGGTGTTATAAAGTGGCCCAATAAAAAAATTTTAAGCGATATCTTTGTCAAATGTAAAGATAATTCATTGAAATTTTGTGGTGTGATTTCTACAATAGATTGGAAACAAAAAATAGAAAAATTTTGGAAAATGGGCGTGGCACCGCCTCCTTTTGGACAAAGGTATATACGAGATCTCTTAGCCTTTAACTCGACAAATAATTGAGATATTATGACGAAACTTGGTTTATACACTTTTATAACTTGTGTTAATAGACACGCAAAAATTTATTGAAATCGGTTTATGACCACGCCTACTTTTTAACAGATATTTCTGGAACACTCTTTGGGAATTTGTAACGTTACATCTTTGTAACTAGAAGTCATAAAGGAATGAATTTTTGCACAAAGAATAATATTGATATGCTTAGTTGAATGACTGATAAAAATTTAGAAAATGGGCGTGGCTACGCCCACTTTATGCAGCGCTCACTTTATATAAAGTACACCGTGTTTCCATCAAACGCAAACAAACAATGAAAGCATACAGCTGAGTATCTAATGTTCGATTCCACTCGAACTTAGGCTTCCTTACTTGTTGTTTTTATTGCTGTTGTTTTTCTTGTTATTGTGCTTTTTTTTGTGTGTTTATTTTGCTTATATTGTTGTTGCTATTGCAATTGTTGTTATTATTGCTGCTCTAGCTGTTCTATTTTCACTTACTAGCAGTGCCACTACGTTATATGCAATTGTTGCCGTTGTTGTTATTATTGCTTGCACACACCGTTAACGTTTTTGGTTGCAACTTAAATTATCTACACACACTGCCAAGCCAGCGACGCACACTGGGTGATAGCGGCCAAAAATAAAATCGAAATTAAAGTATTAGCAAATCAAATTTTTTTGAAAGTGATTGACAGATATAACAATTTGTAAAAAAAAAGCTTATATAAAATTTTTTGAGTCTCGTTTTGTTTAGCCGTACAGGGTGTTAAAAACTGAGCAAAAAATAGGTCCTTTTATTTCTCAACAATTACACCTTATACAAAATGCTATAACTCATTCAATTATTAACGTATGTAATCGAGTGATACATCATTACATAGATATTAATTTGGCCTTTTAGAAACAATAAACCTTTTGTAACCATCGGTAACTCTTAGATTTATATGAACTTTCAAATATTGACAAAAAAAGTCGTAAAAAAAAAATTTTGCTCAACTTTAAACAAAAAAATAAAAAAAATAAAAAATATGACCTCCCCAATTTTTTCATATGTTTTGAAATGATATATTTTTAATCAAACTGCATTTTAATTCTTGAAATCCACCTGCGCTTTTCGCTTAAATAATCTTTTTCCCATTTGACTAAAAGTGCCTTTTTCAAAACGCAATAATTAGGCTACTTTTGACATTATGAAAAATCTTATTCTTAGGCGACTAATCGAATAGTTTGTTCACCGTGTTGTAGGCAATGGTTCACACTTTCAAATTATGAAAGAATTTTTTTTATCAGCGTTATCATTATTTTTTTGCAGCCTTTTTCTTTTCGAACAGAAAAAAAAAATTGTGTAAAAATTGGAAAATTTCAACATGAAATAAAAAAAAATACAAAATATGACCTCCAAATTTTTAATATTTGGTGCTAGTGAACGT
Organism: Urophora cardui; assembly: GCA_960531455.1. Taxonomy (NCBI): domain Eukaryota; kingdom Metazoa; phylum Arthropoda; class Insecta; order Diptera; family Tephritidae; genus Urophora; species Urophora cardui. The sequence goes on along the minus strand of OY482673.1, from coordinate 135,946,939 downwards.
GCTTTATAAACAGGTGAAGAAATCTTAAAAATTCGTTTGCGCTTTTTTGTTTTATGAACTTTTTTATGGAGTGAGTTTTTCTAAGTTTTCATACATTTTTCCCATACAAAATCCCCAAAAGTATGCTTCAAAAAGTATTAATAATTTTGTATGGGGAAAATTTGCCAAGTTAATGAAACTTAAACAAAAATTTCTCCAATTCTAATAAAGATATCTGAAAAATTTAAACGCCATATTCAGGGGGATGGTTTATGCTTTCTAACGGTGTATTTGATTTTGAATAAAAAAATATTACATACAAGATATTAAGCAGGGAATGTAGTCAAAAACGTGTTTTTTTTGCCTAATTGGACATGAATATCTCAAAAACTAGAACCAATTTGAAAATTCTGACTTCAGATTCAGATTCAGCACACTGAAATCCTTTAGAAAAGTATAGTTTCATTTGTGGTATAAAAATTTTTTTAAATGTGATTTTTTTGAAGGAAAATTTTATGATGAATGCTTATAAAATGCTCAAAAGTGCATATATTTTTAATTTGAAAACCATGGAATACTTTGCGCTTTTTCCAAAATGATTACTGTATATTATTTATATTTAAAAAATGTGTGCTCTTATTAAAATTGAGCATTTTAGCTATAATAGTTAACAAAATATTGAAATTTCAAAAATACCGTTATATGGGAGGGGGGTGTATTTGTGGGCCGATTTTGTTCAAATTTTCACAGTTTACTATCTTCAATCAAGAAAGCTACTTCCGAGTTTAAAGTTTCTAGCTCAATTATTACTATTTTTGGCCGCGTTTGTATGGAGGTGCCCCCACTGTGCGACGCGTCGTTAGTTTTTATTGTTGTTGTTTTCAGATTGTTGTTTGTTTATTGTTGTTTGTCATTATGGTTGTTGTTGTTGTTTCAATTGCTTCTACTGGTTATACTGCTTCCGTTGTTGTCGTTGTTCTTATTTCTATTGCTTCTACCGCTTCTACTGCTTCCGTTGCTTGTGTTGTTGTTGTTGTTGTTGTTGTTGTTGTGCGCTAGAAATGTTTTCCTGTTTTGCTGTTGACATGCATTTGCTTGCAGGCGATAACAGCTTGATGAGTAAACAAGCAGTGTGTTCTGTGGGCGTTGGTGTGGCAGCTGATCGCTGAACGGCAATGTTGTTGTGCTTGTTGTTGTTGTTACTTTTTTTAAATTTTGTTATAGCAATAACCACAAGCGTTTCAATTGTTGTTGTTGCTTTTAGTTTAACTGCTTGTGCTATCTTTGGCTTATTATGTTATTTTTTTCTTTGGCTAGTTTGTTTTGTTTTTCTCTCTATCGCTTGTTGTTTTCTGTCGATTTAGCGCTTAGTTTTGTTTATGAATGTGCTTAGTTTTCGGTTAATAAGGAAGTTTTTTACTTAAATATTTATTTTTTATAGCTATTGACCAGTTTTTTTCCCCATAAAGAACATACTTATAATATTTTTCTCGCTTATTTTTAAGTTTTTAGTACTTTTGGGTGTGTGATTGTGGTATTTAGCTTTTTCTGCATTATTTTTTGTTTAATCAATTGTCCCATTTTAGGGCACTGAATGTTCTCAAATATGAAAGAAGCTTAAATCTAACTTAAAGAACTTTATCTACAGGTCGTATGAGTAATACTTGTAAAGTAGTAAACATACATACATAAAAGGGAATATTTGAGGATAACACTGCCAAAATTTCCGGATTTAGGTTCGCTAATAGTATTTGTAACCTACGAGTAAGTGCTTTGGTGAAATTTTGAACTCAGATATACTTAAGAAATTTGGTGAAAAATATCCATTTTGCTTTTAACTTTGAGAAATATAAAGAACATGTGCTCAAAGTTTAAAACTTGGCCAATTATAATAGTTTAGCACATTTTCTTTAGGAAGATAACACCGTTGGAACAATGTCAGAATATAAAGTGTCGCTATTTCAAGGCATAACATGAAAACTCTCGGTACGCACGACTCATTTGGATTTTCAATGAAAAAATTCTTTTGTTTCCCATTTTGGCTGAGTACTTTTTGAAAACAAAAAAAAAAAACACAAACAAACCAGAAAAATCGTTAAATCTCAAATCGTATGTAAATATATATCGGTTGATAGTGTTATAATTCTACAGTATTTCAGTTTGCAGAATATATTAATTCAGTTACACCTTCAAAAAGTGACTTTTTAAATACTATTTCAAGCAGTCTGAAAAAATTTGGAGGGCGGCTAGAAGGTTAAAATGTTCTAGAAAATTGTGCACCAGAAAGTTTCACCAGGAGTATTCTCAGAGTAAAAAAATAAAAAATATAAAAAGTATAAAAAATAATTTAAAAAACCAAAGAAGATAAAAAAACCATTATAACGCCTTGAAGTATGCAACGAATTTCTGATGACCAGCAGCTGCTACAAAAAAAGAAACGGTAAAGGTATGTATGTATGTTGTTTAAACTTCTATTAAACAATCATTACGCGGAATAATTTTTTTGGACATTTTAATCCATTAATTCCCTAAAGAAAGTAGTTTTTAACATTTCTTAAGTGCATTGTATATAATTGAGCAGTCGTTAGTGGGTAGTATGTACTAGAAATCCGTTTGTCAGAAAATTTCACTAGGTATATGTTTAGACAAAATTTTCATACAATAAAAGCAAAAGGTCACAGTAAATACAAAATAAAATTGCGACGCCTTAAAGTATGCAACGAATGTCTGATGTTCAACAGCTGCTACAAAAAAGGGTTAAAATTCACATCGTAAGGGAAATGCATGTTGTTCAAGTGCCTATAGAGAAATTTTAAGGAGGAATAATTTTATAGAATATTTTAGGCCTTTAACTTCCTCACGAAAGTGTTTATAATCACTTTTCTAAGAGGACTGATTAAATTGGTGTAAGTGTAGTCGTTAGAGGGTTAAGCTTGTCTAGAAATTTGTTTGTCAGAAAATTTCACTAGCTGTATGCTCAAACTGAAAATTGACACGAAGAATGTAAAAGATCACAGATAGTAAAAAACCAGGGACGTAACGGTTATGAGAGAAATGGGGTAAAAGTCATATATAACCATTATCATGAGAAAAAAAATTTTTTTGGTCCTTAATAACCATTATAACAACGAAAAAACTGATTTGGGCTTGAATAACCGTTATGGTAACCAAAAAACTGATTTGGGCCTGAATAACCGTTATTTAGATTTTTATTCTTTTTTTGGTCAGCTATAAAAATCAAGTCTATTTATTTGTCAATATTTCTGGACGATATTGGTATCAAATGAAAGGTGTTGAGCAGGGATTGTAGCTCTGATTACCTCTTTTCATTTGATACCAATTTCCTTAAAACCTTCCAGGGCATCCGGGTCCACCTTTTCACCCATAACTGGGAACCCGACCTACGAATCTTAACAAATACACCTCTATGTAATAGCCCTGCTCAACACCTTTCATTTGATACCAATATCGTCCAGAAATATTGACAAATAAATAGGCTTGATTTTTATAGCTGACCAAAAAAAAAAATAAAAATCTGAATAACGGTTATTCAGGCCCAAAAGAGTTTTTTGGTTGCCATAACGGTTATTCAAGACCAAAACAGTTTTTTGGTTGTTATAATGGTTATTAATGACCAAAAAAAAATGTTTTCTCATGATAATGGTTAAAAATTCCCAAAAGAAGATAAAGGTTATTTTTGCGTAACCTTTTCACCACCCAAAAAAAAATAACCGTTATTTTCGGTCCCTGTAAAAAACTAATGCGACGCCTTGAGGTATGCAACAAATTTTTTATAGGTCTTTTTAAACATTTTCTTTATTTGTTTATTGTTTTGGCGTTTTATTATTTATTTTAATTTATTATTTACTTTTATTTATTAACTTTCACTCTTTACTACTCATGTCAGGCCAAACAGTCGGCAAAGTATTAGTTGGTGTCATTGGCAGTGACGCTCACGTATAATGCACAGCTGTTGCAACAAGCACAGATGCTGCATGTGAACAAAAAAAGCAATCATAACTAAAACAACAAATAATTTTTAGCAAAAAAAATATTAATTTTTATTTTCAAATTTATTATTTAAAAAAAAATACTACCGTTTACCACTTTTATTTATTTATTATTATTTCACGCTCATCCTTCGGAACATTATCCACCACAAAACACAACAAAACACGACGTATGTATTTACGTACATTCAAAACAACACACGGCCTGCTCACGCATACAAAAACACGTTAACGTTAACTACTGCTGTATTTGCGCCTAAATGTATGCAAGCAAGCGATACACGGCACACTAAGCACACATAAAACGGCTGGCGTTGTTTGGCATATAGCACAGCTTGATTGCTTTTGGTAGGATGTAGCGTGCAGAGCGTGTGGAAGCGCAACAAAAATTGCTTGTCAGTTGGATGTAAAAGAAGAAGAAGCAACAGCAGCAGCAACGAGGAAGAAAAAAAAGAAAAAAAGCAACAGCAGCAAAGCAAACGCCAGCGGCGACAGCAACAGCGACAGTATCAGCGCCAAGCGCCAGCAGAGACCGAAAGAAGATAGGTAAGCGCTGGCCAAGCAACAGTAAAATGCATGCACAGGTAGGTACACAAGCGCCGAGAAATGTACGTATGTATGTAGGTAAGCAACAAATACATGTTGAGTAAACTTAACTGCACACAAATGCACGCACGCACGCACATACACAACAACACACAACAAAAATAACACGTCTAAACACGACCGATTGTCATTTAAATTTTTTTTGGTATTTTTTGCTTATTGGCGAAAGAAAGGATGCGCACACGATGCGCCTCGACGACGGCGTAAATACATTTCAAATAAAATGCGAAAAGTATATGGAAGAAATAAGCAAACGCCAACGACAGCGGGCATTTAAAGCAACAACAACAACAACAAGAATAATAGCAATTACAACAAGAGTAGGTAGATAGTTGTAACAACAATAATCGTAACAGCAAAAATAACTCAAATAGTTGCGTGAGTTTGAAAGAATGAACGAATGAGAAAGTTTTGCAGGGCAACAAAAGTAAACTCAGCATACCAACAGCAACAGCAACAGCATAAACGCATGCATATGGTACATGTGTAACTGTGCACGTTTGTGCCTGTTGTAATAATGCCAATGGCACCGACGGCAATTTCAGAGCTCATCGTGGTCGTCGTCGTCGTCGTTGATTGCGCTTCGTGCGAATGGCTGTTTGCGAACGAGGCAATGCAAGTAAAAACGACGACGACAGCAGACAGCCAGCAGGCAGGCAGAAGAAGAAGAAGCTGCAGCAGCAACAAAGCGAAGCCAGCAGGGAAAACAAAGGCAGCAGCAAAGCAAAGACAGCAGGCAGACAGAAGGAGCAGCAAAAAAAGGAAAGTCAGCACCAAGAGCAACAGCAACAGAAATGCCAACATCGTCGAAAAAACTGAGCGGCAATGCCAACACCAACAGCGACATCGAAGCCAACTCAGCATCATCGTAAAGCAGCGTTAATAACTGTAAAACGTTAAATAGCAACAGCAGTATTTAGGCTCCATAACACTAAAGTGAATAGCTTTGCGCGCTAGCAGCGCTGCCGGCTGCAATTTAAGCAGCCAGCCGTGTTTATTGCAGCTGTTGCTGTTGCTGTTGCCATATACATCGTTTGCCCAACGTCTGTCGTTTGCTGTTTACGATTTCAACGTCGCTCGTTAGCCGCCGGGCGCAGTTTTCATTGTCTGCATCGGCGTGGTTATGGCTGTCTGTGTCTGTTTTCCAGAATGCCGTTATTTTAATGGCACATTTCACAGTTGTTGCGTGTTCAAAGAAAGCAATAGGCTCGGTTTTCTGCACATGTCTCGCGTGCTCGGCTGAGCGCTTTGCAATATATCTCACTATCTCTCATTCATTGGTTAGACAAATGTGGGCAAAGAGTTTCGAAAGCTGAGCGGAATTGCTCGTTATTTTTCGTGAGGCTTCTTTCATGCTCTGCAGCGGCGCTTGCAGTGTTTGGATAATAAATTATAATAAACCAAAATGGGGTTTAGAATTTATTATATGGGGGTTCGAATTCAGCCCGAGACCCGGCAGTAATCGACATATTCTCTGGGTGTATTTCTGCCACGAAAAAGCTTCTCTCAAAAAATGTTGTCGTCAAAATTGTATATAGCTGCACCTAATTAGAAGGAATGAAATGATGGAACTCGCCTCGAATTGGGAGAGAAGCTCGGCCTAAGACGGATTATAGTTTGATAAAAAAATTCTTGGCCAGTAAGAAAGCCTCAACAATCCCTCGAGAATCTACTGAAAATGCCCAAAAGTACCACTCTACAGTATGATTACCATATTTACATTGAGATAGGCGAGAGCGATTCCTAGAATCCGAGTACAGGACTCCTAACCGGATCCTAAATAAGCTTAGCAATGTCTTAACAGCTATCAGTGGACCGCCTTGCGTATCAAACGCTGTATACCTAAGATTCGCTGAATTATCTCATCTTAACGCTGCCTATACTGGCACCTAATTCAGTTCAAGAAACTTTAAAATCCACTAACTACGGTTAAAGCGCCTAAGAAGATGTTAGGCGCAGCAAGCTTTTAATGCATTAGCACCTAAAAGCTCAAATCTCTAGCATATTTTAAAAGGTTCCTGCTTAAAGTTTTGCAGTGCCAACAAGCGGAGCTTTCTGCTAGCAACTACGATATTTACCCCTTCGCATAGAGCTTTTTTAGCACGCTTTTATTAGTTTCGCCTGTATATATGTATGTATATGTGTATATAAGTAACATTGCATACTTTTAGGGGAAATCATGTGTATTCGTGCATTGAAAAGAAGTTTTTCAGTTTCAGATTTGCATATTTAAAATCTTTTTTTGACTTGAACGTTAAATTTGAACTTCACTAAACTATTTCCAAGTTGTAGTAGATAAATTTAAAAAAAACATGTGTCAAAGAAAATTTTACTTTTCTCGACAAACTCTTTCATCTACACAACAGCATGTAATATTCTCTCTCATTAATTACTATACAGACTTGGAAGCTGTGGATACGCAAGTGGATATCATGTGTAACTCCATACTGATAATGGCGACGATTGTGATAGCTGTGACCAATTCCACGAACCATTACCCTCGAAAAGAGCTAAAAATATGTTTTAAAAAATGTTGCATATTTCTGGGCGTCATTTTTATTCCTTTACTGTCCGTGCTCTTTTAGGTGCTTCATATGAACATTTAGTCTGAGGATACTCCCAGTGAATTTTTCCGTTGCACAATTTTCTAGAACACTTTAACCCTCTAGCGACCTTCCATATGCTATCTTATGCGCTCTTTCCAAAAAAAGAGTCAAAGGAAGCCGCTCCAGTAGGAGTGAAAGGGTTAAAATATTCTGCACAGCTACCCCTTATAAAATTCGATTTTAATTTTAACCCGTTTTTGCCATTTTTTCTAAAAACACTCTCAAAATTTATGTTTACGGCATATTAACAAATTTATCATTGAAAAACAAAAACAGTAGATAAATTTCACAAATTTTCTGAAAAAGTAATACAATAAGGCCTTTTTTATTGCCCCTTCACAATGCTGCTATCTGCTGTCTAGTTTATATTTCAGTAAGTTTAACAATCTCTAACTGTGTAACCTAAATCAAACGCACGCCGTCAATTTACTGTCAAAAATTTCTCATGCCCATACAACTTGTATGGGAGTAACCGAAATTGAACGGCTTGCGTAAAAAGCAAATGCGTCGCCCAATTTTTGTTTTGCGTGGCAGTTGAAATTAAGCATTGTGGGTGATTGTTTGCAAAAAAATTGACACTTACTTTTGATATCGTGTCTGTTAGGTACATATTCCACAAAATAACAAGATTTTCTCTGATTTTCTGTATTTTTCTATTTCTTTATCTGAACACGCACGCAAGTCAATTTCGGTTCAACGCATATGAAAAATTTGCGTGCGTGCGTTAAATTGACGACTTGCGTTTGATTTAGGTTACACAGTAAGCAGTATACCTCATTTATCTAACATCAACTACCCCACTTTCGTATGCAGATATGAGCTTGAACTTAACGAAAACTTTGCAACCCCTACGCGAACAGTAGCAAATTTACCAGCAGCGAACTTAATAACATTATCTGCTAACGCTGCACCAACTCTGTAAATAACACAAATGTTAACTATAACTTTACTGTTAAGCTACTGCTAATCAAAAGGACCAAGCTGCATGTTATCTGCTTTGGAAAAGATAAACTTAACGAAATGCTGAATTTGCCAAATCGCTTTCACTCTCTCTCTCTCTCTGCTCACTCTCGCGCTGCTCGCTGCGTCAGAGTTCCTAGCAGCGCTCATAAAAAGCAGCGCTCTCATACACGCTCATTACTTGCTGTGCTGCTGGTCAACACTCTAGCCGTGCAGTTGTTGAGAGGGTTGCAACAGCTGCTGCTGCTGCTTTTATACACACATTTTTTTCAATGCCCTTTTTATGTTGTTCTTTAGTATGTTAATTGTACAGGAATTTAGCAGTCGGTAATGCATGCCAGTAAGAGTGCATGCCAGAGTACAATATAATGTTCCTAAATGTTACAATTCCTTTACAGCTATGCAATGCAATAAGGGCTTTGCAGACACACGCTGTAGGGAAGCTATAGACACTTGTGTGTATATTTGAGTTTGCTATGTATGCTCTTGTATGATCTATTGGCAGCTGATGTAATTTATGCTAAAGTAAAAGGCTGCAAAGTTTTACATCGTAAGCAGCAAAAAGCGTAGGAGCTTTTAAAATGAAGTTTTTAGTGTAAGAAAAGCTTAGCTATGTATGCTGCTGAAAAACTAAGAAATTTACAGCCAAATTTTTGACTGAGTGCTTTTTAGAAAAATGGGTAAAAAAGGTTGATATTAAAATCGGCTATAAATACAATGTTCAGGCGATAACAGTAAAATTTCATAAGAATTAACTTTGTAAAATATTTTCTTATAAAAACAACATAGAGGTTATTCAGAGAAATTGTATTATAAATAGAGCTCGGAAAAATAGGTGAAAATCAAACGCCTAAAATTGTGCTACGTAATGTTTGTGAGCACATCCAGTGGTAAGTTTAAGGGTGGGATGCATTCGGGTCTAAGCCCCCCGTGAATGCAATTGGATTTTTTGCTTACTAGTTTGCCAGAAAAATAAATTATTAAAGTTTTTTATGGGTTGCACGTGAAAAATTGCAAAGAAAGCTACAATAAATAAATATCATAATAAAGAATAATAATAAAGAATAATAATAAATAAAGTATAATAAATAAATAATAAATAAATATATAGTTATAAAGAATAAAGAAAAAAATTAAAAATTTGTAGTGACTCGCTTAAATTTGAGAAAAAATCTTCGCTCTGACTTTAAACATTTGCATATTTTAGGTAAAAAATACTTGATTTGGACTTTCCTATTCTTTCTTATGACCATTTCAGTGTTTACATTTTTCCAATTGAATACTCGGCATGATTCCATATCTAAAAATGCAAATTTCTCTCGAGGTAAAAACGATTTTGCATTTTTGTTTATGAGTTATTGGAACATTAACTATGCCATAATTACTTACTTTTCCAAATTTTATTTTCATTACAGCTTGTTTTGTTTTGCTTTCAGAAAGCTTGACGATGTGCAAAAATATAAAATACAAAATTGAAGTAAATTTTTTTTTTTTTTTTTTTTTTTTAAACGCAAGACGTACGAGTGTTCTTCATACTTTTTTCAGTAAAAATGTCAAAGAAACTAAATCCCTCTTTGGCTTTATTTCATCACACACCACTGTATGTTTATTCAAACTGCAAATTTGTGTAATATGCTACCCCTTTATATTTAACCCGCCACTTAAAACAAACAAAAATTACGAAATGTAGAATTTTTTAGGCGCTTGATTTCAACTATTTTTCCGAGCTCTACGGATGATAAAAAGCGTATATGACGCCTTGGAATATGCAACGAATTTCTGATGTCTAACAGCTGCTACAACAAAGGGGTTAAAATTCACATCGGATCGAAAATATGTTCGCGCTCCTATAGAAAAACTTAAGAGAAATAAGTTTTTAGATTATTTTAACCCGTCAACTCCCACTCGAAAGTGTTTTTTAAGCACTTTTACAAGGGGTTTGAATAAATTGGTATTTGGGTATTCGTTAGAGGGTTAAAATGAATGAATAAATGAAATGAAAATTATACGCCAGAAATTTACGGGTGGGATATTCTCAAACTAAATATTCATATAGATAACATAAAAGACCACGGGAAGTAAAAAATAAATATGACGACCTGAAATATGCAACAGTTTTTTTTTTCTTAAATTTTTTTATAAATAGTTACATATGGTACATGTATAAGTATTGTTAACGCTTTTCGAGGGTAATGGTTTCTTCTTGGTAACTTCTTTGTTTATTAATTTAGTAAAACCCTTTAAAGGCATCATTGTCATGAATTTTGAAGCACTTTCATTTGGCAAAACAAAGAGGATAATTCATGGACATACAAATAAGTTAGCTGACCCAACTATGTGAAAACGACTTCAGAGCTACAAAGAGCATTAGAAGGAAGTGTAGAGCTGCAAAATATGAAAATAATGACGTATCAATTTTAAAAATCGGATGAAAAAAAAAAAGTTACAATAAAAAAACGATTTCGGCGGTATTTCGCGGGATCAAAAAAAATTTTTTTTTGTGTCCCTTAACCCTCTCAACATAAGCTTCAAATTTAGGGGCGGACTTTTACAACATTTTTTTTTCGTATGGGGACCAACCCTATCTAATGTTTAGTGTCTTATAAGATCATTTGTTTAGATCAAAATTTACTTTTGAGCAATTCTTTTCAAACAGAGGAGGAAAATAGAGAGAAAAATGTCTGTGGGGGATATCAATTCAAGAATAAAATAAACAAAAATTTAAAGGAAAACAATTTTTTAAGTCAACAAGTTTTCAATGCCTTCAGCTATAGTGAATTTTCTCTTTTTATGCTCTTTGCTGTTCTTTGGCCTAAACCTTTTCATTTGCTTCGCTTCAGATCTTTGCAAATATGTGTATCCCAATGTAGGTATATATGCACATACATACATACATATGTGTACAAAGTTTGTACTACAAACTAATTCAATTATATTGCTGTCCTTTCAACACACAACAAAACACATTTACTTCACCCAAAATTCATATGAATTTTTATGCTACCTTTCCAAAAATGTTTCTTTTGCTTATTCTCAACCCGACTTTCAGCTACAAAAGTCATCCATTCTCCATCAAAGTCAAGCGACAAGCTTCGGTAGCTATTCGCAGGATCCTCTGTTCTCTTTGCCGTATTTTAACAAACAACAGCATAGCACGTTTATACATACGTCTACATTGAATTATTTTACGACGTCCTTCAGTCATTTATTTTTATTGCAATATTTGCTCACTCAACGTTTATGATGATCACTTAAGCCATTTTTATGGCCAACGCCACTTATTGCCTCGAATCTCGCCGTCAAAAAACGCATGTATTTGCAAGACAAGAGTATGTTGTTGCCAGCGTTGCCACTTAAAAAATTTTTAATTTACCAAAATACAAAATAAAAGTAAGCAAAACTAGAAACAAGAAACCACAATAAATTAATGATATAGGCATATATCCCATTAACGTTAGGGCTATTTATTTGGAAGCAAAAGAATATATACGGTTAACAAAAACTAAAATATATCAATTATTTTACATCTTTAAGCCTTAAACAGATCCAACGTTGAGCGAAATATCGGCCCGTCGTAGCGGTCTATCAATATTTAAATACACGGCCAGGTATGAGAATGAACAAGGCCAAAAAGCTGACGAAAATCGCCCAGCAAAAATTCGTCAGAAGAGATTTATTTCTAATGTGGTCGCTGGCTCCTGTCAAATAAATTATTTGGACATAAAAGCTTTTTAGTGCTTATTACGAGTTATTTAATATAATTTTTTATTGTTGGGAGTAAATGGAAAATTTTTTGTCTATTTCCAGCGAAGGTTGAGTATAGCTATTTCACGAAAAAACATTTTCGATCATTATCACCCTTTTCGGAAGTGGATGCTCCTAACAAGGATCGAACCCGTGATACATTCTATCTTCAGCCGCAATGTGCGAACGCTGAGACTCTGTGAAAGCTGTTGAATTTTTTCCTCTTCTGCCTTATTCATTTTCCTGAAACAGCTTTACACTCAACATTCGCTGGAAATAGTTGTTGAATTTTTTCTATTTACCCCCAACAATAAATTATTTGGAATTTGATAAAAAAAAAAAAAATACAACCACACAATTTGCATAACAAATATTTTATAGTTTGGAAACATTTAAAGCGTGTTCCTAAAAATTGAATGTAACCATGGTGTGCTCAATACATGGACCTTGAAGGTAACCAAAATCGGCCGAAAGTAACCACGTAACCAAACGAAAAAATTGTAACCAATTTTGGTAAAAAGTAACCAAAGTGGCAACGCTGGTTGTTGCTTTTCTTTTTTCAAAATATATATATATATATATATACATATACATATGTGAGGGAGCATATGTTGCAGCATATATATTTACATATATAATGGAGCAGTGGCGGAGTTACAAATTTCATATGGCCAAAGTGGTGAAGGCTTTAAGCTTGAATAATTTCAAGAATTACTCTCTTCTCTTCGATTTTGTGTATTTTAAAGCGCTTAACGGCATTTGGAGTGTTTCAAACAGGGGCGTATGCAGAAATACATTTCGAGGGGGAGCTTTGCAGTCGCACCTAATTATATGCATTATGTTAATAGCTCTACAATTTAACATGGAAATCTTAATAGAAATCTTGAGATGAGGGGCTTTAAAGCTCCAATTTACCCTTTTGGGTCTTCCACTGGATTAAAGCATTAAATTTTACTAACACATTCTACAGCAAATTCAAATAAAAGTCATAATCTTTTTTTTCGTGGGATTTTTTACCCCCTCTACCTTACCCTTTAATGGAAGCGCCTCTGTTGGCGCATCATTTCTTGTTCAAATGCTTACTTACATATGCTTGAGCGCGCCTTCAATTATGCTAACCTCTTTCAGTTAGCAAGTCTTCATACAGCAAATTACATACATACCTACCAAAAAATCTAAGCCTTATTTAAGAATGAAAACAGCAGATTTAAAGGCTTACGAAATAAGGCCTGAAAATTATAAGGTTTGTAAAATTGTATGGCGTAAGGCTTAAAATAAAGCTGATTTTCCTGTGTTGATGTCATCAGTAGAGCTCGGAAAAATAGGTGAAATTAAGCGCCTAAAAATGCTACATTTTGTAAATTTTGTTTGTTTTCAGTGGCAATTTGAATAAACATACAGTGGTGTGTGATGAAATAAAGTCGAAGAGGGATTTAGTTTCTTTGACATTTTTACTGAAAAAAGTATGAAAAACACTCGTACGTCTTGCGTTTAGAAAAAAAAACAAAATTTATTTCAATTTTGTATATTATATTTTTTTACATTGTCAAGCTTTTTGAAAGCAAACGAAAACTAGCTGTAATGAAAATTAAATTTGGGAAAAGTAAGTAAATTATGGCATAGTTAATGTTCCAATAACTCATAAACAAAAATGCAAAACCGTTTTTACCATGAGAGAAATTTGCATTTTTACAGATATGGAATTATGACGAGTATCCAATTGGAAAAATGTAAACACTGAAATGGTCATAAGAAAAAATAAGAAAGTTCAAATCAATTTATTTTACCTAAAATATGCAAATGTTTAAAGTCAGATACTATAAATTAAAAAGCTGTATTATATATTCCATTTGTAATATGCACTTGCCTCATTTTCATTCAAAATATATTTGGCTTGAAACTGTAATTGTTTTTCCTTCACGTGCGAAGATTTTATTTCAAATTTAAGCGAGTCACTACAAATTTTTAATTTTTAATTTTTTTCCTTATTCTTTATAATTATATATTTATTTATTATTTATTTATTATACTTTATTTTTTATTATTCTTTATTATTATAATTATTTATTGTAGCTCTCTTTGCAATTTTTCATGTGCAGCCCATAAAAAACCTTAATAATTTATTTTTCTGGCATCCTAGTAAGCAAAAAATCCAATTGTATTCACAGGGGGCTTAGACCCGAATGCACCCTACCCTTAAGCTTGCTACTGGATGTGCTCATAAACATTACGTAGCATAATTTTAGGCGTTTGATTTTCACCTATTACACTGGTCGACAAAATTTCAAAAAATTTTTGTTACAGAAATAAAATTCTACTTTTCTAAAGGATTTCGGTGCGCTGAATCCGAATCTGAAGTCAGATTTTCTGTAATACGTACAGTTTTTTAGATATTTATGCCCAAAGAGGCGAAAAACACGTTTCTTGGCTATATTCACTCCTCAATATCTTTATAATTACTTACTTATTTTAAAAATTGATTAAATTTATTGAAAGCTCGGCCATTTCTCTTGAAGACAACGTGAAGGCCTAGATAAATATTAGTAAGTTAGCAGATAGAGTGAGTGCATAATAGAAGCAGCGCTGCCAGCGGACTCCTTTTCTAGACTTGATTTGTCAACAATAAGCAAAACTTTTTTGCAGGGTACACAAACCAACCCATACACACATAAACAGACACACACAAACACACAAAACACATGCTTATCCAGCTTCCCTGCAAAAAATGCGATCACTCCGGGATACATCCGGGACAACTCGCAAGGGAGCATGCGATTACTACCCATTTGTATCTCTTTATATGGGTTGAAGTGTTCTCTTTTGTTTGAGCATGTCCTATGAAGAGACTAATTGTACCCAGTTTGTACCCGAACGGGTAGCAAAAGCGCACAATTGTACCCGTTTTGTACCCGAACAGGTAGCAAATGTGACACATCCATTTGTGCGACTAATTGTACCCGTTTGATACCCTTTCGGGTACAATTCGTCTACAATTAGTATACATATGTACCCGTTCGGGTACAATTGGGAACAATTGTAGACTAATTGTACCCGAAAGAGAGCGCTCCCGGACAAATCTTTATAGAGACTCGTCGCACACTTTTTTACAGGGTTCAAGCTGATGTGTAATAAAAAGTGTGCTGCTCACCCTTTTCATTTCCCTCCATATTCAGTCTCACTCACACTCCCATTTCCAAATTTTGTTTATGTTTTGACTTTATGTGAATAATATTCACACACAATTGCTACAAAAATAAAAATAAAAAAAAGAAGCAGCATCATTCAACAACAACAACAAACTGCAAACATAGTAAAAGCGCATGTTTGGTGTGTCCTCCTTTCCCTTTTCCATATTTTTGTTTTTGTATAAATGGCACCTCATTAAATTGCTGCCCCTTCATCATCAACCTCGTTAAGGGTCGTCGTCGTTGGATTCGTCAAACCTTTGTTGTTTTTGTGTGAGCCATTCTAATCTAACTTTTACCTTTTTCCACACCTTTTCCCCATTTGACATTTATTTGCTTAACATTTGTTCGTAGATTCCTGCTTTACTTTTGGACTAAATACTTACACAAATGTGTGTGTTTGTAAATATAAAAAAAGCATGTGCTTAGAAGGAGTTGGAGATTGTAAATTAGTGAGGCGTTTTGGCTTGAACTGATGGCTGCTCCAAATTATTTCACTGCTCAAATAAACAGATATGTATGATTATAAATATGTCTATGTGCAGTTGGCCACTTTGTTATGTCCCCAATTGTGAATACATTGAGGTCGAGGAGCAGTAGCATCAGTAAGTAGTAAAGTCAACATGAGTGACTCAGTTTCTAGGGCTAGCGGTAATCGTATGCTACCTGTAACGTATTTCCCAAAGCATAACCCACTAAGAGTGCAAAAAAAATGTTGCATATTTCGAGGCGTTCTATTTTTTTTTACTTTCTATGGTCTTTTACATTGCTTATATGTATCTCCATTAAGTTTGAGAGTACCCCTAGTGAAATTTTCTGGCAAACGTTTTTCTAGACCATTTTAACCCTCTGGCGGTGACCCAAATGTGAGTTTATTCAATCCCCTTAAAAAGTGCTTTCGGGAGGGTGTTAACGGGTTAAAATACTTTACAAAATTATTTCTCTTTTATTATTATTTTTCTATAGGCACTCGAACAACATGTATTTCCAATGCGATGCGAATTTCAACCAATTTTTATAGCTGCTGTTGGACATCAAAAATTCGTTGCATATTCCATGGCGTCATATGCGCTTCTGATGATCTGTGGTTTCTCGCGTTGTTTTTACAAGAATTTGTTCGCAGGATACTCCTAGTAAAATTTTCTGGCGTACATTTTTCTAGTACATTTTAACCCTCTATCGACCACGCAAATGCAATTTATGCGCCTTTCGTAAAAAAATCCAAGAAATTAATGGTTTAAATTGTGCTGCAAAATGCATACTCACTTAATTTTACTTATATTAGCAGCATATTGTGTTTAAATGCGATTTGAATTTTAGCACATTTTTTCCTTTTCCAAAGAAATAAAACCCAAATTTCAAATTTCGTAAACAAGTCATAAAAATGCAATCGACTTTTAGGCGCAAGCCTTTTTTCACTGCAACTTTTTTGGTCTTACTTAGAGCCGCCACAAATGGCGATAAACAACTAAAAATTCTTTGCTAAGTCTTTTAGCCACTTAGAGAGTGGAGCCTGACTGCTGCCTTATGCCTTTTAAATTACATGTTCTTGCATGAACTAAGTGACGACAGCGAGTCTAGAAGCGAGAAATAAGAAAAAAAGAAGCATCCGAGTCTCTTCATTGCCCAACTTCATGCATGAGTTGCAAATTGCCAATAATAAGTGGCGTAGCTGCTCAATAAAAATGCAATAAATTTTGATTTTGTGCGACTATCAACCAAAGTGAAGCTGAAAAGGAGGCAAAAAAGTTTTTTTTGAAACGGCAGGAAGTAAATAAACATTAGGCACGCGAAAATTTAAGTTTTTTCAGCTGAGCATGTTTGCGATCTCAACTCATGACTTCCAGGCATTGAGGGAGATCGAGATCGGCACAACTTGTTTATGGGTTGGTTTGATGGCTCATGCTGTGCCTTTTGTAATCCAATATATAAGCCTTATTAGGAGGTAATTTAACTCCATATAAGCTTCTATTTTAAGTAGTGGGCTAAGTCTTATTTCATAAGGCGGAGAAGCCTTATTATAAGGTATTTGATCTCCATATAACCCTTAATATAAGGAATTAGCTATTACTAAGGCTATTTGGCGATGGCGAATGAACTTTAGGAAAATCACACCGAAAAATAAGCCTTATTATAAGGTTTTTTTCAAACAACAGATGTCCTTCGAAATTTCAGGCATTATTTTAAAGCCTTACGATCATCTGAAATAAGCTTTATATTAGGGGTTTTTGAAGAGGGGATGTATGAATTTCTATAAAAAATGAAATGATTAGTGAAAAGAAAACACCAAAAAATACCTTTAAATGCTTAAACGATATTTATTAGCAAGCGTATAATATGCAGGAAGGCTTATGAAAAAAATGAAATAAAATAAAATAAAAAGAGCAAATGAGCGGAAGTTTGACTTGTGAGCAAATAAACAATAGCAGCATCATCGTGTGCTTGGTCATCACCCCCTAACACACTACCGCCTAAACCACCACCCAACCATTCTCAACCATTCACACCAATTCACCAAGCCATAAATACAATACCTACTAATATAAAATAAATAAAAACAAAGCAAAAAATAAACAAAAAGTATAAATAAAAATTGGCCAGTTTACAGATGTCCAGTTACAGTGCAAAAGCTGTCAATTGTTTAGACGACGAAGCGAACCGTCATGACCAGCATGAAAACTTGAAAGAGGAGTGAGCAGGAAGGGGAGTGAGAAGGAAGGGGAATGAAGAGAGATGATCCTGGCAGGAAGTGCGGGTGAAAAGCGCAGAACAACAATAAAGTGAAAGGCATTAAATATTATTTGCAAAAAGGGCAACCCCACGAAAAGGCAGGAGAAAAAGTTATGCGATTGAGCTGACAAGTGAAGCGTGCAATTGGATATTTTTAGGCACGTATATATGTATGTACAGTATGTGACACATCTATTGGGACTGAAAAAATTGCATTTTTTATTATAATAAAAAATTTATTTTAGGGTGTTTTGGTACTAATATATACTTCAATAAATGAAATGAAAATGAAAGTAATATATGTGAAGTAATATAATAAATTTCGTATATTGTAAAATTATATAGTAAATGTCAAATATCGTAAATTTCTTAGGTAGGTATATCGAAATTTTCGTGCATAAAAAATTCATTTTAGGGCGTTTTTGTGATAAAAAATATAGAAAGTACGCGAATAAATGTTGTATTTTGTCAAATTATTATTATTATATCGTAAATTTCAAATATCGTAAATTTCATAGGTAGATATGCAGGCATATCGTAATTTTCGTGTATCAAAAATTGATTTTAGCGTGTTTTTGCGGTACAAAATATATAAAGTACGCGTATAAACTTTGTATTTCGTAAAATTATTCTTATATCGAAAATTTTTAATTTATTATATCGTAAAATTTATATTATATCGTAAATTTCAAATTCTAGAAATTTTTTATACCGTAAAATTATCATAATATCGTAAATTTCAAATATAAATTTTATATATCGTAAATTTTATATCATGACCTTTTTATTCAAAGCGCGAAAGCAGAAAAATGAAGAAAAAATGCTTCTCGAAGTAGGACGAAAATATATATGAAATAACTTAATACATTATAAGCCAAATAGTCGTACCGGTCATCCGAGTCGTGTGCTCACCTCATATGCAGCAAGTCGCGGTTTCGAAGCCTGCATGGGTCAAACATAAATACTAAACTAGAAATTAATTGATTTTTGTAGACAATTATTTTAAAGCCCGATTATTATCACTACCGAAGCTAATAAAAGTTTTCGATTCAAAAAACAAAAAAAAAAAACTATCTACCCCATTTTGAGGCGCACTGTATGTGTAGGATTACAAACTGTAATCAATGTTAGTCCAAACAAGTAAGGAAGCCTAAGTTCGAGTGGAATCGAACATTAGATACTCAGCTGTATGCTTTTATTTTTTGTTTGCGTTTAATGGAAACACGTTGTACTCTATATAAAGTGAGTGCTGCATAAAGTGGGCGTAGCCACGCCCATTTTCCAAAATTTTTATCAGTTATCCAACTAAGTATATGAATATTATTATTTGTGCAAAATTTCATTCCTTTACGAGTTCTAGTTACAAAGATTTCACGTTAAAAATTCCCAAAGGGTGTTTCAGAAATATCTTTGTTAAAAAGTAGGCGTGGTCATAAATCGATTTCAATAAATTTTTGCGTGTCTATTACCACAAGTAATAAAAGTGTACACACCAAGTTTCGTCATTATATATAAATTATTTGTCGAGTTATGGGCTAAGAAATCTCGTATATTCCTGTTTCTAAAAAGAGGCGGTGCCACGCCCATTTTCCAAAATTTTTGTGTTTTTTGTTTTATGTCCATAGTTGGACTCCTGCCATAAAATTTCAATGATATATCTTTATATTTGACAGAGATATGGCTTAAAATGTTTTTATTAGGCCACTTTATAATACCCATATATAAAAGTGGGCGTGGTCGTCAACCGATTTTGGCAATTTTTCGTCCAAACATTTGTCTAAGTAAGTATATCACCCCTACCAAATTTCATCGATATACCTTCAACGGTTTCTGAGTTATGACTCATAAAACTTTCAATGTTTGCCCCTTAATAAGTGGGCGTGGCACCGCCCATTTTCCAAAATTTCACCACATTTCTTCATAAGGGCCTGAGGTCAATACGTGGGTAAAATTTCATCACTCCAGCTCTATTAGTTACTGAGATACAAAATTTCGGATTTTTACTATATAGGGGAGGTGGGCGTGGTCATGGTCCGATTTCGCCCATTTTCAATACCATCCGTTCTCGTCTTGATACCAACTTGCATTCCAAATTTCATCAAAATATCTCAATTTTTGCGCGAGTTATCGTGCGTACAGACGGACAGACGGACAGACGGACAGACGGACGGACATGGCTCAATCGATTTCTCTTTTCACCCTGATCATTTTGATATATATAAGTCTATATCTATCTCGATTATTTCATTCTGTTACAATCCACCGTTAGGAAATCAAAACTATAATACTCTGTGTACTAGTACAGCTGAGTATAAAAAGTGAAAGAAGAAAAGCGCATAGGCTTACAGCCGGACAGCCGATTTAGTACGGGTAAATTACAACAACAAATATCAAATACATACAAAAATAAATAAATAAACGAAAAAAAATAAATAAAACAAACCTTGTCTCGCCCAATTACAAATTCAAGTCAAAATCCATTGACTTATCGCAGTTGACCCATCAGCGGCGCGTCGTTCCTTTCTTTTTTTTGGCATTTCAACTAAAAACGCTAAAAGCGTTTGGCCAACGAATTCACGCCAGTGCAGAGAAAAGTAAAAAGGGTCATCAACGCACAGAAAAATTGAGATCTAAAACAAGCGATAGCAGAGCTTCACATTTCATTTCAAACACACATGCATTAAAAGGCATTAGAAGGCATTGAAATTATTCCATAAATATTTAACATTAATTTGCACTAATTATACTCAGCTGTACTAGTACACAGAGTATTATAGTTTTAATCACATAACGGTGGATTGTAACAGAATGAAATAATCGAGATAGATATAGACTTATATATATCAAAATGATCAGGGTGAAAAGAGAAATCGATTGAGCCATGTCCGTCCGTCCGTCCGTCCGTCCGTCCGTCCGTCCGTCCGTCCGTCTGTCCGTCCGTCCGTCCGTCCGTCCGTCTGTAAACACTCTAACTCGCGCAAAAATTGAGATATTTTGATGAAATTTGGAACGCAAGTTGGTATCGAGACTGGGACGGTTGGTATTGAAAATGGGCGAAATCGGACCATGACCACGCCCACTTTTCCTATATAGAAAAAATCGGAAATTTGGTATCTCAGCCACTAATATAGCTAGAGTTTTAAAATTTTACCCACGTATTGAGCTCGGGCCCTTATGAAGAAATTTGATGAAGTTTTGGAAAATGGGCGGTGCCACGCCCACTTATTAAGGGTCAAACATTGAAAGTTTTATATGTCATAACTCAGAAACCGTTGAAGATATATCGATGAAATTTGGTACGCGTAATTTGCTTACATAGACAAATGTTTTGACGAAAAATTATCAAAATCGGTTTACGGCCACGCCCACTTTTATATATGTGTATTATAAAGTGACCTAATAAAACCATTTTAAGCGATATCTCTGTCAAATATAAAGATCTATCATTGAAATTTTGTCGCATGAGTCCAACTATGGACATAAAACAAAAAACACAAAAATTTTGGAATATGGGCGGTGCCACGCCCACTTATTAAGGGGCAGACATTGAAAGTTTTATGAGTCATAACTCAGAAACCGTTGAAGATATATCGATGAAATTCGGTACGCGTAATATAATTACTTAGTCAAATGTTTTGGCGAAAAATTATCAAAATCGGTTGACGGCCACGCCCACTTTTATATATAGGAAATATAAGGGGGCCTAATAAAAACATTTTAAGCGATATCTCTGTCAAATATAAAGATCAATCACTGAGATTTTGTGGCAGGAGTCCAACTATGGACATAAAACAAAAACTACAAAAATTTTGGAAAATGGGCGGTGCCACGCCCACTTATTAAGGAGCGAATATTGAAAGTTTAATAAGCCATAACTCAGAAACCGTTAAAGATATATCGATGAAATCTGGTACGCGTGATATATTTACTTAGCCAAATGTGTGGACGAAAAATTACCAAAATCGGTTGACGACCGCGCCCACTTTTATATATGTGTATTATAAAGTGACCTAATAAAACCATTTTAAGCGATATCTATGTGAAATATAAAGATAATTCATTGAAATTTTGTGACATGAGTTTTACAATAGACCGGAAACAAAAAATAAAAAAGTTTGGAAAATGGGCGTGGCACCGCCTCTTTTTAGACAAAGGGATATATGAGATTTCTTAGCCTTTAACTCGACAAATAATTGAGATATTATGACGAAACTTGGTTTATACACTTTTATAACATGTGTTAATAGACACGCAAAAATGTATTGAAATCGGTTTATGACCACGCCTACTTTTTAACAAAGATATTTCTGGAACACCCTTTTGGAATTTGTAACGTGAAGTCTTTGTAACTAAAAGTCATAGAGGGATGAAATTTTGCACTAACAATAATATTTGTATGCTTATTTGGATGATTGATATAAATTTTGAAAATGGGCGTGGCTGCGCCCTGTTTATGCAGCACTCGTTTCATATAAAATACACCCTATATCGAACAAACGCAAACAAACAATGAAAGCATACAGCTGAGTATCTAATGTTCGATTGCACTCGAACTTAGGCTTCCTTACTTGTTTTCTTTTATTTTATTTGATTTTCTTTTGCCTTACGAAATCCCTTTCCTTTGACCAATTTATAATACAAACTATTGACATATAAGCTTTGTATGTCCAATCGGACATTATTTGCTTCCATTGTCCACCATTTTCTTTGCTTTTCCGTGTGTTCAACTTGATTTATTTTCTTTTACCCCCCAATCAAGTTCTAACTTATGTCAAAATATGCGATAAGTAATCCTCTTTATATTTGTATATTTACACTAGTAGCTTTGGCGATGGCATGCATTGACCCTTTTTTCGCTGGCGTTGTCAACCTGTGGCCGAAAATAGCCCTTAGATGTTTTTGCACAAATAGCAAAAGAGATTATGAAGTTCTTAGTGCAACAATGAACAACTGCCAATTTGTGATAATTTTCTTACAAATGTACTTCTTTTTGATTTTGAGTGTTTTGTTTATTTTTGAGTGGGATAGTGGACGAAAGAGTCGGGCTCTTTATTAAAAGAGCATATGTTGTTTTGTTTTGTAATTATATGTGGGATTATTTCTTGAAGGAATAAACAAATGCAAAATATTTTTCATGAACAAAAAATCGATTTCCCGGTATGATTCAGTCACAACTCCAGTTGAATAGAAAACTGTTCCACACGTGATACGAGTTTCGAGCGCTATCAATGCAGCCTGACTGTCTCAGAAGTAACCTCTAAAACTTTTTCCAACTCCAACTATCTTTGTTTTCAAGAACTCGACTGCTTACCGTATTATATTTACTACCACCTGAGCACCGCTGCAGTGCTCAAGTAGATGGAATGAGATATTCAGCCCCCAACTAGCATTAAGCTCATATCCATAGTTGTAAAGGTATCACACAACAAAGCAAAAAATAACTGGTGGTATCTTACATCCAAGTTGTCTCTGGCATTTCGGCGCAGAACTGTTTCTGCTTTTTCTTTTTCTTCTTCTTCTTCTTCTTCTTCTTCTTCTTCCTCCTCCTATTCTTCATAATGTTTTTCTTCTTCTTATTTGGCGCGTAAACGTCGGGACGATTCTGGTTTAGGTCAATAAAGCGCGCCATTTGTTTCTGTTTCGAGCTTCCTGGTGCCAATTGGAAATATCAAGGGAGGACGGGGGTCATTATTTACCTGATCTTCCCAACGAAGTGGACATCTCCCTTTTCCTCTACCTTTAGCGGGTTTTTATAGAAATACTTATTGGAAAGGAGCAACTTCATCCATTCTCACGACATGATCTGCCCGACGCAGCAGCTGGATCTTTTTCCGCTGAGAAATGTTGAAGCCTGTGTAAAGCTCGTATAGCTCATTATTAAATCTCCGTCGATACTTTCCCCCTCTAACGCGCGAGGGTCCTTAAATCTTCCGTAGAACTTTTCTCTCGAATACTCCAAGTGCCATCTCATCTGTTTTTGACATTGTCCATGCTTCTGCGCCTTACATGAGGACTGGAACTAAGTGCGTCCTTTGGCGCGTGATTTTTGTTCCTCGAGAGGGTGAACTTTACTTTTACTTAGACCACAGTAGCACTTATTGACAAGAGTGATTCTTCGTTGGATTCCCGTGCTGACATTATTTTTGGCGTTAATGCTGGTTCACAATAGACGAAGTCTTTAACGGTTTCGAATTTATAGCTGTCAAGAGTGACGTGCCAAGACGTACTGTTTCTTGTGTGATGACGGGAGGTACTTCGTCTTATCCTCGTTAATCGGCAAACACATTTTCTTAGCCTCTTTATCCAGCTTGGAGAAGGTCCCGATTAATGAGGATTAATATATTTACTTACATATCTAGATACATAACTTACTTATCTGTGTGTATGTGGTGGGATCGTAGCTATGCGGAGACACCTATTCACTGAACTGTCTAAATATTCATAAGTATGCATTGCAATGTGGGAGAAATGGAAGCTGACAACACAGAAATGAGACCTTCGGCCTATAGCAACATGCATAAATATATACAGATTTTTTGAAAACCCCACTCTTACCGAGGGGGAAAAAGAGGCAATTTATACAGCAAATTTTCTTAATTTACCATTGCAATGCAAATATGCAGATAAGAGACTAAAACGACCAAAGTAAAATGCAAATATTCTACAACAAATAACAGAGTTTGAAGGGTCAAAAGCCAGACAAACCTACATATTTCAATTGGCAAATGACAGTTAAATAAACTCGAATATTCGAATTTTTGGAATTTTCTATGCTGAGGGAGGCGATGGCATAGCATGAATTGCAATAAATGGGCTACAGAGCAATGCTGGTTTTGGATTTTGGTTGGGGTTTTTTTTGTGGTTGCTGTGTGGCATAATTTGTCAATTGTTATTGCATGTTACACATACAAAAATATTTACATATGCATTAAACTTAACATGCATTCATAGACAAACCTATCGGCATACATACAAACATACATATAGCCATATGGGCTCTCTAGGATCCGATTGACAGAACATAGTGAAATCAGAGGTCGAATTGCTTTTGCCTATAACTTCGTTATTTTACGAGCTAAAGCCATGAAATTTGCTTCAGATTAAAGTGGATTAAAGTTCCTATCATAAAGAAAGCCTATTCTAAATTTGGTTAGGATCCGATTACCAAAATATAGTGGAATCAGAAGTCCAATAGTTGTTTCTACATGCAAACCCTCTCATATGAGTATTTTCATCTCTACTTTTTTCTGGCTTTATTTTGTCATTGTCGCTGTGTCAATGGCCGCAACGAATTTCGCAATTGCTAATATTTACATTGCCATTTAAGATTATCCTAATTGAGAATCTCAGCGTAAAGTCAGTCAGTCAGTCGAGACTGTGAATTGCGTACGTGCAAATACAAATAAACAAAAACGACAGGACCACACACTCGCCGGGCTTTAGCACAAAGGAAATGCCCATTTAATTTAGACAGACAAGAGCGGTGGTGGGGTGGTCAACGCGCGCAGGAGGATAATTCGCTGGACGCGAGGGATTTTGCAATTTACGCAATTTGGGTGTCCAATCGGTTGAATATGAAAAGCCGCCGTGCATTGTGCATTTATTCCCCATAGGAGTTGTGTTGAGCGCTTACTGGTGGGTGATTATATGCTTTGTTATTGCTGTTGTTGTTGATGTTGTTGTTGTTGTTATTGTTGTTGTTTTTGATGCAGCTACGCGCAATTTAAACAATACGCATGAAAACACAACAGTGTTACCAGAATATTTTGAAGCTTCTAGCTAAATTAAATAAAAAAAATTGCTAAAAATAGCTAAATAATTTTTTTCAAAAATAGCCAAATAATGATTTATTTAAAAAGACGTGACATAAAACAACTTCACATATATGAATGTTTATATATACATATATTATATATTGTAGCCATACATATATTTGTTTGTATGTACTTATATATGTACGTCGCATAATAAGATTATTACAATGAAAAAAATCAATTCATTATATATGTATGTATGTATGTATGTACATTCAATTGCAGTATTAAAATAAATTATAACTAGTAAACCCGGCCACGCGATGCTGTGGCTTTCAATTACACTGTGCGACAATTTGAGGGTGGAAGACCACTTATTGCCACATTTGAAAATTTTTTGATATACCTTCATAGCTACTGGTTATTTTTATTTTCTGTGGACCTAGATTTTTTATACATAGATTTTGACCAAGGAGCCCCATAGTGAAGTTTTGTGCCGAATATTTTTCTAGACTATGGTAACCTGAAAGCGACCTACAAAAGGCCATTTGGCGCGCTCCTCCTTTTCTATCTAGTTCTCTTTCTCTTCCCCTTTCCCCTTTATTTGCGCTTTATTTTCCCCTTATCCATTTTACTTTTCATATTTCCTCTTTCGCTTCCTGTCCTTCGCCATATCCGTCCCTTTCATTTCCCTCTTCCCTATCCTTTTATTACCCATCTTCAGTACTAGGCCTTGCATGACATTTCAAATTTAAAAATGAGATAAACTGTAGCGTAAAAATGGATTATTGAACGGTGGCACCCTTTTTGTAAAAATTTTAATAAATTACTCATTTCCATGCCAAGTCCTTTCATATGACTCCTCAAATTTAAAAATCAAACAAACTATAGCGTAAAACTGAATTTTTGAACAGGTGGCAACCCTTTTTGAAAAATTTCTATTAAATTGCTCAATATCAGGTCAAGCCCCTTCATATGGTACCAAAAATTTTAAAATCAAACAAACTATGCAGTAAAATTAAATTTTCAAACATCTAGCAACCCTTTTCAAAAAAATTAAACCTTCCTGCACATCTACAGGTCAAGCCCTTTCATCTGACACCACATTTTCGAAAATCGGTATAACGGTGTAAAGTTATGGTGCTTACAAAAATTGGCATAGCGTAATATATATAAAGATAGCGACTAGTTAATATTTAAACTTTAGTTAAAAATTTGATTCAATAACATTTCAAAAATCATATCTTCTTCATTTAATTCACAGGTTGAATTATTATTAAATGAAGTCATTGCTTTAATAATATCGTTAGGAATTTTAAAGTTATTACAACATTTTTCAAGCCTTTTTAGACCATACCTAACAGTCAATAGAGAGTTTAACATAAATAATTGCATTCTATTTCTTTGCTTTGTTTTTATTACGTTCATAACAGAAAATCTACGTTCTATTTCTGTATTACTAAGCGGTAGGATTAGAAAATTAAACACAAAAGATTGTAGTTCTTCAAACGGATTTTCGTTAAGAGCATTTCTAAGCTTTCTTACGTCTACCCAAAACTTTATTGTAGAGGTAGTTCCCTTCCATTGGTATGCGTGTAGTTTTTCTATTGCATTTCTAGAATAGTGATTTCCTCCGTGTTAAAGTGATCCTTTTCATCCTTGAAAGTGTCAAATATTTTTGGCTTATTTACAGAAAAAAATTCAATATTTTTTAAAGATTGAATATTCTGCGGTAAGCGTTGGCGGAGTTGCTCAATTAACTTGATAATAAAGTTCTGAAAAATTTTACGAATACACCGTGAAAAGGACGGTTCAAATATCGCGTATGCCAATGGTCATTTGCGAATTCAAATAGCAAAATGGGCAACAACAATATATATATATGTATGGCAGAGTTGCTTTTGCGCACTGCGAAAACCTTATTGCATCCAAGGCAGATCTAGGAAGGTAGGCTCGGTGGCGAATTCAGAAACTACTTTTTTTATTTACAAAGGTAGAGTGTAATGTCAAAATCAAAGCGAATTCACATCATGACCAATAGGAATGGGCGAGTCTCAAGCGAATTCAGATTTTAACTAAGGCGAATTATCATTTTGACATTACACTCTACCAATTACAATAACAAAATACATGGGAAATTTCTGAATTCGCCACCGAGCCTACCTTCCTAGATCTGCCTTGATTGCATCAACCTTGCATATGAAAGCACCAATAATCGATAAAATAAGGAAGGCATGCCAGACTATCAACTTTTGTATAGTTTGATAATCAAAAGGATAAGTATACACTTTCAAGTTTTCATAAACTCGCAGATGACTCATTAGCTTAAAATGATAAACTGATGTGCAAAATAAAGAAATTAAGAAAAATAGCTAAAAATAGCTAAGCTATTAAAAAAAAGCTAACAAAAATAGCTAATAGCTAAACGCAAATATCTGTAGCTAAACGCCAAAAGTTATAGCTAAATCTAGCTACAAAATAGCTAAAGTGGCAACACTGAAACACAATCAATTGATTAGAGAGCCAACGACCGACGTACACAATTCGATACACAACAACGTGAATAGCCCCCCAACCAAGCAAAACAAACAACTGAACACAATATTGAAGTCTTAGTAAAATAGTATACGGCAGATTCGCTTGTTAAAATCGAGTGCATTGAGTGACTGTTTGTTTTCTTGTTGTGCGAGACGGCGGACTCATTTAAACTGATTTTTTGGGCGGCGCAGTTCATTGAGCTTAAATTTTTTTTTGCCTTTAGTTCTACCAACAACTTGTTTGCTAAGAGTGAGTAATACACGTCGAAAGCTTAACTGGAGCAGTGAAGTTGAAGTAAATGAGATTTTTATTATAGCTATGGCCGAAAATGTGGCGCATTAATTTACTTTAGATAAGGGAGGCATATTACAAGTATTTGTTTTAGCAAGTTGAATTCTATAAGTCTAATATAAATGCTCTTGATTTTGGCTAGAAAAGGGGAGTAGATCAGATTACTTACAGTTGTATGAATTAAAATGAACTTCAAGTCAATAGCAGATCTTTTATACTAGAAGAATATCTGCAAATAAAGCGCCTGGTCAAGGTTTTCTCTTGGAATAGGAGAGAGCATCTAATATAAAATAAAAGCAATGAAGATATAAAGTGAAATCTCTGACACAATGATGTTATGGAATGGAATGGCATTGTGCTAGGCACGAAAAACCTTTGTCTTTCCCAAGTACGTAGGTATATTTGCCCACTGTATTTAAGCCATTAGAAAGGACCATGATGTAGGAAAAAGTGTGGGATATTGGAATCAGAATTCCTCTGCAAACTTTCCAGATTCTTTAATAAATCTTAGAAGTTTGTTGAGTGGTAGAGAATGTGCATCCGCCATTATCAACACATCCGACCCGAAAATGCGCAATCTTAGTCTAGCGGACTGGTGCACAGAAAATGCTCCGTGCCATCTTCACACTCCGCCAATCAAGATAGACATAATGAGCTCTCGCTGATGCCTATGGTGGTCAGATGCTGTCGACATGGATGGCAAGATCGCCAAAATCATTCTTCGGTCATACAACGTAAAAACTGCAAATTATCTACTCACTCTACCCAGAACCGACACCGTCTCAAACCATTTCTGTAAATTTCCAGCTTTTGGGAGACTCCGCCTTAAATGCCTCGGTTCCGCATACTTCTCGTCCCTTGAAGACATTGCGGATCAGGAAATACACAAAATACTGAAACTTGCGAAGACTTGCATTCCAAGATTAGTGTAAAGCATCCAATACGCTGTTGGCAACACTAAGGACCATATGTATATGGTCTATGTGAGGGATCACTGTATCCTGCCTAACCTAACATAGTCTAACAAATATTGGAGAGGTGCAGAGCAAATGCTGTGCCGTCGTCGTCCTCATCCTCCAGACAAGACAGGCATAATGAGCTCTCGCTGATGCCCATGCTGGCCATGTGCTGTCGCCATGCATTGTGTTCTGTAATCGATCCCAGAAGGGGCTGAAGCTTCCTTCTTTCTCTGCTTCAGATGGAAGTTTGCTGCCTCCCTGTTAGGCTTTTTCAGAAAGAATTTTGCAAATTTACAGACATCCAGCGTCTACCGTAAGTTTCCCTCATGGAGTTCATGATGTAGATACTTCATAGTACCCGCTATGTTTCAACCTATTATTGGCTGTGTTCCAGTTGATTGTTCCGGTGATTCGCAACTTCCCAATTCAGCGGCCAGTTCCTTACCTTGAACATCGCAGTATCCGGGTACCCACATACATAAGTTGAAGTTTATTCCATTTTGCTACGGAGTCAAGCTTCAACTTACATTTGTTAACACTTTTTTATAAGTTTCATGCAGTTTTCAGTGCCTTCAGTGGAGTCTGGCTGTAAGTGCAGATACAAACTTGGTCTCCACGTCACAGTTCACCAATTATCCATTCTGCTGCTTTTAGTATGGTATAAGTCTCCCATTTATTATATAGATAGTTCCTTCCTTGGGTAGTCCACTTGCTCGGCATAAATAATTTTATGTGAATTTTATATGAGCTATTGGCCAGTTTATAATTAAGAAAAATTTAAAAAATTTTTCAACAGACTACTGTGTTATGATAACAAATTAAATAAAACTTTTATACGCAAAGCAATTAATTAAGCAGCGCAGGGGGAATGGGAAAATTAAAAACACAACCAACACACACACATAAAAAAAATAAAATCAGCGCCATAATTTGCGATACTCGACATACATAATTTAGCATTGGAAATATTAGAAAAGACAGCAGAGAAGAAGAAGAGGCGAGAAAAAAGGATAAAGTAAAAGTAAAAAAAAAACGAAAAGAAAACATTAGAAAGTAAAAAGGTTGCAGGTAGCAAAATGCTATTGGCTGAGTGCAACAAACAACGTTGGTCGTACAAGAAAAAAAAAAAAGAAGAAAAAAAATAATAAAAACAAGTAAGGAAGCCTAAGTTCGAGTGGAATCGAACATTAGATACTCAGCTGTATGCTTTCATTATTTGTTCACGTATGATGGAAACACGGTGTACTTTATATAAAGCGAGTGCTGCATAAAGTGGGCGTAGCCACGCCCATTTTCAAAATTTTTATCAATTATCCAACTAAGCATATGAATATTATTCTTTGTGCAAAATTTCATTCCTTTATGACTTTTAGTTACAAAGACGTGACGTGACAAATTCCCAAAGGGTGTTCCAGAAATATCTTTGTTAAAAAGTAGGCGTGGTCATAAACCGATTTCAATAAATTTTTGCGTGTCTATTAACACAAGTTATAAAAGTGTATAAAACAAGTTTCGTCATAATATCTCAATTATTTGTCGAGTTATGGGCTCCGAAATCTCCTTGATTCCTTTGTCTAAAAAGAGGCGGTGCCACGCCCATTTTCCGAAATTTTTTTATTTTTTGTTTCCGGTCTATTGTAGAACTCATGCCACAAAATTTCAATGAATTATCTTTATATTTGACAAAGATATCGCTTAAAATGTTTTTATTAGGCCACTTTATAATACCCATATATAAAAGAGGGCGTGGTCGTCAACCGATTTTGGCAATTTTTCGTCCAAACATTTGCCTAAGTAAGTATATCAGGCCTACCAACTTTCAATGTTTGCTTCTTAATAAGTGGGCGTGGCACCGCTCATTTTCCAAAATTTCACCATATTTTTGCATAAGGGCCTGAGCTCAATACGTGTGTGAAATTTTATCACTCTAGCTCTATTAGAGACTGAGATATAAAATTTCCGATTTTTACTATATATGGGAAGTGGGCGTGGACATGGTCCGATTTCGCCCATTTTCAATACCATCCGTCCCAGTCTTGATACCAACTTACATTTCAAATTTTATCAAAATACCTCAATTTTTGCGCGAGTTATCGTGCGTACAGACGGACAGACGGACGGACGGACGGACATGGCTCAATCGATTTCTCTTTTCATCCTGATCATTTTGATATATATAAGTCTATATCTATCTCGATTATTTCATTCTGTTACAATCCACCGTTAGGAAATCAAAACTATTATACTCTGTGTACTAGTACAGCTGAGTATAAAAAAAGAAGAAACAAAAATTGTTGACATCCAAGCGCCGCTGCAAGACAGTCAAGTAGCCAAGCGATGACGATGATGACGACACCAACGGCAGCCAGCAGCATTAACAACAAATCACAGCACTGGGGATCTGGCTGGCAAACCAAAAGAGATTGAGACTATAAAATATGTGGCCAAGTGCAATTGCCCCATTGTGGCAGTGCCAGCTGTGGCAGCAAACAACGTTGGTGTTGATGTTGATGAGGCGCTAGCGACTTTTGAGCGAAGAAGCTGCAGAACAGATGAATGCAAGCACAGCACAGAAGCAACAGTGAAATAAAAATTTCAACGGGAAACTATTATGTACAATGGCAGCAAAGCAGATGAGGGGAGGGTGAGTAGAAGTGTGAGAGGAGGCGAAAAATAAACTACTTATACGTGTAAGGCGAAAGCTCAACAGCTGCAAAAAAAAAAAAACAAAAAAGAAGAAGGCTTTGTTTGTTGCTTGAATAAAAAATTTATACCCTATTGGGGGTTTTCGAAAACAGAGTGGAAGCTCAAAATGCTTGAGTCAAAAAATAAGTGAAAGAAAGATTAAATACATGTCGACGTTATGTGAATAAATTTATATGCCTTGCAAAACTTGTTTTCCCCATTTGGGTATAAAAAGAACAAAAGTATAAAAATTAAAGTGCCAGCGTGCGCAAGATGCAACAAGCGATGGAGCAAGTCAAGACGATGGCGAATAAAGACAGCAGAAAAAGGAGGTTAAGATTTAAAGCACAAGGAAAAAAGCACAAAAAAAAGAAAACGAAATTATGTACACAAACCCGAACACACGAACAGACATACACATGCAACACAAGCAATGCATACCCACCAATAAATTTAAGCCTTATTTAAGCCTTATTAAGAATGAAAATTAAAAGGGTAGCAAATTTATATGGCCTAAGGCTTAAAATAGGGCTGATTTTCCTGTGTTGATGTCATCAGGCCATAAGGAGTGCCTACTCTCTCTCTCTCTCTCTCTCTCTCTCTCTCTCTGTCTCTGAGAGCACACCTTATTCCAAAGGCTTATCCGCTATGCGAAATACGGCTTAGATAAGTATTAGAAAGTTAGGAGCAGACAGAATGAGTGCATAAGAAAAGCAGCGCTGCCAGCGTACGACCTTTTTAGACCTGATTTGTCAAAAATAAGCAAAACTTTTTTGCAGGGTATGCACACCGAGCAGATGCACACAAACAGAGCGCGCTCGTTGCAAGTAGCAGGCGTGAGTTTCAGCGCAAAAAGAGAAAAAAAAACATTTGATGCTGGTAGCTGGGTAACACTGGCTGATTGCCTGCCACTTTGGCTGTGCTTTTGTTTGCATTGTTGTTTGTTTGGCTCACTTGTGGCAAAGTCTTGCGCTTGCAATAAACTTAAATCACGATTAAAAGTGTGATTATCCTTGCGGCATGCAACAAATCGCTTATGTTGCAACAGACAAGAGAGAGGCCGACACAACTGTACAAATACACAAGTGAACACTCATGCATATAAAAGAAACACACAAATATGAAAAGAGCCTGTTCATCCATGGCAAAGATTGCAGGTCTCAGTGTTTGTGTTGCGGCAACTGGATTATGCCGCCTATGAATTGTTGCAAGTTAAAGTTTTTTTTTTTGCCTTTTTCGCTAGTTTTCTTTGTCTCGTAACAATAAAAATGGCGCTGGCAGGCACATATATATATATATATATATCCCCACATGTATATGGCGGACGCTTCATACAAGCCGGAAAGCCCGACTTGCCTAAATATATTCGTTCACTTAATTTTACGATTTTCTTTAAAATATGTTTATTTTACGCTTGAAATATGTTTACTATTTATTTAAGTTCTCATGGCGCTATAGTAATCAGGTCCACTTGCTATGGCTGAAATTGCCGTCTGTATAAGGAAACTAAAAATACATCTGCGCTCTCGTATGAGATTCAGAGATTTCTCTAGTTAAAAGTTTGGCGTCAGCAATCAATTCAGGTGAATTCTGCCCAAATAATTCTAATAATAACTTCTCCTCTGCTTTTGTAGATACCTAACTTACGCTCTGATTATGAAAAACTTTAAATCAAATTCGACGGAGCCGGGCTTTGCTGATCAAAAGTAGGTGCAGCTAAATCAACTAAAGTCATATACATGCATTCATATTATCCATTGTAAATTCAAACTTAATTATTCTTCATCATAATCATTTTCTCGATTTACGCCAATACATTCAGTTTCATTCGGTATGATTATAAACAACAAACCAAATAAGTATGTAAAACGAATTTAATCAAAATCAACGACGGAATCGTAAACACACTTTCAGATAATACAGCAAAGAAAGTTACATAAATGGCTAATTGCTATGCTTTATACATAGGCTTGCGCAGCCAATTTATGCTAGGGCCGCCACTGGTATATGGCTGTTGCAGTAGGCACTTGCAACACGCAAAAGTTCAAATGACACATCATAAAATCGTGTGATTGTGTTAATGTTGCATAGATATATTGACAGTATAATTTTTTTAGTGCTCGCACATGTGTGTTTTTATGTCATAATTTTTTGGTGCTTATGTTGCTACTGATCCTCTTTGTAATCAACATTTGTTCACTTGTCTTTTCTACTTATGAATTTATTAACGTCCTGCGAGACCTTTTATGCGGCAGGGATTGAGGTGGGAAACTATCGCGGCCATTTTGTTGTTGGCTTTCATTGCGTTGATAATGGTGAGAACTTGGTTTTGGCTTATACATATCAACTATTTTTTTTTTTGGTTAAATAACTTTTCTTTATTAAATTCGCTTAAATTTGCTTTGGTGAAAAATTAACCAATTTGTATATCTATAATCGTTTTTTTTTTATTTTGCAAAGAAAAACTACCAACAAATTTTTTTACACTCACCTTTATTATGTCCAGTGAAAGTGCTATCCTCTGCTGCGTCTAAAATGTTACTGAACTGTTGTTGCAATTGTTGCTGTTGTAGCTTTTGTTGCTGCTGTTGTTGTTGTAGTTGTTGCTGTAGTTGTAGTTGTTGTTGTTGTTGCTGTTGCTGATGTTCAATCGATGACGAACCAGCTGGTGGGTAATCGTATTGATTGGCACCACCACCGCTATTTCCCACACCGCCACCAACACCTCCAGCAACACCAAGACTAGCTATAGATTTAAATAATAATGGTTGTTGGTGTTGTTGATGTTGTTGTTGTAAGCGATTTTGTGTTGTTGTTGCTGTAGTTGGTGCTGATGGTGGTGTATAGGGATTATTATAAATGTTACGCACGTCACTTTGATTATGCGACTGCTGCTGAGATTGTTGGTGTTGTTGTTGTTGCTGTGAATGCGTATTAAAACCATTCACCGTAAAATGACGCGATTTGCCTGTAAAGTAATAAAGAAAAAAAAAAAAAATAAGTAATGGAAGTTTTAAAATGAATTTGGATGGATTTTTGGTCTCTTTTGTTTTTTTCGTGCGGATTAAATTATTTGGAAGTGCAACAGAGATAATAATATAAGTGCTAAAGTTTAGCTCATTCTACTATTTTTTTAATTCATGAGACCTGTTGGCTCTAATAGTATAACAGATCGCTGTCGCATAGCGACCTCTATTTGCTAAAAAGTAATTTTGAAATATAGTCTTGTTATAAAGATTACTAAAGCTTCGCTAAGCTACATATGTATCCATATTAGACCTTATCGCAAAAAAAGTTCGTCGCCATTTCTATATAAAAACTTTTCATTCTGAAGGTTACAACCCTTTAGATACCGTAAAAGGGCTTCTGCTAGTGCTTCTTACTGCTTTATTTCTCCGCTGGGTCCATAAACAGATACACTTATACAGTCACACATACATATATACATATGTATAAGCTGACTTCCGGTAATATCTACTCCACTTTTTTTGTAATTTTTGCCATATCTAATTATGCTCATATGTTAATATATAACCGCCATAGATGTTGGATGGAGCTGCGTGCTTAGTGAACTGGTTGGGGTATTGTGTTAAATATCAACACATCGCACAGTGGGGAAGCTTCCATACATTCAGCGGAAAAAAATAGAAGGAGTTGTCGTAGGGCTTTGAAATTTTGCAGACAGGTTATATATGAGCTAGTTAAGAAAATTTCCAAAAATGGTTGAAATCGGTCAACTCCTAGGGGTACCTCCCTTGGACCTATAGTAAAAAATTAAAAAAAAAAACATTTAAATACAAATTTTAATTTCAGCCGAAAAAAGTAAGATATCTTCACAAAACTTTGCATATCAGTTACCCTCATAAAGGGCATTGACGGTACAAAAAATAATTGAAATCGGCCACTCCCTAGGGGTACCTCCCTTGGACCTATAGTAAAAAATTAAAAAAAAAATTTAAATACAAATTTTAATTTCAGCTCAAAAAAGTAAGATATCTTTACGAAACTTCGCATATCAATTACCCTCATAAAGGGCATTGACGGTACAAAAAATAATTGAAATCGGCCACTCCCTAGGGGTACCTCCCTTGGACCTATAGTAAAAAATAAAAATAATTTTTAATCCATACCTGTACTTAATTGTGAATAAAAGCGAAACGCGTTCATCGATTTTCTTGATTTATGTATCATTTTGTTCACAGGTTATGCGACTTTACGTGAAAATAATAGGACTTTGAACTTTTTTACCGTTTTCGATTTTTTATGAATTAAAAAAAAAAAAAATTATTTTTAGGCAAAAAATATTTTTTTTTCTCCATACATTTATTTATAACTGGGAAACTGTTGCCTATATAGCGAAGCGTTATATAAACAGATGAAAGTACTAGTAATTCTTGATTTTTATAAATTTGTTTAAACAAAATCCGACTAGTGGTTCTTGAGTTATGTTAAACAAAAGAGCCTTATCAGAATTGAGTCGCGAATCAATTAGCTGAAAAATGTTGTACTGTATAATACAATAAATTGAAAAGGGGCACCTGGGGCACTTGAAATTGATTAAAAATGTAAAAACAGATATGAAACAATGTATTAGTAGTGATTTCCAACTGGAGGCAAGTGGCGCTAAAATTACAGGTCCAAATGTTTGGAGAAAAAAGGGATTTTTGTTATATGTTCATAAAAATAAACAAAAAAAAAAAAAACTTAAGTCTCTGCAGAGTTTATTTTTTCAATTTTAGTAGACTGAAATATCCTACTTTAAATAAAAAATAAAAAGAAAAACGTTAGCTCACATAATAAAAGATTATTCGTTTTGAAATTCTTAGGTTTAAATTAAGTTGGTTCGGTAAAACATACAAGTACTGAGTTTGAGATGGCTATAAAAAAAAAACTAGCAGTCAGATCGGAGTAATTCTTTTTGATTTGGTTGTACCATTTAGTCTAAATTCCAAAATATCACTGCATATTTCATGAAGAGTATGTTGACAATTTGACTTTTTTCCGCAAAATCCCCAGTGTGCATCGTTTGAATTTTTAATTTGCCAAAGCGACAAAAAAGACTTGCTTGTGCAACAAATGCCCTTTACATATACATAACCCCAACAAAAGTGTGTTATAATGATTTAAAAAGGGGGCGCTTAACATATGTATATGCAAGTAAAAAGAGCTGATTCAACAATATTTATTTGTGGTTAATAAGCGTGCGTGATTGAAAAGTTTGGGGTATTTCAATTTGAATTTAGAAAAATAAATTTTTTGTGCTGAGCATTTACATACATACATACATGTGTTTAAATTATTTTGGGGATAACCACCCTTAAATTGAGAGATATACATAGCTATATGTATAGCGAAGTTAAATAAAAGGGTGAATATGCCCCAATTTATTTCTGCAAAATTGAGCACTTACACACCTTACTAATGCCAACTCTAACTACCTTGGGAATACTTAGGCCCGTTTTCACAACTTCATTTTTGAAACAAAGAGCTTGCCTTAGCTGGCCTTAACAATCGCGCTACAAATTGGTCAAAGAGCCTAAGATTATGTACTTTCTGTCATCGCACAAAGATTCAGCCCATTCGGTTGGTTTGAGTGGCAAGTCCCACATACTCCAATTAGCGTCGAAACTCCGTTTTGATAACAGAACTTGTGACTAAGGAACCAGAATCAGAAGAATAGAGTAAAAGAGAATATCAATTCGGAAACCAGGAAAGGCCCAAGTTGTTGAGTTTAGATATCTAAGAAGTCCCTCAGGCCTAACGTCCTAGAAATCCGAGAGGCTGTAGAAGAAAGGCTTGCCAAGAAATTTCATTCTGTCTAAGCAGTGCTGAGGACACTCGTATAACAGGTGCTCGACTTTATCCTCCGCTGCAGGAAGATAACAGCTGCGACACAGTGTGTTATGAGCCAATCCCGATCGGGTACTAATAGCCCAATGTGCCGGGAATACGGCATTTAGGTGGGAAATTTCCCTCCTATCTATCTTTAGCATGGCTGAGAAACGAATCTCCGTGCATGAAGGCGACAGACTACCGCTTCCATCTGGTTTTAGCCTCCCGCAAACCAGGCCGGAAGATTCTGCCCTATATTAAGCCTAACGCCCAAGAAACACCCGCGGCCGTGCGATGTAAAAAGCCAAGCCTTGCCCGGCCAGCTCATCAGCAATTTCGTTTCTATTGATATCCCGACTTGCTAAGCCCATGACCCACTCCATACACTGCCCTGGCAGGCCTGATGGAACCGTTTCAGATCCCAAAGCCTTCAGAGCCGCTTGACTATGCGAGAAAATGACTATCTTTCCGTCACTTCCCGTTGAATGTCAAGCTTTGCAGGCCTCCTGTATGGCGAAAATTTCAGACTTAACAAGTAAGAGCGCGGCTGTCTTCGGCCGTACCGAAGACTTCATACCTTTCATGAATGGAAAAATG
Source organism: Urophora cardui (assembly GCA_960531455.1). NCBI lineage: Eukaryota > Metazoa > Arthropoda > Insecta > Diptera > Tephritidae > Urophora > Urophora cardui. Next base: position 135,908,463 of record OY482673.1, on the reverse strand, counting down.
AAAAATTGCATAGTCGGAAATTGTTTAATGTATACTTTCAATTCTGTGAGTTATTTATGCAAAGATTCAGTAGAAAAAATTTCATGATTTCAATGGAGAATTTATAACCCAAAATGTCCGTATCTGAACAATCGCTTGTATGGGAGCTATATGTTGTATTGGTCCGATCTCGACGAAATTCGGTGATATTATTTAGGTCCATATGTGTAAAAATACTTCAAAGTTTCATTCTCTCAGCTGTTAAAATAGAGAAGTTATACCCCAAAATGTCCATATCTGAACAATCGGTTGTATGGGAGCTATATATTATAGTGGTCCTATCTTGACAATTTTCAGTAAAATTATTAAAGTCAATATCAGTACAAATACTACAAAGTTTCATGTCCTTAGCTCTTTAAATGGAAAAAATATACCCAAAAATGTCCATATCTGAACCATCGGTTGTATGGCAGCTATATGTTATAGTGGTCCGATCTTGACCAATTTCGGTGGCATTATTTAGGTCCATATGCGTACAAATACTTCAAAGTTTCATTCCCGCAGCTGTTCAAATGGAGAAGTTATACCCCAAAATGTCCATATCTGAACAATCGGTTGTATGGCAGCTATATGTTATAGTGGTCCGATTCGGCCGATTCCGACAAATGATCAGCTTCTCCTAAATATACATTCAAGTTCCGAATTTCAAGCAGATATCTCAAAAACTGAGGGACTAGTTTGCGATCAAACAGCCAGACAGACGGACATGGCTTAATCGACTCAGCTCATGATCCTGATCATATTGGTATATACTTTGGTAGGTCTGCCACGCCTCCTTCTGGTACTTTCACCATTCGTGTTTCGGCACAAAGTTATAATGCCATTTCATTCCCATGAAAGGTATAAAAACGCTCGCAGTGTCCGGGAGCCTTATTGATATGTATGTGTCCTACTGAGTTGCGAAGATACTCGCTCCCACTTCGCCCGTCATTTTGAATCCGCTCGTGAAACTGAAACATCGAATCACTGAGCGATTTTCGAATTTTTGGCACCACATTGTTTCCTGGTTAATGTCTTTTCTTTTGATTCTTATGCTTTGACTCGCTTCTTAAACACGCTGCACGTTTTTGAGCTTACAACTTAATTTGAAGTTGAAAGTGAATGTGAAAATGCCTTTCTAATGTAATATTAAATGAATAATCGAATGTGATTTTGAGCAGCAATGGATGCGTCGTGTGTTATTCAATCGAACAGTGATTGCCTATTGAGCAAAAGCGTTTTCGTTTCGTTTAACGTTGCGAAAGAGCGTTTAACGTTTAAATAATGGCGTGACTGACTAACAATGAATACATATATGAAACTCTTATATATAATAAAACAAAGTAAAAAAATTTTTTTAAAAAAGCTTTTATTTAATATTAATATAACAATTTACTAAAAAGGAAAAAAATAATTTTTTTATATTTTTGAACAAGATTTATATTAGTCCTTAGTTCATTTGGATCTTAATTTCAATCTAAACATACATTTAACGTATTTCTTCAAAGCATTTCTGTATATGTATCAACATAAATAAAAGCGCGGGTGCTCTTTACGTAATGCATATCTTACGTAATTGGAATTTAAAGTTTTTATCGCTTCCTTCCATTTCGCCAATACGGTTTTATAACATGAATATGTAATGAGTACCCGCGCTTTTATTTATGTTGATACATATACAGAAATGCTTTGAAGAAATACGTTAAATGTATGTTTAGATTGAAATTAAGATCCAAATGAACTAAGGACTAATATAAATCTTGTTCAAAAATATAAAAAAATTATTTTTTTCCTTTTTAGTAAATTGTTATATTAATATTAAATAAAAGCTTTTTTAAAAAAAATTTTTTACTTTGTTTTATTTTTGCCTTTTTAGTTTTACAATGCATATTACATCTAATATCTGGTTTTACTATACTCTTTTGTGAATAGATTACTTCGTAATACGTGTTCAAAATAGGAACAAATCTGGTTCATAAATACTAATTTTCTAAATATCTTGACACTAGCGCCACCTAGCGGCGATTTATTTCCACGGATATATTTACTTTCTCATAGGCAATATATATACCGAATATGAACAAATTCGGTCGGTAAATACGAATTTTACAAATATCTTGACACCAGCGCCACCTAGCGGCGATTTTTTTCCTCGGATGTATTTACTTTCTCATAGGCAATATATATACCGAATATGAACAAATTCGGTCGGTAAATACGAATTTTACAAATATCTTGACACCAGCGCCACCTAGCGGCGATTTTTTTCCACAGATGTATTTACTTTCTCATAGGCAATATATATACCGAATATGAACAAATTCGGTCGGTAAATACGAATTTTACAAATATCTTGACACCAGCGCCACCTAGCGGCGATTTTTTTCCTCGGATGTATTTACTTTCTCATAGGCAATATATATACCGAATATGAACAAATTCGGTCGGTAAATACGAATTTTACAAATATCTCGACACCAGCGCCATCTATCGGATTTTTTTTTATTTCACATTGCATTGTCTTCGGGTCCTGAACTATGTTCCAAATTTCAAGTACCTAGCTCAACTAGAAGTATCTTAAATGTTCGTTGCAAAATTCCACGACATACATACAAAAAGTGAAGTTAAATAAAAGCTTGTAATAAAAAGGGGCTAAGAATTCAAAAGCTACATTTTTTTTAGAAGATTTTTGGGTATGCAATTTTGCAGCTTATTCAATTTTAATATAATAATATGCAACATTCAACTTTTTGAAAATATTGATTGGCTTTTCGGAAATTTTAATTGGAACGGTCTCGCGTACAAATATGGCAAGCACCCTGCAGAAAAAAACTTATAAAATCGACGGAATTTTTCACAGCATTGAGAATTTAATTTTTTACACTAAAATTGGTTGGCTACATAACAGTACACTCAGAAATCTCCTAAAAATCTTCTACAAATTCTGGCTGCGCTTTGAAATTTTTAATCCACTTTTAGAAATTTCTACGATTTTTCGGATTTTTTCCATAAGCTTAGAAATCCTGCTTAAAACTATTTTTATTGAAAAATTGTCTATATTTTTAAACGAAAATAAGAAAGTAATATTTTCGACAGAACTCTTTGAAATAAATTTAAAAATTCTGGCGTATGATTTTTTTTGCAGTCACTGTATATATTTTTCAATAAAATCGACTTTTAACACAAATTATTAAAATTTTGCATTAAACAAGCAATTTGGAATAGATGTAGACCATAAAATATTTTTGGCCGCATAAAACTACCTATGTGCATCGCCGTGTTTAATTCGTCAGTTGATAACATGCAAAAGAGATTTGGCTCGCACTAGTAGTGGCGAAAAATGCACTAGAAGCTACCTAGTTCGGAACTAGAGATTTTCCCTACAGAAATACGTGTGTATATGCATATGTATAACCTGATAGAGCGAAAAAAATAAAAGCTGATGGAGCAAATAAAAGATCTAAAATGATACATAAAACCGAAAAGGGTAAAAGTGAAAATTCTTCAAGCACAGTAGCAAAACTATTAAATAAGATATAACGAAGAACATAAACGCTAACAAAACAACCAAATATTTACTAAACTCTAAGTAAAAGTGAACGGGAAAAGGTCAGAAAACAAAGTGTAGGAAATACACATGAACAAAAAATTACAAAAAAAAAGAAAACATGCTTTAAAAATTGGCTGATTTAGTACGGAAATTGAAAATCCCCTAAACGCCGTACAAAAGTAAAATCTCCCAATAGACATAAAAATCCTTTGCTGCAACACAATGCCATACAATTGAAAGCACAGAACAGCATTACTACATAGCTACTCATATACATACATACATATGTAAAATGAGATTAGCATATATTTTAGCGAAATGTGTTGGCTAATATCCCCAGGCGCATTTAACGCCATGTGTGACCCAAAGCAGCGGCGCGTAGCGGGCGCTTGTTGGCATTATTATTTGCCTTAACCTTTTTGTTGTCTGTGTCAACTATTTTCGCACATTTATTTTATAGTGTTTTTTTTTTCCTCTTCGATTCAAAACAAATCTTTTAGGCAATGCTTTGACTCTTTTTCGCTTTGCTTTGCTTTACTTTAGTGTAAGAAAAAAAAGGGTTCAAATGTCATGGCTTTTATAACAAAGTCGCATAAATAAGTTAATGTGTAATAAAGAAAAATAGCCAATGATAATAAAATTTACGTAAAAAGGCATAATTTGCATTGCACTTTTTCTTTTTGTGAATATATGCACAATTTTTCAAAATTGTTAAGATAAATTTTAACTCAATTGTTTGGAAAAATGAAATAGTCTCGTAAATGTATTTATGACCCTACAAATGAGTTCAATTGTTTGTTGGAAATTTTGCAAAACACGATTTTAAGGTTTTGGTTTAAAAAAGCTTATACACTAGAGCTTTAAATGCGAGGACACTGGTTTTCCCTGTTGAGCATGATTATTGATTTTTTCCCGCAAGAAGTAGCTGGATTTTCCTTAGGGATATTTTCACAGTACACAGCCCTCAGACATAGTACTATGTAGAAAGTGTTTATAATTAAAATGGCAAATGTCGCACTATGCGAAACATGAAAAATAAAAACCCAGCCAACTGGTTTGTATGCGAGTATCTTTTCATCTAGGAAGGACATGGGAGATAAACTCGCTCATAGATTCGATGTTTTAGTTTTCACGAACGGGTCTAAGATGGTGAGCGGAGTGGTAGCGGGCATTTCGCAATTCAGCCGGACACTTCCATATCAGTCAGACTACCGGACACAGCGATCGTTTTTCAATTTGAAAGTCTCGGCATACAGGAGGCCTGCAAGGCTTCACTATCAGCGGAAAGTGCCGATGCCGGAAACATGATAGAAATTTTCTCCGATAGTAAGGTGGCTCTGAGGGCTCTGGAGTCTGTAAGGGTGTCATCAAGCCTGGCCGCACTATGCAGGGAGTGGGTTATGGGCTTAGCAAGTTGGCATAGTGCATCTCTGATTTGGGTGACGGTCACCGATGCATTCAGGGAAAAGAAATGGCGGATGAGTTAGCCCAACAAAGCTCGGCTATCGATATCTCTCGGCATTGGTTCGAGGAGACTAGAATAAATGAAAGCGGTTGCGGACATGCAGAGTCTGCATAAGTCTGTGGCCCCTATAACAGCGTTTCTCAGCCATTCTAAGGATGGACAGGAGGTATATTTCCTGCTTAGCTGCGATATTCATAAGATATTGGGCTACTGGTACCCACGCGGCCCAACTGGGTTTAGACCATAACGCTCTATGCCGCAGCTGTAATATTCGTGGTGTGGAGGAGACATTGGAGCATCTGCTATGCGATTATCTTTCGCACTGCCAAGGCAGAATGAAAATTCTTGGCAAGGCTTTCTTCGACAGCCTTTGCACTCAGAGAAAAGTTGCAGACTAGAAACAAGCTGTGTCGTACTTGAATTAAGAATTATAGAAATTGAGGGAAAATAAATAAAATTTAAGTTTCCCCAATCTTGAATCAAGAACGGTATTCTTTAAATAGGATAAAAATATGAAAAAATCTTGGTTTAAGAATGGAATTCTTAATTTAAGAATACTAAACAAAGTGTTTTTAAAAAATACATATACATGTATATATATGTACATATGTAATTTTCGAATTTTATTTTTTTGTGAAAATGGAAAATATTTATTAAAAAATAATTTACATAGCAAGATGGATGAAATTAAAACATCATAATTATGTATGCATAATGCATATGTTCCATTGGACGCGTGCCAGGCGTATGTACATATTGACGAATCAGGATGCAACTCGTCGATGAAGTACATACATACATAGTATGTATGTGGGAACGCTGCGTAGATCGTTTTCTCATATTTAAAGGGTGAGTTATCCGTTCGGGATATGTGCCCCATCGATTTGAGTGGTTACACCCATTTTTTATATAAATTTAGGTGATTTATCCACTAGGTTGACTAAGCGCAATTACCCGCGAGTAATTTTAATTAATTTGAAAACTGCATTTTTTGTGGGATTTTTTTCGCTTATTTGTTTATAAGTGAAAAAGTTAGATAAAAAAAATTCATTCAAAATTAATACAGCACCATATCCTTCATAGACAGTTTCGCTGTACTATCTCCAATCCTTAATACAATTTTATGCAACTAAATTCAACAAATTTGTCCATATTTTTACCTAAAAAAGTTACTCATACGAATGTTTTGTATGTAGTTTTTACGGAAATATAACAAAATTTATTTGTAAAAACAATATATGCGCTTAGGAATCCTAGTAGATAAGTAATCCACTTATGATGGATATAAAAATAGAGGCAATCACTCAACTCGTAGGTGTTTCTACAGTTGGATCTCGGACTAGTATAACTACATACATATGCGTGTATTAAAACTTGTGCTATACATTTATAAAGATAACATATAATCGACAATCGATTATAATTTAAATTTTTATAATAATTTTTAATTTTTATCTTTTATTTCAGATTCTCAAGATTATTTATCAATTGTAATATTCAACGCAGTGCTTCCCTCCCCATCTCGTTTCTGAAGCTGAATTGTTGATTTAAAATCTTTTATTACAATTAAATATCTGTAATAGTTATAATTATAGTTGTAGTTATAGTTATAACAATATCTGAATATGTAAATACTTTTGGGTTTGTAATAACAATTTTCTATGTAATGACTGAATTATATATATATATTATATATATTACTATATATGTATGTATGTAAATATCTGAAAATATCTGAAAATAAAACGCATTGCAAAAAATAACCACTTTTATGTTTTATTTTTGTTAGGTGGGTTAAAAATTTCGAATTTTGAATTTCGAAAAAGTGGTAAATCAAGAATAAGTATTCTTAAAACGAAGTTGAACATTCTTAAATCAATCATGGGCAATGCTGAAAATAAGTTTATATAAGCTTATTTCAAAACAGAAAATTCTTAATATAAGCGTTCTAAAAATGAGAATATATTCTTGATTTTAGGATTTTCAAGCTTAACAGACTTTCATAACGTTTTCGGCTTGATTCAAGCCCGCTATACTTAAATTTAGGTTGCTTTTTCTCTGAGTGTGGGAACTCAAGGAAGTCGGGCCTGAGAGACTTCTTAGATACTTAAACTCAACAGGATTGATGGAAGGCATAGGACTTGCCTGCTTCCGAATTGATATTCTTCTTTAATCTATTCTTTTGGTTTTTTGGTCCCAAGCCACTCTAAACGTTATACAGATATTTTTATGCCTGGCACACTATAAAATTTTTTTTTTCGCATTCAAACTAAATCCATCTATTCACCACAAAGTTTAATTAAACTTCTCTCACTCTGTGTGTGGCATCAATAGGACATTCTCAAATTAATTTCTTTTTTTTCGTCGCGCTTAGAACAGAAGCCCAATAAACTTTATTCAATTGAACACCTTTCGGCTATTGATGAGTTGCTGTAAAGCTTCAAAAAACATGAAAAAAAGACGCCGACAATATAACAACAACAAAAAAAGGCGTCAATGAAATAAAAACCCGTGAATGGATAAACTTTTAACCGAAAGAGGACAACCTACTAATGACAGAACGGATTATGCGTAGCCGTCAAGCTGCGCTGAGGTGCTTCAACAGATGGTTGAACTCGTTAAAAGAAGACCAACATGTCATAAAAAGGATAAGAAAAAAAAACTAAAGCAAAGCATCCAACGAAATGAAAAAAAATAGAATAAAAAAACACCAAATCTCTAACGAAGACTTAAAGCGCTAAACTATGAATGGACGTTGGGTGTTTTGGCACGTAAATGGAGTTTGAGAATTGAGAGAAAATTGCGCATTAACATGATACTTGAACAGATGTCCTTGCATTTGAAATTCACAAAACTAAAAGCATTCACAAAATCTGTCCTTAATCAACATGCATTTGTACATACATAGATAGATATATAGTACATGGCAGAAATCAGCAGCGGTGCACCGCATTTTCTAAAGCACCGCAAAAATACTTATTTTTTGAGTGGCTCAAAAAATAAGTACCCAGAAAAAAAATTCACCGCTACCGCATTGATTGAAAACCTAAATGATATTGCGGTATTTAGTGTTGTTTACACCGCATACCGCAAACACCGCATAACGCAAACACCGTACACCGCAAACACCGCATATCGCAAACACCGCAATCACCGCATTTGTTTATTTGTATACTGTTCAGTGTTGCCGGAAATTTTTCACACACTGTAAAGGTATAGGCAATTGAAAATTCATTTTTGTTTGTACATAAATACATAGATATGTGTGTCTGATTACAGCAAATTTATTCTCAAGTATTTTATTTTTGTGTGCTTTGTTTTTTGTGGCAGTTTTTTGAATAATAAAATATCATTCAATAATGAAATAATCAAAAAATTTCATTTTTAAATCCAATACGACTAATAGGGCCGTCAGAATGAATACTTTTCCGTCAAACTAGCAATCCGTTTAATTGACAACATAGTTGAATTAAATGTACTTAAATGACGATCGACACATTCAGTACTTCAGCTTTGCCGTAAAAAGACATCTAATTCAACTATGTTTCTCAGTTAAACGAATTGCTAGATTGACGGAAAAGTATTCATTCCGACGGGCGCATAATAAAATGTATAAAAATAAACATGTGTATTGTTGTTGCTCCAATAAAATGACAAAAACTTCAGTTTCAATCAATGTATCGTAGCCAATTTTGTCGATTGTGAAAATTGAATGAATGCCTCGTTATAAAATAAAGAATTATGTCACAGACAAACAAAAATGTGTAAACAAAACTTATGTGTATTACTAAGAAGCCATAAATGTAATTCAAGGATTTTAGGAAAAAATCAATTTCATGTAAATAGTACATATTTTTATCTTGAAATTCATTAGTCAAATTATTTTGAATGTAAACAAACTCTAAATTTTAAGTGGCCCTTTCTATGAGAAAATTAAGAAAAAAACAATCCTGAGAGTTTTCCTGTATAGATATTCTTTGGTTAAAATCAATTTGTAATCAGTAGTATTTTTCATCAGAAATCCATAAGACGGTAAAAATTACAAACAAAAAATCGCACTGGCGACATTGTAAATATCTCTATTTGGGAAATGCGGTGTTTGCGGTATGCGGTGTTTGCGGTATACGGTGTTTACGATATGCGGTGTTTGCGATGTTGTGATATCCATACTACCGCATACCGGAATTGATCAAGAAAATGCGGTGCGGTGTTTATTATGATCGCATATTTTGCGGTTGCGGTCATACTCCCGCCGCATTTTTTATGAGTATACTCTAAATCACAAAAAATGTATCGCATGCTGATCTCTGGTACATGGAATAGAAATAGAAATAGCAGCAGCTGAAGCCATAAGTATGCAAAAGTCTAGTGGCTAAGAGCGTAGATACAGAGACAGAGAGTGTAAAATCTACAAGTATGATAAAGTGACAGACAGTGGCTGGGACAGCAGCCAAATTCTTAAACAAATGCCACGAATAGTTTGCGCGCCGTATAAGTAAAATGAAAGCAGGGTAGAAGTGAAGAAAGGCAAGTATAAGCAGAGGTGAGATAAATACATGCAATAATATTTCGGATATTTGGTAGCACAAAGCTGAAGCTTGACTTGAGTTTGTCACCCTCAGAAGAAGAAGCAGCAGCAGAAACGCGATGACAATGAAATTGAGAAAGGATGTACATGATGACGTTTGTGCCGCCAAAGCTACACAAGCAAACCTTAAAAGGTGGTGAGGATAGTGGTGGTGATGGTGGTTGCAAAGACAGCAAGCAACGCTGCTGATGTCATTTGCTGCAATTGACACCACCGCTGCTAGAGAGAGCTCTAGAAATATAAGCAAGTATGCGAAGTTGATTACGCGACAGCGGCTGAAATGTCACACCAAACTAAATTTTGTATGTGAATGGAGTGATTGACTTGACTGACTGACTAACGCACTGACTCACTGGTCGTCTAGTGTTTAGCTGACTTACTAGTTGACTGCTTAACCCGCTGACTCGTTGACTGCTTGACTGGCTGGTTGGCTGCTTGTCTGTCAAAGTATGTGTTAAGCGGATTCCAAGCATATGCAATGACAAAGAGTTTGAGCTTTTATGGTGATTTCTTGTTTTTTTTTTTGGTAAAATGCTTGTGTCAACCGTGGAACAATTTTTAGAATAACTAAAGATGCAAACAGCAGGTGAAGTGGCGGCTTTAAGGATTTAACACTTTCGCTGCGCGAATTTTCTAATACAATGTTATTGTATACGCTACTGTGCTTAACAAATGGGAGGCTTAGAACTTTGAGAGGAAAAGCAGCGCTTTGTTAAGCCAAATGCTATTGAAACCGTGTGCTCTTTAGGAAAAAATGTAAAAAAGGGCTAAAATTCAAATTGAATTTAAGTGTGATTCATTGATAATAGTTTGAAAATAGTGGAATTTTTCGAAGATTAATTCTCCAAAATATTTTAATCCTTTAGCTCGCTCACAAATGTGTTCTTTTGTCAGCTCTTTTGGTTTAGTACGTATGTATAAACAAGCATTTCGGTGGTCGATATGGGGTTAAAATTGGGTCGGATTCCCATTAATGAACCACTCCCTAAGAAAAATCACTTCTTCAGGGGCATAGTGGGGCTCTCAGTGATCTCTAAACTGAAACTAGAACTTGCCGGAGGCTTATAGTGTACGAGATATACCGCCATAAAAAAGTAATTTTTTTCGGAGTATGGAAATGTATCCCTTAAAATAATCTAGAAAAATATTCGTCGGAAAATTTTATTAGGGGTGCTCTTAGATTAAATTTTCATACAAAGCATGTAAAGAACTACAGTGAGCACCAAAATTGACACCATGAAGTATGCAAGAAATGTTGCTTTGAAGTATGCAGCAAATGTTGCTTTGAAGTATGCAACAAATGCCGCCTTAAGGTATGCAACAGATTTTAACCCTCAACTACATTCGCTATTTCAACTTACGTAACTACATTCGTGGGGTAATTTTCTACCCCAATACCACTTTTTTTAAATATTTTCGAAGGCATTGATTTAAAAAAAAAAATTTAATACAGAATAAAACATTGAAGAATTCTTTATTAAAAACACATTTATTTCTATTTAAACAAGTTACAACAAAAACAAAAAATGGCGTTTCTTCATACACCCTCAAAATTACACTCTTAAAAATATTGTTCATTACTTTTGTAATCAAAACTTTTAAAAAATGATTTTAAAGAAAATGTTTGTGGTAATTTATATTAAAGAAACATAGTTAATGACAACAGTAAAACAAAAAATCTTTTATAAAATAACATACAAATTCTGACATGGTATCTTTTCGTGCATACATTCTTCAGTGAATAATACATAAAATACTAAAAGTACTACATATAATACTACAAATACTACATAAAATACTACATATATAAGATAAAAAGGGACTTATTTTATTTGTCACATCCTGTACATATTTTGGATTCCTTTGAATGGGTTTTACAAACAAAATTGTTACATTTTGAACATTGTTTAGTGCTTTTTGTGTCTTTTGACCGAGGACATATAAAGCAACGAGCTCTTTTTGTTTTTTTTTTTTTTGCTGACTTGGTCCAGCTTCATGGTCTTCCCCAAGTACTTGATCAATAATATTTTTCAGGTCTCTGGAAAAATTTTCCGACTTTTTACTACGCTCTTTAATGTGAGGCTTGATTAAAGACATTCCCAGGTCCTTTATAAAACCACGTCGTGACAATTTACTTTCAATATTTGATGCTTTCCAAATAACAAAGCTGTTAGTGCACGCTATATTCAAAATAGCACCAAATATGGTTGTTGGCCAACGCCGCGATCTTCGCAAAACTGAATATACAGCACATTTTTGGTCAAGTGCATCCACTCCACCTTTGGTAAAGTTATAAAATTCAATGATTTCAGGCTTCAAGCTGTGCGGATCTATATCAGCTGAATGGTGCATTGATGACACTAAGATGACAGATTTGTTTCTCTTTGGTACATATGAAACCAAAGTTTTATCTCGAACGAATCCAAACGAAGATGACTGAACTGGTCTTGATCTAGCTGGTAGAAACTCTTTAGGAATCTCTCTCTTATTTCTACGCATGGTCCCAACGTAAGTTAATCCTTTTGCTTTTAAAGCATCAACTAGTTCTGACGAAAACCAATTATCACCAGTTACGTTTCTATTTGTGCCGAATAAAGGCTCTGCCAACTTTAAGACCGTTTTGGAAGGTATCGAATAAGTGTTACGACTTTTCTGCTCTTTTCCTGAATATATAAAAGCACAGTATAAATAGTGAGTCCTTGCATCACACATACACATAATTTTAATGTCATATCTTGCTGGTTTTGATTTCATGTATACCCGAAAAAGGCAACGGCCTCTAAAGGGCTCTAGCATCTCATCTACTGTCAAATATTCTGAACATATATAATTTGATTTACAGTTCAACATAAATTTGTCAAAAATATAAGAAATTAGAGCCAGTCGACTCTTCTCTCTGTGCGAGTGTGTATGTCATCAAATCTAAGAACAGTTAGCAGAAAAAGGAACCTGTTCATACTCATCACAGCTCTAACAACATTTCGACCTGTTCCATCGGTAGCCCATAACGTCCGTACATCTTCGTGATTAGATTTATATCAGTGGTCGGCGAAATCTGAAATGAGGTTGTGTTGGTGAGAACAAAACAAGTTCTACGCATGCGCACCCCAGTAGGAAATTAATCCGCTTCAAGTGGAATATATGTACATACGTATACATATGTAGAACGGACATTTTTGGTTTTTGTTGTTTTTATTTTTTGCTTTTGAAAGGAAAATAACTTTTTAATGAAAAAAAAATCTCTTCTGAAAAAAAATTAAAGGGTAGTTGGGTAAAACAGGGTGTTTGGAAGACAAAAGTCATCCAAATAAGAGTACAAAAACTGTTTGTGAAATACTTCGCAATGCCTTTAATCATTTATATTATTTTTAAATACTTTATATCAAAAAAGGCATTGCATATGGCCGACGGCATTTCCATCATATACAATTTCTCGCCGGGCATTTTATTTGTGGACATACATACATACATTACCTGTATAAAGTCAATGCTTGCGTTCAACCACGAAGCGACGTAGTCAGGCGCAATGTTTATCGTTCGACAGTTGGCAAACGACTGATGAAGAGAGTAAGAATACGTGTGAATCGACTTCCCACAATTGTGGTATGGGCTGCCTATGTCTGATTTATATATACCAGTCAGCACGAAAAGTCTTACTAACGCTTTAATCTCGATTTCATTAGTAAGACTGACGAACGCCGGTAAGTTATCGCTAGTTCTTTTACTAATAACTTCGGTTATCTTTACATTAGTTTGTATAGTAATGTAAGATATAATGTCATCTGTGATAAGTACAGACCATGATTCAAGAGGTGTCAAGTTTGCTTTCTCCGCAACTGGACCTTTGATGCCAGGAAAAAGATGTATAATGTTGTGTGCCCTTGTTCTTGATGCTGTAGGTGCAGCTTTTGCCCATTTGAACCTATTTTTACCATAAAAATAGCCAGACTCTCTTATACAATTGTCTTCATTCTCTTCATCTTCACTTTCATTTTCTTCGTCTTCACTGCTGGTCTCACTTTCGCTATCATGTTTGCTGTCCTCATATTCGCCGTCGCTGATATCACTATCTTCTACAAAATTATTGATTTCGTCATCTTCAGATAACTCCTCGACTTCACAAATTTTTGCAATTTCTTCTACAGTCAAAAACCGCTTCATATTTACTGAAAAGTTCAAAACACATGTACACTGAAAAAACAACTTACTCAAATTATGGAAAAGTGGGAATGACGCTAAAGACATATTTCCATATTTTGATGTACGATTTTCTTCAAATCAAGGAATAAAAACCACGTTTTAAAGAAAATTGTACATCAAAATATGGAAATATGTCTTTAGCGCCGAGTCATTCCCATTTTTCCATAATCTGAGTAATTTTTTTTTTTTTGAGTGTAGTTACGTAAGTACATTCGTGGGGTAATTCTATACCCCAGCGTCCACCTACCACAGCTATTATTCCACTTAATGAGATAAACAACCGCACGCTGCGAGAGCACAACAAGAACTGAGAATACACTGAATTTCAACACAGCAGCAACAACCAAGACTGAGTTACAAGCAAAAAACTGAGGCGTGGGGTAGAAATTTACCCCACGAATGTAATTAAGGGTTAAAATACTTCTTACTTTGTTTATAATTATATTTTTAGCTGTTTTCGAGTGTGAATTCTCTGGCAAGGAATAACAGGCATCACAATCATCGCTTTCATCAGAATCTGAGTCAAGCACATGATACCCAGATGCGTCTCCACTTGTGGTCCGCTCTTTCTCTCGTTCCCTCTTTCTCTCCTTTTCTCTTTTTCCCCTTTTCTCTTTCTCTCCTTCTCTTTTTCTATCTCTCTCTTCAATGTCTTCAACATCAGAATTCTTCAACTTCATGAAAAGCGTGAAATCTTCGGTCAAAAGCAGCCACCATTGCCTTCCGCCATTTTCTGGTGCTTTTTTTGGTATTCAAATTTCTTGCATGCCAACAAAAAAAGCAGTCGCGACCGCGTGTGCGTGTTCACTTTCAATTTACGCAGCTTTTAATTTCGATCAGCACAATGCGCTCTAATCCCAGTAACGAGCTTACGTGCCTGTGCCTATTTATCTGTCACTACATGATCTACAATCTAAGTTACATCAGAAAACTTGCCTGCTCTTCTTCTTCCTCTTCTACACCTCTTTCAGCATCAACAGCTGCTCTCTAGCGCATATCGATTACAATCAAGCACGTTTGCAATATTTGTGGTGACTATTTTCTGTTTTTTGTTGTTGTTGTTGATGTTTTTGTTTTTTAATGAAATTTCATTCAATGAAAAGCGCGCACTAACAATAGATTGAATCTGCGCGAAAATTGAATGCAAAAAGAACAAAAAAACCAAAAGAAAGAAGAAATGTGAAGCCACAAAAAATAGGCCGACATCGAAGGGTTGATCTGATTGCAAACGCAAATATGTTTGCTGTTTGTATGTTTGTAACTGAAGTGGGTCGCTTATTGAGCGGCACATGCAAAAACAAACACACGCATTCATTTAACTTTTTTTTCTTTTAATGAAAAAAATTGTAATGAAAATTTGTCATCAGCTTAAAAGTAACTCAATAACAACAATAGCAAGCAGCAGCAGCAGCAACAACAAAAAACCGCTTTGACATGCCCACATTGAAGACCAAGTGGCATTGCATACAGACGCACACACATGCTAACGCACAAACATGCACCAATACATACACACATTTATTCATGTATGTAAGTTTTTTATTGTTTAAACATGTCAAACCAATCGCAAATATTTGGTCGCATTAATTCATCGCAATCAGTCAAAGCGATCGATTGGCGGCTTCAGCAGCGGCAGCAGGACATGCAAGGACAAATGAATGCATTTAACTCTGTGAAGCGATACACAATTGCACACACACATGCAATGCAATGCAACGCAACCCTCTTGTGCTTGCTTTTATTACATTACCTACGTTGTGGTTTTATTTAATTTTTTGTTGTTGTTGTTACTGCCGCAAATTAAGTCAAGTTGAAAGATAAATTACCGACTCTGTTTGAAGAGTGAGAAAAAAGGGAGAGAGAGAGAGAGGGAGAAAGACTCTTCAATTTGCTAGCCTCGCATTGACATGTAGAATTATTTTGCAAATCAGAAAAAATGCAAAAAAATTTAAGAAAGGTTTTGTATAGCGAGCAAAAGAATAAAATATAACAAAAAAAGGAAAAAAAAAAATACAATTGAAATTGCGTATTCACATTCGCCACAAACAATGCGGCTTAAATTGCGTACACATACGCACTGATTGTGCGCAGCAGAGCGTAATGAGTTTCATTTAGGTACATTGCTGGTGGCTTTTCTAGAAAAAAAAAAAAGATTTTTGTATTCATCTAGTTTCTTATTGATTTTTTAGTGACAGAATACTCTCGCTAGTAAATGCTACCTTGGGCTAAGTAGGCAATTGAAAACTAAAGCCCTCTCTCTCAGCGAACAAATCTCACACTCCACAGGACGCATATCGTTCCAGTCCTCAAGTACGGCGCGGAAGTATGGACAATGTCAAAATCAGATGAGATGATACTTCAAGTATTCGAGAGAAAAGTTCTTCGGAAGATTTATGGATCTTTGCGCGTTAGCGAGGACGAGTATCGAAGGAGATTTAATGATGAGCTCATCATCGTACAGCTTTACGCATACATCAATATTTACCAGCGAATAAAGATCCAGCGGTTGCGTTGGTCAGGTCATGCAGTAAGAATGGATGAAGGTGCTGCGGCCCAGAAAGTATTCTAAAGGCAGGATAAACGGGAGACCTTCACTGCGTTGAGAAAATCAGGTGGACTGCGATGTTGCCTCCTTCGGTATTTCCAAATGACCCAGACAGCACGAAACAGAAACAACTGGTGCGCTTTATTGGACTCGGCCAGAATGGTCTAGGCGGTTACGAGCCAATTAAGACGAATAAGAAGAAGAAGCAGAAGAAGAAGACGAAGAAGAAGGAGAAGAAGAAGAAGAAGAAGAAGAAGAAGAAGCTTAAGAAGAAGAAGCTTAAGAAGAAGAATACGTTTTGTTGCATTTTTGCACCGGTTGTGCCTTTTTGGCAGCGCAAATATGCTCAGTAATTATTATTGGTTAGTTATAACGCGATCTCCACAGAAACTTTGATATATTTAAGGACCTACTCAGGCATTTTTTAGTCTCTCTTAATCGATGATTTCCCTTATGTACTTCTGGGCCAAGGCACGCTGAAACTGCGCCTTGTTATGCAAGTTAGTCGCCCTTTTTTGTTGTCGTAGTTGACTTTTTGCCACGTAACCCATTCCAGTAAAATTTGTTTCTTGCTTCTAACACTCTTCAGCATTGTTAGACATTGCAAGCCTTGATTGAAGGGCCTTTAAGGCTTACCAGCTGTGCCGAATAGCACGATATACTTTGATAATCGAAATGGCTATGTATATCTCCGTTGTGCAAGAGAACCTAGCACACTGGTCTCATTTGTATGGAGAGTGGGACAAAACTCAATTTCTTGGAAACGGATGGAGTTACCGAAACCAAATTTGGCACGTTGGTGTCCCACTATACGACTCATCTTTCAGAAAAATTAAGAGCATACATGTTGTAATCCACGCCCACCACTAACACTAGTTTGAAGCCAAAAAATACCAAGAAAACCAGGAATGGTGGAGGATAGGAATTGACCTGCTGAGCTTGGAACTATTTTTTTTTAATTTTTTTTATGGTTAGGTTTTTGAGATAACGGTAATTTTGTGTGGTTTGGTTATCACTTCATTCAAAAATTATTATCGCTGGAGTCACAAATGCGATAAACGCAAGCAGTATCTCGTTCGAAAAATACGCTTCAAACGACATATAACTTGTAGTGGTTTAATAAAAACTCGCTGAGCGATAGCTGGTTAAAGTTAAAATTTTGTGGATTTTTTGCGATTTTTGAAAAAATTTTGATTTTCAAATTAAGTTTTTATAAAAAGCTGTAAAAATCAGGAAAGTTTTATTACTTTACAAATTTTCCAATTTAATTGCAAAGACTTTAAGCGTAATATCAGAGAGATCCGATAAATATTTTATTTTTGGCGATTTTTTTCTTGTGATACAAAAAGGATATTTTGGACGAAAAACTTGTTTAGGTGACTTAACTATGTGAAAACGACTTCATAGGTCAAAAGGACATTAGAAGAAAATATAGAGCTTCCAAAGACTAAACTAATGACATTTCGATTTTAAAAATCCGATGTCAAATAACAAAGTTACAATAAAAAAAAATTATTCTGCGATATTTCGCGGGATCAAAAAAAAAAAAAAATTGTATGGAGAGTGGGACAAAACTCAATTACTCAGATTTTATCGAAAATAAAGTTTTATCGAAAACAGTCGATGTAAATATGTACAAAAATCGTAAAAGGGCAACAATATTTTGTATAGACTAGTTACATTTACTATGATATTTTAAGAAAAAGGGAAAAAAGGGAAAAATGTATAAACAGGCTTCTCAAGAGAAGACATGAAAGAACTCAAATGTGCTTATAAGACCTGGTCCAGAGTGGTCCTTAATTGTTAAAAGTTTAAATGAAAATGCTAGTGCTTGAATATTACGCTCAGAGAAAAGCCAAGATTTCTTCATCTTGTATTTTGCTAAAAATAAATTGTTTTCACCATTTTCTTTCGCTAAATCATGAAACATACGTTTTTCTTGCGTTTCCATAGTTATCCGCATTTTTTTTTTAGCACTCAAACTGGAAATATCGCAAAAATCATAATACACTTATTTACACAAACTTTTTCCAGAAAAAATTTTTTTCAAATGTGTTGACTTTAAATGAGCCAAAGTAACATTTATTGGTGGCTGTTGCATATAGAAGGAGGTTTTCCATAAAATTCAATATATTTCCCACGGAAATGCATGACAGAAGTTTCTTTTTCAAGCACCAACGTTTTTGACTTTTGTGTGCCCTTTCATTTGGCAAAACAAAGAGGGTAATTCATGGACATACAAATAAGTTAGCTGACCCAACTATGTGAAAACGACTTCAGAGCTCAAAAGAGCATTATAAGGAAGTGTAGAGCTGCAAAATACGAAAAAATGAGGTACTAATTTTAAAAATCGGATGAAAAATAACAAAGTTACAATAAAAAATAATTTCGGCGGTATTTCGCGGGATCAAAAAAAAATTTTTTGTGTCCCTTAACCTTCTCAACATAAGCTTCAAATTTAGGGGCGGACTTTTACAACTTTTTTTTTTCGTATGGGGACCAACCCTATCTACTGACCACTGTGCCTAGCACTGAATTCCACTCTCTCAATGGAAACAAGAAGTGTTGAGATAAAACAAAATTACTTACCTACAATTTCTTCAACTTACTAATACTTACTTCTTAAAAGCAGGGTAGGAAGAAACTCAGAGTATGAGTGAGTGAGTGAGGAATTTCAGCCTCACGGCATGATGATGAGTGGCCGTTTGCGTTTCTCGCTCATCTCTAAAGCAGAGTGAGGATTTTTTTTGTTTCCTCACTCATTTCGAATGAGCGATGAAGAAATGAGGCGCTCACGCTGCGTGTGAGATGAGCCGTCGTAGGATTCCTCTTCTCTTTGTGTAATGCGAGTGAGCGTGTGGGTGAGTGCGCAGAAACTCAGTAAATATTACATACATATATTAGAATGCATACATACATATATTTATGTTGCAGTGTGTAATTTAGTGACATGTTTTTCTAATAAAAAGCATGTCTGGTTGTTTTTCTGCTTTTTTTTTCATATTTATGCCCGTTTTAGGCGATTGAGTAGGTATGTAAAATCCATATTTCTACCTAAACTTGGTTTTTGTTGTTTTTCATCTATGTATATGTGTAGATATGTATTTAATTCAGCAGATGCAATTACGAATATTTACATACGTATGTATGTAGGTAGGTAGTTAAAAGGAACATTATTTTTAAGAATGTGCATTCGTTGCTTGATATAATGTTTTTTGTATGATAAAATATATGTATGTATGTACCTACATATGTAGGTACTTACCTACTTGTTTAGTTTTTATTTATTATGCGACTAACGCAAAAAAACTATTTATTCGTCATTAGAATCATATTTTTTTTTGCATTTGACATTAACAGTCTATTTCTCACAATTTTTTACCTTGACAACAATAAAATAAAATATTTTGAAATAAAAAAGAAATGAAAATAGGTATGTACCTACAAGTTGTAAATTTAGCAAGCTCTATCTAACTTCCGCTTTTCAATCAAGGGAATGAAGAACTCCTATTTGCGTATCGTATTGTTCCAAATATACTCAGTACATAGCCATCCTTCTTTTTTAATTTTAATTTTCATTATTATTTTATTTTAGTAATTTATTATTCAAATTAAAAAAAAAAATTGTTCTAGTTGAGTTTAAAATTAAATGACAATCAAATTGTTCTTTGAGGGATAGTTTATCTTTTTTCAACCTACAGTAGAATTGTTTTTGTAGTTTTACTTTCGGTAGATTTTTCAAACAATAAATACAAGAAAAATTCAGAGAAATAAAGTGGTGTCATACGGGCTTTCGTTATTCGATTTCGAACATAAAAGCGCTGCCAAAGAGTTTTCTACTACCATATTTGCCATAAAGTACATTATTTTGAACAAAAGTCAAGATTAAACAAATATTTAATCTTCAACGGCATGGAAGTAAGGAAAGGGGTAATGGAAATGGTCGGCTACGGCAGAGTACCCCCAGCGGGTTAGAGGGTAAGGAAAGCCTCCCGCAATACGCGACTAAAATCCACCGGCCTAGAAGGTTGAGAATGGCCAAAAAAAAAATCGTGCGCACATCAGTAGGCACAGGTAGCCGAGCGTACCGGATCTATCCGGTAGAAGACTGTTATTTCAATTAAACTCCCCAAAATCTTCGGGGAGTGTATTGTTGGCTACAACAATAACAACAAAAGAACAAACCACGGCAGAGCCCTTACCGCAGCAAGTCACCGTTCCTCGCGGAGGTTCACCGGCAACCGGAAGGCCCCGTAAGAGTACAATGGGTTATCACTGACTGAAAACCAACCAATGTGTGATTTTGTATGTTGGTGCAATGATCTCCGCAAGGGACACCTGCGGCATATTCATCTTGCCGTGACAAGGAGGATGTGCTCAAGGGTCACATACCGAGCTTCTCTCTTAGTTCATGGAGAAGCAGAGCAAGTTCCACCGATGATTAGGTCCCAGAAGCATCCTTTAGAGATGTTTGCCAAAGATGAGCCGAAAAGAGACTGATACCCACCTTACGAGAGACTCTTCCTGGTCTGAATTTCATCCCCATTCTCAACGGCAAAGAAACCAACGCGATGGAGTATGGTTATAGCTCTCGAAAATGGGACCTATGCAATTCACGTGTCTAAGCTATTTTGGTTTATTAACTTTTACTTCACGTTTCAAAAAAAGGAATGTAAATTTTTAGTGAGCACACTTGTGCCACCAAACCAAATTACTGCAACCCTAAGATAAGAAAAAATCTAAAGCTCTTACAAATATTAATTTACATACCATTTAAAAAAAAAACACCAACAACTTGTTTGTTAAAACTTTTGCAACAACTTTTCTCTCATTAAAACCCCCAAAAAAACAAATTAAGTCATGAGAAAAAAATTCAAGCATTCAAAAAATACGCTAATTCAAGCAATAAAATATAATTTGCCAATGAATGAATGTTTTCAAGTACTTTAACGAAAATGAAAGTAATTGTTTTTTTATAAATAGAAACCAAAACACTTAAGTTACCTGCACATCCAGCCAAATAAGCGAGTTTCTTACAAATTCAATTGCTTTTACTCGTACATACAATAGAAAACTCCCTTAGCTGTATTCATACAATAAGCATTAATAATAACATGTATTCATATTTGGGCTGTGGTAAATATGAGCCCTTGGGGAGCTACGCCATTGAAAATACACGTACGCCTGTGCGACACAGACAAAACCAGCAGCGGCCTAACAAGGTGATAGATAAGAGTGGGGGCTAAGGTGTTTCTTATACTTACATACTTAATTCGGCATTCAAATTGAGAGTAAAAACGAAATAATAATAATGATTAGATTTTGGAATGTTTGCATTTTCTTTATTTTTGAGCGCAGTTTTGTTTTTTTTTTGGGGTGGTAGTACAAAGTTGTTTTGGTTTTGGTGTGGAGTGGAGTGGTCAATTTGCATATAGAAATTGATTGCAATATTTTTTCAGACTTTCAAACTCATTTCCTGTTTTTTTTATTAGATAGTATTATTTGTTTTGTTGGTGGTTGGGAAGCTTTATTTTTTGGAAGTTGAGCTATTTCAAATGAGCTAACTACACCCTTTCAGCTTGCTTCCCTGAATCCTGTGAAATCCAGACTTGTTTTTAAACTCTTTAGAGAACCAGGATAATATGGTAAAATGATAGTACGGTAATATGATAATATGGTAATATAATAATATGACAACATGGCAATATGATAAGATGATAATACGATAATATGATAATATGATAAGAAGATAATACGATCATAATATGATAATTTAATAATATGATAATATGATATGATAATATGATAATATGATAATATGATAATATGATAATATGATAATATGATAATATGATAATATGATAATATGATAATATGATAATATGATAATATGATAATATGATAATATGATAATATGATAATATGATAATATGATAATATGATAATATGATAATATGATAATATGATAATATGATAATACGATAATATGATAATATGATAATATGATAATATGATAATATGATAATATGATAATATGATAATATGATAATATGATAATATGATAATATGATAATAAGATAATATGGTAATATTATAATTTGATAATGTGATAATATGAGATATCGACGGCTGAGAATAAGATCGCCCTATTTCAAAAATTGTTTCAAAAACTCCCTATTCCAAAAATTGTTAGATTAACGTTCTATTTCAGAATTTGTTTCAATAACGTCCTATTTCAGACAATTATTCAAAAACGCCCTATTTCAGAGAAATATATATGGAATTATCTCAGTCGTCGATATGAAATGTTGTGAGGATATGATAAATTGGTATCATGAAAATATGATAATATGAATATAAAATACGATATTATTTTCAAATCGAAACCATTTTTGCTACTAAAACAACTAAATATAATCTCGGTTCATATTTTGTCTACCGTAGAAAGTTGCAGTACCATTATCAGCGAGTTAAATAGATCGTTTAATGAAAGGTAATTAAGCTGAATATTTTTTATATTCCTCTTGTTATAATTTATGCACTCTAAAGTATACCATATGAATCATGAAAAACGTCATTGGTATAATATTATGCGCCCTACTCACATTTCTTTAGCAGCTCTATATTAATTGTGCAAAAAATCACAAAAAAATAAATAAAAAGAAGTAACGGTGACAAATTGTCATTTACACTGACTCATTAGGGACTGTTAAATGTCAACTATATAGCAATTGAAGTGAAATTTCAGAGCCGAAGTTGATGAAAGGAAAAGAAAAAGCACTAACAGGAAAAAGAGGCTGAAAAAGTATTATTTTCTTCATCATTGCAACAGCTGTACAGCATCAAAAAATGATAAAATAGCACAACCAAATTATTAATAACAACAACAACAACACATAAATAGCACAACTCACGCTGTGCAGCAGGATGTGGCAAAGGATATGAGAATGAGCTAGCACATATGCTTTCATTTCAGTATTGATTGTATGTGTGCGAGCTTGTGTGGATGTGCGTAAGCGTGTGATTACATAATTCATAGCTCTTTTTACCGAAGGTGCTAAAACCGCATCAAAAAAAATATGCCAAATAAAAATAATGACCAACTTCCGCGTAAATGGTGTGTGTGTGAGGGAGGGAAAGACAGTTTGTGGGCGATTGATGCTGAAGGGATATAAAAACAGAGCCAACGGCCGAAATAGATTCGCACATCATTAAGGGAATTGCATGTAAAAGAATATGATTTTATTTTTTTTTTTGTAACATATATTTTATTTTACTTTTTATGCTTAATTTCCTTTTTTCTTCATATTTCTTCTTTTTGCCCTGCGGCTGTGTAATGTCAATTCAGGCCAACGCTGCCTACTGCCTGCTGCGTGTCTCGGGGAAAAAAGTTGAGCTACAAGCGAGTGATGATGACCAACGCTCAAGCAGCAAGTATTTTTATACCTCTTCCCCCTCTTTCCCTTCCACTGAACGAACTCATTCCGTGTGTGTGTACCTACAACGTGATTAACAACACCAGGCCACATGCTGTGCGACACGATGGGGTGTTGACAGTTCAACGACAATTCAAACGCAATAATTACGCACCATTTCAATTGTATTCACATTCACGTTTTTTGTCTGTTTTGTTGTTGTTTCTTTTACTTTCTTTTTTGTGCTGCGCACTCGCTTTTGACACAATGTCAACTTCATTCGGTGCAACAAGATGAGCTGAGCTGCTGACTCGATACAATTTATTTCTAATGTCAGCGTTGACAAAAAGGCGCACACATGCTGCTTGGGTGTGGTGTGGTGGGGTGGAGTGTGGCTGATGATAGGGTTGCCACATGTTTGATCTGTTATAAACATTATTTGCCAAAGAATACCGTTTAAATTCATAGCGCTACTTTGGAGAGGCATTGCAATGAATGAGGAATGATGAAAAATGAATGATGAATGATGAACTATGAATAATGAATGACGAACGCTGAATGATTAATGATTGATGATGAACCATGAATGACGTATGACAAATTATGAGTAACGTATGATGAATGTTTAGTAATAATTGGTGGATGAATGATGAACGATGAATTATGAACGATGAATGATGAATGATGAATGATGAATGATTAGTGATGAATTATGAATTATGAATTATGAATTATGAATTATGAATTATGAATTATAAATTATGAATTATGAATTATGAATTATGAATTATGAATTATGAATTATGAATTATGAATTATGAATTATGAGTTATGAATTATGAATTATGAATTATGAATTATGAATTATGAATTATGACTTATGAATTATGAATTATGAATTATGAATTATGAATTATGAATTATGAATTATGAATTATGAATTATGAATTATGACTTATGAATTATGAATTATGAATTATGAATTATGAATTATGAATTATGAATTATGAATTATGAATTATGAATTATGAATTATGAATTATGAATTATGAATTATGAATAATGAATTATGACTTATGAATTATGAATTATGAATTATGAATTATGAATTATGAATTATGAATTATGAATTATGAATTATAAATGATGAATGAATAATGGCGAATGATGAGCAATGAATAATAATTGAGGAGTGTTGAATATTGAGTGATAAATAACGAAATAGTGGATTATTAATTATGAATTATGATTTATGAATTATTAATGCTGAATGATGAATAATGAATGATTAAAGATGAACGATGAATAATGAATGATGAATGACGAACTATAAGTAATTTATATATAATGAATATTGAGTGATAGATAACGAATGATGAATGATAAATGGTGAATGACGAATGATGAATGATGAATTATGAATGATGAATGATCCCGTTCCAAAGAAACCCAACACTCAGCGCTCTAGTAATAATTTGGGCATTTGCTCACTTTGTTCAAGTAAAATTTTCTTTTATTATTTTTTAACAGTGGCATCTCTGCCTTATGACAAAACGCTAACCTCATTCAGATAGGGGATGCTTTATTTGTATGGTTTAGTTTTAATGAACCCTCCACTTCAACAACAACGCAAATTCCGCTTGAAAGCCTATGCATGTGGTCCAAATGCACCCTCTGTCCGCCCGACCACACATAGAGCTAACAAGAGACGAATCGAAGCAACAACAAACGAACGCCCTACATACCCACAAGTCAGAGGACATACTACCTTTTTATTTTGTGCTTTCATCCTTTTTACGCACAAGAATTATCCCTCTCGCTACACCGCACCGCACCGCACCACAGCAACCGCTTGATCGTGTAAGCAGCGGCTGGGCTGGTGGGCCACTGCCAACCAAGCGTTCATTCAATTGTGTGCCTGCCCAGCCTGCTTGTCTAACTTCCTGTTCGCCTGCCCACTTTGTAGCAAAATCAGCAGTTGATATTTTGCGCCTGTTACAATTTGTTCTTCTTTTTTATTTGCGTTTTCTGGTAGCCCGCTGTCATTTTTTGCTCTCATATTATTTTCAGATTTCCATACTCTCTTTCTGGTCTCCGTGTTTCTTTGTGTGTGCATCAACTCACCCCTATCGGGCTTTTGGTTTGTTCGTTAGCCGCAGAGTTTGTTGTATTGAATTCACATTCATCATTTGTGTGGCGATGTATTTTTTCATCGCTTCAGTTTTGGCAGTTGCTTTTTTTTCTAATTTCCTTCTGTTATTTTTGCTTATTATTAGCTTGATTTCTTGCAGAAAAAAAAAATAATAATACACAAATGGGCGCACACTCAACCATTCCCGCGTTTGCACACGCGCTTTTTTTTGATATTCGAGCGGCGCGGGTTCTTTACTGCTGTGCCGTGTGCCATTGTCCGTTGTTTCAAATTCTGTTTTATTATTTTTTTTGGTTTTTTATTTTTTGTTTTTTTGAATGCGTGTGTAATGAGCAGAATATGTCAAATGTCGTTTAGAATTTCGCCTTTTACCTTTCCTCTTGCTCAGACCTGCTTTTGTTGCTTGCAGCAGCGGGTTTGTTTCCGTACGGATATAAGTACAAATGACAGTTGCAGTGTGAATAATTAGTCGTGTTGTTTTTGGAAATGAGATACGCTGGCGAAAAATTTCGGCAACTGATTTTGCGAAAAACTTTACCTTGGTTAAAGGATTTATCTTTAATTGAGGCTTAACTGTCTTCATACGATTTTGATCGAGTCCAATAAAGCGCGCCAATCGTTTCTGCTTCGTAATAACTGACGTCAATTAGAAACGCCAGGTGCGACCATGGCATCCGCTATTTGATCTTTCCAACGCTGCGAAGGGCTCCCTCTTTCTCTGCTGCCACCAGTGGATCTCGATTGGACGGGAACATCTTCATTCATTCGCATAACATGGACTTTCCTGATCAGTCGCTGAGTTCGCGGATCTATATCAATGGGTCTGTGTAAAGCTAAGCTCGTACAACTCATCACTAAATCTTCTTCAATACTTGCCGTCACCATTGCGAAAAGGTCCATTAGTCTTGCTCACGAATACTCCAAGTGCCATCTAATGTTGATATCCAAGTCCATGATTTGGCGCCATATGCAACATGTATAGAGGTGGATACGATGAGCGACTTGTAGATCGTGATTTTTCTTCGTCGTGAGAGAACTTTACTTTTTAATGCCCCACTTAGTCCAGAAATGTACTTGTTGACAAAAGTGGTTTTTCATTGATGTCGGTTGAAAAGCACACTGGTAGAATTTTCTGATCACTTCCGTAATCCTAATAACTTCAGAACCAAAGTAAAAGATCTTCAGACCAAGTGCTTTTCTCGGCACTCTACTTAACTTACTGGACGTCAATTAAAAGAAAAATTTAGGCTATTTTAGTAATTGGCGAATCCGAGAGATTTTATTTGATTGTCTCGCGAATTCGAGTTCAGTCCTAAATAGCTGTCAATCGAAGCAATCGCTAAAATAACCCAGACTCGCCAACGATTCCACTTTCTTTCAAAGCAACCCTAAAATATCTTGGACTCGTCAACGACTGCTCTCCTAACACATCTCGGACTTGACAATGACTCCTCTTGCTTTCAAAGCCACCCTAAAACATTTCGGACTCTCGTGAAATCGCCAACGATTCCTCTCGTACAATTGGAAAATCATCTCGAATGTGTAATAGAGCAGCGATCGTGATAATCTCGATAGTCGATGGATCTTGAACTCGCTCATCACAGGGTAATTCAGGCCTCTAGAGTATATTTACTTAAGTGAAGTTTTTTTTTCAGCTTACCTATACGATATCTATAAGCACCTGCTCAGCAACGTAATATAAAGTTTAGTGCTCAAGACCATTTTTTTCAGTATACTCGCAGACTTGAGATTTCCTAAAATATTCAAATTTACATAAATCAAATGCGTCATTTGCCAATGGGCTCACTATCCACCTAGTGTTCGATTGGGTTAACCTTTTTCCTCTGCATTTTCCAATCTGAATCAGCAACGTTTTCAGTTCCAATCATTCAAATTTATGACTGTACATTTTCCCAAGCATCGGCATCGCCAGCGTTAGCGCAACACGCTAATAAATATTTGCGTATTTTTCGCTTCGTGGCTTGCAAATAATTGCGTTTTAATTTGAATCATTTCGAATTTGGGCGAGCAGATGTCACGGAAACTGGTTACAATGTGGTAGGTTGAACAAAAACACCAAAAGAAATGAAACAAAACAACAACAGCAACAAATGAATAAAAACAATAACACATCAAAGAGTCAAATGGCTTTTTTCGGCTACTGTAGCATAGTCGTGAGAAATTATATGGTATGAACGAGGTGGTAGAAATTTTTCCTTTTTTAGGTGTATCGGCCACGGCGGCGTGTGTTGTTTGGCGCACACGCGTCACGTGTGTTCGTAACAATTAGCAAGCAGTTGATGTTTTGTATGATGCTCATAATCGTTATACAAATGTCAAATATGCACTTGAATGCAGGAAAAAGGTTTTGGAAAACAAGAGTAAGAGTAATAAATGACATTTACATTAACATGAAAGTGAAGCATTTCTGTAAAGGCTACTTGATTGTGGGAACTTTGTGCGTTTTTTGCAAAAAAAAACTTTTTCTTTTCTTTTTATCAAACTGGGAAAGAATTTTTATTTTTATTTAACTGTAGATACCCATCACGCTATGCTGTGTCCCACTCCCTATTAGATTCATTATAGAAATGAAAAACAATATTTTTTATGCTTGCAAAACATCTTTTTGTATTACACGCATTTTTTAATCAAGTAAATTTCGTTTCAAATTTTCAAAAAGTGGCATCCCTAACAAAAATGTTTCCGGTGATCAGTTTTCATTAACTGCTTTAATTGTATACCTATATTTTATTATTTAATTGCTATTTACGAATTTTGTTGGGCTAAAAAAATTCAAGCAGGTGGCAACCCTCAAACATATTTTTTCATTCGCAATGGAAATTTTTAAATTTTTATAAAAAATATGTACGATATACTGTAATATATTTATTATTATTAATTTAGTACCTAATCTAAATTTTTTAAGAATGTGGCAACCCTGACAAAAATATCTACAGCGATCAGCTTTCTTAAATTCATTTAATTTGATACACATACATTTTGCAATATTTAATTGTTTTTTTTTCTAACATTTATTAAGCTAAAAAATTGCAGACAGATGGCAACTCTCAAATATATTTTTAGCGAAAGTCCTTAATATCTTCTATAAAATATACGATATGCTATAAGATTTTTTTTTATTAATTTCCTAATCACAATTTTTCAAGGAGGTGGCAACCCTAAATGCTAAAAATTACCCTGGTATTAGTATACGGAACAATCCCAAAAAGGGATCACATAAATCAGTTCGGTGAAACGGTTTCGGAAATAACTCATATCCATACCGGAATTGGAAAAAGCAAAGCATCCACTTTGTTAAAAATATCAAAAGATGGAGATTGGCTTGGACTTAGTTGGTGTCTCTAATTGTTTCCAGTTTTGACGAAGCCAAAATTATTGTCGCGCGTTAGTGCTCCGTTTTGTTATCATTCTCTTCTTTACTCATGTCCTATGCTTCTTTACCATTCATTGCATCATTTTATTTCCCCTCTTGATACTTTTTTTAGCAAAAGCTCTCCAATTAGCACAAACAAGCGACGACAGCACTTTGCAATCTCTTTTAAATTAAAGTTTTGCCACTAAATTAAATTATGTATTTGTTTTTGCGCAACGTGCTAGAAAAATTCGCAAAATTTTACGCAATGTTCATAGCTTTCAAATTTCAGCATTTTTACTTACAAGTGTGCTACATTTGTCTTTCAGTTTCCATACCTTTTTCTTCCTTTCCTATTTCCTAAATGTTCGCTCGTTTCTGTTGTATTTCCTGTGCAGGCGTGGCTAGTTGCCCCTAAATATTAAATTTTTCGATTTTACACTCGTTTTTGTGCTTTTCCTTTTTATTTATTTCCTTTTCCTATTTTATGCCTGATATTTTTTATGTTGATCTCTTTTTGCTATTTTCCTACCTTTTTGCATTTTTCTTTTCGCTCAATTTTTTGTTTTTGTTTTTTTTTTTTTGTGGCATTTTAGTTTCATTTTCAAATTATTGCAGCCAGCCAAGCGGAAATTTGATGATCCTGGTTGCACCTCGCAATAATTTGTCAAGTTTTTCGCTTTCGCGTTCGACCAAACGTACGCAAAGCTGCTTTAATTGGCTTTTCTTTCTGTGTTTTTTGTTCCGCTTTTTGTTGTTCTTTTTTTTGGTTTTTTTATACTATTTTTTTCTTTATAATCTTCTTTTTGTTCTTAATTGTTTAAATACTATTTTAAATAAATACTTTTTCTTCCAAAAATAGAGAGTTTGAATCTATTCCAGTACAGCTTATGGAAAACTTCCTTGCCTTTTCTTCTAAGACTTAATAAGCAAATTGTGTTTTTTTTCCTTTACTTACAAATAATCTTTCCTCTTTCTTTTTTTCTAACTTTTGATTTGGGTACTTTCATTTTATTATGTCCTCTCCTCTCATTTCCCTTCACCATCCTTATTTTTCCGTATTCATCCATTTCCTGCCTTTTTTTAGATTTTCATCCGTTTCACTTCCTTTCATCATTGCATCCGTTTCCTTGCAAAAAGCAAAGTAATTAAGTCCATCATGAATCATAACTCTCTAATTCGTTCATTATTTAAGCTCACTTCCTTGTCTGTCGTTGAATCAACAAAACTTTCTGCCTTCTTATATGTATCTCTGTCAACGAATGTCGTTAGATTAGCTTAATTGCATTTAAATGGTTTAGTTAAATGTTTAATTAAGTGAGTTTTTCTCTTTCCATTTTATGTAAGGTATCAATATTAATGATTTGGCAATATTTCGAGTGTTTCATAATTTTGCTGATTTGTAAGAAGTGTTATATAAAAATCTGATTGAGGAGGGAAGTGTTTCAAGCTTATATGCTAACCAAATTCTCAAGGAATCACTAGGTTTTCAGTTGGATCAAATTCCTTCATCTTTTCCAAAAGTACTCAGGAATCTTGGGGAGGTGTGTAGCTCTCATGATAGTTGACAGGTTTTCTAAGTATCGGAACTATCCGGCTTCATAGTCTGTCAAGGATTAATAATCCGTCTGGACTCCCAAAAAGTGGTGTTGAGTACCGAAATGCCTAGCATTGATAACCGATCAAAGTTAACAACTACGCCGGAACTCCAACCAAAACTTTGTAGGGTGATTTCTGCTGCTGAAATATGGTAGCGCTTGCTTTTCGATACAAGAACTAGGTTATGCTCCAGCAAAATGGAAACTTCGTTATCCGCTGTCTTATTTTTTGCTCTTCATTATGAATTGGAAAACAAGCTGTTTTATTGAGATAGAGTTGAGTGGCTTGAAATAGGCACGTCATCTTCTCTCTGGTTGCCATAGTAACGTATGGTTCTCAATGTTATAAGTCCCTTACTCAATTTGTTGTTCATATTGGATATCGAAGGTAATTTTGGAAAATTAGCCACATAGCATTTTGTGAATTTTTTGATCATATTCCAGTCTTTTTCGATCCCTATGCACGTTTAACATAATGGAAAATGCGCTCATTTTCTGATCATAAAAGAGCCTCTCGTCTGTAGAAAATGGTACCCTACGTCCAACTCTTCTTGGGGAGTCGTTTTCGAGTCTTCGAGTCATTTTCGAGTCCCGTTCGATTTTATTATTTTTTATTTTGAATCTTATTTTGTTAATTTTTGAATCGTGTTCTGATCGTTTTTGAATCTTTTTGGGGTCATTTTTTTTCGTTTTTCTGAGAATTTTCCATTCGGTTTCCAATCTTTTTTGAGTCATTTTTCAATCGTTTTTCTGGTCATTTTCGAATCTTTTTTGGGTCGTTTTTCAGTAACTTTCTGATCAATTTTCTAATACTTTTCTACTCATTTTTCTATCATTTTTGGGTCAGTTTACAACCGCTTTTCTTTCCCATCTTCTATCCTCTTACATATTCTACTCTTAGCCCTACCTTTACCAATATCGCAAAAAGAACTTCCACAGTCACCCTCAGTCCACATTTTGGTTGGAACTTTTGAAAGAGATTTTTAGCCTACAATAATATTAAGCAAATATGTAAGGAGTTTAAGATCTAAAAATTTCAATCCATAAATGAATTCCTATGAAAATGCTTATGCGCATTTTGGCACTCTCATATACGGCAAAACGGAAGACATACATCCATATGTTCCTGCTATGCAACATTCGGAATAATCCGAAATCTAATATAAAATTCTCTGATTTTTTTTTTTGAAAAATGATATGTAGCTTTATGTACTAGGCTTGCTAAGGAATACTTCTTTTTTTTTTTATAAAAGAGCAAAGTAATCGATCACATTTCGATCTTTAGCATGATCAATTTGTGATAAATTATTTTTCTAATTAGCAAAGGGGATCGAAAAAGGGTCAGTTAGGTGAATTTATATGACAAAAAATAAAATCACTTTTCAATCGCTGGTGTGACTCATTTTCGAGTCTTATTCTAATCGCAGAAGTAATTAAATAGTTTTTGTTCATCAAAGGGGATCGAAAAAGACTCGGTAAAGCCATTATTGGGCTTGCATTTTGCTTCGCAAATATTTTATTTTTGGCATATCAAAACCTAGAAATAATAATAATATTCACATAACTCACAATACAATACACTGACGACAATAATATTTCCATAATAACGATAAACATATTTTGCTTAAGTAAACATTTAATCCACCAACTTGTCTTCCATCACATACATACATATCTACCTACACAGGAGTATATCGAAAAATTGTTGGGGATTACGGGTGGTGAGATCAAACCAAACACTTAAGATTACACAAAGCCAATGTGGCTTGCCACTTACGCATTCAAGTGCGACGAAAGCTACCCCACCCAAAGCGGTGAGAACCACCGCGTACGTAAGTAAATAATCACACGATAAGGTAAGAGTAAGGTAAGAAGGTAAGCTCTTAGTCAAGAGCGAGCACACTTTTTTGCAACATTTTCATTTTCATTTCCGTTACCGTTACAATTTTATTTTTATTTCTTATTACGTTATCAAATAATGAATATCAAATGTAATGCTTATCATTTATTTGCAAAGCAAACATACACCAAAATGGTGGGCCGGCACATGGTTGGAGAGTAAGCAAGCAAGCAATAAGCAGGAGTGAGGTACGCAGATAACAAAATGGAAGGAGAGCATGCGGTCGATTGAAGAAGAAGCAGAAGAAAAAACGGTACAAATAACGGTAGAAATAACAGTAGCAATAGAAAATCAAGCAAGCAAGCAGACGGAGCAGAGAGTGGAGTGAGTAAAGGTAAGTAGCACATATTTAACGGCTGGTAGATGAATTGCTGGCAAGTTAAAGAGGAAGAGCGGGCGCAGCAACCAACACTGGCTGAAGCAGGCACTTCACATTATAATTTTTACTTAATTTTCATTTGCTTACAGAACAATTTTTTGCTGCGGGTACGAAGCAATTTTTTTTTCTACTTTCATTTATTCCTCAACGCATATGAATTACTGAATAGGACAACAGTTATGGAATATTGGACTAGAGGCGACGGCGACGCGACGACAATCATGACGGAAGCTGGCAGGATAATTTTCGTTACGAAGCAATAAGGCATAAGTATTTGTTTTGTGAGTGAGAACGCAGGAGGAAAAGGAAAAAAACGCATTTGGAAATGGATCGGTATAGTATGCATAAATTCAGCGAAGGAAAAAAATTAATTTTTTATTTCCAGATGGCTAGAACATTGCATAATGAATTTAGTAACATAGAATGAGGCAGCAGCAGTGAGTTGGAGACGAAAAAAAATGGGAGAGGAAGAAAAACAAACCTGCAGTGAAAAAAATACGAAAGTAATAGAAAAAAAGAAAGAAAGAAAAAACTTAAATAGAATATTTTAGCAAGTTTCAGCGTTAAAAAAGGTGGTTACTCTGACGCGTTGTAAGTGAAAATCCGCAAGGAAGGAAGGCGGAGAGGCAACAGACAACTAGCAACGGAAGAAGAAGAAAAAACATTAAGCTGTTGTGGCTAAAACGATAAGCGAAGTATTTGAATATTTAATAAAACTTTATGCGCAAAGTGGCGTGTATAAAATGCATCAAGAGAAAGAGAAGCTGTAAAAAGCAAAAAGCAGAAGGAAGAAGGTGTTCCACGCCGAAGAGAAGTAAACGCTTCCGCGGGTGTGTAGTGACTCTGAGAAGCGTTTTGCTTAGAGTTGCCAGACGTACTGATTTGATCAGTACAATACTGATTTTTCGTGCCCCGTACTGATGGTTTTAAAAACCTTAAGAAATACTGATTTTTTGCATTTTGTACTGATTTGTACTGATTTTTCGCCGACACTCAAAAAATTAATTTTTATCACCCTTCACTGTTTTTAATTTTCCAACTGTATTCATTTGACGTTTGTAATGCAGTGGTTATGCTTACGACAATACTCGACGAGCAACGTGTAATTGTTGTTGTGCACTCCTACGAGTGAGAGAATTTTCGGACTCTCACATCGATCAAATTTGCTGGGTGAAACAAGCACCCAGCACGCCGAGGTTTCGGGGTAATAATGTGTTATGTTGTGTATGTGCGCTCTAGTCATCGATTTAAGCGTAACCACCTCTCACCGATGATGAAAATGTGTCCGAATTTCATCGGTGGTTTGCTGGTAAGCATAACCACGGCATAACCCTGAAACAGTTAGGAAGGAGGAAGCAACGCGAACGTTAAATGTCATAGAAACATGATTGACAGTTAACGATACGGAAACAAAAACAAAATTACAGTAACAAAGACGCTTTTCTCCGCATATATTGTATTTTTTATTTTTGGAAGGCAATGTACTGATTTTTTCGGGAAAGGTATCTGGCAACCCTAGTTTTGCTGCCTGCATGAGCTACTTACTTAGTCGCATTTTCACACGAAACAAAAACAGCTGTTGAGACACGGGAAATCAAAAAAAAAAAAAAATCAAAAAAGATGAGAAAAATATGGTACAAAGGCGGAGACAAACACTTTGTATAAGAAAAAGAACAAGAGAAGACCGCTTCGCCCCTCCAAAAACTGTTGATTCGATACGGTGTTAGTCCCTTAATAAAAGTTGACGGTGACAACGAAACCACAGCAAGCCAGCTTTGATTCATTTTGCATTAAGCGCAAAAGCAGCAAATGCAAAATTATTAAAATTTTACTTAGTTTACGCTTGACCGAAATCGTGCCGCATCTAACAACGGTTATGGTCGAGCTTTACTAAAATTTTGTTTTTTCGCAGAGAAAGTGACAGGCGAGGCACTACGAAACGAAGGCGAATGTCACGGAGGGTCACACTCCGAACCTGTCAGGTCCCTCTTTCGGACTGCCTGTAAGTGGTTATACTACAGTGGCGGCTCTTCATACAACCCGAAAAAAAGCCGACTTGCCTAAATATTTTCGTTCATTTCATTTTACGAATTTCTTTAAAATATGATTAATTTACACTTGAAATATGTTTACCATTTAAGTTCTCGTGGCGCATTAGCCCACCAACAATATTCACGTTGTAACGTATGTATGTTGATTTTGAGTAATATGAAATCAGGCAAAAGAGTTCACGATGATATTTTGCGACTGTTGATTTTGAGTAATATGAAATCAGCACAATATCAAAATCAGGCAAAATTGTCAATTAAAAAGCGAAGAAAATAAAATAAAATCAAACATTTCATAACTTTTACCAATTCGCCTTCAGTTTTTCAAGCACTGTTTAAAGGTTAAGCTAATGCTCCCATTTTTTAGATATTCTCTTATAGGTGCTATAGTAAGCAAATCCACTTGCTAATGCTGAAATTACTGTCGGTATAAGGAAATTAAAAAAAAAATATTTTAAAGATTTCTCTATAAGTTTGGCGGAATTTCGCGGGATCAGAAAAAAAATTTTTTCCCCTTTATCCTCTCAATATAAGCTTTAAATTTAGGTGTGGACTTTCACAACTTTACATATCCTGAATTAGTTAAAAGAAATGATAAATAATAGGTACATTAAATATTCGTAGTGACGTAACTTCTTTGTTTATTAATTTAGTAAAACCCTTTAAAGCAACATTGTCATGAATTTTGAAGCACTTTTATTTGGAAAAACAAAGAGGATAATTCATGAACATACAAATAAGTTAGCTGACCCAACTATGTGAAAACGACTTCAGAGCTGAAAAGAGCATTAGAAGGAAGTGTAGAGCTTAGAGCTGCAAAATACGAAAATAATGACGTATTTTAAAAATCGGATGAAAAATAAGAAAGTTACAAAAAAAAACAAAACGATTTCGGTGGTATTTCGTGGGATCAAAAAAAAATTTTTTTTTGTGTCCCTTAACTCTCTCAACCTATCTAATGTACATATCTTCATATTATACATTGTATATCAAAACTTCAGTTAATACAACAAAGAAAATTATAATATAAATGGCTAATGGCTATGCTTCGTACATAGGCTTGCCCAGCTACGTTATGCTAGAGCCGTCACTGGGTTGTAGTAGAGGCAAGCGTTCACTAACAATGCCATGCAGTCAGCCGTCTAATCTTAGCCGCAACCGCATTTTCAACGCCAACGCCGACGACGACACGTCATTTAACGCGCCCGCAGCCAATGTCCTCTTGCACGTCCATTCCTCGAACATTTTGAATGTCGTTGCGGTTTAATTTGCGCTTTAATGAAATGTTCAAAGTTTTACAAACAAACACAGCTACATACATATATTTTTGGTAGCGTCGAAAGTTTTCGGTGTTTTATTTTATTTGATTTTATTTTTTTCCTTCGCTTATCTTTTTTTCGGTTTATCTGCTTGTCTTTGCTGCTACATCATCCCAAATCCCCCCTACCTAACATTTGTGTGCCTTGGAGCCATTTGATTTGTCAGAATCGCATAATATTAGCACAAACACAATTAGAATTGGAAAAATATTCAAATTAAGTTTTATTTCTTTTTCGCTATTTTGGTTGCTTTGCATTTTTTGCGTTTTAACTTTTTTCTGCTTCTTTTTTCTTCTCACACTTGATGGCACCGCAGTTTAACCGCAAGCGTTGTTGTGGCGCCGCCGCCATTGCTGTGGGTGTTTTAGTCAAATACTTGCACAGACATAATTGCATTGATGTATACGAAAAGATACCTCCATATATACCCTGCAAAAATCATTGGATTATATGCTCCATTTGTGGTAGGTTGGAGTACTTTCAAAGTGACCACTAACATAGCCCAAACGACCGATTCATGTATCTACATCGGTTCGTAGTTAGCCGAACATACCAAAAAGCAAATGTTTATCGCGACGACGACGATATGTGTATACATACATAACTACATCCATACATATGTATGTTTGTATGTATACACGTCATTCGTCGTCGTCGCGATAAACATTTGTTTTTGTTGTTATGTTCGGCTAACTGTTAGGTACTCCATCAATTAATCCAATGTAGGTACTCCATGGATTGATTTGTTTGTTATGCGGGACTGGAGTATATACTCCATTGCAATGACATGCAATGTTAAATGGACCATATTTTTTGTATGAAATGTGGCAAGTTATGGAGTAATCGGTTGGTCCATAGCGAGCACTCCATGGATTAGCGACTGGAGTACTCGGAATTTTTGCAGGGTAGAAGCATATTATGTAAATGTATTTGCTTCGCCAAATTTAGGGATTCTTTTATTTGATTTGCTCGTTGTCTGTCTCTGCTTGATTGGCATCTTCTTGATTAACGCTATTGATCGATTTATTCTTGGCGTTGTTATTCGTTTGAAAATTCAACGAATTTCGACTTCCATGTTGTCTTTTTTTGCATGTTGTAATTTGCATGCATTTTCTCTTAATTTCTTTTTCAGGCCGAAGTACTTTTGGTTGTTTAATAGTTAGTGATGGGAGAGGCCGAGTTGCTTAGACATTCGAGAGAGAATTGCCATCGTTGCAAAATTACAATTGAATCAAAAGTTTACTCGCTCCTCGACTACATAATCGAGCTGTTTTTGCGATTATTCCGAGTCGGAGTTTGTTTCCATTAGTAATGGGCGAGTCCGAGATGTTTAGCCATTGCTTCGATTGACGGCTTTGGGCGACGGGATTCGAATTCGATTGAGATTTGAGATCTTTTTACAATCGAGAGAGAAGAGTCAATTTTCCCATGTAAGTTAACAAACTTAAAGTTGTTGAATTTTCTATGCTTAACAATGTGAGAGTTACATGAAGATAAATGAGTCGCAACGACTCTGAGCGCGCTGAATCATTAACTGAGTTTAATTTCTCTGGCGTAAAAGACAGTGTAACAGAAGGTTTTTAATTAAATAACTGAATTTATACTTAAAATTTGACTCGTCAGATTGAAGCAATGGCTGTAACTCAACTTAGAGAACGAGCTCGCACAAGACTCACACTCTTCCATGGCAGAGGGCACCCATGTAGTCATCGACTACAACCTCAGCCTTCTTCTGGCACGTCAGGAGTCTCCTTTTCAATCTCACAGCTGAGGCTAAAAAATGCATTAAACAACCACTAGACCCAGCGGCTTATAGGCAACTCTTAAACGAGATACGCAAGGAAACAGTTCCCTGCTTTGTTTCCACCAACTACCGCCAATAGCTGAGGAGGAATTGGAATTTCCGTGGCAAAACCGTGTCATATTGGCGCAACTTATACCTTTAACACTTATCCTGTATAAGTGAGTCAAAATTGCCCAAACGACTTTGAAAGTTGCATATCTTTTTATAGGATTTATATATTCTGGTGAAACTTTTCGACTTTTATTATTTAGTAAAACTACACTTAAAAAATGTTTTTGTTTAAATTTATCATTCACTGGATGGGCTCTACAAAAATGGTTACGTATGTTGTATAAGTTGGTCAAAATTGCCCAATAGAAAAATAAGTAAATAAATTATGAAATTTATGAATATCAATGGAACACGCGGTTGCTTTATGTGTT
Source organism: Urophora cardui (assembly GCA_960531455.1). Taxonomy (NCBI): domain Eukaryota; kingdom Metazoa; phylum Arthropoda; class Insecta; order Diptera; family Tephritidae; genus Urophora; species Urophora cardui. The sequence goes on along the minus strand of OY482673.1, from coordinate 135,869,687 downwards.
TTTTTATTAGTACGAGAAGCATTGAAACCTACTCCCGCCCGAAGCCGATCCTATGGAATCACCGCCCAAGTAATACATCGTATGACATGGAGTTTTCTCAGTATCACACTTGGGCTAATATCGGCGCCGGGGACTTATTGTTGTTGTTATAGCCACTAAGGCATTCCACGAAGGAGTGCAGAAAATGTAGGGCAAGTAACAGTCCTTTTCCGTATATATTCGGATCTCTCAGCGACTGGTTCTTTCTGAGGCTAGCCCGACTGTCATGTGAACGATTTTTTGGCCATTATCAACCTTGTAAGTCAGTGTACATTAATCGCCCCTTACAACAGAACACAGCTGATAAGCGGGGGAAAAGACGTGTTCAACGTCTTCTATAGCGTAGCAGCACAAAGAACAAGAAGGACTAACGTTGTGCTTCAATCCACAAAGCTAGGCCCTAAAACACCATGTCGGCTAAGGAACTGAATTGGCTGACACTGCTCTCTATCCGCCCAACTGCTCATATTGGTAATCAATCTATAAGTCCACTAGCATCACCAAAGAATTTTCAAAATGCACTTGTCGGTCTTAGCATGGCCATGAATGGCGAAGTTTGTTGCCCAGACTAGCGAACGTCGACGAGCTGACCGCACACAACCTTTATTGGTAATCATCGTTTCATTATCACCACATGTTCTTTTACGCCTTTTCGATAGCTTGTATCAAGTTGCACAGCCTCTGATCAGTACCACACCAAGATATTTTATTAATGGCTACGAAGTTTACTCGCACCACCCAACCCAGATTCACATATATTCACACACTTTTCTTGCGCTCACTAGCATTACCTCTGTTCGTTTCGCGAGCTAGAGGGCCATGTTTACCTGCACTTTTCTATGTGATTTGCGACTAATCTTATTATGAGGTCATCTGCGTAGGCCAGCTCTACAGATTTGAGATATTCCAGCTCTCGGACCCCATTGTACATAACATTCCACAAGATAGGGACTAGGACGGATCCTTGCGAAACTCGACTAGCTATCGCATAGTTCTCGACGCCCTCATCGGAGTTGTAGACTAGTACTATCTCTCAAAGTAACTTATAATTATATTTGTAAGATATTGAGGGTGTCGAACAAATGCGTTAGCTCCGAAAAATTCATTTGAAAAGCTTATGTTGAGACATTGCTCGGAAGTACTATTGGCTTAAAATAAACCTAAGAACACTTTTTTCTGTACTTACAGAAAGGAATTTAATATTTAATAATAATAATACAATGGCGCTATTATAACTCTGACGAGTTTTATGGCCGAGCTTCTCTCCCAATTCAAAATGTGCTCCTTTGTTTTTTCCTACTAATTGGGTGGACCTACAGTTTTATGCCGGCTCCGAACGGCGAATGCATTTTTTTGTGAGAAGCTTTTTCATGGCAGAAATACTCTCGGAGGGTATGCCGCCCACTGCCGAGAGGTGACCGCTGCTCTTAAAAAATCCAATAATTGGATTTTTACTAATTAGAAAAATTGTTTGTGGTGTTTTGCTCGGACTGGGGTTTGAACCCGAGACCTCTGGCATAGCAGGCGAGCACTATACCCACTGCACCACAGCGGTCACCACACATTTAATATTTATTAAATAAAAGAATACTTAAAAACTGGAGTTATAACCAAAGTTTAATATTTCGCCTATTGGGAAAAATTGACCCACTTATGTCACGTACGTAACTTTTTTTGAATACAGGATAAGGGTTAAGGATTCTGCAGTGATACCAAATGTATTTCCGGTATGTGAAGAGACTCAAACCGACGCACTTAACATCCCTATCCCCCTCACTAGCCCACAAAAAGTTGCATCCTCTTGGGCATCCTGTTAAGTAAAATTGAGGACAATTAGTTGAATAGAGCTTGCTGGATAAACAGGGCTCACTACTGCTACAACAACAGCGACTACTCTGATTTGAGTTACTCACCGCCAATATACATATGTATATTTAGCACAGCCTAGGTCATTCAAGCGCAGGATAATGCCAATATTGCTTTTTTTTTTGTTTCGTTAAATATATTGATTTGGATACATCTATGTATTTACATATGTATGTGTGTATTACTTATTATATTATTATTTCCTCAGCTACTGGAATGTCAATTACGCTCCTATAAATCTTCACTAACTTCCTTAACTCAAATCGATAAACAGCAAAAATTAACCGTGCGCTATCTGTGTTGATATTTATGTATGTATGTAAATTTCATATTCCTTCCAAATATCCATCAATTTTTATGAGTCTGTATACAATATGCATATTTGTATGTATATACATTTTCAAATCCATATACATATATGTATGTATGTACATATGTATTAGCATTTTCATATATTCATCCTTCAACTTCCAAGACATCAAAGCCCAATAAATGTTAACTGATGAACTTGTATCTTTTATAAATATATGCAGTAGCGATAAGCAAAAATCGAAAGGCAAAAAAGCAATCAAATTAGGCTAGAAGTGAAATTGATTTTTTATTCAATTTTAATATATGTATGTATGTATGTATGACACATAATATACCATGCAATCAACACGAGCATAAAAAAACATACATATATATATATATATATATGTATATAGAAATGAGCGCTAAAAGGCAGATTCATCTAATATACCTTATACATAAAATACCAGAATATTGATGGTGGTGCCTTGGAGGGTAAAAGCATGTGTGCAAAAAGAAATTAACACGGGCTTGAGCAGAAAAAATAATACACTTTCATATGCATATGTATGTACATATATTTTATGTTAGTTATACACATGTATTCAACATATTTACTAGCACATATTTAACAACTGCCCACAAGGTAAAACTAAAGCAATGTGTTGTCATTCCACTCTCACCATTTACAGCTGACCAGCCAGTCATAGAAATTTCAATTAATTTTCTTGTACAATATTGTCAAGCCACCGTCACCTGCATTCCTTTTAGGTGTAAAAATTGCATAAATAAATTGACTTTTGGCTTGATAACATACTTTTGGCTAGTGTTTCCTAAGCGGCAGTAGAAGCAAAATGTGCACTTGTATTTTTTGTCATGTCAGCAAATCATTTGGAGATGGCTGAAGGACATAAGTATGTTGGTAACCATGACACAAATTTAGTGCTTTTAATTACTAATCGATAATGGAAATATATATGTAGGTACATGTAGGTAATATGAATTTTTCGCATATGCTCGTATAACCAGTGATTGATACATATAAGCATTTTGGTAGTGGATAATTTTTTGTAGGGTGAGAAATTGATGACTTCGGATAGGTGCTAAATAACACATACGGCAGACAGTCAAATGGAATATTTGTAATCTCAACAAGGCCCCTAGAGAGTAAAAATATCAGTGTAACTCTATTTGAAAATAAACGGCATGGCACGACCAAATCATTTCCCTCCAGCGGGTTAGGGGCTAAGCATATACCCATGGTAAGGAATGCCTCTCGTAAGAAGCTTCTAAAATCCACCGGTCTAAAAGGTTGACAAAAGCCAAAAAAAACGTTCGCACGATAGTCGGGATTGTGTCGGAAGGAATTAGTACCCGAGCGTACCGAATTTATCCAGAAAGGGACTGTACCTTCCCTTACGCTCTCCAAAACCTGCGAGGAGTGTCTTGGTGGCTACAACAACAACAACCAAATCATAAGCAAAGAGAATTAGATTATGCATTGCCAATATAGTCGCCGGCGACTTGTAGTAGGTACACAAATGTAGTAGGGTCACAAAATGATGCCTCTAGATGGCTCTGCAACACCACCTCCAATATGAAGATCAGATAAAATTTGATGCTAACTAAGCAGTAACTTTTGAGAGGTCAATCCAATAGCTATCGGATCGACCCTGAACAACCTATCGAAAAATACACAAAACAGCCCCTGGATCCGGCAATTTATTGGCAAGCCATTAATGCATTTCAGAGGGAGATGATCTACAACAGGCCCCGGCAAAATTGTGAGAGAAATTGTGTGAGAGAAGAATCATATTCATTTACGAGGAAATGGTAGACTATTTTCGAATGCCCGCCACAACATTTATTGGGTAGGCACTTGTTTCCTCTTTCAATTTATACCACAAAAAATGCAAACTTACTGAACTCCAATTCTACTCTACAAAAAAAAATTTCACCCAATTCATTCGCATTGTCAACCACAAAATAATTTGCGGTAAAACTGACGCTGCCAATCAAGAGTTCACTGCCTGCAAATAAATGAATAATAAAAAGTAGAAAGAAAATCAAATAAAATAGAATTAGTTAGCCATAAAGAAACGAAATGAGAGATGAATTAATACCCCCAAAGCGCACAAATCATTACTGTGCCAATTGGCAATAAGCCCAAATCACAAATAATTCATTTTTATTTCGCTTTCTTGTTGTAACACAAATTTCATAAAACCAATATCCGGCAAAGCAGGCCGCGCGCCAATGGAAAAGGCGAACGGACGAAGGCAAACAATTACAATTTCAGCAGCAACAAAAACAAGCAAAATTGCTAATAAATTTTTGAATGATGCTTCACAGTTCGATTGCATTGCATTGCCGGCGAAAAATGCAACATCTACTTTTTGTAAAAAACAATTTTCCTTTTTTGCATTTACTAAAAAGTGACCCACTTTGAGGTAACCAGCACAAATATAATAAAATTTTTGTACAATCAATATTTCAATATTACAATAACCCACTAGTTAGTTTGTGGCGCAAATGGAGGATAAAGAAAAATCATATTTAGCATTTGAAGCGGGTGGTGTTGAGTGTGGGTTGGGTATGCATAAGAAATTAGCCAACATTATAATTGACTTGCTTGTGCTTCGCTGAACGTTTATTGCTTTCGGCGGCAGCGGCGGAGCGATCAATAAATAAATAATAAAATTATCGCTTAATAATTTGCTTGTCAAGCCAGAGTCAATTCTATTGAGCGGTTTTTGTGCCCGTAATGACGTTGTTGGCTGCTGGAGCATACTTCTGATGTTGCTAATGTTGGTGTTGTTGGTGTTGGTGTTGGTATTGCTGATGTTGGTGTCGATATTGTTGCTGTCCTGCTGCACACGGACAGCCAGCCAACCAGCCAATCAAGTTGACGACAATCGTATAATCGCCAATAATAGCGACACTCGATGTTTAATTTCCTTTCAATTTATGTGGGAACAAGAAAGAAGAAGAAGCATAAAAGCAAAAATCAAGCTTGCAATTAGAGTGGAGGACGGAAGGAGGCGAAGAAAGGGAGTGAGAACTGTATATGAGATAAACTAGGAAGCAGCAAGGAAGGCAAAGTTTTGTCGAGTTAGAGAGAAAAGAATTTTGAAAGGGCAAAAAATGTGTAGGGCTGGTGGTGGTTGTTTATTTGAGCAGTGGCAATGAGCTGATAAGCACCGGCAAGGCAATACACAAGAAAGGTAATACAAAAGTAATTGCTTTTGCAAACATACAATTTTGGATGGCAGAAAATAAAGCAAGAAAATGATAACTTGCTAATTGACAAGATTCGCAGCGAAGGTACCTACCCACATAGCATTTGGAAGATTGTTTTATGAAAACTGACTGTATCGAGTCCTTTTGATTCCCTCTGATTATCAAAAACTGATTAATCGCATCTGCGATTAGAATAAGACTCGAAAATGAGTCAGACCAGCGATTGAAAAGTGATTTTATTTTTTGTCATATAAAAATCACCTAACTGAGCCTTTTTCGATCCCCTTTGCTGATTAAAGAAATAATTTATCACAAATTGACATGCTAAAGATCGAAATGTGATCGATTACTTTGCTTTTTTAGAAAAAAAAAAAATATTTCTTAGCAAGCCTAGTACATAAAGCTATGATTTTTCAAAAAAAATTCAGAGAATTTTATATTAGATTTCGGTATTGATGGTTGCGAATGTAGTAGAGCAGGAACATACGGATGTATATCTTCCGTGTTGCCGTATATGAGAGTGCCAAAATGCGCATATCCATTTTCATAGGAATTCATTTATGGATTGAAGTTTTTATATCTTAAACTCCTTATTTGCTTAATGTTATTGTAGGCTAAAAATCTGTTTCAAAAGTTCCATATTCTGAGGGTGACCGTGGAAGTTCTTTTTGCGATATTGGTAAAGGTAGGGCTAAGGGTAGAATATGTAATAGAAAATGATTAGAAATTGATCAGAAAGTTACTGAAAAACGACCCAAAAAAGTTTCGAAAATGACCAGAAAAACGATTGAAAAATTACCCAAAAAAGATTGGAAAGCCAATCGAAAATGGTCAGAAAAACGAAGAAAAATTACCCTAAAAAGATTCAAAAACGATCAGAAAACGATTCAAAAATGACCAAAATAAGATTCAAAATCGAAAACAATAAAATCAAAAGGGACTCGATAATGATTAAAATACTATTAAAATAAGACTCCAAAAGGACTCCCCAAGAAGAGTTGGACCAAGGGTACCATTTTCTACAGACGAGAGGCCTTTTATGATCAAAAAATGAGCGCATTTTCCATTATTTTAAACGCACATAAGGATCGAGAAAGACTGGAATATGATCAAAAAAGTCATAAAATTCCATGTGGGGCGAATGTACCTAACTTATGCCTCAGAGACACATGTGGTAGAAATATTATAATATCAATACTATAATTTGGCTTTACTATGAAAATTTTCAATTAAACTACAATATGATAGTGACACATATGTGGTGTAGATCGCAGTATTTCTACTATACTACGATGTGTGTCTCTAGCATTAGAGCGAAGCAAAATTAAAAAAAAAAATAATAACTTACAGGAAGCTTATGCTTATAGTTTCTCTTAGGCTATTCACTTTATGATACATTTCTGGCAAAATAGGAATCTCGATTTAATTCAATTATAATTTTGCACTGATAGTGAACCCTTCGATTGTCTAAACATCTCGGACTCTCCCATCACTAAAGTATAATCTTTTCTAAATCGTTCTTAATACATTTTCTCTCTCTCTCTCTCTCTCTTCCGTAACAAATATCGGAATAACTCAAGTGCATAACATCTTCACATAACGCACATAAAATTTTTTTCAACCATTTAATGCTGCGCGAAACAGCTTAATAAAAAAACGGACTCAAAATCACCGACAAAATCACTTAAAATGCAACCATGCGTAAGATCTAACGCAGACATCTAAAATGCACAACTACAACGGTACTCGTATGTACCGTTAAATAACTAAAACCCAAATAAGTGCTTGTTGTCTGACCAATCGATTTCGTTACAAAAAAAAAAAGATAGCAGAAGAAATGCAACCAAATATTATTATCTCCTACTTAATCAAATCATGCTTACTGCTTATTGTTGTTATAAAGTACATACAAAGTAGTATTTGAAGTTGATATTATACGATATTATTCCAATGCATTTAATAAAGTGTTTACGAGAGTTCACAAAGATACAAAGAAAATAAATAAATAAGCAAATGGAACATGAAGAGGAAGATGAAAATAAAAATGAAGACGAAGGGGAGGATTAAGAGTTCTAGGATGCAGACAAAATTGCCGAATTGTAGACTAACCAAAAAAGGAAAATTTAATGAAAAGGAATGGAAAAGAAAGTAAGCCAAGTACTGCTGCAAATGGCAGACGACATCGAACACAACAAGCACGAGGACAATGACAAGTAAATTACTTTTTTGTAAAACGCAACGCGTAGGTAAGCGATGCAAGCACGAGTGCGCTCGTCCAATAGCCAATATTCGGCTCTGAACGTATCTAAAATGCATGTCAAACGCAAAAAAATTTGCAATGAAAATTGAAACGAAAAGGAAGAAACAAAAAGAAGAAGAATAGTAAGAAGAAGAAGGGCTTTAGCATGTGTGCGGTTGAAGCAGAAGAAATTTGAAGGGTATACACAGTATAGGATAGTATTTGCACGCTTTTCCTAGAAAATTCAAAGCTTTTTTGTGTCGAAGGTTGCCACCTATTTAAAAAAAATATTATATATTTTTCAACCGAAGTACATTATTGTGGGTTCCAAAGGAAAGCAGATCATGGAAACCGACATTTTAAAAATAATTTTATATTGGAGTTGCCACTTATTTGAAGTCCAATGATTAAATAAGATGCAAAAATGTGAAGAGTATGTATACTAATAGCATAGTATTTGCACGGCTCTTCCAGACAATTCCTTATTTTTTTCCAAGAAATTCAAAGCTATTTTTGTGTCGAAAGTTGCCACCTATTTTAAAAAAAAATTATTATTTTTTCAACTAAATTATGTCATTATGGATTTCAAACGATAGGGGATGATTAAAGCTACATTTTTTCGCAAATAGTTGAAACTGGAGTTGCCATATTTTTTAAGTTCAATGATTAAATTAGATATACAAATGTGAAGAGTTTCTATAAAAGAGTAGGATAGTATATGCACACCTTTTCATTAAAATTCTTTACTTTTTTCCAAGAAATTAAAATTTGTTTGCGTCAAAAGTTGCCACCTATTAAAGAAAAAATTATTATATATTATTTTTCAACTAAATTATGTCATAATGGATTTCATGGGCTGCATTTTTTTGAAAATAGTTCAAACTGGAGTTGCCATATGTATTTTTTCAGTCAAATGATTAAATTAGATATAAAAATGTGAAGAGTTTCTATAATAAGAGTAGGATATACTATGCACGAATTTTCAAGAAAAATTCTTTATTTTTTCCAAGAAATTCAAAATTTTTGCGTCGAAAGTTGCCACCTATTTCAAAAAAAAATTATTATTTTTCAACAAAAGTATGTCATGATGGATTTCAAACGATAGCAGATGATGAAAAAGCTACATTTTAGAACTATGTTGAAATTGGAGTTGCCATATTTTTTAAGTCCAATGATTAAATTAAGTATAAAAATGTGAAGAGTTTCTATAATAAGAGTAGGATAGTATATGCACGACTTTTCAAAAAAATTATTTACTTTTTTCAAAGAAATTCAAATTTTTTGCGTCGAAAGTTGCCACCTATTCAAAAAAAAATGTATTATATATTATTTTTCAACTAAATCATGTCGTAATGGATTTCAAACGATAGGCGATGATCAAAGCTACATTTTAAAAATAAGTTGTATGTTGAGCGTTGCCACCTAATTCAAAAGTTAACTTTATATTAAACAAAGTGTGTCATTATGGGTTTCAAACTAGGCATTAAGAACCTGGAACGCTACATTTTAAAAATAAATGCAACTGAGTTGCCACTTATTTGAAGCCTTATAACAAGCAGTTAGACAGCAGGGTATTAATATGTAGATTACACATAAATCAGTAAAGCGAACAAATGCTAATAGCACCACCATTGCACTTGGGCGAGCGTGGAAAACTTAGAGTCTCTCAATGAATATGCTTCATTGTTATTATTGTTGCTCTTCATAATCGAAGTGCCAGTTATCTTTTATACTATAATATGTTTAAGTTTCTTTGTTCCATACAGCAAACAACGCACAACGGAACATCCAAAGAAATCCAGAGAAGTACAATCGTACACACAGCAAGGCCGAGTTCCTAGCATTTTTCGGCGCTTTCTTTGTGTTGCTTGCGTCTGGTTGATGCTGTGTTGGCTTCTCACACCATTTTGATTTTTCCATTTTCCAATATTTTCATTTGAAGATTGTTAAAAGTTTTTTTTTTTTGCTTTTATTTTTTATCTTTTATTTACTATTTGTCTTTTTCAACAACTTAAATTCAACTCGAAAAGAAGGCGCTGGCAACCGCATCCCAATCAAGCTAAGGCAAGAGCCAAGCCATATAGAGCCAAGTATGTAGAGCAAGCAGCTGAGCTGCCGCAAATGGCAGATTGGTAGTGATAGAGGGGTAAACAGGGGAAGGGGAAGGGGCGTGTGTGTTGAACGTTAGCATTATTTGATGATGCTTTTCGCGATTTTTTCGCACTTGAGTGGATGATTTTTATTAGTTGAATTCCTTTGGTTTTACTTTAACTTAACAAACAAAATGTGGCGACGAGGTGAAGCGAAGCGGCGGAGGTAGGCGTGTATGCGAAGGAAATGAAGGCAGACAAAGTTTTCATATATCTTTTGTGTATGCGTAGCTGGCAGTTAGTAGTTAAGTAGCTGAGGCTATGCTATCGAGCCGCTTCATAGCAAATTCTCTATATGAGGCTTTTACTTAGTATTTGTGTTGGTATTCTTAGTTTGAAAATAGCTTAAATAGTATTTTTGTGCTTTCGGAAGGAATTTCGTAACTTACATTGCAGCTTTTTTTGTGGCAAGAGTTGCCACCTAATTTCAAAAACTTATCATTTTTTTGTAAATAATATGTGTCGTTACGGGTTTTTAAATGGTTTTAGGTGGATCAGGCTGAATTTTAAAAGCTTTTGCAATTGGAGTTGCAACTTCTTGCAAGCTTTATAGTGAAATTGTAGTTGCCACCTATTTAAAGAAATGATTATTGTTTAAAGAGAGTACACCATTTTCTATTTAAAATTAATGCAAATTAATAAAGTTACATTTTTAAAAAGTTTTGAAATTGTAGTTGCCACTTATTTAAAAAAAAAATTAATCATGAAATTATTATAAAGACGCTTAAAGAAGGTAGTTTAATAAAGTTTAAAAGCAACAAAGAAGTTTTAAAATATTTCTAAAAAATGCTCTACTTTTCCAAGGAAATTCGAGGCTTATTTGTGTCGATAGTTGCCACCCATTAAAAAAGGAGTATTATTTTCTCATGTAAATTATGTCAATATGGGTTTCCAAAGTTTGGAATATAATGAAAGCTACATTTTAAAAATAAACGAAATTGGAGTTGCCACACATTTAAAGTCGAAGCATGAAATTAGTTATGTATAGCAAATATAAGGCCCTAAAAAAACTACGTTCAATATATGTGGAGAGATGGCATCAATGTTTAAAGATTTCGCGTAATTTTAGTAAGTTAAATACATTTTTGTGTGTTGAGCGTTGCCACCTAATTCAAAATTAACTGTATACCAATTAAAGTAGGTCACTATGGGTATCAAATGAATGCAAATGACAAGGTATACATTTTTTCGAAAGAAGTTGTCATTTTTGAATACTCACAAAAAAATAATGTGATAGCAAATTTACAACTCTCGACTTAAGTCACTTTTAATCAAATCTATTCCATGGAGTTAAAATGTATTTACCGTTGCATCATCACTCAAGTTGCGGCGCTTGCGGTTGTCGACGGCGTCTATTTGATTTTGCCTCTCGGTGGCTTGCTGCGCAGCACTTCCCCGTCTCTTTACTGCTCCACCTACCCTTCCACCTTCCCCCATTGCCAGGAACATTGCACTTTCCTTTCTACTTACATATATGCTTTACTTTGCTGTCGGATTTTGTTTGTCCTTTCGTCGTTAAACAAACAATGAATGAAGCAATGCGTTTTTTCTTATTTTTGGTAGTTTTGCTTTTTTTGTTGTTTCTTCCAAAGATGTTGGCAACAAAATAGTTTTTGTGTACATTTTCGCAAACGTTGCAATTTTGAAGTTTTCCTTAAAGTATTGGAAATTTTCTAAGAGCACACAGTGTTGATTTGAATTGTTGGTTCTGCTGTTGTGGGTGTTGTTTTTGTTGCAGATTTTTGTTGTTGTTATAGTTGCAGCATTCTTTATTTGCTTATTTGCTCTCTTTGTGTTTGCGCTTTGTCTATATTTGTTTTTTTGGGCTGCAATGCCTTTCGCCAACCAACCAACTATTTATTGCCTAATTTAGTCGATAGTTTCCTTTAGACATTGCATTTTATGTACATTTTGGTTTGATTTTATTGGTAATAGATTTTGAGGTAAATTTGTTTTAAGTTTTTAAGTGGAAATTGTGTCGTAAGTCTATGTGGTATGTGGTATAAGTTAATAGGTATTTAGTAGTTGGAACAGGGCTCTTTAAGCAAAAAATAAATAAATTTTTTCCTACTGCAGTCTTTTTAATGTTCTAATATTGTTTAACTATCATTATGGCATGCCAGATTAATGTCATACCATAATTTATGATAAGACATACGTACGTATTTTAAAACATATTATTGTCTTCCTGGACTGGCTAAAGCGATAAAACAAAATCGCCTATGGCACACCATTAAAAAAATCATTCCATTTTCAAAATTTTACGTTCCATACACACGAAAAAGCGTTTCACTTGTAATGGTATAGCATATCATATCATAATTTATGGTAAGACATACTCCAATATTTTCTTTACTTCCTCTTTTAAACAAGTTAGCTAATGACATTTGGATCATTTTATGGTATACCATAAAACATTTGTCATGCCATAATTTATAGTAAGGCATATTTCCAACATGTTCTTTAGCTTCTATTGTACCTACGTATGTAAATAAATTATATGTTATTAGTTTGGATTTTATGGCATAACATATATTTATAGCATGCCATACTTTATGCTAAGAAATATTTAAAACATTTTCTTTAGCTCAACTTTTAGGTTTTAGTTACATAAGTTCATTATTATAGTTTGGAATTTTTTATTTCATAACATATCTCATTTACGGCATGCTGTAATTTATGGTAGAACATATTTCCAACATTTTTTTTACATTCCTAACCAAGTTGGCTAATAACGTTTGATTTTTTTTGGCATCCGTAATACATTCATGGCATAACATAACACATTGATAGAATGCCATAAGTTATGCTAAGACTTATTTCAAACATTTTTTTTAGCTCCCCTTTAAGTTTTATTTTTACGTTAATTATTATAATTTGGAATTTTTTATTTCATAACATATCTCATTTATGGCATGCCATAATTTGTGGTAGGAAATATTTCCAACATTTTCTTTTACTTTCTATTTAAACCAATTTGGCTAATAACATTTGATTTTTTTTTGGCATCCGTAACACATTTATGGCATAGCATTATACAATTATGGCACACAATAATTTATGGTAAGACATATTTTAAATCATTTTCTTTACTTTATGTTAACCAAGTTGGTTAATATCATTCGCAATTTTTATGTCACACGATAACATATTTATGGCAAGACATAATTTATGCAATTTACTTATTTCATTTTCTAATTCATTCAGTCAAAGCGTTACAAAAAAATTCTTAAATTTTAATTTCAAATTTGCTATGGCATGCAGCTTCCTTTTTTAATTTATCTAAAATCTGCTTTAAAATTGCAAAATCTATGCTGCCTTTAATTAAAAAAAGAAAACGCTTAAATGCATTTGCATTGAAATAAATTTTGAAATTTAATGTCCTAGTAGTCGAAAAAGTGAAAGCTGATTAACATGCTGACTAGAGCGAATATACAACTCGCTGCCTTGCTTTGCTCCTTCCTTGTTTATTGCTTTCTTCCTGCATTTTTACCCCTTTGCTTACTAGCTTTCTCCCCATCTCTAAATTCCTACATCTCATCATCTTGGTATTTTCATGGTTTCGACAAAAATTAAAACTCACTCTACACAAACGCACTCACGCCGAAAACAGCAATTCAACTGTCTATATGCTCAAGTATCACTTTATCAGGTTATTAAAAGGTCATATGTATACACTTATTACATATGTATGTAGGTACATACATACATCTGATATTGTGTGCCTGTATGAAGAAACTGTTGCTTTGCTTCTTTGTGGCAAAAGCTGGTGGCAAACCAATAAAATTTTGTTGCCATCTTCCTTGCCTCTGGCGACCTCATTCTTTAAGCAATCTCTAGCTTCTGCCTCCTAGTCTTAGCTTCTATGTAGCCTTAAGCGCCTTTTGCCTGGCAAAGGGTTGTACCTTAAGCGAGACGCCGATCGGTATGTATGTACAAGCTTTGAATAGCTTTGCCAAGCTACATATTTACAGATATGTATACATATATGGTACTAGCATCCTTACAAGTGGCTTTTGCGGCTGTCAAGGATACGACCTCCTCATCAGCCTCGTTCTCGTTGTCGTCAACGTACATACTTAGCCAACGTTCGCTTCAACCTCCTCATTGTCTCATCGTCTTATTTTTGTCGTTGTCGTTGTCGAAATCGTTTTATTAACGCTTATGCACGCATTTTCTCTCGTTTTAAATGTTTCAATTTAATTTTGCACGTTCGAATTAATTTTACAAAACGCCCCCAACATTTACTGGCGCCTTTTCGCTCCTTCTGCCCTGCTGTCTTGCTGCCCTCCTCTAGCCTTTAACCCTGCCTCTTCTTCACTTTTTTATTATTTGAAATACTTATTTTGCTGTTTGATTGCTGTAGCTATATGTATTCCTTTGCTTAACCCTTTTTGGTTGTTTTGCCGCTTCCTCGTTGTGCTTTGCTTTGAAAGGCAAATTTAATTAATTTTTAGCTTGATTACTTTTAAAATGCTATGCCACTTTAGTACACATGCACGCATATTTATAAATTCTAGACAAATGTGTACGTATGTTTGTTTGTCTGTTTGCTTAAAAATTTGCTTTCACTGTGTAGTTTTCACCCTTTTTTCTTTTTTGTTGTTGCTGGTCTTGCGGTTACTTTGTTTCATATGTATTTAGTGGCCTTTAGCTGTTAAATAAGCCACTAACTTGGCACACATATTCGTTACATACAGTTATAGTTATTGTGGGCTTAGTTGCGTCAAAAATAAAACAACAACAACAACTGAAAAAACCTATTTTTTCATATGCGTTACAAAATCATTTCTTCATATTAACATCCCTTCACCTAACAGCAAAAATGCTTAGCTGCTTCGTATTCTTATGCGTTTATGAACTTATTACCCGCTTTTTGTTGCCTTTCTGTTGGCTCATCTAAATTTTTGGACCTCTTAAGTTGTTCTTTTAAAATCTTTCTAACCTTTTTATAACCTCTGTTCCCCCTTCGAAAATCCTACACCAGCTCCTCCTTACTCCACTTTCCTTCTATTTATTAACGTTTGCTGTCGCTACATTTAGCTGGCGCTTCTTTTGCTTTCTGCTTCTTCTCTGAAGTGGTTTAAGTGGGTTTTTAATTAATTTTCAGTTTTACGATCAACTTGTGCGTGATTTTATTAGTTTTAATAAATTTTTATGAATTCACTTAGGTACATTGGCTTAACCAAAGCCCTTCAAAAAAGCTAAACGTGCTGAGTAGTTAAACGAGTATGCATATATAGTTGGCTTACCTTTAGTATGACGCTCCAAATTTGGATCCTTTATGCCTGCAAAAGGAAGAAAGAAAAAGAAATTAAATATATAAGCATATCTTCAAATAGATATTAATAATATAATTAAAGAGAAAAATGTTTAAAATAATATATTACAGCGTGTAAAGGCAGCCTTAGGGGTGGCTGCATTATTACAGCTCATAATGAAGGACCTACAGCGAAGTTGTGGTAATTTTTGACTGCGTGCTCCTGAAAAATTTGTTTTTTCAAAAAAGATTAAAATTCAAATCAGAGCTAGCAAAAATATACAAGTATCAATTTTGTGGGATCAATATTAAATGCATTAGCTCACTCACGCAACTGTACCTACTTTTGACGACTCCTTTTTGGTTGAGTCCCTATAAACAGCATTTCGGTGGTCGATAGAGGGTTAAAATGTTCTAGAAAATTGTTCACCGGAAAATTCTACTGGGGTCTACTCAGATTAAATTTTCATAAAAAGCACCTAAAAGGCCACAGAATGCAAAATCCAAAAATGACGCCTTAAAATATGCAATAAATGTCGCCCTGAAGTATGCAACGAATTTTTTATCTACATATATATTACATATTTAGAGGCTTCAAAAGTAGAGAACGGCTTAACTGTTTATATGATTATTTGTAAGGATTGTTCCCTATAATACCAGAATCATTCTTAGCAAAAAAAAAACAGGGTTGCTACCTACTTAACAACTTTTTTTTAGGTATTTAATAAAAAAAATACTATAGCATATCTTATGCTTTTTTGAGCAAATGAAGGAACTCCCATTAATATTTTTTTTGAGAGTTGCCACCTATTTGGATTTCTTTTGAGGATTGCCACCTGTTTGAAATTTTTTAGCTGTTTTTACTTCACTGCTGTTATTTTTAAGCTTAATACAATTTAGAAAATTTATAAAACATTCAAATATGGATTTCAAATTAAATAATCATTGCAAATAGTTTTTCTGGGGTGGCCAACTTCTAAAAAATTGGATTAGTCAAATTAATAAAACAAAATAAAATTTTTTCTTAAAAATGTAGACATTCTCACTACAAAAAAATTTATTTGGGTCGCCACCTAATTGAATTTCTTTCAAAGATTGCCACTTGTGAAATTTTTTAGCTTAATAATAATTGTAAAAATCAATAAAATATTAAAATATGGGTGAAAAATTAAAAGAGTTACATACAGCTGATCGTTGGAAATATTTTTGTTAGAGTTGCCACTTTAATATAATAAAAAAGTTTGAATAGTTAAATTAATAAAATGAATGTATTATAGCATTTCGTGAATTTTTCAAAAGCATGTAGCCATACTCATTATTATTATTAAATTTTTGAGGGTTGCCACCTACTTTAATTTCCTGTAAGGGTTACCATTTGTATTTTTTCAAAAACATGTAGCCATACTCATTATTATTATTATTTTTTTTGTGGTTGCCACCTATTTTAATTTCTTGTAGGGTTGCCACCTGTTTTAAATTTTTTACCTTGCGTATTTTTTCAAACAAAAAACATTCTCATTGCAAAAATAATTTTTTTTGGGTTGCCACCTATTTGCATTTCTTTTGAGGGTTGCCGCCTGTTTGTTTTTTTTTTAAGTCTTTTTATTCCACTGCTTGTCTTTAGTTTCCATAAAATTACTTATTACTCTGAAATTGTCGCAAAGTTTTACTAAAAATTGTTGCATACTTTTGAGCGTATATACCCAGCATAAAAAATGTTCCTTGTGATATATGTAAGAACTTTTCTAGCTATAAGTGAATAAAATTACAATCACAAGAGCTCAATTGCTTAAAAACAATTAACAAAAATTCCACTGGTTAAGTTCTCTTACTCAGATTACATGCACTCAAAATAGAATTTAAATCACTCTAGCATGCTTTAAGCCTCACGTACACATCACAGTAAATACACAGAAATTGCTTGGGAAACTGCAAGTCACAAAAATGTCACATTAAAAGTATGATTAGCACCTTAAAATAAAATAAATTTTAATCAACCATCTTGTTGGATAATTTCATTTTATTTGCAGACAGACAAAAATGATGATGGCTCAGTAACCTGAATAACCACAAAATGGAAGAAGAAGCAGAGCACATTTTCTTTGTGACAATTAATGTTTTTGCTGTTATTGCTGTTATTACTGTTGTAGGAATAATTCAAGTAACTCAAATTGCACTAAATGTGTAAATTTTATTTGCCCACTACGTACATTTACACATACATAAAAAACATTAAATGTCCTTTCATCCGCCCACAAAAACATAATTTGCATTTTATTATCACTTAAAATATAAGTAAGAACTTATGAAATGTGGTCGTTATGTATAAAAAGTTATTTGGGTATGTAACGGGGAATGCTGAAGTGCTGTTGAAGTGGGTTTTTTGAAAATTTAACCATGAAAATTTTTTGTGTTGTGTGGCTCAAGGCGTTTAAAGAGCATAGTTGTGTATGTATGAAGGTATAATCTAAATTCATGCAGTCATTAAATATTTGGCACATTTGAACTGAAGCAATTGTGAAGCCATCATTCATGATTTTGTGGTCCTAGAAAAGGAAGCACTGGTATGACTGCTTGTTAGTAGAATAAAAAATTTGTTGCATACTTCAAGGCGTAATTTTTTATTTTTGCATTCTGTGATCTTTTATGTGTTTTGTATGAAAACTTTTTCTGAGTAGACCTCCAGTTAAATTTTCTTGCGAATAATTTTCCACAACATTTTAACCCTTTAGCGACCAACGAAATGCTTGGATGATTTTTTTTAGGTACTCACACAATAAAGCACTGGAACGGATCTCTTCGTGAGGGTACTCTGAAAAAAATACCCGTAGTTAAATCAACAACTTTCGGCTCTTGAATCTCCGTCTTTGATTCAACAACAAAAGTATTTGTTTTTACAGCAAAGTTTTTGATCCAACAATTTATTCAAAAACGGGCGTTGTTGATTCAAAAACTTGCTTGCCTTTAAAAAATTTTTTGTGAGAAAATATTTTTTTGTGAGAAAACCAACAAAGAAATAATGGTGAAGAGAAGATGAAGAGAAAAATCCAAACAAAAGTTTATTTTTAGCAACAAGTTTCTCCCCTATGTTGATTTAAAGGCAAAAGTATTTGACCCAACAGTTTCCGTTGTAGAAAAAACTAATGAGAACACATTTTTTTAAATTTTGTTTTTACAATGATTCAAATAATTCATAGATTCCTTTTTAGGAAATGGAAGTATAAATAGGTTACTACAATTCTATATAATGTTGAATGTTCCACTATGTGATGATTGGAAAGAATTTTAGGTTGATGTCATGGTTCGAATCCGGAGGAGAATATAAAATAAAGAAGAAAAATCAGAATAAGAAATAAAGATAGCAACCAGTGAATGATAAGATGGATAGAAGAATAGGAGAACAAGCGGAGGCTACATATTTGCAGTTGGGACCCGGGCGGAGAGAAGACGAAGAGTAAAATGCAAACAAAAATTTATTTTTAGGTGAAAATTTTTTCCAACAATCTTCGTTATTGACTTAAATCAACAACGCTCGCACCTTTGAAACAACAACGGAGCGTTGTTGGGCACATTTCAACTGCGGAAAGTAGTTGATTTAACAGCGAAAGTCTTTAGATTTACAACGTTGTTTTTTTTTTTTTCAGAGTACTAATAAGGTTAAGATATTCTGCAAAATAGCACTGGTCGACAAGTTTTTGTTACAGAAATAAAATTCTACCTTTGTAAAGGATTTCGGTGCGCTGAATCCGAATCTGAAGTCAGATTTTCGCTAATACGTACATTTTTTGAGATATTCATGTTTAAAGAGGCCAAAAACGCGATTTTTGGCTATATTCACTCCTCAATATCTTTTAAATTACTTACTTATTTCAAAAACTGATTAAAGCTATTGAAAACGCGGACATTTCTCTTGAAGAAACCGTTTTAATATTTCAGATATCTTTTTTGTAACTTGCAATATTGCATATTAAGCTTCAATAGTTTTGGAATAATTTCTCCATACAAAAATAATTTAAAAATTTTGAAGCACGCTTTTAGGCAGTTTATTATATTATGGACGTATGTAAGTGGCATTGTAAAAAAAATTGTTCTGCTGAGCAACTACAAAATTTGATTGCGCCTATAACATGCTACAAATTTGCCGTTGTTTTCGACGAAAAATACCTTATTGTGCAAAAACATATATTACTACATACCTAAATTAGATATCCGAAAAATTAAAACGTTGTCTTCAAGAGAAATGGCCAAGCTTTCAATAGCTTTAATAAATTTTTAAAATAAGTAAGTAATTTAAAAGATATTGAGGAGTGAATATAGCCAAAAAACGTGTTTTTCGCCCATTTGGGCATGAATATCTAAAAATCTGTACGTATTACAGAAAATCTGACTTCAGATTCGGATTCAGCGGACCGAGATCCTTTAGAAAAGTAGAATTTTATTTCTGTAACAAAAATTTGTTGCAATTTTGTCGACCAGTGTAATTACACTACAATCTCCTAATTGGATCCTCTTTATGTCCGATTTCAATTTTAACACTTTCTTGTATTTTTCTTAATTTTCCAAATTTTTACCTAAATTTCCCACCATGACTTTAATAAATTCAGCCCCCAGACAATAAACGTGAAATAATTCTGGTCTAAAAAAAGCCGTTCCAGTCCTCAAGTACGGCGCGGAAGTATGGACAATGTCAAAATCAGATGAGATGGCACTTGGAGTATTCGAGAGAAAAGTTCTTCGGAAGATTTATAGATTTTTGCGCATTAGCGAGGGCGAGTATCGATGGAGATTTAATAACGAGCTCATCATCGTCAACTTTTAACAGTTATAGTCTGCCGAAAAAATAAAAGACAAAAAATAACTTTCTGATCGTAACTTTTATCATAAAACTCATAAATGGTTGGGTCCCTGCTTTAAACAGACATCGACATTGTCTAGCGAATAAAGATCCAGCGTCTTCGAAGGGCAAGTCATGTCGTGAGAATGGATGAAGGTGCTCCTATCAAGAAGGTATTTCTATCGAAACCCGCTAAAGACAGAAGAAAATAAAGACCTCCACTGCGTTGGGAGGAGCAGGTGAAGAGTGACTCGTCCTTCCTTGGTGCTTTCCAACTGGCACCAAGCAGCACGAAACAGAAACGACTGGCGCGCTTTACTGGATACCACCAAAAGCGTCTAGACGGTTACGCGCCAATTAAGAAGAAGAAGAGGAAGAAGAAGGAGAAGAAGAGCCTACGCGATAAGAACACTTCTCTAGTCGCCTTTTACAGATAGCAACAACATCAGAAATATGAATAAAAAATAAATTTATTTAAAATCTGCAAATCTTTAATTTCCAGCAGACAACAGCAGCACGGTTTTTTGCAGCCATGAGCTACGATAACTGCCAACATCGCCACCTACACAACGCATCGTGTGTATCAAGTGCGTAAAATTGCAATACGAATTGAGCCCGTGTACAAAGTGAGTTTAATGCAACGTTGGCCGCAACACCTAAACGCACCTGTAACAATTCACACTTTTAGCACACCTCCTTTGCCACCATTTCCACCAGCAGCAGAAACACAAATCAATTTCATGCTTAACAATTTCCGCTGCAATAAAACAACAACAAATACAACATTTCGACGACTATCTCGACTTCGATTGCTTTTTCGTTAATTTTTTTCCAATTTCTTTGCTTTTTACGCCATTTTCTTCCGTTATTCCGTGTCATTTGTTGTCCGTGGCATTTACACTCACTCGCTCACTCACTCGTTCACTCGCTCGTTCGTTGCGCACAGAAAATCCATTTGTGGCTACTCGCGCGTACCGAATCAATTTATTGCTACAGAAATTATGTGTTTGCAATTTGGTTTCTTTCATGTTGCTTTCCTGTTTCGCCATTGAGTTGCTGCTGCCGTCATTTCACCTGCGCGTAGTTTCTGTACATATAGTCGGAGTGCAGGAGTTGTGTATATTTTTGTAAGTGATCTTTATTTGCTACTTTGGCGTGTTTATCTGTGGAGCTGCTGCTGTCGCAATCCATGCAACAACGTGTTGGAGTAAATGGAGTTGAAGGAATTGCGTTGTTTTGGTAGCATTTTGTTGTTGTTGTTTTTTCTTTTTTGTTTCTTTGTTTTTTGTTTTTGTTTTTCTTTGCTGCTTTTTGTTTTTTTTTTTCTTTTTTTTGTTTTTTTTTGCTCATCTGAACTAGGCACCGAGTAATTGCAATTTTTATTGGATTTATTTTCATGTTTTGTTCTGCAGTGAGAGTAATTTGATCTTGAAAGTTTGCGAACGTGAGAACTGGGTTTTAATAGTCGAACGATTTCAAATATGCCATCTATTTTGGTTAGGAGTTTTTTTTTGCTAGAACTTTGAGAGATGTTGTTCTAGAATAAATATAGGTACACCCTGTGTCAGTTTCGGTATGCATTTAAAGGAAATGAAAATCGATGTATTGTGGAAAGATTTTCCGTCATTCCTTGTAAGTTTGGTTTGGACACAAACCGATTTCGGCTAATATGCGCCATCTTCAGACACTGATCAACCAAACTTCACAAGGGATGACGTAAAGTCGTTCCACAATACATCATATTCCTACCCTGTCGGAAAACCAAGCAAATAAAAAGTAAGAAACGTAGACCAAATATTTTTCTTACATTCTCAAGGTCCAGTTTTGGACACTTTAAGTCACTTTTCTAGGGTTCAGCAATATCAGTGTCTATTAGCGATGCCGACAATAAACTATTTTGCGCCTAAAAGTATGCAATGTTTTGGTATTGGTGTACAATCTTTCACTAATGTCCTCATACTGTTACCTATTCCCTTAGATATTGTTATTGTATAAAGATAATTGCCATTCGCTCAAAAAAAAAATCAAGTTATCCTCTCTTTGCTCCAAACAATTACTAACACACTTACCTTTACCCATACTTATACCTTCCTAAGTTCTCCTCTCATGCTTCGAACAGTTGTTTGGACATAAACAACGTCCACTATACATAAGGAACACGCACACACATGAATAAAAGCAACCAACCAAATATCCCACCAAAAAACTCGATGACCGTGGAATTAAGAGGGTAATCCAGAAAAAACCTGGCAATCGCTTCCACATTCGTTGACATAATGCCTGACATTAGCATGGGCTTGTCATTGGAGGGAAGGACTAGCCCACTGCATTACCACCGAACGAATAAATCACGCAATACCGCAAGGATTCTAGTGAAACAAATAAAGAATACCTTACAGGGAAGCTCCATTCTACTTTGCATTACGTGGAATGGGTAATGGAAGCTCATTCCACTCTGCATTACTGGCGATGCGTGAAAGAAATGATGAACTCGTTAGATGTTCCATGGCAAGGCCTTCTATCATGCCTGACCAGATTTTTGCTGGGATCTATCTATCTCATGTACACAACGTCGTTAGCAAATGTTCCGTGTAATATATGACCTCGACTTAAAGGTGATTTTAATTATACGAAATTAATTTGGATTAACATTTGATAGCCAAGCCACGCCACGAAAGCGACATGCGGACGGACGGTGGTACTTATAGCATATACTTACATATCTACATAAATACATATGTACATCTCTTTTAATATGTGTTAAGCAATTTCGATGGCTATTAGAATATGCGAATGGATACTAAGGGCAAGAGCAGTGCTGAGCAGCAGTGTGTAGGGATACAAATTTTGAGGACCAACATCGATACATCGATGTTCGATGTATCGAAAAATTAACATCGATTCTAAAAAAACATCGGAAGAAAACCATAGATACATCGATGTTTTTTTCAGCTAAATTGTTCGAAAAATATATAGCTCCGGTGGATTTGATGATAATTATAATTGAATGGCTTTTGGGTACTCTCTCACACACCCCGAAATTGGAATTTTCATGGAAATTCCACTCGTAATGTGGAGCCACATTACCAACCTGTGGATGATTTATTATGTTTATGTATAAATTACCACTGACTAAAGCAACAGTCAAATGTCGTCAGGGTTGACATCGATGTATCGGCGATTTTTCGATACTGAGTAATTTTCAAACATCGATGTTAAACACCGAATTTTCGTTCGATACTATCGATGTTTCAAAAACATCGATGTATCGTTTGCATCCCTAGCAGTGTGGCGAAACCGTTCGAGGCCGCCGGCATACTTAATGGTTATTCGTTAATATGTCGTCGCCTGAGAAAACGAATGTCGTATGTGAAAATCGACGATTTCTAGTTTTTGATGCAAATAACCTAAATCGGACCTAATCTTTTAATTTTTCCAATCCATTTTTTTCTATCTCTTTTAGTTTTTGAGTTATTTAGTATGCATTTATCGTATGTTACAAAATTACTACCATTTGGGTAAGCTTTTGTCGTATGTAACACACATACGACAAATTTCCATATAAATTCGTGTTTGTTTATTTTAAGCAAATGTCGTATGTGCCGCTGAGCTACTGAGAATAAACCAAAATATTGTATCGGAGCTATAGGTTATAGTGATCCGATCTGAATGATTTTCACTGACATATTTTATTGTAGTATAATACCAATTACTGCAAAGTTAAGTATAATTTGATCCTTAAATATGGAAGTTATACCCGAAAACAGCTATATCTGAACAATCGGTTGTATGGGAGCTATATTCTATAGTGGTCCGATCTTGACAAATTTCGGTGACATTTATTAGGTCCATATGGGTACAAATACCTTAAAGTTTCATGCCCTTATCTGTTTACATGGAGAAGTTATATCGCAAAATGTCCATATCTGAACAATCAGGTGTATGGGAGCTATATGTTATAGTGGTCCGATCTTGAAAAATTTCGGTGACTATTATTATGTCCATGTGGGTACAAATACTTCAAAGTTTCATGCCCTTATCTCTTTACATGGAGAAGTTATATCCCAAAATGTCCATATCTGAACAATCAGTTGTATGGGAGCTATATGCTATAGTGGTCCGATCTTAACAAATTTTATTGACATTTATTAGATCCACATGGGTACAACTACTTCAAAGTTTCATATCCTTATCTCCTCAAATAAAGAGGTTATACCCGAAAACAGCTATATCTGAACAATCAGTTGTATGGGAGCTATATCTTATATTAGTTCGATGTGGTGGATTCCGACAAATGATCAAAGTATCATCAAAATATATGCAACTGCCAAATTTCAAGTCGATATCTCAAAAAATGTGAGCCTCATAACCATTCCGGTTTGAAAAAAGAGAAGAATTTTTGTCGTATGTGCTATCATAAACAGGTATTGGTGCTCAGACGTCACATACGACAAAAGCATACTGAATGAAAAGTCGTTTATCTCCCATAATTTTAAAGATATCCAACTTTTGCAAATTGCAAGTCAGAATATATAATACTCTCTACAGTTCGTCCAAATAACAGAAAAATCTGTTGTACAGTTTTTGAGAATTTCCAATTTAAACTTCAAAGTCGATTTTCTCGAAACTATGTTTTGCTACATACGACATTCGTTTTCTCAGGCGACGATGTGCCTTTGTTGTATGTGAGTACCTTTCTTCGCATGTGTGTATATTTGCAAATACCTCCTCGTATTTGTATTAGTGTTGATGCTATTAAGTATGGCAGTGATAAATGACCATTTAGCTTACAAATACACACCTCATACACAAACATAAATAGCCCATCTAACGACAAATACTTTTGCGCATATGTATCTCTTCCATGTTTCTCACTTCCATTGAAATTAGATAGCACACGATCTCAAGTATTGAGGTTAAATGTTGAGTAAATCATTGCTAGAATTTGAAGTGCTTAAGCGAAATATAATTATTCAAGCCTATCACACTGAACACCATACGATTTTGTATAATATTCGTTAAAGTTAACGAATCTACTTATGTCGTTTCTCTTTCTTAAGATTGTCTAGATATTGAAAGTTCACGAACGTGATCTTCAGCACATCTATGTATATTCAATTCGGAGAAAAGGCTTGATATTTAATCTAATTGAAGTTGGAAATTGTTTAAATGGAGGAGGAAAATATTTTCGCATTTAGATAGGAGTTATTTGAGTATAATTTTTTAACTGCTGGAAACTTAAGAAAGCAAGTGTTCCGCAAAAGCTTACACTAGGTGGCGCTGTGCGCTCAAACATGTAAGTACATTTAATAATGAGAATATTTTTAATATAATTTTTGATTGTTGACTAATTTGTGGCAGAAAATTAATCATTCCTTTACACTATGTGGTACAATGTGGCGGATATACATAACTCTAACTATTTTAAGGATGAACTTTCCTCTCTTTTTTTTTAGAAAAGCTTCTTTGAAATGTGAAATAAACTTGGAGTTTATGCCAACTATTGCCGAGGAATAAACGCAATTAGTTGGGAAAACATTAATTAGGCTTTTAGCCAAATAGTCAGAAAATTGATTAATATTTAATTTTTCAGTTTTACATGGACATAACTCGAACACAAGACCTCTTGCATGGCAAGCGAGCACTGTATCCACTTAGATCATGTCGGTACCTTTAAGTTAACAGAGAGGAAAATTTTGAAGGAACTTACTGTTATTAGTAATGGAAGTGCAGATTGATTACATAGATACAAAAAAAATTGAATAAGATGGCGATGTATTCAAGTACTGATTGAAGTGAAAATTTAAATTAAGTTATTTTCTGAAAAGAGCTTTGTTTTCTAAATAAAAAAGCTCATCTTAAAGCTTTAATTTATTTCATCAAAATTATCTCCATATTATTTTCTTCGTCTTCTTCTTATTCTTTTCTTCCCCTTCTCCTCCTTCTTCTTATTCTTCTTCTTCTTCTTCTTCTCCTTATCCTTTCTCTTCTTATTATTCGTCTACATCCATCAACTCAACTGTGACGACATTAATCTACGGCGGCCGAAACATCACAGTTAAGCGGCAATGACAGAAATTTTTGCTAGTATTTTATTGTTATTGTTGTTTTTTTCCCTACACAGTAAAAATTTATAGTTTATTTCTAATATCATTTGGTACTTAATTTAATCATTCTCGGAATTAAATTTGAATTTTAATGCCAAAAAGTCTTATTTTTAAACTATGAGAAGCTTTACAATTTTATTTATTCCAAAATAGTTTCAAAATAAAGTCTTGAAAAGTATTAAAATCCTCTCTAAAGAAATTTAATCATTTATGGTTTAAAAACAAATCCTGAAAAGTATAAAAAACTTTCTCTTTCTCAATTATATTACCATCAAAATATTTTTGGTTTGAAATCAAAACCAAAAAAATATTAAAACAAAAAAAATTATCAGAAAAAAGTAAAAATAAAATCAAACAAAATGTTTCTAAAATTGCAATCCGGAGGAGTAATCAAATATACTCAAATAAATGGACCGAATCTAATAATTGTATCAAGTAAGTAATGCAGGAGATTAATTAAATATCATGAGAGTAAATTTTGCTTTATTTTTTCAGTCATAAGGCAGTTTCAGTCATAAGGCAGTATCACTGCAATAACCGCGACGGTGCCGAAATTTCCGTGGACATTTCCAAAATATTAGTATAAAAGTGACAATATATATATATATATATATATGTCGAGCCCTAACCGCCATAAAAGTGTATCCAACAAAATTCTCGATTTCAGCATTTTTATGGAAATCAACAATTTACTATCACATGCATCAACTTCCAAAATTTCATGGCTGTGAAATTTGCAGTTTCGAAGTTAGAGACCAAATAAGTTTCACGGCTGCATACAAACTGTATGCAAAACAAATTAAAAAAACTGTGTCCTGTAAAATTTACTTTTTGTAGGATACACTTTTATGAGGATTAGGGCTCGATATAAAAGGTACTTTAGTGTTTGCTACAACTGTTTTGGATTTAACGTTATTCAATTTCTCATTAATCTTTGGGATAATGGTTTATTTGCAGAATATCCACTGGAACTTTTATGGGGGTTTATTTTTAAATCCAAAAAAGTATACAATTTATTCCAATTTTCGGATAGATTTAATACCATTTAAAATATTTTTAATACCAGAAATATTCTAAAAATAATGAAAATTTGGTTTTGATTTAATTCCAAGAAAGTATTAATTTGACACCAAGAATAATTTCTGTCTCTCAATATTCTCTTCTTTTTTTTAAGCCTGAATGGTTTTAATTTTATGCTTTTTGGCATTGTTATATATAAATACCAAAATGGAATTAAAATTAAACTAAAATTTTTACTGTGTAGTTGTTTGTAGACGAAAAATTATTCCATTCAATTTTAATTCGTTAACGAAGTTTTCTAAAGCAACAAAAACAAAAACAATGCAAAAAACAATGGCATTTTTATAAAACAAAAAGGCAAACAACCAAAACAACAACAACAACATTGTCGTCAAACAAAAATGCCGAGGCAGCAGACTGTATGTACAACAACAACTCAACAGTGACAGCATAAAACGGTTGACTCTAGCAACTCTGCTACCCTCTCAAATTGCTGCTGCCTGCCGCTTGTCTGTCTGCAAAGCCATGCGACGCGACGCATAAAATATGGAGGCGAAAATTTTATTTATAAACAAAACAATATACAAACCAAAAACAACAACAAAAGGAGCAGCAACAACAAAACGATCAGCAACAAAAAAATGTGTAGAGCAAAAGCTTAGCGACGCGCAAAAGTCAGGGTTGCCGCATGTTGGTGTTTGTGGCTGTTCGTTAGCTATAAAGTCTCAGCGAAAAATAAAGTAAAAGTGAGGTTAGGGATGAAGCCAAACAAAGTCAGCGGGAAATGCCGGCGGTGCGCTGGCGGTGGTGGTGGCGGTGGCTGAAAAGGCAGCAGCAGTAATTGTTGTCACAAAAATTAAAATGCAAATTAGCCAGTGTTGCTAAATATTGGCATTTCGCTAATGAAGTTGTTCCTGTTGCTGCAACAAATAAAATGTGTAGAACGACAGGAAAAGGAAAAAAACTAAAAAAAGGCTAAATAAGAAAACACAGCAGCAGCATAAAAAGGTTGGCTGCCACATATTTTCTTGCCATCCCTTCGTACAAGCTGCTGCTGCTTCTCCTGCTCGTGCTTCTCCTGCTCATGTTTCCGCTATGAAAAAGTTTATCCTGCCGCCGCAACGAGTCAAGTCAGTCAATGTTAAATCGTATGAGTAGGATTTTAAACATTTTTTTATTTGTTGTTGCTGTTGCTAAGAAAGAAAATCAATTTTTTTTTGTTGTTCTATTTGAAAAGGCTTACACAAAACTTTTCAAAAATATTTCTCTTTAATTTGTTAAAGAAAATAAATCTTGAAAACTTGCAAAAAAGATCCTTAAAGATGCAAAAGGGTGGAAATATTTTTAAATTTTTTTTGCTTAATTTTCTTGCTATTGTAGTTATTAAGTAAAGTATATGCTTGTGATGAGTGGATTAAAGGTTTTTCTAAATTTTTGTGTCACTTAAAGCTGATTTTTAATTGTTATGAGGAATCTGTAAGAATAAAAAATATATGTTTAAGTCTCAACCAGTGGTGCCAGATTGAGGGAAATTTCCCTTTTTGAGGGATATTTCACTTCAAAATTTTTAAAGAGGGAAAAAAGGGACATTTTGTTGTCGTCCATATAAAAAAAGGGATTTTTTGGTTGCAGAACTGTTTACATACCTACATATGTATAATTTATAATATAACTTAAAATAAGCACATCTCACACTGAAAACCGCCATTCAGTGTGTGCAAATGGAGTCGGTTACATACATGCGTACAAGTAAACATACAGTGAACTACACTGCGTATACGTAACTTGTTTACATAAATACATACATACATTCATACAGGTGAAACTAATAAAAGCGTGTTAATAATTGCCACTCTTAGGTAATTTATTTTTCATTGTGCACATTCGTACTGTATTGTAATCGAAAGACTGAGAAATGGGAGCCACTTAAAAGCTATTTTCGCCTGGCTTCATTTTAAGATAAGCGTAAAAAAGCAGAAACTATTTATGACGAATTGGAAAGAATTCAAAACAAGGCTTATTTTAGATTTTTGAAGTACGTTCTTAACTTTTTCTATGAATTTAACACATTGTTCCAAAGCCGAAATGTACTTATACACGGACTAGGGGAAGAAGCTGAGTCACTTGTGTTGAAAATTTCAAGAAATTCCTTAAAACCCGACTTTTTTACAATTCCGTGGGAATTACAGCTAAACGTTTTGGAACTTCCAACTCCATATTTACTTGAAATTGTACTCACGTTACCATATTCAAAAGCTGAATCAGAAAGAATATTTTCAATTGTAACGGATGTTAAATGTAAAAAGCGAAAAAAACTTTCTAGTGATATGTTAAATAGTATAAGTAAAGTAAGAGTTGCCTTTCAATCTAAAAATATCAATTGCTTCAACTTTAAAATCAACAAAAATAATATCCACTTGCACAATGCAAATAATTTGCACAACCGGTACTTTTAGCTATTTAAAAAAATGTATTTGCCTGTTATATATTCTTAAATTACTTAAATAAATGCTGTAAATTCGGTGGGAATTTTGTGGGATTTTTTAATTTAAAATGTGGGAAATTAGGGATTTTTTTCCAATTTCTGTGGGAATTTTAGCGGAGATTATCTTGCATCACTGGTCTCAACTAATTTTACAGAGCAACAGCCTGAAGAAGAAATATCAGAATGAAATACCCATTCTTAGGTCAAATTTATTTTTTATTGCCATTTATACCGGAATTCTGTAAGCAATCTCTAGTCACTAATAGAGACTCTTGGAGACTTTTTCGTGGTGAGATTGATTTTGAGACATTTTGGTATTCTGTAAGCGGGCTCACGTCTCAAGTCTCAACAAATACGTCACTAATTAGTGTCCTGGTGGCGAGGAGGTCACAGAATAAATAAAACATTGAGGTGAACTAAATAAAGCGTCAGAATTTATAAAAACTTACAATTTGTTTGCTCTTTGCTTGTTCGCTTGCTATTTTCTGTAATAAAACAAGCTTATTTGTATGAAACTAGCAAAATAATAAAATTTTTCGGGTTTTGCTAACTTACTTTTTTCCGCCATTTCCATCAATTGTAAATGGCGATGAGATACGCCAATTATCGATATTTCAATGTTTTACGTTACATGATTTTTTTTTGCGAATCGGTTCAGGTAAAACACTCATAAAATATTATATTTATAACTATTTTTATAAGTGATAAGTAGAAATGTTACGCTTTATTTTTTTAATGCAATATATTGCTAATAAATTCATTTCCAAAATCTACTTTCGTATGTAATCGATTAGTGAGTATTCGTTAAATTATTTTGTTATCTCAAACAGTCTCAGTACATTTTCACCACAGTCTTTGGTGAAATTTTTAGTGACTGCCGGTTGCTGAATACCAGAATGGGCTCAAGTCACTAAAAATATCTCATGTCCCAAATCTCAAATTTAGTGACTTGAGATGAGACGGAGTTATACTGATTTCACACAGGCGGTTAATAGAGTAATTATCCACATTTTCTTCATTAAGTCAATAATGAAGCTCGATTTTCCATACAGAAGTTCAATTCTTAATGGATCCATTACTAATTAATTGAATTTTTAATCGAATAAAAATCCAATGCAACTCTGGGAGGTAAGTTCGTTTTTTTTTAATTTTGAAATTTTCAGTGTCAACCGTCAATTAGTTTTGGCATGAATTTATTATCCCAGCAAACATTCTCATAGCACTCATAATTTGGAGTCGGATATGAATCACAAACATGTGTGAAATATGTGTGAGCTTAAGCTTTAAACAGAACCGATCGCCGGACGTGTTTTCGCGTGGTGCGGCGATGACATTTGTTTGCGAATATCGCCCAGTAAAACAGAATCAATGCGAAATTGCCATATACATATTTTTATTATTATGATGTGTCCTTACTTCTTCAATTGACTCTTCTCTTCTGTACACATTTTAAATTTTTTCCACTATAAAGCAAGCAATGAAGGTTCCACAATGGTTGCGTTCAGAATCCCAACGGTTGCGCAACAGTTGTGTTTTTATCTTCTGAACGCAAAGTTGAGTAGTTGAGTATTTCTGATCAACACAACATGATGTGAGTTTGGACACTTTTTTCCATCATAAATTTTTTATGCTCACTTCGGACAACATGTTGTGCTTACGATTTTGACATATGTACAAAAATATAAATACCTACATAAATTTACGAATTTTTGAATGTAATAAAATGTTTCAAAGCAGCGAAGCTATTGCCGATTATGTTGGGGATAGGTAATTATAATAATAATTCGTTTTTTGTCTGTATCAGCTCGTTCAGAAGGCGCAAATTATATAACATTCCGCTCGGCGTTTTGCTTAACAGTTGCGACTTCTGAACGAAACCAATGAGAGAAGAGGAGAATAATCTGGGATGAAGGGAGAGATAGGATGAAGAGAATTGGGTCAGGGGAAGGAAAATGCAAAAACAAAAGAATTTTTATGACCCGAATGTTTACTGGGATTATTTATTCAAAAATTGTTGTCAATACCCAATAAACACAACGGATTCGCCTCGAATTCGAGACGAGTTCGCTTCTCTGATTATATTATCGCGGCGATAGTTCGCGACAATAGATCGGCGAATCCGAATTCCCAGGCGAGTCACCCCTCATTAGCGATTCGCGCATTTTTATATTCTCGGATCGTTGGCGATTCGAGATTTAGACTCATTGGCGAATACATTCTAGAAAATCTTCTTCTGCGAATCCGCCTCGAATTCGCCACGATATCATCCGAGCTTTTCAGTCGCTTGAGTAGAGTTTTAAATGGTAAATTAAAGTCCAACAGGGAATTTCTTCGTGTAAAGCAAGATTTAATAAAATTAATAAATGCTATTGCGATAATTGATTTTTCTCGAGTCCATCTCGAACTCGATACAAGTCCGAAAAATTACATTCACCTCCGCGAATTCATCTCGAATTCGCCGCGATATCATCCTAGCGTCTGTGTTTATTGGGTAATAACAAATTATTTTATAAAAATTTACATCTCCTTGTTAATTGAGTATGTGTGAAACACAAAAATTTATTGTTAAATTATAAATGTAATGTACTACATTAATTTTCTGTCTGAAATCAGTATTACAGAATTCGCCTATTAATATAACATTATAAATTTTCGACTTTTTAGAAGAAAAAAAATGAATAAAATGTGCATAAAATAGGACTTCGTTGGTCTATAGAGGGTTGAAATGTTCTAGAAACTTGTATGCGGGAAAATTTCATTAGGTATGGGTTACGTTAGGATACAGTGATCCCTCATATAGGCGTCTGAGGCGTTATACTAAACATGGAATGCAAGACTTGGCAAGTTTTATTATTAAGTGGATTTCCTGAAGATAATTTTGTTTATTTCTAAAGAAGAGTACCTACTCCCCCTTATGGGGTGCCCCTAAGTGCACTCTTTGACATCGTCGAAAGCGCTGAATGATTG
Organism: Urophora cardui; assembly: GCA_960531455.1. Classification (NCBI taxonomy): domain Eukaryota; kingdom Metazoa; phylum Arthropoda; class Insecta; order Diptera; family Tephritidae; genus Urophora; species Urophora cardui. The sequence continues at coordinate 135,837,189 of OY482673.1, read as the reverse complement.
AGGGTATTCCGATCCATTCGAGCCCCTCCAAACAGCGCCTCAGCAGAGATGTTGCTAAAGGCAACCGAAATATGAAGAAAGACACATATTGCACTCCCGCGGGATCCCGGTAGTAAAGGGCCTTTTCGATATGTTGTACAACGTTGTAATTCTTTATCCGGTTTATTCTCCATCCCGACAATATTAATACGTGTTATGCCTACCGCCATGCACCTCGAACCATGACTGAAGCCGTCTAGCACCTTCTTCCCTGGCTGGCGCCTTGAGAGGATCTACTCGACCGGACAACTGTCTTTGCTAGCCCTCCGTGGTCTATCCCCAGCAGTCTGCCCTGGCGCAAGCACCAGGCACAGCCATCGGGGAGCAGAGACGGAGGTGTACTGCTCAGGCAGCAACCTCTTGGAGGTTTCAGTCAAGGTTCTTTTGCCGCCCAAAATCTTGTAAAATTAACCCAAAAGACCACAGCAAACGAAAAAACATATATACATACCTCGGAATGTTAGATGGGTTTTATTTCGGGTTCTACTGACGATGGTAATACCTCTTTTAAAGAAGATTATTATTTTTTGACGAAACTTAGCATGCAGGCAAAAGAAAGTTACATTAAATGGTATAAACTAAGTACTGCGTTGAACTGATCCCAATGGCGCACATAGGTTTAATACGATTATACAATAGAAATCTTCCTCTCAAGGCAAAGACATTGGTGTACCAGACTTAGGGATCGGACCACAAATATCGCAGATTTACAAAAAAAAACTTTTTTAGCGACATCTAGCGGCGTCCAAAAATAATTTAAAAAATTTCCGGGAATTTTTTCCAGAAAGACATTATATGGAGGGGCGTACGATGGAATTTTTTTGGTCCATATAAGGCAATACGGCCTAATGTACATATCTACTACTATTTTTATTTTTATTTTTTTTTTTATTTTTTTTATTTTTTTTTTTTATTTTTATGTGTTTGTTGTTACTTGTACCCCTACAACAAGATTATTGCAACAAAATGCCGCGTGCTACTAAGTACAATAATTTTTTCCAAAGCGGAAATTAGTTTGAACTTTTAAAAGTTTTCCAAAACTTTTTATACAATTTTTAACTAACAATTTTGCATAATCATTGGGGTTAACCAATTTGAAAGAAAAAAAATTATATAGAAAATAGAAAAATATTAACAACCACTAGTCCTCACACAAAAGTGCTTTAGATAAACCTCAAGCAAATCACAACTATCAAGTAACAATTATGCACGAGGTCATGCCGCCGCGCTAACCAAGCGCAAAAAAATCAACGCGTTGCTGCCGTCCCGCTTCTAACACGATGGGACAAGCAAAGAGAAAAGCTTGAACAAGCTGCGCAACGACCGAAGTAATCAACAATAATAACAACAAAAAACAGCTTTTGCAATTGTTACGTCAACTTCCGTAGCGGCTGTCAGGCTCGCTGGCAACAACTGCCAATTTTGTGCGGCTCAAACTCAGCTCCCACAGCCCTCAAGTGTTTCGTACCGTATACCCGCGCTCTGAGGAAAAATCGTCAACCAACAACAACAACAGCAAGTAAGCAAAGCGCCAAGCAAAAGCATTGAAGGCAAGTCAAGCGTATTCAAAAACAATTCTAACCTTTTCGAAAGCCATTGCTTTTAACATAAGTTTTTTTGCACTTCCTTCCTGTTATTCCTACTACTCCTCCTACTCTGCACCATTTTGCTTTACTTCCGTCCGTCCGTCCCATGGCAAAGTTGCCACTTCGCTTAGCTGCTAGTTTTGTTATTTGCTTGTTAGTTAGCTAACTTGTTTTATTATTATTATTATTATTTCTTTTATGCCAACCAACCAACCAACCAACACTTTCAATTAACTGCAAATACAATAATGCTTTAATATTACGTAAGTTAAAGGGAGTGGCAGAGAGTGTAATGTTTGTAGAAGAGTTTCGAGGTAAGCGTTAAGAGCTACTAAAAGAAAAATCCAACTAAAAACAATGGCGGCATTGCAGCCTAGACCAAAATGGTTTAGAAATTCACGAATAGGAAAAAAAGAAGGTAGAGAGGCGGAAACGCCGAAAAGTGAAAAAAAAATAGAATAAAAATTAAATCCGAAAACGCAATATGGAATGCTAGAAAAGCATGAAATTGCTCACGAGCCCAGAAATCAGACATAAAATGACAATTTCTGTGTGGAAATGAGAAGAAAGAAGTAAGACTGATACTTCTAATGCAGCAAAGAAAGTTGAAGTTGAAATTTTTGGGTTAAAATAAGCCTAAATTTATCGAGGCATAGCCAAGCTGTCAGCGGTTCCAAAATTATTTGAAGCAATCATTGTTAATTATCTGAAGTACTCTATTTCCTCATCAATATCGCCATCTCAACATGGGTTTTCTACTGGAAAATCTACCACAACTAATTTATTGCAGTTCACAACTTATGTTTCAAATGGATTTAGAGAAAATGCTCACACAGATGTAATTTACACGGATTTTAGTAAAGCTTTTGACAAAGTATGTCATTCATTGCTCATCCGTAAACTAGGTCTAATAGGTCTTCAACCCAGTTTTATTCGATGGATATCTTCATACCTACATGGTAGAACTCAAAAAGTTATTTTCAAAAATTGTTCTTCCGATGTCATTTTCGTTCCTTCGGGCGTTCCCCAAGGAAGCCACCTTGGGCCAATTCTGTTCCTGCTATTCATTGATGATATTTCGTCTGTAATAAAACATTCTAAGATCTTATTATATGCTGATGATGTAAAACTATTTAAATCATTTTCCTCTATAGAAGATAGATCTTTCTTACAAGCAGATCTTAACAACCTTGTTCATTGGTGTAAAGCAAACTACATGCCGCTAAACTTAAAAAAATGTAAAGTTATGTGCTTTTCTCGTAGAACAGTACAACCAGCTTCTTATAAAATATCACAGCATAATCTAGATCAGGTAACTAATTTTATCGATCTTGGCGTCACAATGGACTCCAAACTCACCTTTAACCTCCATATAAACTCCACTGTCAACAAAGCTAAAGCTGTCTTTGCATTTATAAAGCGATGGTCTAAGGAGTTCAATGATCCTTACGTCACAAAAGCTCTATTTACAAGCTTAGTTAGACCTATCTTGGAATACGCATCTATTATTTGGAATCCCCACTACCAGTGTTTTTCAGATAAAATAGAATCTGTCCAAAAGCAGTTCCTGCTTTTTGCTTTGCGGAACTTTTGTTGGGACTCAGATTACATTCTTCCACCTTACACTTCTCGTTTAAAACTCATTAATTTGCCTTCACTTTCTAGTCGTAGAGAGATGCTTGGTATAGTTTTTATGGTTAAATTAATCACTGGACTTATAAATAGCCCATGCCTTCTAAGTGAGTTATATTTTAACGTTCCATGTAGAGTATCGAGGCATTTCAAGCCACTATTTGTGAAACCTTGCAAAACAAATTTCGAATTAAATGAACCATTCCGCCGCTTATGCCATGACTTTAATAATCACTCCAGCACGTTTGACACTTCAGACTCGCTTTTTATTATAAAAAAAATAGTTCTAGCCTCACTTAATAAATGATATACAATCAGCTGATGAATTTTGTTCTGTAGCTGAATAGTTTTAGATCTCGACACCTAACAAACCCCTTCCTGTACGACTCGGCACAAAAAAAAAAAATGGCATAAATTGTACAAGTAATAATTTTCTAGAATATATTAAACTTTATAGGTATCTTTGATGCCTTTTTTGGGTGGTCTGATATATTAGCATTTCGAAGGCCGATAGAGGGTTAATCTCTATATATAAAAATGTTTTGTGAGTAAGTTACAAGATTCCCTATCTTTTACCTATAACCGGGATAATTTCTAGCAAAAAAAAAAAAATGGGGTTGCCACCTTCTTAAAAAATTTTGATTAAGTATATTACTAAATAAAAATCGTGTATTTTTTCGAAAAAATTTAGTTATCCTCATTTCTAACCAAATTTATTTTGAGGGTTGCCAACTGTGTAAATTTTTTTAGCTCAAAAAAATTTCTAAAAACAAATCGAATATTACAATATGGGTATCAAATTAAAGGAGTTTGAGAACCGGGACATTGTTAACAAAACAATAAAACAGGGTTGCCACCTTCTTAAAAAATTTTGATTAGGTAAATTAATAAAATAAAAATGTTATAGCATATCGTGTGTGTCTTCGAAAAGTGCAGGAGTCCTCATTGCCAACTAAATTTATTTTGAGGGTTGCCACCTATTTAAATTAAAATTTCTAAAACAAATAAAATATTACAATATGGGTATCAAAGTAAAGAACTTAAAGAAGGCTCATCGCTGCAAATATTTTAGTTAGGGTTACCACCTTCTTAAAAAATTTTGATGACTTAAAGTAATAAACTAAAAATATTATAGCACATCGTATATTTTTGTTTCAGAAATGTGTAAATACTCATTGCAAAACAAAAATTTTTGTTGAGGGTTGCCACCTGTTCAAATTTTTTTAGCCCAATAAAATTTGTACCAAATAAAAATTACAATATGGGCATTAAATTACAAGAGCTTAAGTAAGCTATTGGCTGGAAGTGTTTTTTGTTAAAGATGCCACTTTTTGGAAAAAAAAAATGTTTACGTAAATAAATTAAAAATATTATAGCACATCGTGTATTTTTTAAAGAAATTTGGAAACACTCAATGAGTGACACTCATTGAAAACAAAAATTATTTTGAGTGTTGCCACCTGTTCAACAATTTTTTTCTCAATAAAATTTTTAAAAATCACTTAAATACGTATCCAATTTAAGTAGTTCAAAAACGCTGATCGCTCCAAATATTTTTGCTAGGGTTGCCACCTTAAAAAAAATCGATTATGCAAATTAAAAAAAAATAAAGTATATTGTGTATTTCTGCGAAAAGCGTAGAAACTGTCATTGCAACAAAATATAAAAAATATTTGAGGGTTGCCACCTATTTAAAATGTTTAGCTCAATAAAATTTGTAAAAATCACTTAAATATTACAATATGAATATCAAATTAAGAGCGTTTACGAAAACTCACTTCCGTTAGTATTTTTTGTTAGAGTTGCCACCTTCTTAAAAGAATTCGGTTAAATTAATGAAATAAAAATATTATAGCATATCGTGTATTTCTTAGAATAAGTGTTGAAACTTCCAATTCAAAACAAATTTTGTTAGAGTTGCCGCCTACATATTTAAAAAAAAATGGGTTGTCACTTTTTTTTCATTTTAAACAAAGTTTACTTGAACATAAAATAGGTACGTGGTAAAACAAAAAGGTGATTCACAATGTAGTAAGTAGAAGGAGATACAAAGTTTCGTTTTTCATTTCAAATGCGTATAATAGGTCGTGGGCCACAACAAAGCGTTGTAGGGTACAGCTAGTTTATTCATTGCATTGACTTGCATATATTTTCCCTTATCCATTATTTCCTATCCTTTCTTCTCCTTTTTTGTTCCCTTAACTGCATTCTTGCAAAATCGACTACCGAAGATCAAATACAAATTGAATGCAGAAGGTCAGTGTCAACAATTTATTCACTTTATATGTACTCTCGTATATACTCGTACGATATGCAAATAAACTTAAATTAAGAAGGAAAAGCTACTATGTAGTACGGGAGCAGACAGAAATTGCCATTGCAGCATCAGCAATTTATTGTATTAATTAAAACGACAATTGCAACTGCAACTGCAACAACTTTTGTCTGTTTCAAGTACAAAAGGGGGAGGGAAGTGTAGCTAGTATTTATTTATTTAAAAGCCCGTCTCCACATAACTTGTTTCACCAAAGAAACATGTAGCAAAACATCTCGCTAAATAACCCGTCTCCACGTGGCTGATCGTGATTCAGTTTAACATTTCTCTTTCTTGCTCTTCTTAAATGTTTGTATGTTTGCTTATTTTTGCGTTTTTGTTTTGGGCTGTGTGAGATTTCGATAGATTTTCGATACAAAATTAGAGAAGACATCGATATCATCGAGGTTGGAAAGATGATTCAGAATGAAACAGTGTTTCAATCTTCACTCGCTCTCAGAAATTTTGCATGGAAATTGGCGAGATTCGGCACTGGTTTCCGTGTCGAAACAAGATTGAGAGAGAAAATGGAGAAAAAAAGAGCGAAACACGTTATGTGGAGACATGGTATAAGAGATACATTCGAAGTACGTACCTACATACAAATATCCTTTTATGTAAATCGGCAATATTGCTTGCGTTGTTCTCGACACACAAGTAAATAAGCGAATTTTACGAGTACAAGAATGCAAGGGGTAAACTATTGAAGGTCGTCGTATACTTATCTATGTATTTTTGTACACATATTTTAGGACAGTGATTTCTCAGCACACTAGGATAGCGGTAGGTAGCTCTTTTTGTAGCATTCTTTCCATTGACACTTTCAAGCAACAACAACATTTATGTATACAATTTTATAATCTGTTTCTCTTTTGATTGCAGGAAAGTGAATTAGTTGTCCCTCGGTTGCAGCGGTGGCAGGAGTTAATTGCAACATGTTGCAGTATCAATAAATTTTGCAATAGGCACATCAAGGGCAATTGATTTTGTTGCAAAGAATAATAAAATATTATTGATGAATAAGGACTGTGTAAATGCTGTTTTCATTTTCAACCTTCTTTAGAGATATGGGAATAAAAAAATAATTAAATAAAAGATGGTATATAAAGTTGAAATGTGAGATGAATTAGAAATACAGGACGTTTTTACCATCTTGGCGAATAAAGACTACTTTGCTTTTGACAGCAGACAGGAATGTGCTGACGGGCGAAACGATCGTTCAAACATCTCAAAAGCTCTCGATGATTTCCATTTATATTCAAGTCCAGTGGCGATTAGCCATCAGTAGAAGAAATCCCTAAAATATATCGGAATCGCTCATCACATCGCTCGAAATAACCTCCGAATCCGAGATGATAGAAAACAAACATCTCAATTGTCTAGCCGAGAAGCGATTCATTCTTTGACTCGACTATGATTTTGCGAAGGCGATCAATTGTCTAAACATCTCGGACTTGCCCATTACTGCAGAAATGACATTTGTAGTAGGAAATCTTCACCAGCGGATACTAAATTATATATGGATTTGATAAAGATTAGGTTAGACCGAAGTGGCTGCCTCCAGAGTTCAATTCGAAGGCGAAAGTAGGCTCATTTTAATAATTGTGATAAGACAGGGGAGAATCCTGGTTAATTAGATCCTTAAAAGATCTGCCAAGTAGTGAAAAATGTCAAGTAGCTTTACCGATTCCAGCCTGACAAAAGATTCATAGAAATGCGCGTGAAATCAGCGATACCTGGGGTTATCGAAAGGGCAGAACAGTGGCATAACATAGGTCCTTGTTAGGTTCACAATACATTGCATACCATAGGTATTGAATTTCTTCCTTCTCCACTGTACCATGTGGGTGTTTATGATGGAGCGACTATTAAAAGTACCACCAATAGGCTAATGGATATATCAGGTTCAGCTTCAGATATCCCTACACTCAGTCTAGGCTAGATTTGGTTGAATATCTTACAATTTGACCCCCGACCCAACTGGAATTTATTGCCTATACTTTGAAGTGTGATTGCAACCATAAAGTTATTAATAATAACAATAAGCAGCTTCCAAAATGATTCGGATTAGTTTAGCTTGAAAAATAGTCCGCAGTGTTGTGGTAAAGGCAAACTTATGTATATTGAGATGAAGATATACACTGTTATAAATATTTGAATATTTTTATACTCAGCTGTACTAGTTTAAACCAGGGCTGCACATTAACGATATTTTTTATCAATAACCGAAAAAATATTTTGTTTTCAATTCAACTTTGAAAAATTTTAACGTTAAGTGCTGAACAAAAAAATACTGTTTTGATAATTATCAAAAAAAATTATGAAAAAAAATTTCGTTTTGTTGATTATCAAAAAACAAATATTGAAAAAATTTTGTTTCGGTAGCCAACAAAAAAAATTATCAAAAAAAAATAACGTTAATAAAAATTCAAAGTAAAATGAAGCCGTAAGCCCGAAACAAATTTTTATTATTATTTAGTTTTTGATAATCAACGAAACAAAATAATTTTGATAATTTTTTTTTGATAATCAGCGAAACGAAATAATTTCAATAATTTTTATTTGATATTCAACAAAACAAAATTTTTTTGTTAATTTTTATTTGATATTCAACAAAACAAAATATTTTTGTTGATATCGTTGTGCAGCCTTGGTTTAAACTTTGATTTGGTTTGAAAGAAATTTAAAACTTTTTTTGGGTCAAATTTTGAGCCTTCGAAAGTTTAAACGTTTCTTATACTTTTTTGGTTTAAAATTCAAACTTACAAAGTTTAAATACTTCTAAGTATTTTTTGGAATAAATTTCATACTTTTTTGGTTTAAATCTTAAATTTTTTCTCATTTAAACTTTTAAGGTTTAAATTTTAAACTTTTATTGGTCGTAAGATTTTAGTTCAATGAAAAAATTGTAATTTTTGATTTGAAATTCCAACTTGCTTTTTCGAGAAATGAACAATATAAAAAGCTCATTTATAGTTATAAGACAATTTGAATGAATGAATGGAGAAACAAACAAACACAAAATAATTATGGAAACAGATAAAATTAGGAAGGAAGAAAAGGAGAAGAAGAGGATAGGAAAAAGACACAATATGGAAAAGGATTGGGAGTGCCACATAATCCCCAAAAAACAAAATCCCCAACGCACAAAATCCCCAAAAAAAAAAAATCCCCAAAATCAAAATCCCCAGAATCAAAATCCTTAAAATCAAAATCCCCAAACACGAAATCCCCACATTTTTTCGGGGATAGCGTCACAAAATCCCCAAAAGATGACTAAATAAACAACGATGAAGATCATATTTAAAAAAAACGCATGCCGAGTCTTATCTGAGCTCTGATACGTAATAACATATATGTATACATACATATAAAATACATATATATCCCTGCAAAAATTCGGAGAACTCCATTCGCTAATTCATGGAGTTCTCGCTAATAATGTCGAAAAAAATTTCGAATTTTAATTTACCCAAATAAAAAAGTCGCAAAAGGTCGAAAAATGTAGAAAATGTGGAAAAATACTTGGCGTGTTTTTTCTTTATTTTCGGTAGGTGGGTCGGCTTCGATATAATGCGCCCTACAGGGTATCTAAGAGATTCCATATTTTATAAAAAATATGTTCATCTAAATAAATGAAATGATTAAATAAAGGCGAAGGCCGCTTGCGCTGAAATGTATACTACGCATAAGGACATCACCGCCACGGTTATGGCACACGACCGGACTTGGATGGCGTAGCCCAGGGTTATTTTTTATAAGCGCGGCGGAAGGCCGCCAGTGCAAAAAGGTTTTCTACCCAAAAGTACTCTGGATTGCTCTATACGTTTTATTCCAATGCAAAAAAGTTTTCTACTCGCGCACATTTTACACATCATTAATTTGACATTATTTCGATATTTTTTTCGACATTTCGTACCCAACCCTATGTAAATATGTAATCATAAGTTATTGAGATGAATTTATTAATAAACATTTGTGAAATCATCACGTATACAATTCTTTTGAGTTTCAGTTTGAGAAATAATGTCCAATGTAGAATTCTCATATTCTGTGTGAAATAAATTAAAATTAAATCGCCGCGATTTCTAACCTAATTTTAATTTATTTCACACAGAATATGGGGATTTTGTGTTTGGGGATTTTGATTTTAAGGATTTTGATTTTGGGGATTTTCATTTTGGGGATTTTGATTTTGGGGATTTTGATTTGGGGATTTTGATTTGGGGATTTTGATTTTGGGGATAACGTGGTAAACCCAAAGGATTAGGGGGATGTTGGGGGGAGAACAATATGAAAGAAAGGGAGAAAAAAGTATAGGAAAGAAGATACAATAGGGAAAAGCATGAAGAGGATTAAGCAGACATTTTTTTTTTTAATTTAAACCAAAAAAAGGTTTAAATTTTAAACTTTTGAAAGTCTTAAAATAAATTTTAATGTGGAATAAAATCTAAACCTTTAAAGGTTAAAAATCTTTTAAACTTTTCAAAATCGTGTCCTATATATCGAACAAAAAAGTTTAAAATTTATACCAAAATTTATTTGAGTGTACCCTATTATTTAATCCAGCTCATAAAAGGTTTGTATGCAAATTTTCTAGCAAATTTCATCCGACGAGTTTTCGTAATGCTCTTGCAAGCATAATATAATACAATGGCGCTATTATAACTCTGACGAGTTTTATGGCCGAGCTTCTCCCCAATTCAAGGTGTGCTCCTTTTCGTTTTTCCTACTAATTGGGTGGACCTACTGTTTTATGCCGACTCCGAAGGGCGAATGCATTTTTTGTGAGAAGCTTTTTAATGGCAGAAATACACTCGGAGGGTATGCCGCCCACTGTCGAGAGGTGACCGCTGCTCTTAAAAAACCCAATAATTGCAGTTTTACTAATTAGAAAAATTTTTGGTGTTTTGCTCGGACCGTGGTTGAACCCGAGACCACAATCTTGCAAGCATGCAGACGTGCAAGCCTACGCTAATAAGTCAAACATTAGCTAATCTTAAAATGTCAAAAAATATTCACTTTAATTTTCTTGTTTATGCTATAAAATAATTCTTGACCCACATTTTTTTTCAAACCAAAGAAAAAACTAAAAAACATTCTCAGAAGTACCAAGATCACGCTCATAATTTCACGCTTTTCTTGCAAACTCTTTGACCTGATTTCATTGCATTGCAAGTCATACAAAAAACTCTTTCTCTTTTCTCGTTTTTGATGACACGCTCAGTGTTGCCACGACAGAAATTTTTTTGTTAACGAAATCCAACAAAAAGTTTAACAATTCTCGAAAAAGTTTAACATATTTTTTTTTTTCGAAATGAGGATATATATTGAACCATAAATCATAAAATGACACAATTCAAAATTTTTAAAATCGGGGTTTTTCAACTAGAGATTACAACTTTGTTTTTCGCTTCAAATACATACATATGTATGTATGTACATATATACAAAGCTGAACTCTAAGGGTGAGAACAGAACCGAAACGACACAGTTTCTTATGAAATCAATTATTTTAAAGATTATGCGGCGCGACGTCGCCAACGACAAAATTACGTTGTCGTCAACTGAACGATTTCTAATTTTGGAGACCAAAAACGCAGAAGTACATATTTATACGAGTACACACCCAAATGTAATAAGAGTCTAAAGCAGGCCTGTGCAACGCTCTCGTATTTAAAGTACAAAATACAAAATATCTACAAATTTTTTATATGCACTGAGAAAATTTTTGCTCATTTAAATTTTGTTTATAATAATTTATTGTTATGAGCATATATGATGTATGTGATACTACCATTTGAAAATAAATTCTAAAATAATATTTTTTGGAATTCATAAAAAAATTAAAATGAGCAAAAAATTGTTCAGTGCATATAAAAAATTTGTAGATGTATTAAGTTTTGTACATTCAATACGAGAGCGTTGAGCAGGCCTGGTCTAAAGCATTAAATTAATAAATTTAACTATTTAATTTTATTATTTTAAAATGTTTCAGTCGCTGGCTTGGAAGCAATATGTTTACGTCAAGGACTTACGCTGTCGTAACGTCATGTCACTACGATTTGATTCTGTTTTCACCCCCCAAACTGTGTCAACTCACATTGCATAGCTGCGAATGAGTGTCAACAGGAATTTATCGTTAACTTGGGTATGCAATCAGACAGTGCTTTTTCTATTGATCGAATTAGGAAACTGAATGAGCTTCAAGATTTTGAAGCAAATACATTTTCATCCTGAAATGAAAAAGTTTAACAAAACGAGAAAAAATTTAACATTTTAACACGCACGAAAAAATTTAGCAATTTTGCTTAATTTTAAGCAAAACGGCAACGCTGGACACGCTTATCAACTAAACTGACGCAACAGAAGAACATGAGTGTCAACAAATCATTCGTTTTGTAACTAAATTCACTTTTCACACCCACACACTTGAAAACCTCACAGAAATTCCCTTACCATGCGCACTTACTCACTAACTATGGCGCAAATGTGTTGCCCGTCCTGCTACTGGCGCTGCAAGTCACGTTTGGCGCGGGTGCACTGCTGCAAGTCATCACAAGTTGCAACACAGCTAAACAACTAATTTGCATGTTCTACATACTTACATAACATATTATGTTAGGAATATTGATGCTTAGATTTTTATGTTTATATTGTTCTTGTTGTTTTTTGTTATGCTTCCTGTTATTGTTGTTGCTGTTAACTTTATTTATTTGTCATTTTACATGCAGCCTTGCTGGTTGTGGGGCATGTGGCATATGTGTTTGCTACACTAGGCAATAGTTATAATAGTTGTTGTTTATTTTGTTGGTTTTTCTTATTATTTTTGCTTGCTATTGTCCTATTTGTTGACTCAAGCGCCATTTTGTAAAAGTTGTCATTGTTTTTCGTACGAGTTGAAGCTATTTATTTACAGGCATACATATGTGCTTACAGCAGAACATTGGTATTTGTTGCTTGCAACATATTTTACTATACGAGCTTTCCCTTTTTTGTTGCTATTGTTACCATTGTTGCTGTTATTTTTGTTGTTACTTTTTATACTTTTATTTATTTTGTTACAAGTACACGTACCAAAAAATTTACATTTATTTCTGCTTCATATTTATTTAGGTTTGTTAGTATTTGTGTTAATGCGTGACTGCGTTTTTGTAGGTTGCTTTTTTTTTGTTTTTTTTTTTGTTTTTTATTATTTTAATTGTTTTTTGTATTATTTTTTTTTTTTTTTGCTTTTGTAATCTTTACTTTATTTTTTATTTGTGCATTTATTTATTGCATTTATTTATTTATTTGCTTGTGGAAAGCTCGTTTCGATAACCTTTGGTCAACAAATATTATGTGTGAGCTTAAGAAAGCAAATATGTATAGCCTTCGCACGTACCAGTTTTCATGGTTAAAATTTTTATTTAATAATTTTCGTAAACGCTTTTTTGCATTTGTTTGTATTTTTCGAAATTTAATTTAAAATTTAATTTAAACAAGTAAGGAAGCCTAAGTTCGAGTGAAATCGAACATTAGATACTCAGCTGTATGCTTTCATTGTTTGTTTGCGTTTGTTCGATATAGGGTGTATTTTATATGACACGAGTGCTGCATAAACAGGGCGCAGCCACGCCCATTTTTAAAATTTGTATCAATCATCCAAATAAGCATATAAATATTATTGTTAGTGCAAAATTGCATCCCTCTATGACTTTTAGTTACAAAGACTTCACGTTACAAATTCCAAAAGGGTGTTCCAGAAATATCTTTGTTAAAAAGTAGGCGTGGTCATAAACCGATTTCAATACATTTTTGCGTGTCTATTAACACATGTTATAAAAGTGTATAAACCAAGTTTCGTCATAATATCTCAGTTATTTGTCGAGTAATAGGCTCGTAGATTCCTTTGTATAAAAAGAGGCGGTGCCACGCCCATTTTCCAAAATTTTTGTAGTTTTTGTTTTATGTCCATAGTTGGACTCCTGCCACAAAATCTCAGTGATTGATCTTTATATTTGACAGAGATATCGCTTAAAATGTTTTTATTAGGCCCCCTTATATTTCCTATATATAAAAGTGGGCGTGGCCGTCAACCGATTTTGATAATTTTTCGCCAAAACATTTGACTAAGTAATTATATTACGCGTACCGAATTTCATCGATATATCTTCAACGGTTTCTGAGTTATGACTCATAAAACTTTCAATGTCTGCCCCTTAATAAGTGGGCGTGGCACCGCCCATATTCCAAAATTTTTGTGTTTTTTGTTTTATGTCCATAGTTGGACTCATGCGACAAAATTTCAATGATAGATCTTTATATTTGACAGAGATATCGCTTAAAATGGTTTTATTAGGTCACTTTATAATACACATATATAAAAGTGGGCGTGGCCGTAAACCGATTTTGATAATTTTTCGTCAAAACATTTGTCTATGTAAGCAAATTACGCGTACCAAATTTCATCGATATATCTTCAACGGTTTCTGAGTTATGACATATAAAACTTTCAATGTTTGACCCTTAATAAGTGGGCGTGGCACCGCCCATTTTCCAAAACTTCATCAAATTTCTTCATAAGGGCCCGAGCTCAATACGTGGGTAAAATTTTAAAACTCTAGCTATATTAGTGGCTGAGATACCAAATTTCCGATTTTTTCTATATAGGAAAAGTGGGCGTGGTCATGGTCCGATTTCGCCCATTTTCAATACCAACCGTCCCAGTCTCGATACCAACTTGCGTTCCAAATTTCATCAAAATATCTCAATTTTTGCGCGAGTTAGAGTGTTTACAGACGGACGGACGGACGGACGGACGGACAGACGGACGGACGGACGGACGGACGGACGGACGGACGGACGGACGGACATGGCTCAATCGATTTCTCTTTTCACCCTGATCATTTTGATATATATAAGTCTATATCTATCTCGATTATTTCATTCTGTTACAATCCACCGTTATGTGATTAAAACTATAATACTCTGTGTACTAGTACAGCTGAGTATAAAAATTATGTATTAAGGTCTATCAGTGTTCTTAATTATTAGTTACTTGGAGGCATTGAAGTGATTCCTCTTTACCAAGAAGTAGTACCTACCCATAGTGGAGTAAGAATATTTTAAACCTGTAACCAAAATAAAAATGTGGCTTTACACCGCAGTGGTCACAGTTACAGGGGACGAAAACCAACACTCAACTACTTCAAAAGATGCGCTTCGGTCTACCGTCTCAGATGCACAGGATGCCATTTTTAACATACAGCCGATTGATCTCAGCGGTAGACTCATCGCTTACCGGCAAACTGTTCCAAAGGGAATTATGAAATAGTGATTCAGACAGGGACTATTTGGCCAGGGGTCCTGGAGGAAAATGAGTCTATTCAGCCGATGGGGGCTAAAAATATAATTTCGCTTAGGTAATTGATCACTGCAGTGTCTTTCAGGGGAAGGTAGCAGCGATACAGGAGGCGGCGGAGGAGTCCTTAGAAGCAAGGAAAAGCAAAAACCAAATAATAAAATTTAATCGGATGAGCCAGCCGACAAACAAACTCTACTAATTAGCGCAAAGCATTGCTTGTGCTAAAAATAGAATTTTTACAAACCAAACAAACACACAACCACACCAACATACAGGTGACAAATGCCGGTAACGTCGGCAAGGTCACTGTTGCTGGATGGTAGGTTGTAAAAAAGGAAAAAATGAAATGAAAAATTAATACAAGCAAAAGCAAGGCGGCGGTAGCCTAGTGGTGATGCGATTAGACATCCAATCGGAAAATCCGAGGTTCGATCTCGGCGGACGCCAAAGAATAAAAATGCTAAAAAGAAGTCTGATGAAGAGATGTGGTGGTATTAATTTTTCATACCAATTTTTCCTTAAAAAAAAAGAATAAAATAGTCTTGAGAGCTCAATAATAAAGTAGTTATGAAAATAAAAACGACCAAAAACCAAAAAGCAAATGTAAAAACATTTATATCATGTTCATAAAAATTAATTAAGTCAATTGAGGTTGATTGAACATCTTTAGATTTGGTGTTCAGACATATTTAATTTACTTGGCCCATTTAACAGGTCGGCTCAAGATACATACACACATACACGCCGTGAGCTGAATATCAAACTCTCGTGACCTAAATGTCAAAATTGCAAGGAGGACGAAATAATTTGACATTCATCTCACAATTTTTACCAATCGTAAACACGAATGCATGTATAAAATAAGCAGAAATAAAAACAAATTTGATAGGTGATGAAGAAGAACAAGAATGCAGCTGATCTGACGAACCAACCTGTTTAGTGGACACTGACGCTAATCACATTTCTCTTTTCATGACATTTCATTTTACTTATGAAACAAGCCTTTTAACAGGGTTGCATGCAGAATTGTTCTTCATTAACAACTCATTAATTTCTAATGAAGCATTAACTTGGTCAATTTTTGTATGGTAAATTGAGAATCATTGGGCTTGAAAATTGAATGAAGGCTCTTAATGTTCAATTAAGGTTGTGTCTGAACATAACATTACAATTTCTCAGTTAGCCAAGCTGCACAGAAGGCGCTATGGACTGTCGTATGAAAATTCAGAACTGTGGAAGATTGCCGCATATCTTTAAGTGAGATAGCTGTGCAGTTTGCCATTTACCTTTTATGGGTGGCTGGACACTGTGACATACCGGAGTATGAGATGGTAGACGAACTTACTAGAGCGGCCACATCCAATCCACATTCAAGGCGAATGACAGATAGCATTTTCTGAGTATTTGCATCATACTAGGCTCTTGCGGCCTAACTGGAACGCCAGACGGACAAAGAGTCTACTTTCACTCGGAAGGTCCGAGCTAAGCAGTAATGGTTGGACTACTAACAGGCCTTTATAATCATTGGAAGCATGCGGAATGGATGAATGCTCTATACAAGGATTACTGTATGACCTGTGGGGACGAAACTTAACCTAACTGAACCCTCTGGCTACCAAATGCTATTTTATTCGGACTCTTCAAAAAAGCTGGCGTACGCCGATGACATCGACATCATTGGCACTAACACGCGCGCCGTATGTTCTGCCTTCTCCAAGCTGGATAAAGAGGCTAAGAAAATGGGTTTGGCGGTAAACGAGGACAAGACGAAGTACCTCCTATCATCACACAAAGAAACAGCACGCCTTGGCAGCCACGTCAATGTTGATAGCTACAAATTCGAAACTGTTAAGGACTTCGTCTATTTGGGAACCAGCATTAACACCAAAAATAATGTCTGCACTGAAATCCAAAGAAGAATCACTCTTGCCAATAAATGCTACTTTGGACTAAGTAGGCAATTGAAAAGTAAAGTCCTCTCTCGGCGAACCAAAATCACACTCTACAGCACACTCATCGTTCCAGTCCTCATGTACGGCACAGAAGCATGGACTATATCAAAAGCAGATGAGATGGCGCTTGGAGTATTCGAGACGAAAATTCTTCGGAGGATTTATGGACCTTTGCGCATTGGCGAGGGCGAGTATCGACGGAGATTTAACAATGAGCTGTACGAGCTGTACGCAGACATCGATATTGTTCAGCGAATACAGATCCAGCGGCTCCGCTGGGCAGGTCATGTCGTGAGAATGGACGAAGGTGCTCCGGGCAAGAAAGTATTTCTGTCGAAACCCGCTGAACGCAGAAGAAAGGGGAGACCTCCACTGCATTGGGAAGATCAGGTGGACAGTGATGCTGGCTCCCTAGGTATTCCCAAATGGCGCCCCGCTGCACGAAACAGAAATAGCTGGCGCGCTATGTTGGATTAGGCCAAAATAGTCTAGACGGTTACGTGCCAATTAAGAAGAAGAAGAACTTAAAAAAAACAGTCAAAACAAGCTCCTCGTGAGTGAACTAATGCATTAAGATATTCTACAAAAATTATTGCCGCACAATTAAACTATTATCAGCTGAACAATATATATATGTAGGTCCGGTTGGGATTTTACCCCTTTTTAAATCACTCAAAAATGTGGATATTTAAAATAACAATAAAAGTTGTTTGACTTCAGCATATAAAAAGTTCTAGATGTTTTACTTTATATTTATAAGCCTTTTATACTTAGTTTGGAATCACTAAGCCTTAAAAGAATGCTCTTGCATTTGACGCGCTTTGGTAATTGGAATATCTGTGCCTCGTTTATACTACCTAAATATTTCTAATTAAGTATACCCTTTTATATCAACAGTTATTTAAAACAAATAAGTCTACAAATCAATTTCATTAAGCCATTGTAAATTCTAATCATACATACAGCACACAACGACAGCATACAATCGCAGTACAAAGTAATGAGACACTAGATAAATTGTTTACAATTGAATTGATTTTACATGTCATTTGAACAAGAACAAAAAACACAAAAAATAGCAACAAAATACAATTGCGTATGCGCATTACTAATAACAAAAACATTGTATACATTTTAGCGACATTTTTGTGTAAATTTTTGTTTGAATGAGCAATTGAAATGTTGATTGAATTCAACGCAGTGGGAGTGGTGTGTTGGTGCTCCGGTACGTATACGCAACATTAAATTATCAGCAAAGCAAAAGTGAATCAATACAAATAGCACAAACGAGCACACGCATGCATGAAAATGTTTGTACATACATATCGTCGTTTAAAGTGCATTTTTGCGTAAGAGGTATTTTCATTTTCGAGTAAGGGACATTTTTGCCAAAAATGAGATTTTCCAACCCTGAGTTCCTGACGCTCAACTCTATCGATCCATACCAAAACTTTGCAACTCTAACAACAAAAACGCATAATAACAGTAAATTTCATAATCGCTTATGAAGGGTAATGTTAAAATTTGGCAGCATTACCGCGTATGATTTCAGTTCATTCATACAAGCGAAGTTATATGTTATTAGATAAATAAATTAAATAGCGAATTTATATGAAAGGGAGCAAAAGTTAAATATTTTAAACAAATAATGTCAGGTAAATATCAAGCAGGTATTATTTTAAACAAATTAAATGAAGTTGCTAATTGGTAAGCTCTGATACTACGTTTTTTTGCTACAATCTTTACAATTTTCCCAACCAAATTATGACTAAAGGTATCAAAAATTAAAAAACAAAACAAGAAAGGAAGCCTCAGTTCGAGTGGAGCCAAATATTATAAGATTTCATAGTTTTTTTACGTCTGCTGGAAACACGGTGCAATTTATATAAAACCCCCGCCGCATAAAGTGGGCGCAGCCACGCCCATTTTGAAAATTCGTATCAATAATCCGACTAAACGTATACATATTCTTGTTATTACAAAATTTCATCCCTTTATGACTTTTAGTTACAGAGATGTCACGTTACAAGTTTCTGAAGGGCATTCGAGAAATATTTTTACTAAAAAGTAGGCGTGGTTATAAACTGATTTCGCTAAAATTTTGCACATATACTACCGCAAGTGGTAGAAATAAGTCCACCAATTTTCGTAATAATATCTCAATTATTTGTCGAGTTATGGGCTCCGAAATCTCGTAGATTCCTTTGTCTAATAAGAGGCGGTGCCACGCCCATTTTCCAAAATTTTTCTTTTTATGGTTTTCTATCTATCGTGGTACTTGTGCCACAAAATTTCATTGAATTATCTTTATAATTGTCGAAGATATCGCTCAAAATGTTTTTATTGGACTCCTTTGTAATACCCATATATAAAAGTGGGCGTGGTCATGGTCCGATTTCGCCCATTTTCAACCGTCCCAGTCTGGATAGGAACCTGTATACGAAATTTCATAAAAATATTCAAATCTGTGTACTATTACAGCTGTGTATAAAAATGAATGTATTACATTCCGATAAAAACATGTTTTTTGTAGGCCATGATTCTTTTGCGAAAATTTATAAGACATTCAAGTCAGGTTATAAACCAGATAGAACACGGATGTTCCTAATCCAATCCACAAAAGTCACCTCAAAATTACAAAAAGTAAATATCAACATTTAAAACACTTAAAACGAGTGATGCCCTACGATGGTCATAGCTTTTATGACAATTTACCACATTTACCTTACGACTTCTCCAGCAATGTGTAAACAAAATTACGTTTTCTTAATTAAAAATATTAATTTTAGCTTTAAATTTAATATAAGTTTAAGTTTTATTACTTTTTTTCTTTATAAAATACTAAAAAAAAGGATTATATTGAACATTTTGCCATTTCATAACCGCTTGTGCGTGATTTTTGTGCCAAATAAAAATTGCACAACCGCACATCAAAAAAAGAGTCATAATACTTAATTCAATTTGTTTCTTTTTTAACACTAAGTTGATGTTTTAGCTAACAAACTGATCTACGTAACTATTTAAATTTAAGTTTGTACGCAGAAAGAAGTAACGGTTTTGAAATGAAACAGTTTTTTTGCTCTCCTATAAAGTTCAACCAATGTCCGCTACGCGAAAATGAAAATACCTCTTACGCAAAAATGCACTTTAAACGACGATATGTATGTTGGCAGACAATTAGATTGAATAAACTCGCATGTAGATATGTATGTATGTATATACACATTTGTGTTACTGTTGTTGTATATAAAACCCGCAACAGCGAAATTCCATTGGTGACCAACGGAACGGATGAAGTGCTTTTCAAGTGGCCAACTCACTCACTCACTCAAACGGCTTTAGCAACAATTTGGAAACAATAGCAATAATACATACACATATATTATGTATGAATGCATAAGTATGTAACTATACCTATGCAAAATTCTTGTTGCTGTTTTTGTCATTGTAAAACTCAAACAAGTTGTTGTTACTGTTGTTGATGTTGCGGCTGATTGCCGATTTCAAGTGACATTGCCGTCCGTTGTAATTGCGGCTGTAAATGGACGCGTTAAAAGGCCGCACATATGTATGTGTGTGTAGATTTGTAGTACCTTTTTTTTGGACTGAGTAAATTGTTGTCGCTACTTGAACATACAGTGCATATACATAGCCGATGCATTGGCCATAAATAAGTGACGGACGCATGTAAAGTGAAGCAAAAAACAAAAAAAAAAAAACAACTGTGATACAAAAACAAGAGTGTAAGTTGAGTCAGAAAAACGATTTTGATACACACTTGTGCTGATGAAAAAGGCTTTATGAAGAGTTCATAACTCACATGTGGGTATATAATAGCAACTTATCAGTCATTTTAACAAGTTTATAACTCACAGCTGGGTATATAATAACATTTGATCAGACTTTTTAGAAAACTCATCTGATAACTGCGTACATATATAACGTTTGATCAGTAATTTAAAAAACTCGTAACACACAACTGGGTATTTTATAAAACTCATAACTCACAACTGGGTATATAACATTTGATTAGTTATTTCATAGAACTCATAACTCACAACTGGGTATATAATAACATTTGAGTAATCAATTTAAGTCACAACTCACAACTGGGTATATAACAAAATTTGATCACTCATTGCAAAAACTCATTACTCACAACTAGGTATATACCTAATAATATTCGGTCAGTCAATTTAAGTCATAACTCACAACTGGGTATATGTCGTCGCCCGGATAAATTAGTGTCGTATGTGAATTTTGGGCCGAATTGAGTTAATAATACAGTTATACTAAACTAATCAAGATCTTTCGAATGACGTTATCCGTTTTTTGCTATCTCCTTTAGTTTAAGAGATATTGATCAGAATTTTTTCGTTTGTGCAAGGTCGCAAGCGATTTCGTCTAATTTCCAATGTGCTTTTAATTGCTGTCAATTATTTAATTTATTTACTTTTATGAGAAATCAAATACAATATTTAACTAATTTTAAAAATCTTTAATTTAGTTCAAATTGGGAACACATTTTGTCGTACGTCATACAAATTTCCTGCAAAAATGTTGCTAAAGGCAACATACGACAAAATTTTACTGAAGAAGATCCTTTATAAATTCCAAAATAATAAACAATATATAACAAAATTAAAATAATTTAAGAATTTTGTGGCCTAGTAGTGTTCTGCCAGACTTTGGAGAAAAACTAATCAGAAGTTTTGGAGAAATACAATTCCAAACTTCAAACCTGTTTTCCCAAAAGTCTTCAAATGCAACATACGACATTAATTTATCCGGGCGACGATGTATATTTTATAACATTTGATCAGTCATTTCAAAAAAAGTCAGAACTCGGAACTGGGTATATAACAACATTTGATTAGTCATTTCAAAAAACTCATATCTCACAACTGGGTATATAATAACATTTGTTCAGTCAATTTGAAATTCATAACTCCCAATTGGGTATATAATAACATTCGATCAGTCATTTTAAAAAATGAGAACTCAGAACTGAGTATATAGTAACATGTGATGTCATTTCAATAAACTCATAACTCACAACTGGGTATATAACAACATTTGATGTCATTTCAAACAACACACAACTGGGTATATAACACAATTTTATCAGTCATTTAAAAAAAAGTTCATAACTCACAACTGGGTATACAATTACGCATCACCAATAATTTTACACAACTCATAGCCGGGTATATGAATACCTAATAGCCCAAGACAGCCGTTTTTTTAAGTGCATGACTCACAACTGGCTATATAAAAACCGACCAGCTATTTCAACAAATTCATAATTCACAGCTGGGTATACATATAACTACCGTCCGTCTCTCAACGCAAACTGGGCTTATGGCAAATGGTCAATTCATGTTTTTGCTTCGCAATTGAGTTTGACTATCTCAGCGCGCCATTACAACTGCCAGCTAGCCAGCGCCAGTCAGCCAGTCAGCCTTGCAACAGCGCCGATTTTGAAAATCAATTAACAACATCAAACAGATGCGCGCTGCTATTTGCAACACAATGACAACCAACAACAATTAAAGCGACACACAAACAGACAAACAAACAAACAAGGCAGGAGTGAGTCGGCGATGCGTGGAAGGGATTTGATGTTGCTGGTGTTGATAATGATGTGCGCTGATGAAGAAATGAATATGCAATGAGAACAAAAACAAATACAAAAACAACAAATACAACAACAATAAATACAACAACAATAAATACAAAGCCAGCGACAAATAGACCCAACAAACTTTAGTTCAATGAGAGTGACAGAGGAGCACAATAACAACAATTAGGTGTGAGTGATTCGGAGTCTTGTACTGATGCTCTTGAACTTTTTGTCCAAAAAACTTTTACGTCAAATGCGCTTGCAAAAGATTTTCAGTGGATGTCAATCGGTATCAAGCGCAGTTTTACTTCATAAGCTAGATAGATATATCATGCTCCTTTAGCTAGTTCAGTTACAATTCTTAGAAATGTGTAGCAGGTTCATTCTATGTATGCGCGCGTAGTTAAAAGCTTAGGCTTCATTTCCTATTAAAAGATATTTTTCAATAAAATTAATTTTTAATAAATCACAAAGTTAAATAAGTATATTTAAAATTAATTATTTAAATCATAATTAACATCAGTATTTAATTTATACTTTTGATGAATATTCATATTAAGTGCCTCTTATGAATTCAAGATTACTTTTTGCATCATTTGTCTATGCGTTATTACTACTTGAATCATTTTGAATTCATGCCCAAATGAAAATCAAATGAAAAGTTATCTTAATTACAGAACGAAAGATGCAAAAATCACTTCAAAATAATTATGTATATATGTATATGTATGTACCTCGTTCAAATTAAGTATTATCAAATGACAATATTGAAAGGAATATATAGACAATTACAGAACTCAGTTTTGTTGTTGGCATGTTGTGTTGCACGCAATTTTTGGCAAATCACTGCTACACAAACGTTTATTTATAAGCTCATGATGTAGCACTTATTTACTTTTCTACATACTTACATGCATGGCAATAACCCACCAAAAAAACTCGATGACCGTGGAATTAAGAGTGTAATCCAGAAAAACCCTGGCAATCGCTTCCACATTCGTTGACATAATGCCTGACATTAGCATGAACTTGTCATTGGAGGGAAGGACTTCCCCACTGCATTACCGCCGAATGAATAAATCACGCAATTCCGCAAGGATTCTAGTGAATCAAATAAAGAATACCTTACAGGGAAGCAGAGGAAGAAGGTGAAAAATGTAAGGCATGATGGAAATTTCCACTGGTATTTATTCCAGTTCATTTTTCGCGCTCCATTCTACTTTGTATTACGTGGAATGGGTAATGGAAGCTCATTCCACTCTGCATTACTGGCAATGCGTGAAAGAAGTGATGAACGCGCCAGATGTTCCATGGCAAGGCCTTCTATCATGCCTGACAGGTAATAGCGGTGACCAGATTTTTGCTGGGAAGTATTTAAGGATACGTGTATGCGTGCACATTTCCTGCAGTGAGCAAGTGAGCAAAATTTCTAGTTCCGAACTAGCGAAAAGTTGTCAAAAAGGAACTAGATCAATTGTTGTTAGACGCTCAGCAGTTCAAGAGGAGTGAATTTAGTGACCATTATAAGCACACACGTGATTTTTATGCAATTTTGAAGTGACAAATTTCTATGAAAGTTTTTCGTTCATTCAATGGCCGTCGGCTATATATATTTCTGCAATTCTCAGATGGTTATTGAAGCATTTTATATAAAAAGAGTATTCTATTTGCATCTTCACTTGTATGAAATGAAATGTTGCCTTTTGCTTGAGCAAGTCCTAGGTGTCCGTTATGGTGCAATGGGTAGAGTGCTCGCCTGCTATGCCAGAGGTCTCGGGTTCAAACCACGGTCCGAGCAAAACACCAAAACAATTTTTCTAATTAGTAAAAATCCAATTATTGGGTTTTTTAAGACCAGCGGTCACCTCTCGGCAGTGGGCGGCATACCCTCCGAGTGTATTTCTGCCATGAAAAAGTTTCTCACAAAAAATGAATTCGCCGTTCGGAGCCGGCATAAAACTGTAGGTCCACCCAATTAGTAGGAAAAACAAAAAGGAGCACACCTCGAATTGGGAGAGAAGCTCGGCCATAAAACTCGTCAGAGTTATAATAGCGCCATTGTATTATTATTATTATATAACTAAGTCCTAGGAAATACTAGTTGACTAGTTTTTCCGCTGCTCAGGAATATTTTTCTTATTTGTTAAATTTTAAAACATATTATTAAAACATAAATATTAAACATATATATAAAATATTTATATTAAATATATATATATAACATATATATTAAACAAAGTTGCTTTTCATCTAGAAGTTATTTGAAGCATTGGCAACGGATAACGTAATTGTATTCTAGGTTAAGATTTTATAAAAATTGTTATATTCTCCAAGAATGATACAACAAAAACTAGATCCAAAAAAAATTTTTTTTTAATTATTGACAGCGACAGGAAACGAACCGTGGGTGCCCGATTCCAAGTCAGAGGCGTTAGCTACTGTGCTATCGAGTCGCTTGCGTGTCAAATGCTGCACTTAAGTGGCAGATGTAAAACTGCAGAATTTGTGGGAACTTGTAGCTAGTTAGTTCAAAACTATCGAAATTGTGCAAATAAATGAACTAGTGCTACTTAGTTCGCAACTATCAAAAACCTAGTGCATAGGGTATGAATTGACACCGCCTAGGACATCGCCATTTTAAGTTTGCCAGTTGATAACATGAGAATTAGATTTAGCTCGCTCTAGTAGTTGCTAAAAATGCACTAGAAGCGACCTGGTTCGGAACTAGAGATTTTCCCTACAGGGTTGTACCCGCATATGTACTACTATGCGTAAAGATGCACATAAATCCTTGTCGCTGGATAATACATTTTCAACAAGTACCAAATTAATGCAACTGTCATGTTTTATTTGCCACTCGAATGTGACAATAAACACTCATTCATGTAACTTTATTTAGCGTTTAAATGCAAATACAAGTAGATGCACTTTTAAGTGGCAAATACACAAAATGTATATAGTACATACATATGTATGTACATACTGGTATTTGAGTATAATTTTGTGTGTTTGTTGATCATTATTACTTTCTGTATGCCAGCCAAGCAAAGTATTAACTCAAGTGTAGTGCAGCAAGCAGAGCTTATATCATGAACATGGAGATTTTATGGCAGCAGCCAGCGTTGCCACTTAAAAAATTTTAAATTTACCAAAATACAAAATAAAAGTAACCAAAACTAGAAACAAGTAACCAAAATAAATTAATAATATAGTCATATCTCACATTAATGTTAGGGCTATTTATTTGAAGTAAAACAATATATACGGTTAACAAAAACTAAAATTTATCAATTGTTTTACATCTTTAAGCCTTAAACAGATCCAACGCCCCGTCGTAGCGTTCTATCAACATTTAAAAACACGACCAGATATGAGAATGAACAGAACCAAAAAGCTGACGAAAATTCGCCAGAATAGATTTATTTCTAATGTGGTCGCTGGCTCCTGTCAAATAAATTATTTGGACTTAAAAGCTTTTTAGTGCTTAGCACGAAAATTATTTAATTTAATTTTTTATTGTTGGGGGTAAATGGAAAAATTTCAACAACTATTTCCAGCGAAGGTTGAGTATAGCTATTTCAAGAAAAACCATTTTCGATCATTAGCACCCTTTTCGGGAGTGGATGCTCCTCACGAGGATCGAACCCGTGATACATTCCATCTTCAGCCGCAATGTGCGAATGCTCTTATACGCTCGACCATTGAGACTCTTTGAAAGCTGTTGAATATTTCCCACTTTTGCCTTATTAATTTTCGTGAAACAGCTATACACTCAACATTCGCTGGAAATAGTTGTTAAATTTTTTCCATTTACCCATTTAAATTAATTGGAATTTGATAAAAAAAAAAATAAAACAAAACAATTTGGATAACAAATATTTTATAGTTTGGAAAAATTAAAAGCGTATTCCTAAAAATTGAATGCAACCATGGTGTTATCAATACATTGACCTTGACGGTAACCAAAATCGGCCGAAAGTAACCACGTAACCAAACAAAAAAATTGTAACCAATTTTGGTAAAAAGTAACCAAAGTGGCAACGCTGGCAGCAGCACATGGTCAGAGCAGCTATCGAGGTGTTTGTCGCATGAAAGAAGCCTGTTTTGGTGTCATTAAGGCCATAATTATCTTTCTCTCCTCTCTCTATCTCGCTCTCTCTCTCTTTCGCTCTCTCTCTCTCTCTCTCTCTCTCTCTGAGCGGAAATCTTATTCGTAAGGCTTATTCGCTATGAGAAACAACGCTTAGATAACTATTTATAATAAGAGCTTTTCTGCCAAAAGGCCTCAAATAATGCGTATATATTTTGTAGGGATAATCTGAGAAATTTAAATAGATAAATTTATAGAAAGATTTTGGAATTTTTGTTTCTCGCTCAGACGTCTCGTCTTCTGTATTTTCGTACGGCACAGTCTTTAAAAAATTAAAAGACATTCAAACATTTTAAAATTGCGCTAAAAATATTTTCTTTTCAACAACTTGAAGTGCAGATGCATAAATTGAGGTGGGCTTTTTTTGCGCATGCTGGGAGGAAGTAAGAGCATTCAAACCCTTCTTTTTCTCTCTTTTTTGTTGTTTGCTTCTCCGACAGGGTAGGATTGCGATGTATTGCGGAACGAATTTCCGTCATCCCTTGTCAAGTTTGATTTGGTTATAAACCGGTTTCGGCTATGTGCCATCTTCAGTATCTTGTTTCGTTCTGAGTTAATTCTCGTTGGTTCGCTAGTATTTATAGTCGTTAATGTCCGTTATTTTGTCCTCGTTAATTGATCATGGGCTACGTGTGTGTGTGTACGTGCGCGGTCAGGTATGTTAGTCTTGTTACCTGCGGTTCCTTCATTATCGTATGTATGCGTGCACAGTGCTTTGCCTTAATTCTTATGTGGTTCAGGTAGGTAAAAGTCTGTTATTGTTTTCTTTTGTGAAGTTTTATTTCTGTCATTAGTATATTTGCTGTCCTTTTTTTGGTATATTAGCCTGAGTGGCTCAAACAGTGTGTCCGAAGCTGTGTTTATTTGTTCGTTTATAATTTCCCCCCTGAACGTTTTCTGTTTGTATATTTCCATGTTCTCTAGTATGTTTAGTCGTTTTCCTTTGTATTCGACGTGGAGGATTTTGGCTGCTTTTCCTATCTTCGTTGGAGCACATTTGTTTTGTGCCATGTGGTTGGCGAAATTCGATTCCACAATGGTTGATGATTTCTTTATTTTCTTGTTGTAGTCTCTGATGTGTTCCCGATATCTTGTTTTTATCTTTCGTCCTGTTTGTCCTATGTAACTGTTTTGGCATTCGCAAGTTAGTTTGTATACCCCTTGTTTATCAAATATGTCTTCTTCGTTAACGTTGTTTCGCAGTAGTTTTCCAATGTTGCTCTTGGTTTTGAATGCAGCGTTGATGTTGTACTTTTTAAGTACTTTGGCCAATTTGTATGACGTCAGTCCAGTGTATGTTAAGGCCGTCCATGTTTTTTTTCTCTTTCTTTGTCATCCGATTTTCTTGAGGTAAAGTTTTTCTGTATTCCTTTTATTAGACCTCTTGTATATCCGTTGTTCTCCGCTATTGTGTATATGGTGTTGAGTTCTTTGCTGTAAGCCCCTTTTTCTAACGGAGTGCGTTCGAGTCGTGTTATTAATTGTCTGAATGCGGCGTTTTTGTGTTGCTGAGGATGGTTCGAGTTGTTGTGTATTATTGTATCCGTAGCTGTAGGCTTCCTGTATATTTCGTATGCAAATTTGTTGGTCCCTTTGTTTATACTTATTGTTAGGTCCAAGTAATTTATTTTCCCTTCTTTCTCTGTGTCCATAGTAAATTTTATATTTCTGTGTTGATTGTTGAGGTAGTTCAGTATTTGTTCCTCTTTGTTTCCCGATATGAGGCAGATGATGTCGTCCACATATCTCGCGTAGAACTTTACTCCTAGATTTGTTGTCAGTTCCTCCATGAATTTTCCTTCTAAGTCTTGCATAAATGCCTCCATTAATATTGCTGAAGTGGGGTTCCCCATTCCGAGTCCATTAGTTTGTCTATATAATTTGTTGTTAAACTTGAAATAATTTTGGTCCAATGTCGTTTTTAAAGCGCTAATGGTCTCTTTTGTACTGTCTTTATCTGTTTTTTCTGCTAATATTTTTTCTATAATTTTTACAGTTTCTGTCGTTGGTACCGATGGATATAGATCCTTAACATCAAACGATACCAGTTTCGGGTTCTTGGGTATGTTTAAGTCCTTAATTTTTTCAACTAGTTCCGTCGTGTTTTTAATTATGTACTTGTTGCTCAGTTCTAGTTTTTCGGTTAGTAGGGCTTTCAAGTGTTTAGAGAGTCTATATCCGGGTGCTGATTTGTGGTTTATGATTGGTCTCATAGGTGTTCCTGTCTTATGTATTTTCGGCAATGCAATTAATGACGGAGCCGATGGATTCATCGATGTCAAGAAGCAACGGATATACAAGAGGTCTAATAAAAGGAATACAGAAAAACTTTACCTCAAGAAAATCGGATGACAAAGAAAGAGAAGAAAAAACATGGACGGCCTTAACATACACTGGACTGACGTCATACAAATTGGCCAAAGTACTTAAAAAGTACAACATCAACGCTGCATTCAAAACCAAGAGCAACATTGGAAAACTACTGCGAAACAACGTTAACGAAGAAGACATATTTGATAAACAAGGGGTATACAAACTAACTTGCGAATGCCAAAACAGTTACATAGGACAAACAGGACGAAAGATAAAAACAAGATATCGGGAACACATCAGAGACTACAACAAGAAAATAAAGAAATCATCAACCATTGTGGAATCGAATTTCGCCAACCACATGGCACAAAACAAATGTGCTCCAACGAAGATAGGAAAAGCAGCCAAAATCCTCCACGTCGAATACAAAGGAAAACGACTAAACATACTAGAGAACATGGAAATATACAAACAGAAAACGTTCAGGGGGGAAATTATAAACGAACAAATAAACACAGCTTCGGACACACTGTTTGAGCCACTCAGGCTAATATACCAAAAAAAGGACAGCAAATATACTAATGACAGAAATAAAACTTCACAAAAGAAAACAATAACAGACTTTTACCTACCTGAACCACATAAGAATTAAGGCAAAGCACTGTGCACGCATACATACGATAATGAAGGAACCGCAGGTAACAAGACTAACATACCTGACCGCGCACGTACACACACACACGTAGCCCATGATCAATTAACGAGGACAAAATAACGGACATTAACGACTATAAATACTAGCGAACCAACGAGAATTAACTCAGAACGAAACAAGATACTGAAGATGGCACATAGCCGAAACCGGTTTATAACCAAATCAAACTTGACAAGGGATGACGGAAATTCGTTCCGCAATACATCCCTTCTTTTTCTCTCCCCACGCACACTGGGGCCACTTATATATACGAGGACGCTCAAAATTCTGAAATCAACTTTTTTACATCAGAATAACTTTATCTGCACTAAAGCAGTTAAGCAGTGGCCGCTGTGGTGCAGTGGGTAGAGTGCTCGCCTGCTATGCCAGAGGTCTCGGGTTCAAACTACGGTCCGAGCAAAACACCAAAACAATTTTTCTAATTAGTAAAAATCCAATTATTGGGTTTTTTAAGAGCAGCGGTCACCTCTCGGCAGTGGGCGGCATACCCTCCGAGAGTATTTCTGCCATGAAAAGGCTTCTCACAAAAAATGCATTCGCCGTTCGGAGCCGGCATAAAACTGTAGGTCCACCCAATTAGTAGGAAAAACAAAAAGGAGCACACCTCGAATTGGGAGAGAAGCTCGGCCATAAAACTCGTCAGAGTTATAATAGCGCCATTGTATTATTATTATTACATTATTATATTATAAAGCAGTTAATCTATAGCATCTTAACCCATTGACGGTCATGAGTTAACCCGTTGGTGACCTATGTTTTTTATTTTAGTTTCGAGTTTAATTTTCTTGAATCAGAATCGGTATATCGATACTAAAATAGTAAATCCCAAGAATTTGAACCCCTTAACGACCACGCATTAACCCATTTTTAACCAAATTTTTTCACTTAATTCTTAGATTAAAATATTTAAATCATATTAGTTGTATCTATACTAAAACTAGTAATCTTTGGAATCTTAACCCATTAAAACGGTCATGAATTAACCCATTGGTGACCAGCTTTTTTTAAGATCTGTAAATAAATTATTTAAATCACAATTAGTATGTCTGTGGTATGGTGGCCGCTGTGGTGCAGTGGGTAGAGTGCTCGCCCGCTATGCCATAGGTCTCGGGTTCAAACCCCAGTCCAAGCAATCACCAAAAAAAATTTACTAATTAGTAAAAATCCAATTATTGGTTTCTTAAGAGCAGCGGTCACCTCTCGGCAGTGGGCGGCATACCCTCCGAGAGTATTTCTGCCCTGAAAAAGCTTCTCATAAAAAATGCATTCGCCGTTCGGAGGTGTAGGTCCACCCAATTGGTAGGAAAAACAAAGGGGGCACACCTCGAATTGGGACAGAAGCTCGGCCATAAAACTCGTCAGAGTCATAATAGCGCCATTGTATTATATTATTATTATATTAGTATGTCTGTACAAAAATAGCCAATGTGTATTATATTAACCCATTAGCGGCTATTTATTAACCCATTGATGAAATATGCAGGTGCAGGTACATATGTATGTATACAAAAATGGTTTTCTCCAATTTTTTGTTTCGAGATATTAAAAATTGTCTGTTGTCACAAGTATGTTTATATGGGAATTAGGAGTTTCACCATTAGCGTTTTAAGCAGAACACGTATTTCCCCACACATTTTCATGCCTAACATAAAAAAAAAAAACAAAATTGTAGTAACACAACTTGTGCTTCAAAGAACTCATATTGTAATCCAACTTACAAGTCTAAATTAAAGAAACCTGGCTTGACAAGTAGCCTTAACCACAATTTGTAATTAAAGTAACCAGCAAATAATGGATCAACTAAATTTAAGATAGAACAGAATCAAATTCAACCAGATATAGGTGTTTTTTTAAACTAAAATTGGAATGCAATTTTTAAACTCACTTTTTTTTTAAATGCGCACTTTGCTTTTGGTTCTGAACTCGGATTGTTTGTCACAAAGGACCATGTTTTACTGCTGCATTTTTACAATTGCTACTTTTTTGCGCAAATTAAAAAAAAAATCCATTTTGAAAAAAAATATTTAAAAAAAAAGAGGTACGTTTAGTTTTATACTAAAAATTAATTTTTTAAAACATCTAGTTCCAAAAAAAAAACACTCATCGATTATATAAGCTTCACTTAATGTTATGGAAAATGCAGAATAATAAAATTTTATATCCTTCTCTTACACCAGCTATTTCAAATACACATTAAAATTTCACACTTTGGAAATAAATTATTTTTTGGAAAATTTGCCATGTTTGTGTATGGATAACTCCCAACTGAAAAACGATAGAAAGCTGAAAATTGGGCCAGAAGTGTAGAATTTTATAGGGAACAATACTGCGTTTTTATTTTGTTGAAAAACTCATTATTTAAAAACTGAATTTTGAGCACGCTCTGCTCCAGTGTGCCACGCCAAGCACATACCAACCACAAGAGTTACATATACCTACTACAAACTGAGCTAAATAGTGGGCGTATAATAACGGCCAAATCCTTAGCTGACTAAATGCAACAAATTTGCTAAATGCAATAAAATTTATTTGTGTATGTGTGTTAGTGTGTATGGGGCTGGTTCTCATCCGCTTTGGCAAATGGGCAGGAAATATTTTATGTAAAACATGCAGGTGCATATGTAGTACGTAATACGGACATAATTTCAAAAAATACATACATCCATACATATGAACAATATGCATTATATTGAAGAGGAATGTGTGCAATGTAGAAACGTCAGACAAAGAGGCAACAACCAACAGCCAACAGCACCTGTCAAACTACCGCAACATTGTAAATGAGTCCGTTGAGGGAAAATGCAGGGAGACGCATGAAGAAGCGTGAAAGAGTGTGTGGCAGAGGAAGGCATGTTATGTACATATGTATGTATGACGCTCTGGTTTATGGCTTTTGTGGCGTATGTGCTTATATTGATAGCCTCCCTAATGTGTGTATGTGCTACTGTGTGTGTGTGTGTGTCTGTGTGTTTATGTGGCTTTCTGCCATTTTTGAGGTTAACATAATTTAAATGAACGTTTTATATATTTGCTGCCAATGTGTTGCAGCAGGGCTGGAAAAAAAGTTTGCTTGTGCTGCTGCCCTACCAATGTTGCACGTTCAAATTGTTGTTGCTGTTGTTGCGTGTTGCTTGTTGTCTTTTTTCTTTTGTTTTTGCTGCACGGCAACTCATCATGTTGAGGTTATTTTGGTTGCTTACTTTTATAACTTTTTTTTTGACGTAGAATAGGTCTCTACTTAAGGCAAGAGTGCGCTGTTTTTAAAATGAATTTTTTTCAAATCAAACTAAACTCTTTTCAATTCAAGTTAAACTTTAAATTCAAATTAAACCTATTCAAGTCAAATAACACATTTGTCAAATGAACTGTTTTGTAAACAACCGAAACATTTTTCATATGGAATGAAACTTTTGAAAGTATGTATATGAAAACATTTCGAACTCTTGAAACCAAACGAAACTTTTTTCAAGTAAAACCAAACTTTTTTCAAATCAAGTTAAACACTACAAAACTTTTTTCAAATGGAATCAAACTTTTTTGAAAGTAAATAAAACTTGTTTCAAAGTAAATTAAACCTTTTTGAACTCTTGAAATAAAATTAAACATTTTTGAAGTAAAATGAGGCTTTTAATTTGAATGAAAATGAAATAAAACATATTTTAAATCAAATGGAACTTTTTTTCAAATCATATTAAACTTTTTCAATTCAAATTAACTTCTTCAAATCAAATTAAATATTTTTGAAATCAACTGAAACCTTTTTCAAATCAAATTAAACGTTTTTTTTTTAAATCAGATGAAATATTTTTCAAATCAAATTAAACTTTTTTCAAATTAAATTAAACTATTTTCAAATTAACCCAAACTTTTTTAAGTCAAACGAAACTTTTTCAATTCAAATTATACTTTTTAAATGAAACTAAATTTGCTCAAATAAAATGAAATTTGAATTTTTCAAATGAAAATTTTCCCAATCAAATGAAAGGTGTTTGAAATCAAATGAAACTTTTTCAAATCAAACGAAACGTTTTCAAATCAAACTAAACTTTTTAAACCAAATGAAAAGTTTTTGAAATCAAATGAACCTTCCCAAATCAAATGAAAACAAATGAAACTGTTTCGAACTTAACCGAAATATTTTCCAAATCAAATGAATCTGTTTTAAATCAAATTAAACTTCTTTAAATCAAATCTTTAAAATCGAATGAAACTTTTTTTAATCAAATGAAGCATTTTTGAAATCAATTGAAACCTTTTGAAATCAACGGAAATATTTTTTAAATCAATGCAAATCAATGAAACGAAATTTTTTTGAAATCAACGAAAACATTTTTCAAATCAAATGAAACACTTTTGAAAACACATGAAACCTTTTTTAAATTGAATTAAACTTTTTTATATCAAATGAAAGGTTTTTGAAATCAAATGAAATTTTTCAAATCGAATGAAACACTTTTCAAATGAAACTTTTTTCAAATCATTTTTTTTCAATTCAATTGAAACGTTTTCAAATTCAATTGAAAGATCTTTCAAATGAAAAGAAATATTTTTTAAATTAAAATAAACTTTTTTCAAACCAAGCTATACATTTTTCAACTCAAATTGAACTTTTTTCAAATCCACTGAATAATTTTTAAAAGTAAATGAAGCTTTTCCAATTTAAATGAAACATTTTTGAAATAATGCTGAAGATTGAGTTACGTTTAAGTTATGCGGCAGTGACTCCGTTGCAGCACGTAGGCATTACCGAACATTTTGAAGTTGTTGTAGTATTTGTTGTTTATTTGTTACTAAATGTTTTTTCACTTACTTCTTGCTGCCTCTATTTTACGGTTAAAGTACAAAAAGTTCGATTTGCTGGATGGTTTAATTTCAAGCATAATTGCATGTATGTATGTACATGTAGATGGACAGGTTAACTGACAGTACAGCAGATATGATACAAGTGGAAATTCATATATACATATGTAGATACATATGTCGATGAAAATGTATGCGAGTGTGTGTTTGTATGATTACTAATCCTACTTCTACCTTTTAATTTAACCCTTGTAGGTTTTTTCCGCTTTTTTTCCCTTTACCAATTTCACTTCAGCTGCCTCTTCTTCTTCACTCGCATTAACCTCACATTCCACATGCCTGACACACTTGGCAAATATTTAGCTATTTCTAGTTGTTGTTGCTATTGCTGGCATGTTTGCCCGCATATTTTGTTGGTTAAGGTATGTTGTCAAGTCATGTTTACCATAAGATACGACATACAACATATCCTATGTACATATACAACAGCAAATATTAGTGTCCGACCGAAGCTGGAATTTTAGGCCGAAGCCGAAGCCGTAGCCGAATATTCGGCATAATCCTTTATTCGGCCGAAAACCGAAGCCGAAGCCGAATACCAAAATAAGAAAAATATATACTTAAGTATGAGATTTTTTTTATTTCATAACTAGAGCTCGGATAATAGGTGAAAATCGAACGCCTAAAATTATGCTACGTAATGTTTGTGAGCACATCCAGTGGCAAGTTTAAGGGTGGGTGAGGTTCATTCAGGTCTAAGCCCCCGTGAATGCAATTGGATTTTTTGCTTACTAGGATGCCAGAAAA
Organism: Urophora cardui; assembly: GCA_960531455.1. NCBI lineage: Eukaryota > Metazoa > Arthropoda > Insecta > Diptera > Tephritidae > Urophora > Urophora cardui. Next base: position 135,801,912 of record OY482673.1, on the reverse strand, counting down.
ATAAATTATTAAGGTTTTTTATGGGTTGCACGTGAAAAATTGCAAAGAAAGCTACAATAAATAAATATAATAATAAAGAATAATAATAAATAAGGTATATTAAATAAATATATAATTATAAAGAATAAAGAAAAAAATTAAAAATTTGTAGTGACTCGCTTAAATTTGAGACAAAATCCTCGCACGTGAAGGAAAAGCAATTACAATTTCAAACCAAATATATTTTGAATGAATATGAGGCAAGTGCATATTAGCAAATAGAATATATAATACAGCTTTTTAATTTGTAGTGGTCTGACTTTAAACATTTGCATATTTTAGGTAAAAAAAACTTGATTTGAACTTTCCTATTTTTTCTTATGACCATTTCAGGGTTTACAATTTTCCAATTGGATACTCGGCATAATTCCATATCTGTAAAAATGCAAATTTCTGTCGTGGTAAAAACCGTTCTGCATTTTTGTTTATGAGTTATTGGAACATTAACTATGCCATAATTTACTTACTTTTCCCAAATTTTATTTTCATTACAGCTAGTTTTGTTTTGCTTTCAAAAAGCTTGACGATGTGCAAAAATATAAAATACAAAATTGAAATAAATTTTTTTTTTTTTCTAAACGCAAGACGTACGAGTGTTCTTCATACTTTTTTTCAGTAAAAATGTCAAAGAAACTAAATCCCTCTTTGGCTTTATTTCATCACACACCACTGTATGTTTATTCAAACTGCAAATTTGTGTAACATGATTAAGAACTTTTCTAATAAAATCTTCACCATACCAATATGCTACCCCTTTATATTTAAATTGTAATCCCGCCACTGAAAACAACCAAAATTTACAAAATGTAGCATTTTTAGGCGCTTGATTTCACCTATTCTTCCGAGCTCTATTCATAATAATTAATTTTTTTTTTATTTTTTTAATAAACAAAACACCTTACAAAAATACATACATAGTTGTAAACAAAAATAAAAAAAATTCAGTCTTTATGTAGGTAAATAAAATTCAATACTTAAAGTTCAACAGCTTTATGTTGTACGCCAAAAAAAGAGTTTATCTGCTTCGGTGTATAGTTGACCAGCAACTAAGGTTAAGTTAGTCGAACAGCTGGTTGGAATTCTATATGTATACTCAAATTGTATTCCGCCAATCATGGTCTGCGACTTCCGCGAAAATAATTTTTAATGAAGTGATAACCAAGAAAACACAAAATTACCATTATCTCAAAAACCTAACCATAAAACAATAGCAGTACTTGAATTTCTTGGTTATTTTTTTGCTGTAACATAGTATAATACATACATAAAACTATTTTTTTTGAAACTGTATTGAATTTTTACTTATGATCTCTTTGTTGTTATGGCCAATAAGTGAATAAACCACTTTTTCGTGTAATAAACTATGTTTAATTTAATGAAACTTTAAAAGAATTGATCGACACACTAAGGTGACGATATTTAATAATTAGCGTAAGTTATCGTTCGGAATCTTAGGCCTGTTCAATAACAAAAACATATTACTAGAAGTTACGATATTCTGTCGCTTATAAAAAATCAAAAATTCGTAAAATCCAGTCAATTTTTTTTGTTATTAACCCTCGAGTACTCGCGCCTCGTAGAGTAACACGGATTCTCGCGCATGAGCATTTTGCTCACTCGCTCTTGTAATGTAATTTTTCAATGCATTTACATTGTTCATCATTTCCTTTTTTGTCGTAGAAATATTACTAACTAATTGGTTTAGAAGTGGCATATTTATTTAAGGAATTCACCTTTTAAAATTTTATTAAATCAATTGAATAAAACATAAATTTGTTATTTCACATTTCACACATAGTACATTAACAAAATTATTTATTGTAAAAAAAAATAACCAAATAAAATTAAAAAATCAGTCTGCGTTATGATTCACATTAAGGTTGCTTTCGAAGAAAAATAAGCACGTATATCTTACATGTTCCATGCAGAGTAATTTTGCTCATAAAGTTCACCCTCTGTTTTGAACGCCTATTATTACTCCTGAGGCATAGCTCGCAAAGGCCAGGCTTTTTAGTATACTCACTTATGTTGTCCTCTTCTCCAAACTATCGGCGGATTGTTCGGAGGTAGTGTTGTGATCACTTTTTTCTGTTCCGCCATCACTCTGTGGAAATAATTCATTTTCGTCATTGTGTAAGCCTTCGTCATATAACACTTCTTCCAACCAAGAAGCAAGTTGTGAAGAGGCCCTGCCACAATGACGTCTGCGTTCCATTTCAACAGTACTAGCAAATACAAATGAAAATATTGTAAAAATAATAAATACCAGCGTTAAACCCTAGGTTTCCAACAAAAAAATTAAACATAAAATACTTTCATCGTTTCTCGCGCAATGAGCAAAATGCCGCTCTCAAAAAACAATCTCCCATCTGAAGCTGTGATGGTGCACTAACAGAAAGAAATATTCGTTAAAGTGTGAATCACAACCACTTGCGAAGGTACTCAACACATCAAGTGCCAAAAATCCATAGATCATAGAAATTTCGCGAAATAAAAAATTGCTTGAGCAAAATGCTCATAGCGCGAGTGCTCGAGGGTTAAACACATCTATTATTCGGCCTCGACTATTCGGCCGTTTCAGCCGAAGGCCGAAGCCGAAGCCGAATAAAAAATACCAGCCGAATAGGCCGAATACCGAAGCTTGGCCGAATATTCGGTCGGACACTAGCAAATATGCATATTTAGTGGTGCCTCGTTATAACGCGCTGCTTCATATATCATGTGTGCTACCGTTAATTGCAATATTTCCATATTTTTAGGCATATGTGTATGTACGTTCTTACGTGTTTTCGACAAATGCTCGAGGAGTTTATTCTGCGAAATTTTCGTGGGTACTTATTGCGATTTTATATATGTAAGATATTGTGTTCTATAGCTTAAGAATTTAAGTCATCGCTTAAGCATTTTCTACCAAAAAAAAAGTTCTTAAAGTAAGTCTTATTAAATTTCAAGGAGAAAGATTTACAAATGCCCTAATAGCGATTAATGAACGACATAAACAAGAAAAACCCTACATAAGATGTTAAATTTTATCTGTTCGAGATATTTACACCTATATTACCACTAACACTCCGATGGCCACGGCCACTGCCACTGCCACTGCTTCTGCAACATCAATTTGACGAGCGAGCGCAGCGCAATCGTAGATAAGTTAAAAAGTCGCAGACCATGACGGTCTGGTTAGCAGACGCTTACCTATAAAAATTTATTTATGCTAATGCTCTATAATTTCACGCAGCTATCTCTAACAACTAAATATAAAGTAGGTAAGCTTGGCCTTTCCTTGGGTATGAATGAGATGAGTTGAGGTGGTGCGAAATACTCTTAAAGAATAAAAGTGAATGAGCGCAGGATTATGAGTTTGTTAGTTGAATATATTACACTAATACCCGAAGCCCGAAGCGTTAATAAACGCATAAAGTCCAAGTGAAAGCGCATGATGAGCAGCAGGTCGGCCAAACAGCCACCAGCTAGCAAGTCAGTGATGGGCAGACGTATTTCTGAGAAAATAAACTCAATAAACTGGCTTTTTCTAAAGCAGTGAATGGCTAATTTGTTCTCTCACAAGCCAATCAGCACAATTCTTTGTCAGCAGCTTGGGAAATGGTTCTCGTTTTCAAACCTCGCTATCGATAAATGTGTAAGAGATTAATATTCGAGGACGCAGACCTGTTATTTAGTGACTATTTATCAAATCATATTTTGTTTCTGTAGCTCTTTAACGACTGAATACGATTACTTTCTCATTTTAATGATTAACAACTAATTAAATATAAAAGTAGATTATATAATGGTTTAATTAATTTCAGTTGAATGACTTTTTTGATTATTTCATTTCAATTATTTTGAACTTTTTGTGAATACACGAATAATACAATTATTTAATTATTTTCAATTATTTCTGATTTTTTTTAATTATTATATGATTAATAAAAATTTTCGATTGATTTCAATTATTAATCAAATCATATTTTGTTTTTGTAACTCTTTAACTATTAAATACGACTAACCTCACTTTTGTTATGATTAATAGTTAACTCAAGATTAATTACATTAACTAATTGCTAAATTAATTTTAATTGCATGATTATTCCGATTTTTTATTCAATTATTTTTCAATTAATTTTGATTTTTTTAACTGCAGGATTCTTTAAGTTATTTGTTAATTTTTTTGTAACTTTTTAACTATTAAATACGACTAATTTCACATTAACTAATTGATAAATTAATTTTAATTGCAAGATTAATCTTATTTTATATTTAATTATTTTTCAATTATTTCTGATTTCTTTTTCAATTGCAAGATTATTTAAATTATTTGATAATATTTTATTTCTTCTGTTGATTTTTTTAATTATAATAATAATAATAATAATACAATGGCGCTATTATAACTCTGACGAGTTTTATGGCCGAGCTTCTCTCCCAATTCGAGGTGTGCTCCTTTTTGTTTTTCCTACTAATTGGTTGGACCTACAGTTTTATGCCGGCTCCGAACGGCGAAAACATTTTTTGTGAGAAGCTTTTTCATGGCAGAAATACTCTCGGAGGGTATGCCGCCCAATGCCGAGAGGTGACCGCTGCTCTTAAAAAACCCAATAATTGGATTTTTACTAATTAGAAAAATTGTTTTGGTGTTTGGCTCGGACCGTGGTTTGAACCCGAGACCTCTGGCATAGCAGGCGAGCACTCTACCCACTGCACCACAGCGGCCACTGATTTTTTTTTAATTGCATGATTAATTAATCGACTTATTTTCTCGTTTTTGCTTTTCTCTTCAAGCTCATATTTTATTTTAGCCTGCAAATAATAAATTAGAACAATTCACCTATTTGCAAAAATAATTAAAATAATCATATAGAGAAATAATCGCGTAATTTAAAATATTTAATTAAGCATTTAAAAGTAATCAAAGGAACAAAAATAACTTCACAATTAAAAAAAAATCTTGATTAATTTTGGTTATATGTTTATTTCTGATTATTTTTAAATGCCTAATAATCAATTTTAGTTTTTATATTTTAAGAAGTCTGATGAGGGGATGTGGTGGTCTCCGAAATGGATCCATAAATTCTACCAAAAAAATTTTTTTATTTTTCTTAATTAAAAACTGGCCAATAGCTCAATTTTTCTTAATTTAAAACTGGCTCATATAAAATTCACATAAAATAATTTTATATTTTTTTTAATTTAATTGATTATTAGTAGCCAGGTTAATTTAAAACAATTGAAAATAATCATACAATAAAAAAAGTTGTTGATTAATTTTGATTATATGATTTCTGATTTTTTTTTAATGCTGATTAGTTCTAATTTTTTAATTTAATGATTATTATAGTTGTCAGGTTAATGTAAAACAATTAAAACAATTATTAAAGTTAAAAAATCCAAAAAATTAATCATGACTAATTTTAATTGAAATTTAAAATGTTCGATTCAATGCTAGCACAAGGAAATTTTCCAGCAAAACGAAACCTTCGTTATACATACGATATATTTTCCCATCGTTATGTATACGAAATTCAGCCCATTCTCGAAGGTAAATTGTGATGAAAGTGAAGAAGTGATCTTGTTACCATGGTAACATCTAGCTATAACAGCTTTTAATCTCTAACAGTGTTGCCAAATCTAGCGCTTTTCACCGGAAAATGTTGAAGTAGAGCTTTTCATATGAGAATATTTACTCTATCTTATTTTAGGGTGAAAGAAATGCATTTAGAAACGATTTTAACCTAAAATCATCTGATCTGAATAAATACATACATAAGTTATAATAAGGGCGCAGGGATTACGGAAAAGAGCCTTGTCACTGCTTGTCGACAACACTTTTATTATACACTCATTAAATTAACTCACAGCAATGCGAACGTTTACCCTCTTACAGCGCTATAAAAGGTGATGTCTACTGCAATTTATTTCGTACATACCCATAAAAAGTGTGTCCAGACGGTTGATGGTCGACCGACCGGCAGTCAGCTAATATGATATCCCATACGAACGTCGGTGTATTACTTCACTGATAGTTATGCGTATGTACGTACATACGTACTTTCTTCTTATTGCCCTCAATGCGTTTGTAATTTCCCCAGAGTGTATTTGACTTTGACGACTTAAGTTGTAAAAACTTTAACATTATCATTTTGTTTTTAGCAAAGAAAGTGCTAGTAAAATGAATGAGAATGAACAGTACTTGTGAAAGATAAACAAAGGTATAGGCAGAGAATCTTTGGCAGAGCAGAGCGTATCCCATGATTGCTGATTACTTGTTACATACTCGTATAAAAGTAACAACTTAGAGTGTAACAGTGTACTTTAGCTCACTGGACGCAGAAGTTCGACTTAAAGCTTTATATACATACATCTGTATGTCATGCTTTAGCTTCTTTTGCTGATCCATTCCCTACTCTTCTCTTCTTGGTATTACTTTCAATTTTAACAAATTTGACATATTACTTGCCATTGATCTGGTCTTCATCATTGCTGCTGCTTGATTTTTATCTATATGCACTTATGTACTTGTCTTAGCTTTGCCAGTCAGTCCATGCCATGGGCGGCCATCAACATTCGCTTTGTAATATCTTACCTTTCGTCTGTTTAGTTTTGCGTGTAAAGCGCTTTGTGCACGGGCATGTATGTATGTAGACAGTGTTTGTTCGTCCTTGCAACAATTTTCTTTGCTTTTCTTAGTTTTTTTTTTTTATTTTAGTTTTACTTTCTTGCCAATTTGTTGACATATCACATTACACAAGCAAAGCATTGAAAACGAAAGTACATACTACATACCTAAATCTTTTGCTAAAGTTCAAGGCAGCAAGCAAGTTCGAAGACGATTTTCTTGATGAGCGTGTGTTGTTTTATATCAATATCTGATATCTTGCAAACAATTTGACTAGATTTTTTTACTTGGTTTTTCATTAATAATATAATTGGAAAAAGTTCAGTCATCGCTTGTTGGTTTGGCCCTTCTTGCTAATATGTCACTTAAATTGAAGCCAAAGGGGCCTTGAAAAGAATGTTTTAGTTGAAATTTGAACTCAGCGCCATCTGGTGGGTTTTTAAGGGGTCGGCTTTCCATTATTCCAGTACGCCCTTAGAAAAATGACTTATGCAGGGCGGTGGAGGGGTTATCACAGATCTTAAAACTGAAAACCAAACTTGCCGTAGGCTTACATATAGCTCACGAGATATTCCTTCTTAAAGTTGTGAAAATACTACGCAGAAGGACATCACCGTGGTGGTAGCCACGGTTGGGGCACACGTCCGGAGGGATGGCGTAGCCCAGGGTTATTTTTTATAAGCGCGGCCGAAGGCCGCCAACGCAGAAGTTTATTTTTTTGCGAAATTTTCGCTAAACTGCATGTGTGGTGAAATTTGTATGTGAACTTTAACAGCAAATATCTATATACTATACTATAGGCCTCCGGTAGGTGGGGTCTTTAGTTTTGTGATCTGGGGGCATCCCCTACCCCCCCTAAAAAACCGTTTTTTTCTAGCCGTGGGGGTCTCGTCTAAAATTTTACCTATCTCGGAAACCATAAGCCTCCGGCAAGTTTGGTTTTCAGATTTGGGATCTGTGAGAGATCCTCTACACCCCTGTATAAGTCATTTTTCTCGGGGCGTGCTGGAATAATGGACAAATTTCCCTTTTTAAGTGTTAGAAAACATCTTTCGAAAATTTCTCGTATATGTTTGTTCCGCACAAATTCACAAACTTCACTCGACGATCCGTTGGTTGCCAATATATACTTCTAGTTTGTGCTAAATAGACCTATAAAGGCAAAAATTAGTTCAGAGTTGATTTCAGCGCCATCTTTCGAGTTTTTAGGCCTATAAGATTTCTCAGAGAATTCAATATGATTTGAAAGAGTCAATTAAGTCCATTCGAAAATTGATTAGTTGGCAATATATACATAAAATTTGTCTCAAATAAACCTAATAATGAAGCACTTAGTCCAATTTTGAAATTAGCGACATCTAGCGAGTTTTAAAACCAACTATAGCATTTATCTGAAAAATATCACTTATTCCGTATTTTCATGCTTTCTCTTTCTATATGTTAATTAGAGATTCGTTAGGTACACTCAGCAATATGGAGATCTGTACGAAGAGGCAAAGTCTCCAAACTATCTATATAATAAAATTATTGGGGGTTTTTATGCTATATTTTTTCTCACTAGATGGCGCATGAGTCGCGATATTCGGAAAATTCGTATTTATGGTCCATAAAGGTAAAGGTAAAGGTAAAGGTAAAGGTAAAGGTAAAGGTAAAGGTAAAGGTAAAGGTAAAGGTAAAGGTAAAGGTAAAGGTAAAGGTAAAGGTAAAGGTAAAGGTAAAAGTAAAGGTAAAGGTAAAGGTAAAGGTAAAGCTAAAGGTAAAGGTAAAGGTAAAGGTAAAGGTAAAGGTAAAGGTAAAGGTAAAGGTAAAGGTAAAGGTAAAGGTAAAGGTAAAGGTAAAGGTAAAGGTAAAGGTAAAGGTAAAGGTAAAGGTAAAGGTAAAGGTAAAGGTAAAGGTAAAGGTAAAGGTAAAGGTAAAGGTAAAGGTAAAGGTAAAGGTAAAGGTAAAGGTAAAGGTAAAGGTAAAGGTAAAGGTAAAGGTAAAGGTAAAGGTAAAGGTAAAGGTAAAGGTAAAGGTAAAGGTAAAGGTAAAGGTAAAGGTAAAGGTAAAGGTAAAGGTAAAGGTAAAGGTAAAGGTAAAGGTAAAGGTAAAGGTAAAGGTAAAGGAAATAGAAAGGGTAAGGTAGAGGGAAGTACTCATTATAACATAAAAATATTTTTCGTCTCTGCGAAGCGAGACGTGCATTTACTAAGGTTTGCGCACGATGAAATTAGTGCACAAAATATTTGAAATAACATGTAAGTTAGATAATATATTAAAAGTTAATGCACGGGATTCTAAAATAAATTAAATTTATGTTTATAGTTATTAAACACATTTTTCAAATTAATGCGTTTTTATGCACAATTTAGCTTTTTTCAATATGCCTCCCATTAGCCTTCAAACTGTAACTTCGGAAACTTTTTTGCTTGAAGATAGCCATTTTTTTACAAAATTGTTAGTGGTTTCAGTAACTTGTTTTGTGCCCTTCATAATCCTTTTTACTAGAGCCAAATATCTTTCGATGGGTATGAGCTCCGGGCAGTTAGGCGGATTGGCTTGTTTGGGCACAACAACTATATGGTTCTTTTCATGCCCCTGATCTACCGATTTGCTATAGTGGCACTAAGCTAAGTCAGGCCAAAAAAGTAGATACGTCATCCTGTCTTATGAATGGCAAAAGTCGTTTTTGCAAACACTCCCTTTTATATAATTCACTATTAATTGTTCCCATTGTAACAAAAGAGATGCTTCTTTTACCACAGCTACAAATGGCTTGCCAAACCAAAAATTCTTAGGAAACTTTGTTTTATTTTGGGTCTTGAACTCCTCCTGCACATTCCTCTACGGTCTACGGCAAAAAAATCAACACCTGGTAGTTGTGAAAAGTCTCCAAGCACATACGTTTCAAATCAATCAAAAATTTTGAGAAAATCTAAGTGTAGTGGTTTGGCCCGCTCTTTTGCCGTGTTGTTCTTTTTTGAATTTCTGTCAGGCACATTCTGTACTTTATAAGACTTAAGCCCTTCCTCCTTCTTAACCTTCCTGATGAATGCCTGGGAGCATTACACTTTTTCAGCCACTTTTCTACCAGATATGTTGGGATTTTTCCTGAGAAGGGTTATAATCCTTTTGACGACGTTCAGATCTTTAAAGCCCTTGTTTTTACCACTTCCACCTTTCCTAACGACAGTTAGACGTTCATTATATGTTTTGATAACACGCGACCCTGTATTTCTGGAAACCTTTAGTTTCCTAGCGATTTTTTTAAATGTCCAGTTCGGATTTTCGTTATGAAATCGAATTATTTTTTCACGCACTTCTATTTCTCTGTTCATATTTGCCACAAAACGTTTTTGAATCTTTAGAAATTTGGCACTAGTATTTGTATACATTTAGTAAAGCCATCTTATGTTACAAAAAAACTAAATTTGGAGGTTGAAAATTTTTACAAGTCGAAATGTATGCACTAATTTCATCGTGCGCAAACCTTATGTAGTTAATCTATAATTTCAAAAAAATTCTCTCAACGAAGCCAATAAATCCCCTTCATCATAAATATGTAAATAAATCACAAGCCAAATAAAATTAAGTCATTAATTCAAACTACTCATAAATTTGTTAAGTGCGCTATTTTCCAAATGACTAACGAGTTTGTATTTATAAATACCAATAAGTCACGGAAGGGGAGAGTACTTCTTCGCCACAACACTTATGCGCCAGAGAATTATTTATGAAACGCAGCAACAAAAATGAACGCATGAAAACAAAAAAATAAATGAAAAGGAATAAATAAATAATGCGCGTAGCAAAAGTGTGAACGAAAGTGTTGCAAATAACATTTCAGTAAATATAAACACTTGAGAGAAAACAGTTACTGGCTCGCTCCTGCTAACGCAAGTGGTACTTAAAGGTAAAAGGATTGGGAATAAATTGAAAGAAGAAAAAACACACACGAAGCAAAAGAAAAAGGGGGAGCAGCAGCAAAAAGTATGATGTAAGGACGCATAAATAAGCGACGACACACTTTTTGAATTGCAAAATCAAAAAATGAGGAGAAGGAGGTGCAATGTGCCATTCACAAGGACGATGTGGGCGTGCGATATCATATTGAATTTCATATTTATGTATTTATAAGCAAAAATAAGTGTGAATATATGAAGAAAAAAACTGAGAAAATTCAAGAGCAAAGGGTGTGCTAGAGGAAGGAAATCAAGCAATGCGAGTCAAAAATGTAAAAAAATAAATAAATAGCATACTTTCAGGCGTTAAAGCTTAATATTATTATTAGAGCTCGGAAAAATAGGTGAAATCAAGCGCCTAAAAATGCTACATTTTGTAAATTTTGGTTGTTTTCAGTGGCGGGATTACAATTTAAATATAAAGGGGTAGCATATTGGTATGGTGAAGATTTTATTAGAAAAGTTCTTAATCATGTTACACAAATTTGCAGTTTGAATAAACATACAGTGGTGTGTGATGAAATAAAGCCAAAGAGGGATTTAGTTTCTTTGACATTTTTACTGAAAAAAAGTATGAAGAACACATTTTGTATTTTATATTTTTGTACATCGTCAAGCTTTTTGAAAGCAAAACAAAACTAGCTGTAATGAAAATAAAATTTGGGAAAAGTAAGTAAATTATGGCATAGTTAATGTTCCAATAACTCATAAACAAAAATGCAGAACGGTTTTTACCACGACAGAAATTTGCATTTTTACAGATATGGAATTATGCCGAGTATCCAATTGGAAAATTGTAAACCCTGAAATGGTCGTAAGAAAAAATAGGAAAGTTCAAATCAAGTTTTTTTACCTAAAATATGCAAATGTTTAAAGTCAGACCACTACAAATTAAAAAGCTGTATTATATATTCCATTTGCTAATATGCACTTGCCTCATTTTCATTCAAAATATATTTGGTTTGAAATTGTAATTGCTTTTCCTTCACGTGCGAGGATTTTGTCTCAAATTTAAGCGAGTCACTACAAATTTTTAATTTTTTTCTTTATTCTTTATAATTATATATTTATTTAATATACCTTATTTATTATTATTCTTTATTATTATATTTATTTATTGTAGCTTTCTTTGCAATTTTTCACGTGCAACCCATAAAAAACCTTAATAATTTATTTTTCTGGCATCCTAGTAAGCAAAAAATCCAATTGCATTCACGGGGGCTTAGACCTGAATGAACCCCACCCACCCTTAAACTTGCCACTGGATGTGCTCACAGACATTACGTAGCATAATTTTAGGCGTTTGATTTTTCACCTATTATCCGAGCTCTAATTATTATATAGTGCGCTGAGGCAAGACAAGTGTTGGCAAGACAGCTTTGACGCTTATGAGTGACGGTAAATGGCACTAAAAAACGAACAGAACATGCTGCAACATGTTGAATTGACAGTGTCTGTGATGACGGCAGAAGCACGTACACAAAAAATATTCATATGCACACCGAAGGAAGCGTCAAAAACGATAACGGAAATGTAAGGCTACATTGCGTATACTTGAGCGGTTGAACGCAAAAACAAAACAAGAAGAAAACAAATCAAAAAGCAAAAAATCATAAACAAATTTTGACTCACAAGCAATTGACACCCTTTTTTTCGATTTGACACTCACCGTTGTTGCTGCTGCTGCCATTTTTATGGCGCACAAGGGCAGACTTGAAGGACAGACTCGAAGGTTGTGCTGCGGAAATTTCTTTGCTAAGCTATAAGGGTAATTTTCAATGAATTACCAACAACAACAGCAGCACGCAAAATGATAGTAAATAAGTTGAACATTAATATTTGCAAAGCGTTTGCATATTCAATAAACAAAATAAATATGCATTAGCGATGTGATTGCAGCAGGAGAAAGTCAAGCGGAAGAAAGCAGCGACAGTATGAGGGTAGCGGTGATGGGGATGTTGGTGGTGGATCTTACGCTTGGCTTAGTTTGTTAAGGGGTTTGTGTGAATGTATTTCTTTTGGCATAATTCTTAGATGGGATTTGGTTATTAGAAAAATATGTTGCGTAGGAAATAAGGAAAGGTATTGGATATTTGGTTATATGCACTTGTGTATGTATTGGTATATCAAGCAAAATTTTTTTAAAACTAAATAAAGAAAACTGATTATCATGGAAATGAAAGTAAAATCGAATCAAGCAAAATCAATCGCTTAACCTCTCTCCTATATATATAAAGTAGAAAATATCTCGATCGCAGTGACGGACGCTTTATACAAGCCGAAAAGCCCGGCATGCATAAATATTTTTATTCATTTTATTTTACGAATTTCTCTAAAATCTGTTTATTTTACGCTTGAAATCTGTTTACTATTTAAGTTCCTCAATTTGTTTACTGCTCAAGTTCTCATGACGCGTTAGACCACCAGCAATATTCACGTTGTAACGTAGCATTACAATAATACAGTCCCCACTGTAACATCCGACAACTTACGCCTAAACGAAATATAAATATAACCGTGTGCAGAATGACTTGATGTCCTCAAAAACACAATATGAATCAAAATATCGAAAGTAAACGATTCATTACTGACTTACATCTAGCATATCGCTAGCTTAGAGTGCAAATTGTGTAAGTCCATTTTTCAAACTTTGTAGGAGAGACAAAAAACAAAAAGTAAAAAAATTTCGAAGCGAAAAAAAAATTTACTGTTCATGTAAATATTTAGGACTTACACAATTTTCTTTGCTTTTCGGACTTACACACTTTGCGTATCACTGAATAACAAAGAGCAGAAATATGACAAGAGTCACAGACTTGTTTTGCGTGGTGCGTATTTGATTTTTCTAGCGTTCTACATAAAAATACACTTTTTCCTGAAATTGGACTTACACAGTTTGCACTCTAAGCTAGCGATATATAGAAAGTCGAGAACTATTTAGGGTGAGCTGCTTTTGAACAGGACTCCGATGTAGAAGGTTTATTGGTGTATACATCTATTCAAAAAGTAACATGCTCCTCTGACCTCTGAAGTCAGTATTTAGCTTTTCGTTAAACCAACTCTAACTTACAAAAAAATACCTTGAATTATAACTTAACTTAAGAAATGGTTGAAAATTAAAAAAACAATTGAAACAAGAATAACACGTAAGAGCGCGGCTGTCTTCGGCCGTACCGAAGACTTCATACCTTTCATGAATAGGTCTCACCTATATTGAGCTCGATAGTTCATAGTAACATCCTTTAGATCGATATGGGTACGAACACAGCAAAATTCCAAGCACATACCTGCTTAAATGGAGAAGATATACCTCAAAATGTCTATATCTGAACAATCGGTTGTATGGGAAATATATGTTATAGTGGTCCGATTCGCCCGATTCCAACAAATGGTCAGCTTCTCCTAAGAATACACTCACACTACGAATTTCACGCAGATATCTCGAAAACTGAGGGACTAGTTTGCGTTCACACAGACGGACAAACGGACAGACGGGGTATATATTTTAGTGGGTCTGTCACGCCTCCTTCTGGTACTTTCAAGATTTTTATTTCGGCACAAAGTTATAATAACATTTTATTCTCACTCAATACTTTTGTTTTTAGGTGAGCGTAGGCTTAACTAAAGAGACTACTAAGACGATGTAAGCCTGAATTCAAAAGTATGCCAATGATTTGCTTAGCAAGTTAACAATATTACAATCGAGATAAAAAAAGGTCCACAACAAGAATAATCTGCAAGAGAAATAGACCTTAATCAAATCATAATCAGCTTTCGGCAGCTAAGCAGCGTACATCCGCTTAGCTTCATATTTCCTTTAAGCTTAATGTAAAATTGCATTACAACAAAAAAAGCAATACATTGATTTATTAAATAAAAGTAAATTGAAAATGTAAAAAAAAAAAAAAATAAAATAAACCAAGGGATAACGAGATGTTCACATGCAATGCCAATTATGAAAGTAAACACACGTGTGCAGCGCAGTTTTTCTTTTTTTTCAAAACCAGACGCTTGCAAGAACAAAAATCACTCGAGAGCATTTCCACCCTTTTGTCGGTGTGTGCCTAGGCTGGCGGCCAATATGAGAATTATTATTTTTACTGATGTGCATAGATATGTATGCATATGTGCTTCTTTCTTTTTTCCAATGCCTATTTTCAATGCCAATGCCGACGATAAACATTGACGAGTTTGTAAATTTTCACAATCTGATTTGCTTATCAGATGTGAAATGCGATATGCCATTGACTCAAGTAGATATTTTTGTTATGTAAAAAACGTTGAAAAGAAAGACAAATCAAATATTGAAATAGTCATTGGCAGCACATGCACAACAACTAAAGCTAAAGAGGGTTCACATGCGCGCTATGTTTATGATTAAAATCTTACAAGCACCAGCACTTGACTTCCTTCCTTCCTGCCGGCTAAGCCAAATCGAATGGAACTAAAAATGCAGAGAAAAACAAATATATTAACTAATGCACAATGCTGTCAAGTTGACAGCTTAGAAATGTCAGTAACGTATGGTGTGTTGGTTGGCTGGCTGGCTGACATCTCGTAAGACAGTTGGCGTGCCGCTTGGCTGAATGCGTTGCGTTGACACACGCGTTATTAATGTGTGAGCGAGGTAATCCTCAAAAGCACACGGAAGTTGGTAGATAGAAAGGAAAAAATGTTGCAAAAAGAAAATAAAACAAGTAAAAGCGCGGCTGGCTTCGGCCGTACCGAAGACTTCATACCTTTCATGAGTGGGGAAATGAAAAGTTACTTATGTATGTACATAGCCTGATTAAGTTTAATTTATAATTTTAATTCTGTGGGTTATTTATGGAAAGATTTATTAGAAAAAATGGTGTCTTGGCTATTTAAATGGAGGAGCTACACACCAAAATGTCCATATCTGAACAATCGGTTGTATGGGAGGTATATGTTATAGTGGTCCGATCTTGACAATTTTCGGTAATCCCGTTTGGCCCCATATGGGTACAAATACTTCAAAATTTCACACCGTTAGCTGTTAAAATGGAGGAGTTATACACCAAAATGTCCATATCTGAACAATCGGTTTTAGGGGAGCTATATGTTATAGTGGTCCGATCTTGACAATTTTCGGTAACCCCGTTTGGGCCCATATGGGTACAAATACTTCAAAATTTCAGGCCGTTAGCTGTTAAAATGGAGGAGTTATACACCAAAATGTGCATATCTGAATAATCGGATGTTGTGGAACTATATTTTATAGTGGCCCGATCTTGACAATTTTCGGTAACCTTGTTTGGGCCAAAATGGGTATGTCTACTTCAAAGTTTCACGTCCTTAGCTGTTTAAATTGGGAAGTTATGCACAAATTACATCCAAAAATTTCATGTATATCTGAATAATCGGTTGTTTTCTATATGTTATAGTGGTCCGATTCGGCCGGTTCCGACAAATGATCAGCTGCATATAACAACATACCTGTATTCCGAATTTCATTCAGATATCTCAATAACTGAGGGACTAGTTTGCGTTCACACGATTCTCGTGATTCTGACCATATCGGTATTTTGGTGGGTCCCCCACGCTTCCTTCCGGTACTTTCGGCAAAAATTGTTTGGCACTAAATTATAATACCATTTCATTCTCATGAAAGGTATAATTAAAAGGATATTGATGTCTTAGCAAATAAATAGCTTGTTAGAATATCTGCAAAAAACAGACCATTCTAAACTGACAGGCTCAATGCCAACAGTCCGTGCTTTCCGCTCGACCTTTCTTACACCAAATTACGCTACCATTGATTTCTTCTACGGAAATTGCAACATATTTCATCGAAATTGCTTTTCTTTTAGCACCAAAAATCAGTCAAATCTGCCACTCTTCGTATATAAAAAAAAAACAACACCGAAAAGGTAAACTTTTTGACTCTCCACACACGAAACAAAGATTCCATAAATCCAAATAAAGTTTGGCCAATAAGCCGACACGAACATTTCATGCACAAAAACAATAAATGAAAAAAAGAAGAGAAAAAAAAAACATAAAACAATCGAACAATAAGTTTTAATCAATAAAAGCCGATACGCAATTCAGATTAGATCAACAAAATGCAACAAGAAATCAGTTTAGCTCAAATAAGCTTCATTGGCTATGAACGAACGCGTGTCTCACTCGCTGATTGTTTGCCACTCGCTGATTGACAGCAACGATTGATGCGCTCGCTTGTTCGTTTGCAGCTAACAACACTTGAGTTGATCCCTCTGGCCGCGATAAGAGCCAATGGTGGTTGGTTTTGTTTTTTTTTTATACTCAGCTGTACTAGTACACAGAGTATTATAGTTTTGATTTCCTAACAGTGGATTGTAACAGAATGAAATAATCGAGATAGATATAGACTTATATATATCAAAATGATCAGGGTGAAAAGAGAAATCGATTGAGCCATGTCCGTCCGTCTGTCCGTCTGTCCGTCCGTCCGTCTGTGAGCACGATAACTCGCGCAAAAATTGAGATATTTTGATGAAATTTGAAATGTAAGTTGGTATCAAGACAGGAACGGATGGTATTGAAAATGGGCGAAATCGGACCATGACCACGCCCACCTCCCCTATATAGTAAAAATCGGAAATTTTGTATCTCAGTCACTAATAGAGCTAGAGTGATAAAATTTCACACACGTATTGAGCTCAGGCCCTTATGAAGAAATATGGTGAAATTTTGGAAAATGGGCGGTGCCACGCCCACTTATTAAGGGGCAAACATTGAAAGTTTTATGAGTCATAACTCAGAAACCGTTGAAGATATATCGATGAAATTTGGTAGGCGTGATGTACTTACCTAGGCAAATGTTTGGACGAAAAATTGCCAAAATCGGTTGACGACCACGCCCACTTTTATATATGGGTATTATAAAGTGACCTAATAAAAGCATTTTAAACGATATCTCTGTCAAATATAAAGATATATCATTGAAATTTTATGGAAGGTGTCCTATGGACATAAAACAAAAAATACAAAAATGTTGGAAAATGGGCGTGGCACCGCCTCCTTTTAGAAGCAAGAATATACGAGATTTCTGAGCCCATAACTCGACAAATAATCGATATATTATGACGAAACTTGGTCTATACACTTTCACTACTTGTAGTAATACGTGTTCAAAATTTTACCAAAATCGGTTGACGACCACGCCCTCTTTTATATATGGAAACTATAAAGGGGCCTAATAAAAACATTTTAAGCGATATCTTTGTCAAATATAAAGATAATTCATTGAAATTTTGTGGCATGAGTTCTACAATAGATCGGAAACAAAAAATAGAAAAATTTCGGAAAATGGGCGTGGCACCGCCTCTTTTCAGACAAAGGAATCAACGAGATTTCGGAGCCCATAACTCGACAAATAATTGAGATATTATGACGAAACTTGGTTTATACACTTTCATAACTTGTGTTAATGGACACGCAAAAATTTATCGAAATCGGTTTATGACCACGCCTACTTTTTAACAAAGATATTTCTGGAACACCCTTTGGGAATTTGTAACAAGACTTCTTTGTAACTAGAAGTCATAAAGGAATGAAATTTTGCACAAAGAATAATATTCATATGCGTAGTTGGATGACTGATAAAAATGTTGAAAACGGGCGTGGCTACGCCCACTTTATGCGGCACTCGCTTTATATAAAATACACCCTATATCGAACAAACGCAAACAAACAATGAAAGTATACAGCTGAGTATCTAATGTTCGATTCCACTCGAACTTAGGCTTCCTTACTTGTTTTTTTTGGATTCTTTTTTGGGGTTCAATAATTGAAAGGTGATTGACAGCAAGCGGCGCGCGTTTTGTCTTGTCCTTTTTTCTGCTGTTGCTATTGTTTTTGTCGCATGTGTTGCAATGGAATTTAATATTGGTTTGACGTTTGGGTTGCATGACGCGGGGGTTGCATATACTAAGTGTATGTGTGGGAAGAATTCTACAGCTTATAATTGGAGTTTTTTGACTGTTGAGTGTTGTTTTGCTGAATTTAGCGGCAATTGATATGAAATATTTGCTCATTTAGTTGTTTCTTCTTTCAATTGTAGGAAGCGTAAGCAATTGTCAGTAGAACTTCTGTGAGTATTTTTATCGTTACAAAAACAACAATGATCTCAAATAATATCAATCCCTTTTAGAAAGCTGGAAGTTTGAGTTGAACAACCTCTGTTCCGACAATGTAATGTAGGTAACAATCCTTAATACCCAAGAGCATAAAAAGGTTCAAGTGTATGCCCTCAGTTGACCCTTTGCCAACTTAATAGTAGTGACCAAGTTATTATCGTGCCTGTTTGGCTGCATTTTTCCCGAATAAATCTCTTAATCAGAACCTAGCATTTTATGCGAGCAAATGAGAAACATCAAACACATTTTAACCAATGTATCGCAAATCGCTCCGCGCACTCCCACACAATCTCTCTCCTAATTTTCCGGACTCTGCTCAAAAATCGCTTTATTTCGCTTTCTCTCTGGACTGTCTCTTCTTCTTGTTCTTCCATGTCACTCTGCGTCTTCATGTTCTTGGTGAACAATAGCGAACTCTGAATTGGTAGGTTGATATTTGCTTGCTGCTTAACTAATCTCGGATATTTGGTGTTAATTTAGGTGGAATTGTCAGCCTCAGTAACTCCGACCAGAAATACAGACCACCTAATACCACTTGAAACCAATTGGAGAAATAAAAATTCAGAAAATCTTATTACAAACTGAACCGTCTGGTGGAAAGGTTCAGTAATCCAGCAAACACTCGGAGTCATAAAAGAGATAGAAAGGAATCCTAAACCGGAGCGCTCGCACTGACTATGAGCTCATTTTTGAGTCCGAAATGTATGTTTTTCTGTTCTTAAGGTGGTTGCCCGATATGAGTCTAATTATATATATCATATGAGCCTGAATAAGAGTCATAAAAGACTCCAATTGGACTCATATTTCTGACTTTTTCCTTCTTCTATGATTAGTAAAACCAAAGAATTTTTTATGCATTTTTCTTCCCCTTATCCAGTACTCTTCATCCTTTCTCTTTTCGGTTTCCAAACAACAAATAAGCAGTTCCACCCCCGCTTGATCTACTCTTCACTCATTGTGGGAACCTCTTCACATACACCGCTTGCTTTATAGTGTTGTTTATTTTGTATTCTCTCCGGATTCGAACCTGAAATCAACTTGAAATTCAATCCAATTCCATCATATAGTGGGACATTAAACATTGTATTGAACTTTGGTGTTATACTTCCATTTTTTGTTTCGAAAAAAGCATCTATGAATTACCTAAAACTATCATTAAAAAAATTCCTGGAGCTCATATTTCCCACATATTTCGAATTCATATCTGACTCAAAAATTCTGATTCTATTTCAGATTCCTATCGGTCTCCAAAATTATGAGTGCTACAAGAATTTTTGCTGGGAACACTATGACATACATTGAGGGTTATGCAATGCTGCCTCACAGTGGAATTTTTTGGATCATGAAACAGACTGGAACAGATCTGGATGTGTGATATTTCAAAATCATCTTTTGCTTTGAACTATCAAATTTAAATGAGGTAGCCAATGGTTTATTATCCAGCCTTCGAAGGTTTATGTAAACTAGTGGTTTGTACAACACAATGCAGGCTGTCACCAAATTTATTTTGGTTCCTGGAGGTTACAGTCTCAGATAGCACAGTAAGCAATCGAGTACCTATCAAATCACAAGCATATTACCATAATCGATGAGACAGAAGAGCGAATCTTCATTTAGTCTTAAAAGTACTTATTTGAAGAAAAATTGCTTTTTAAATACTATACTCTCGTTATCTACTTCAACATTTATATATATGCATGTTTATTTTCATACCAATTTGCTTTATCAAATTTTATTGTCTGCGCCTATTGTTTCACATCATTTTGTGCAAGTGATCTAGAACAAGCTACTAGTATCTATGTATGTATGTACATTGTAAAAGCGCAAAGGGAGCCCTAACCGCCTGATAATAAACAAATAACAGCCTTATCAGTACACAATTAAAATGTAATGCAAAATGACAGCAAAAATTTCACAGAACCTTAAACGCATTCCCTACACCTCTATTGACTCTTCTACTCCCCCTTCGACTCCTACGCTTTATCGAAAAAGCATGCCTGCGGCATAGACAGACAGTTAACAAACGACGCACACAATTTGGCAGTTCATTATGTTGTACGAGTACAATCGATTTGGAGGAGGTGCCGCCGCCATCGTAGCCGATGATATTCCACAAAAATGAAATTACAATAAAATTACAAATACAAAATGCCAGCTGTTAAACTGTCAATTGATAAGAACGAACGAATGAACGAATTAACAGGCAAAATGCATTCAACCGGGACGACAAGACATAAATTTGTTAGTGTATCGAAGGCTTTGGGTTTTGAGCTTTGTGGGTGGCTGCGCACAGTAGAAGTGTGTTTGGTTGTGGCATGAACTCCCCAGCTGCTTCTTTTCTCCTATATGTAGCTATTTTTGTATGTCTCTATGTATGCTTCTTATCTTTGCATAATTGAAGGCGAAGAGGCATGAAGAATATTTGCTGCGGCAATTAAAAATCGCATTAAATGTGGCAATAGGCATTTACAACAATAACAACAACAGCAAATAAAATTAATTCTGAATACTTTAAAATAAATGTCTCCATTTCGAATTTGCGAAATCGATTGGAGCAGCGGCAGCAACAATTTCAAATACTTACCAAAAACGAAAATACGCCCTTTGAAAGCGAAGGAAATAAAATCAAGAATGCTTGCCAAGAATGCTACCATCCCCCTGCGCAAATGCTTGTAAGAAGTAAAATTAAAAGCTAAAGCATACAATTTCTAATATAAGAAATATGTATGTACTAGTAAACCCTGCCACGCGATGCTGTGTCTTTCGATTACACTGTGAGACAATTTGAGGGTGGAAGACCACATATTGCCACATTTGATACTTTTTTTGATTGTCATTTTAAATTTGACTTCCCTTAAAATTCGCAGAATATGAATAGGCTATAAGCCCATAGAATCTTATTAATAAAATATAAAATGAAGCATATACCTAGATAGTTACTGGTTATTTTTATTTTCTGTGGACCTAGGTTTTTTATACAAAGACTTTGTGCGAGGAGCCCCATAGTGAAGTTTTATGCCGAATAATCTTTTAGAATATGTTAACCTTAAAGCGACCTCCAAAAGGCCATTTGTCCCAGTAGTTTTCTTTCATATGAAAAGATGGCAACCCTTTTTGTAAAAATAATAATAAATTACTAATTTTCAAGCAAAGCCCTTTCATATGACTATAGCGTAAAACTGAATTTTTGAACAGGTGGCAACCCTTTTTGTAAAAATTTTAATAAATTACTCATTTTGAGCTCAAGCCCTTTCATATGGTACCTGAAATTTAAAAATCAAACAAACTATATCGTAAAAATGAAAATTTGAACAGGTGGCAACTCTTTTTGTAAAAATTATTATAAATTACTTATTTTCAGCTCAAGCCCTTTCATATGATACCTCAAATTTAAAAATCGAACAAACTATAGTGTAACACTGAATTTTTCAACAGGTGGCAACCCTTTTTGTATAAATTTTAATAAATTACTAATTTTCAGCTCAAGCCCTTTCATATGATACCCGAAATTTAAAAATCAAACAAACTACATATATCGTAAAAATGAAATTTTGAACAGGTGGCAACTCTTTTTGTAAAAATTCTTATAAAATACTTATTTTCAGCTCAAGCCCTTTCATATGATACCTCAAATTTAAAAATCAAACAAACTATAGGGTAAGACTGAATTTTTGAACAGGTGGCAACCCTTTTTGTAAAAATTTTAATAAATTACTAATTTTAACGTAAAGCCCTTTCGTATGACACCTCAAATTTAAAAATTAAACAAACTATATGGTAAAAATGAAAATTTGAACAGGTGGCAACACTTTTCAGAAATATTAAATCTTCCTGCACATCTACAGGTCAAGCCCTTTCATGTGACAGCCCATTTTCGAAAATCGGTATAAAAGTGTAAAATTTATGGTGCGTACAAAAAAGCGCTTAGCGTAATATATATAAAGATACTACGCGCCCCCCCCCCCCCCCCCTCGAGCATTCTTATGGCGCATAAATAAAAATTTATTTGTGGTTTGAGTGCGAAGCTGGAAGAAGAAGATGAAGAAGAAAGTGATTTGGTGGTTTCGCTGCTCTCACACTCTCGTTGCTTACCCACTCCACCAGCGACTCGCTCGTTTGGCTCGATAATTGCGTGGGTTTGACGCAGATAAGCGCGTGATTTCTGTGGAATAGAGCTGCCGCAGGCTATAAGAAGATTTTTGGAGGGTGGGGTGGTGAAATGAAGTAGAAAAAAAAGATTAAAAAATATTAGTAAAGTAGCAGAATCTACGAGTATGTACGCAAGCAAGGTAGGTACATTTTTTTAATATATTTTTTTTTCGTTTCATTTTCATTTGTGAAGGTGAAATCGAACACGAGTTCGCTGACTCACAGCAAAATGCATACAATTATCGAATCACTAACATAAAAAAATATTATTTTAAATTGTTCCAGGCTTTGAGAGTGTCAGAAGCACGACCTTTGTCGACTTCTTTCTCGATTGCTAAAACGTGCGTGAAGCTTAATTACTTTTATACAAACCAACATCCCCAAATTTATTTGCTTTTTAATGGAAATGTTTGAGTTGACTTGCTTTTTGGCAACAGTATGAAATCACTGAAATGCACAAATATGTGAGAAATATTCATTACCAGAACTTGGCTTGCCATTTAAAAATATACAAAAATTATTTTTAACGATCTCAGCCTGACTTTTCCAGATTCCAGACCAGCTTGCTTATAGCAATTTTCAATGATTGTCTCTAGAGCTGGACTTGCATCGCAAATCACGTGGAAAACTATTTCAAAGAGCTCTTCAGCTTTTAGTTCTTAATAACACTGTGCAACAGTATTTTAGCGCGGAATAATTTCCACACATCTGCGTGATTTTTAAATAAATGAAAAAAGGGTTGAAACACATATCGTATAGAAATGTGTTGTTAGAAAACATATAGTAAAATTGCTTTAATTCTGTAGAATACTCTAACCCTCTAACACCAACGTGATTAGCTCGTTTTTTTTTTATAAATTCAGAAAAAAATAGTATTTTGAACATCGTTAGAGGGTTAAAGTTTTCTGGAAAATTATTCACCATAAAATTTCACTAGGGGTCTCCTCAGTCAAAATCTTTCTACAAAGAACCCAAAAAGACCTCCTGGGGGGATTTCCCTACTGAAACAAGGCGTAGATTAAACGAATAGTTTCCGATGCATGCTGCGCGGTTCTGAGTAGCTTCATATCCTGATAGTCCAAGTCGAGACATAGAAATCTGCACAAGAGAGATAGAGAGACTGATAGAGATAAGGCTATATAGAAAATCAAAGTTCTATAAAAAAGCGTAATTTGTTAAGTCACTGTTGCTGATCTCTCTTACTTTAAGTCACAGAGACAATCACTACCAAAAAGACGTTCCACTTCAAGGCAATGGTCGTAAAAGAAGAAGAGGAAAAATTCAATCAAAATTAAAGAATATGTAAGTTCAACATTTTGCAAATCAACACTTCTTCCTATATATAATGTTGCATATATTTAGGCGTTTATATTAATATGTGCAAATTTTATAAATTCTCATGCTCAGCTACGCATTCTGTAAAAAACATTATTGTACATTCCTTTCTTATAAATTCTTCTTTTAATTTATCACCATTCTTCGTACATACCCAAACTCTTCAACAGCCTGTGTTGCGGCGCTCATATTGCTGTTCATTGCGCCTAAAAATATGCTAATATTTTTGCATAATGAAACAAGCCAAATAAACAACCTGAAAAAAAAGTTGTCAAAAAGTATGTAGAAGTAGAGCAAGGAGTTGGGGAGCATACAAATATTTTAAGAGGCGACTAACGTTTAGCCACAACGCGTCAACGAGCTTTTCACACATTCGCCTCAATCCTGCAGCTTGATTAGCGCTTGGGCGCCAAAGTTGATTATCTTGAAAAGATATGCTTGTATGTTGATTTTCAGCTCCTGTTGTGTTTTTGTTTGTTCGCTGTTGGCCGCAGTTGTAAGCAAGTGTTGGCGTGCTGTTTGTTTTAGGAGTTTTAATTAAGCTGTTTCGACGCGGTTTGGAAAGCTATTGTTTTATTTTGACACTTATTTTGCTCACGACACTTTAAATGACAGTTGAGAGCGATTAAGGTTTTTGGTAAGCAAAATGGCAATAAATCTTGTAATGAGTTTAAGTTAAAATTAAATTATAAACAAGGGTGCTTGAGAAGTGGCTAAACTAAAATTTAGTAAGCGGTCGCATGTGTACGTGTCTCTTAAGGCAAAATAGTTTTACGAAAAAGTAGCAATGCCCTCTAAATATGCAATTTAATTTTTTTCTTAATTTTTTTTCTTATTTTTTTTATTTAATTATATTTAATTTATTTTATTTTAGTTTTTATTTGTTTTTTTTTTTATTTATTTTGTTTATTTTATTTATTTTTATTTTTTATTTTTTTATGTTTAATTTTTTTAATTTTTTTTTATTTTATTTTATTTTATTTTATTTTATTTTTTGTTTAATTTTTTTTTTTTTTTATTCTATTTTATTTTATTTTATTTGATTTTATTTTATTATCTTTTATTTTATTTTATTTTATTTTATTTTATTTTACTTTATTTTATTTTATCTTACTTTACTTTATTTGCTTAATATTTTTTATTTTATTATTTTTTTTTATTTGTTTAATTTTTATTTTTTATTTTCTTTTATTTTATATTTATTTTTATTTGTATATATATTTTTTTTTACTTTATTTTAATTTCATTTTATATATTATTATTATTATTATTAAATGGCAGTTGAGAGAGAATAAGGCTTTTGGCAAGCAAAATGGCATAAAATAAAATTTAGTAAGCGGTCGCATGTGTACGTGTCTCTTAAGGCAAAATAGTTTTATGAAAAAGTGGCAATAATATGGAATTTAATTTTTTACTTTTTTTTTCTTATTTTTTTTATTTAATTATATTTAATTTATTTTATTTTAGTTTTTATTAATCTTTTTATTTCTTTTATTTATTTTTTTTTTATTTTATTTTATTTGTTTAATTTTTTTATTTTATTTTATTTGTTTAATTTTTTTTATTTAATTTTTTTATTATTATTTTTTTTATTTATTTTATTTTAGTTTTTATTAATTTTTTTATTTATTTTATTTATTTTTTTATTTGGTCTTATTTGTTTAATTTTTTTATTTTATTATATTTTATTTTTTTATTTTGTTTCATTTTATTTTATTTTATTTTACTTTACTTTATTTGTTTAATTTTTTTATTTTTTTTTTTTATTTTTTTATTTTTATTGTTGAATTATTGTGTGGACACAGAAGATTTTTAATTAATTTTTATTTGGCGAAAAGCGAATAAGTTCAACAATTAAATAAAAAGGCAGGGTGTTGCAAATGCACATTACTTCCGGCTAACCGAAGCATAGACCGCCTAAAATTACTCAACAAATTTGTGTTATCTCATGAAAATCATGAGTACATAAAAATACAACAATAATGTTGGGCGACTAAAGGTGGCAAAAGAAAAGCGACAAAAAGTTCAACTGCGTACCAGGCCATGTTTGGGTGAGTGGGTTAGCGCGTCGCTAACATTTACACCTTCTCACGGTGGGTCTAAGTTCGATTCCCGGCTTGATCCCGAAAAGAAATCTGATGATGAAGAATTGGTTTTCTTCGAAATAGCTATCATTTCTACCATCGCTGGTAATACGTAGCTTTGAACTTGTTCGCTTTTCGCCAAATAAAAATTTTTTATTTTTATTTTTTTTATTTTCTTTTATTTTATATTTATTTTTATTTTATATATTTTTTTATTTTTTTTTTAATTTATTTTTATTTTATTTTATTTTTTTATATCTTGTTTTATTTTTTGTGCGTTTCAAGATAAATAAATTGAGTTATAGGCTTTTACCTGGGCATAGCGTTAACCATAAAATGTCGCACATACGTATATACATACCCTCGCACAGGCACACACACGAACACACACTCATGGGAGGGGAAAAAATATTCTAACCAACCAAATTTGCGATTCAGCTAAACGAACTGACTTAAAGAAATCAGAGTCCACCAACTAATAAAGTGCGTCAAAACACATATAAAAAATGTGTACTTTCTTTGCGAAAAAAAAAATTAGCAAAACAAACAAACACATGCTTGTGCCAGTTATTATGACAAGGCGAAAATATGTTTGTATGTTTACTAGTTTTTTTTTTTTTTGTTTTAATTTTGCTTGTTCCCAATAAGCACGAATCCAATATTGGAGAAAAGTCTCAATTCTCAAGTTTATATCCAACACGTTCTTATACTTGCGGTACAAGATTTTTTCCAAAGTTTGGTTTCAATTTGAAAACCATAGGAGGCATTTTGAAATAAAATGTGGTTATTTTTCACATAGCGACACTTCTGTTTTTGTGAGAACCGAGAGCGTAATTAGCATTAATTCAATTAAATCATATTAGCACGAGGAGAACTAAAAAGTGAGTGAAGAAGAAAATATAAAAAGAATATTAGTATAATTCAACAAATGTTTGTGTATAATTATACTTTTGTGTTATTATTCTTAAATGCCGGGTAAAAAAAATTAAAACAGAAGTTAAGACAGACAATCATTTTTGCTTTTTTATTTCAATCGGATGAGATTTTGTTGCGTAAAAGCTTTATTCTAACGTTTGATTATAGTTGCAGAATATCGGTGGAATTCAAGTCGAATTCCAATATTTTTTCAAGTGGAGAAACAAGAAAAAATTTTCATATCAAAAATGTGCTCATTTTGCTGGAGTATGGGCTGTTTCTCCAATTGAATTCAGGGTTCGGTATGAATCAACTAATTTTGAGTGCACTCAGCCTGCAACTACCACTCCAACCTGAGTGGTTTCTTTAGATCCTCCCTCCGTCAGCGGAATATGAGAATTGGGTGCTGTAGAGTATGTAAATTGAAAAAAAAATTTCACTTTTGCAAAAACTCCGTAGGGCTACTCCGAGCACCGCGCGATTTTCAAGAATTTCTAGGCAAGTTTACATTCACATGTATGAGAAAAGATATGATTTTGCACAAGAAAAAAAAATTGAAATCTATCCAGACCTGTTAAATTCCGATTAAAATTAATAATGATTAATTTTTTTGGATTTTTTAATTTTAATGATTATTTTAATTGTCTTACATTAAGCGGACAATTAATAATCGATTAAATTAAAAAAATGTAAAAAAATCATGATTACTAACCATTAAAAAAATAATCGGAAATAATCATATAATCACATAATTTTTTTTAATCGCATGATTATTTTTAATTGCCCAATTATTTTTAATTGTTTGATTATTTTTAATTGCCAAAATTTTTTTAATTGTATGATTATTTTTAATTGCTCGATTATTTTCAATTGTGCGATTATTTTCTTTAATATGATTATTTTAAATTATTTTTGAAAATACGTATGTGTAGGTATGTACATATATACATGTATGTGTGTTTGTATGTGTGCATGAATGTGTGTATGTATGTATGCATGTGCACATGTATGTATGTGTATACATATATATATATATATATTTTTTTTTAACGAGGAGGAAGCATCGAAAGCCTTTACCCTTCCAGTGCGGGACTCTAACCGCACTAAACGTTCTACTGTCATCGTACCGAACGCCCCGGTACTGCCGTCAGGCTACCATCGGGTGGTGGGTTGAGCACCAGGCTCGAAAGTCCGTAATGGTCGCGTTATTGCCCTCAGTCTGCCTTAAAAGGCTTCACCCATTTATTTTTTACAAAACTGGTCACTGTTACGTGGTCTGCGGAGGCCAAAGCTCCGTGCCAAGCGCAATGACGGATACAGGAGGCCGAGCTCCTGTACTTACGTATCCGTTCCACTTGAGGTGCCTATGATTAGAGGGATACAATTAGTGCTAATTTAGTCGCCACTGCCTCGCTGTATTCTCTCTAGGCTTCTTAGTGTTTTCATGGTGTGTGCTATTACATCACTCGCTGCAGTCCATTTTGGCTTGCTTTCTAGCATATGCTTCACGAACGACTCAGGTGTATAGTCTCCTCCAAATATTCTACGGAACTTGTTTCTAGATTCGTAAAATCTTGCACACTCAAAGAATACGTGGTATGCATCGTCTATTGCTTGCCTCCCGCAGTGATCGCACGTTAGGTTCGACTCGTGCTTAAAGCGAAAGAGATGGGCCTTGAAACAACCGTGTAGAGATAGGAACTGCGTCAGCAGTATAGACTGGCAATTACTAGTGCGGCCTCATCCGATACGGGTTTAAACGCACAGCATACTCTCAGCACATGTATGTATGCACGTGCATATGTATGTATGAATATATGTATGTATGTTTTGTTCACAAACAAATTTGAAAAGAAACAAAAAATTAAAAATAATTAATCGATTAATTAATTAATCATGCAATTAAAAAAATCATAGATAATTTGAAATAATCATATAACTGTATTAATCATGCAATTAAAAAAAATCAAAAATAATTGAAAATAATCAAGTAATTGCGTTAATCATGCAATTAAAAATAATTGAAAATAATCTAAATAATTGTGCAATTAAAAATAATTAATCGATTAATTATTTTTTTATATATAATTTAATTAACTTTTAATCATTAAAAAGGTGAAAATAATCGTAATTAATCATTAAATAGTTATAACAACAAAACATGCTTTAATTAATAATCATTAAAATTTTTAATCATTAAATAACAGGTCTGCATCTATCTATACCTAGAGTTAATCGCTAAAGCGAATGGCGTATTCAGTTTTTGGTGCACTTCCCAGGGAAAGTAACATTCAAACCCTAGTTCAGAAATCACTGTTGAACAGTGTAACCAGTGGCCATGAAAAATAAAGAACAATGAATAGTTAAACAGAAGTTCATTGGACCCTTCACTTGATCAAAACAACCGCAATACATACATACATACATCTATTGCTTTTGGGATATACATATGTATATAAGGGACCGATTTTCATAGACCGGCCAGTATATCTAGATACAGTTCAGTTGTCTAATACTTAAAATAAAATACGTTTATTTGAATTTCTAATATGAAGTCTTGTACAATAATTATAATTGCTGTATGCATCCTTTTGGCCATATTGCATGTGGAGTGTATGGATGAAATAGATGTCGAGTGTGGGACAGACATTTTAAATTGGGAAAACAATTACAAAATAACCGATGAAGCTCTTTATATAAATTTTAATGAAATTAATGTCACAGGAGATGATGTTGCCGAATCAATTGTAGAGCTTCCAAGAGACGTAAGTTTAACTCATGTATCAACAAATAACCAGATTGTGCATTCAACGGCACCGCTTACGTTCATACAAAATTTTACAGAATCAGCTGTTTTAGTGACATCTTTATACATACATGTAAATGTAATGCGCTCAGCGATTTTAATTTTCCGGTATGGTTTATTAGATTTTTAAATTTCAGGTGAAAGGACTTTGCCTGACAATGAATATAGTTTATTACAATTTTTACACAAAGGGTTGCCACCTGTTTAGAAATTAATTTTCACTACCCATTTTTTTTAATTTTTAAATTTGAGTTTTCATATGAAAGGCTTTTGCCTAGAAATATGTAAGTAATTTATTATTATTCTGCAATTTTTAAGGCGAAGTCTCTTAGACAAGTACATAACCGGGATTGCAAACAATCGTTATTTTTTAAATTTTGACTAAAAAAATCATACTGAAGGAGAAATGCTAAACGCAAAAGTTATTTCCTGAGTTTTATTTTTCGATCAGAAAATAAAAGTTATTTTTTGAGTTTTATTTTTCGATCAGAAAATAAAAGTTATTTTCTGAGTTTTATTTTTCGATCAGAAAATAAAAGTTATTTTTAGAGTTTTATTTTTCGATCAGAAAATAAAAGTTATTTTTTGAGTTTTATTTTTCGATCAGAAAATAAAAGTTATTTTCTGAGTTTTATCTTTTTGCTCAGAGAATAAAAGTTTCTTCAGTTTAATTTTAGCTGCAGCTGTCGATTTTGCCACATTAACACGTAGGTACAGTTCAGGGCCGTGCGCACGGGGGGGGGGGTTTTGGGGGTTAAAACCCCCCCCATGATCAAATCTACACGGAAAGAAATTTGTATACTTGAATCAAAAAAATACTTTCTTGAACTCAATTTAGAAAATTTTTAGGGAAATAAGAAAAATTTACTTAATTATTACTGGAAATAAGAAATTGAGTTTTCCAAAAATGAGACAATTATTTTCTTATTCAAGAACACTAACAAAATCTATAGAAAAAAAGTGTTGAAAAAAAATGTTTAAATAAATAAGAACATCTTTTCTTAAATTTACTTAAATGAAGAAAATCTTCTTGCTAATATCAAGAAGAATTTAAGAAAATTGTGTTTCGATGAATTGGAACAACAAACTACAGCAAAAAATTGAAAATAAATAAGAAAACAACAGCGAAGTAAAATATTTCTTGCTCAATTTGAACGCCAAAGTTCTTTGAGCATATCATCAAACTACAGCAAAAAAAAATTTTAAATAAATAAGAAAACGTTTTATTGAGCGAAGTAAAATATTTCTTGCTGAATTTGCATTTCCAAAGTAACACGTATTTTTTTTTTTTCATTTGCCATCCGCTTTGCATATTTCTGAATATTTCTGCAATTCTCAGATTGTTAGTGAAGCATTTGGTATAAGGAGTTCACTATTTGCATCTTCATTTATATTAATTGAAATGTTATCATTTCAGTGAACAAGTCCTAGGAAAATAAGTACTAGTTGACTAATTATGGTTTTCTAATCCCTTATGATTAGTTTTCATTTTCCTTATTTTTTACGTTTTTAATATTTTTAGAAAATTTTTACTTGATTATATATTTAATATTTTCTTCTTTACTTAAGCTCGTATAAGAAAAGTTTTACTTGCAACAAAAAAATTATTTCTTAATTATTTATTCCTAAAAACAAGAAAAAAACACTTACCGTAAGTAAATTATTTCTTATTTATTTAAAGTCCATTTTTGCTTGAAGTGAGAAAACTTTTTCTTATTTATTTAAAATCCGATTTCACTTGAAGCAAGAAAATGTTTACTTATTTATTTAAAATCCAATTTTCTTGGATTTTCTTGATATTAAGAAATTATTTTCTAAGTTCAAAATCAAGTCTAATTTTTCTTGTCTCGGCATTGATTCTAGTAAAAAATTCTTTCCGTGTAAGTTGCAATGATTTTGCAAAAATTTTCAAAATAGAGTTTATAAATTTTGCATTGAATATTGACTCATAATTTTTGACAAAATTAGTTACAATAATTTTACGGAAGAAGAAATTGGTGAAAGTTGCAAAAAATAAGGTTGGCCAATACATAAGTTCGGCACTTTGAATTGCACTTGGAGCTTTCCGAAATTACAAAGTTGTGTAGCATATGTTCGTTTGGCATTTTAAAAAAAATTGTACTGATAACAAAAAATGTTCATTTTGTTAAAACAGTGAGCAGTTTCAATTAACAAGTACTGTAAATAGTACTATTTAGGACCTGGTTAACTAGATTTTGATGAATCATAATGAGTTTCAGAAAAGTTAGAGAACATTTAAATTTATGATGTATGGGTAGGGTTGCCAGATACCCTTCCCGAAAAAATCAGTACATTGCCTTCCAAAAAAAAGCAATATATGCGGAGAAAATCGTCTTTATTACTGGCATTTATTTCTTGTTTCCGTGTCGTTAACTGTCGATCATGTTTCTATGACATTTAACGTTCGCGTTGCTTCCTCCTTCTTAAACATTTCATGGTTATGCCGTGGTTATGCTTACGAGCAAACCCACAGATGAAATTCGGACACATTTTCGTCATCGATGAGAGGTGGTTACGCTTAAATCGATGATTAGAGCGCACATACACAACATAACACAATATTACCCCGAAGCCTCGGGTGCTTGTTTCACCCAGCAAATTTGATCGATGTCCGAAATTTCCCTCACTCGTCGGAGTGCACAACAACAATTACACGTTGGTCGTCGAGTAATATCGCAGGGTGATAAAATGATTTTTTTTATTGTCGGCTAAAAATCAGTACAAATCAGTACAAAATCCAAAAAATCAGTATTTCTTAAGGTTTTTAAAACCATCAGTACGGGGTACGAAAAATCAGTATTGTACTGATCAAATCAGTACGTCTGGCAACCCTATGTATGGGTCTGGATATTTGTTTCAGCAAATATGTTTATCTTAGCGAAAAATGTATGCGAATGCAAACCAAAATTAAAACCCCCCCCAAGGCTAATTCCTGCGCACGGCCCTGGTACAGTTTATAAATAAAAAAAATTAAAAATTTATTTATCTACTTAACCTATTTACAAAACAAAATCTACAATTGCAGCCAAAATTAAACTGAAAAACTTTTATTCTCTGAGCAAAAAAATAAAACTCAAGAAATAGCATAAAATAAAACTCAGCAAATAATGATTAAAAATCAACTTTTTGGATATAACTCATAACCGTTACAGTCCCTGGTACATAATAAAATATTTTGTATTAGGTTGGCAGATAAGACGAGTCGAACTTCTTACGCGTAAACTGTATTAAACATCTTCGAAATGTTTAAATATAAAAACAAAACAAAAGTAATAGTTCAATAAAAGTACATGTTTTTTGCATGTTTGCAAATTTTCTTTCTTGTCGATAACATATCTAGTTCGACTTACCAAAATTATCCAAACCTCACGTAGGTATGAACATTTTACTGAATATGGCTGAGTATGCAATCTTGTTTATTTGAAACATGAGTCTAACTATTTACATACATACATACCCGCATATGTATATGTTTATGTGTTTTATTACGATTATTAATTTATTGCATTTAAAATAGGCTACCTGTCCATATGATATCATCACTAGGATCCACGTTGTCGCGTATAGTAGACACGGCGGAGTGGCAAATATAACACGCGGAGGTGTAGGACATTATAAAGCAAATATCCACATACGTGGGAAACCAGGAAAACCTTTAACGTATATTGTTTACGTTTATGGACACTAATGAAAATCGAAATCGATCGAATTTATGTATATGTATGTATGTATGTATATGAGATTTGATATATGTATGTACATACATACATACGTGATAGTGTCCGACCGAAGCTGGAATTTTAGGCCGAAGCCGAAGCCGTAGCCGAATATTCGGCATAATCCTTTATTCGGCCGAAAACCGAAGCCGAAGCCGAATACCAAAATAAGAAAAATATATACTTAAGTTTGAGATGTTTTTATTTCATTAAGCTAAGATCACACGATTTGTACATTTGGCTACAAATTTGCCAAATTCATAGGCAAACCGTGTGAACGGTAAATTTCATTTGACACAAATCACAAAAGCCAAATATTTAGCCTCTTGTGGCAAATCAAAAACAGCCCTTGTAGCCAAATCGTGTGAACACAAATGTGATACAAAAGGTAAATAAAAATAATGAAAATGGACAAATTTTGATTTGCCACTTGGATACAAATGATTGTGGCAAATATACAAATCTTTTTTGACAACTATAAAATAAATTATGTTTAAAATAAAAAATATATGGAAATACAAGTTTTAAATTGGCCTCTTATAAGCTTCTGCTTTGGCCGTAAGGGGAAAGAAGAAGTCCGGAAAAAACATTATACGGCGCACTGGCTTCTCTTTATAAAATGGAATACACATATACCCTGCCATTTGAGATGCATAATTTTTTTATTTCAGTAATTTGAATTCCAATTTCGAAAAAAATTAATTTTTGAAAAAAATGTTATTTTCATTTAGTTTGAAGTTTAATGTCAATCAAATTGTTTTTAATGGAGTACTTAGCTCTGTTCGTGGCCGCTCTAGTGCAGTGGGTAGAGGGCTCGCCTGCTATACCAGAGGTCTCGGGTTCAAACCCCAGTCCGAACAAACAGCAAAAAAAATTTTTCTAATTAAAACTAAATTGTTGGGGTTTTAGAAACAGCGGTCACCTCTCGGCGGTGAGTGGCATACCCTCCGAGTGTATTTCTGCCATGAAAAATCTTCTCAAACAAATGCATTCTCCGTTCGGAACTGGCATAAAACTGTAGGACAAACAAAAGGAGCACACCTCGAATTGGAGAGAAGCCCAGCCATAAAACTCGTCAGAGTTATATTAGCGCCATTGTATTATTATATTATTATTTAGCTCTGTTCAATAACAAAAAATTGTTACGAATTTTTCGTAAAAAATTACAGCTCTTCATATGAAAATGACAGTTGTTATGAAAAATAAGTTAAAAATTTTTAGTAATTGAACACAGGTTTTGTCTCTTTTCAAGAATTGTTTTTGTATTTTGACTTTCGGCGGGTTTTTCAAACCAAATATACCAGAGAAAAAACGTAGTGTCATATAGGCCGAAGAAGCATTTTTTAACGTTTAGCTAGAAAAAATTAGGAATAATTTTTTATTCCTTATTGAGATAATTTTGTATAATGAATACATTTTTGACGTTATTCAATTATTCTTGCTAGTCACACAAGTATACTTTTTCAAAAAGTGATTTTTCGAATATTTTCCCAAATTAGGAAAGAATATTTGCCCGAATTTGAACCGAATGTTTTCCCGAAACTGAACCGAATAATTTTCCAAATACTTTCCGGATCCTAAACCGAACCCCAATACTTTCCCAAATCAGGAAAAAATATTTGCCCGAATCTGAACAGAATGTTTTCCCAAATGCTTTCCCGAATCTGAACCGAATATTTTTCCAAATACCGGATCCGAAACCGAACCCGAATACTTAACCTATTATTTTTCTAATAATTTCCCGAATCCGAACCGAATATAAATAAACATGAACCCCTGGTAATAACTCAGTCAGTTTCCGAGCGAATTTAACAAAACTTTGCACGTGACTATATCCTACTATTACCCTAACCATTTCTAAAAATAATCGAAATTGATATATGATTTTGATCCTTCATTTGTTTCTAACTCCGAAAATAGTCATGCCGAGCAAAAAAGTAACATAATAACTTTCATTCAAAATGAGTACATAAACAATTTCTTCATATACGATTTCGACGTATCTGCAACATTTCGTTCACTTTTGTGCAACCAAAGTCAACATTTCACAATGACCATTTTTTTTGGAGCTCGTTAGCACACGTATTCTATTGAATGAATTAAATTAACTTTATATCATCTTACAGAGAATTAAAAGAAGTATTATCCAGTTTTGAAATCGTGAAAATACATGTACTTATAATGATTTAATACCTATTTGATTAATTTTTGTTTGTTAATTTTTCATAAAATTTTCTTCCAAATAATGCCCAAAAGTATGCTTCTATATTTTTCATACGACTGTTTTATCATTATTGGTTAAATCGTGTGAACGAATGTGAACAAATTTGCCACTTTACTTCTATGTACAAATGTGTGGCAAATCAAAAGCTAATAAATCGGGCAAATCGTGTGAACGCAAAGCAAATCATTTGCACATCGATATCAAAATGGGCAAATGTGGACAAATTTAAATTTGTCATTTTTTGTACAAATACGTAAATCGTGTGATCTCGGCTTTACAATTAATTTTTTTTTTGTTTTTTGAATAAGCAAAACACCTTACAAAAATACATACATAGTTGTAAACAAAAATAAAAAAAATTCAGCCTTTTTGTAGGTAAATAAAATTCAATACTTAAAGTTCAACAGCTTTATGTTGTACGCCAAAAAAGAGTTTATCTGCATCGGTGTATAGTTGATCAGCAACTAAGATTAAGTTAGTCGAACACTTGATTGAAGTTGTATATGTATACTCAAATTGTATTCGGCCAATCACGGTCTGCGACTTCCGCGAAAATAATTTTTAATGAAGTGATAACCAAGAAAACACAAAATTACCATTATCTCAAAAACCTAACCATAAAACAATAGCAGTACTTGAATTTCTTGGTTATTTTTTTGCTGTAAC
Organism: Urophora cardui; assembly: GCA_960531455.1. NCBI lineage: Eukaryota > Metazoa > Arthropoda > Insecta > Diptera > Tephritidae > Urophora > Urophora cardui. The sequence continues at coordinate 135,765,256 of OY482673.1, read as the reverse complement.
ATAGTATTATACATACATAAAACTATTTTTTTTGAAACTGTATTGAATTTTTACTTATGATCTCTTTGTTTTTATGGCCAATAAGTGAATAAACCACTTTTTCGTGTAATAAACTATGTTTAATTTAATGAAACTTTAAAAGAATTGATGGACACACTACGGTGACGATATTTAATAATTAGCGTAAGTTATCGTTCGAAATCTTAGGCCTGTTCAATAACAAAAAAATATTACTGGAAGTTACGATATTCTGTCGCTTATAAAAAATCAAAAAATCGTAAAATCCAGTCAATTTTTTTTTTTGTTATTAAACACATCTATTATTCGGCCTCGACTATTCGGCCCTTTCAGCCGAAGGCCGAAGCCGAAGCCGAATAAAAAATACCAGCCGAATAGGCCGAATACCGAAGCTTGGCCGAATATTCGGTCGGGCACTAATACGTGATATTATCATAGACCATATATGTATTTATAAACACATGCAATTAGATAATTAATTTTACAAGAAAAACCTCGTCGATTTAAGCGTTCACATTTTTTTTTTGTAAAATTATTTATACCGTATAGTTTATTGTAAGCTTACAGTAAATGTAATTTGCATATTGGGATGTTACAAATATACAAACAAAACGATTAAAACGTGTTGTATTTTATTTGAATTCAAAGTCTCATGTGTGTGTGTAGGACAGTTACCCTCCAAAAAATGGGTAAGGAATAAGGAAAAATAAGCTATACACCTTGTTGTTCGCTCTGCTATTGGTCTAAACGTGGACCAGGTTGACCCTCGAATGTTTCTGAGCGCCATTGGTATCGTATTAACCTTTAAGTGACGAGGTAAAATTTTGTGACATAGTTTACGACGCACAGTGGTTCAGCCGCGGAAAAAATTAATTTTTTTCAATACCTAATTTTCAGATTCTAATGATGTAGTCTTATAAAAAAATGTCCAAATATGAACAATTCATGACTACTTTGCAAAAAGTTGATTTTTTTTTACAAAATAATGGTATCAGAAGTCAGAAAAATTTTATTCAACAAAAACTACTTGAAATTTTTGCTAACTTTACCTATAAATTTGCCTTATAACTTATATCTCTATTGTCCCTGTTGTGAGTTTAGAAGAAAACATAGCACTTCCTTGATTAATTAAAGAAAAAATCAGTGCAATCGGCCAAATATTGAAAAAAATATAGGCCAGCAAAAATGGTACTTCAAAAATGGTACCTTTTCTAAGTTCGATGGACAAAAAGTTTGTGTGCTACAGCGTGCTACACTCGCTAACTGTAATAAAATGAAAGTTTGTAATGTCTTCTATCGATTTCTGTTAAAAAATTTTTCCCATATTTTCCCCAATCGATGTAAACTTGGTTTAAATGTCGAAAGTCCCATCAAATTTTGATAAAATTGACAAAATGTAGCATGCTTTTAGGCTCATGCGTATATATTAACGTTTACATCTTATGTGAAATTTTTTTGTTTACGAATATGAAGGCACAGAGAGGATTAGATAAAAATGCAGATTGTTAAATTATACACCTAATTTGTTAGAATCAATGGTAATGCAAACAAAAATAACGATAAACACATTCGTCATAACATTGCGGTTTGCAAACAACAATAGCAACAAACACATTTGTTTAAACATTTTACCAGCTTATTTTAAGGTATTAGATGAAAAAAAAATGTTATCCCGACGAAATTGTAGTAACAGACACATACATATGCTGCTGTTAATTTGCAAAGTTTACTTGATCACACAACAAGAAGACTTATTGATACTTTCTCAGCAGAAAAGTTGATCTCCTTATCATGTTCTGAGTTAACCCTTACTAAAAAATGGGGCTTATGATTTCTAGGCTTATGTTTTCTAGGAAAAGTGATAGAATTTCTACCAATACAGATGTTATTAATCGATTACTGGCAAGTTCTGGTCATTATATAAAGTCCATAAGACGACAAGCCAACAAAAAGTGTGTGGAATTAGATTTTGTTACCAAGGATATGCTAAATCATTAAAAATTTTTCTTATATCTGCTTTTTTTCTTTCCATATATACATACATAGTTATATTTTCGATTATATGTATTATAAATATAATCATTAAGTACATCAAATTTTTACAAGGGCTCTTTTCAGTTACTGAAAATGTATATCTTCATTTGTTTTTGAATAAAAGGTGTAGGAAAAGTGGGCGTGGTTGTTTGCCAATCACGCCTATATTTGGTATTGTCGATATCTTTCATGACAGTAACTTATGCGCCAAGTTTCGTGAAGATATCTTAATTTTTTTAGCTGAAATTAAAATTTTTCTTTAAAAATTTTTACTATAGGTCCAGGGGAGGTACCCCTAGGGAGTGGCCGATTTTAACAATTTTTGGTGCTGTCAATGCCTTTAATGAGGGTAACTCATGTACCAAGTTTCGTGAAGATATTTTAATTTTTTTTAGCTGAAACTAAAATTTGTATTTAAATCATTTTTTTTTATAGGTCCAAGGGAGGTACCCCTAGGTGTTGACCGATTTCAACCATTTTTTGAAAATTTCTTAATTATCTCACATATAACCTCTGTGAAAAATTTCAATGGCCTAGGATCACTCCTTCTATTTTTTTCCGCAAAATGTATGGAGCCTAACCACTGTGCGACGTGGTGGTACACTTTTTTCTACGCATTTTACTTAAAACTCTCAATAAAAAATAAATTTTTTATAATAATTTTTGCATTGGAAAGAGGCCAGTGCTTTTTCAAATGAAATTGATAAAAAAAAGTTAATTAAATTTTTTAAATCAACAAAGTTTTTACTATAATTCACAAGGCATTGTTCTTTCAAAATAGCGAAAACATCACATGAGAACCTTATAGATAAAAGGTAAAACAAAAACTTTCTTTAAACTTCAGAGACGGTTTTTCATAAAAAAATATATATTTTTAAATATATAATAGGAATTTTATTTAAAATTTTTTTTTGTAGAAAATGCTGGCCAGTTTTTTTAAGTTTTTTTTTGATAATAACGTGAGCGTATAAAATGAACCACGAAACGAATTTTTTTATTTTTCTTCCAATGATCATTTGAAGAAGTGGTAGAATTAATAATCCATGTTAGTCAAATTGCAAGTGAGAGAAGTTTTAAATGGAAATAAATTATTTTTGAAGAAAATTTACGTTAACGTCGAGGTGTGGTAATTTTTACACCGATATCATAATTTATCCGTTATTAGAGACCTTCCACCATAGAAACTATACTGATCGATAAATATGATTACATGAGTAGATTCTAAAAGCATCAAAATGCTGCAGAGAAGCGAGAAGTGGTAAATTTCCAAAAATTGCATTCGAAGAAAAACTAACGTTACCTTAGACGTGGGGTAATTTTTACACCACCATCATCATTTCTTGTCAAATGTCACACCTTCCTCCATAAAAACAAAACGGGTCAATAATTACAACGAGATGGGAAGATACTAAGAGAGTAAACTTGCTGGACGGTAAGTTAAAAAAGATATTTAAAGAAACTGTAAGTCGGTGTAAAAATTACCACCACGTCGCAAGTTAAAGGTCAAAGGTCTTGATGAGGACTTCAACATAGAACTCTTGTAATTTTAATGCCTAGGGTGAGTCCCCAGATATGAGTCTAAACGTGGACCCGGTTGACCCTCGAATGTTTCTGAGCACCATTGGTATCGAATAAAATGTTTTGATAAGGACTTCGACATAGAGCTCTTTTAATTGTGATACCTTAGCCGGGTCTCCAGGTATGGGTCAAAACGTGAGCTATATTGGTATCGTATTAAAGGCCTTCTTGAAGACTTCAACATAGATGACTCCGAAAATTGAGACTCATAGCTCCAATATAGAGATCTCTTCGATGTAATGCTCAACTTTGTTCCCTAAGTAAAGGGAAAATGAGAAGGAAAAAGAAAGTAGAATGGAATGGGAATGGGAATGTGGAAGGGAGAGGGAGAGGGGAAGGAAACGAAAAAAAATGAGAGAGGGAAGGGGTGAGAGAGATTGGTATAGGTAAAGGGAGAACAAATAGGAGGGGGAGAGAAGAGGAGGGGTTAAAGAGAGCGATAGAGAAAGAAAGAGAAAAGGAAAAGAAAAAGAAAACGAAGATGAAAGAGAAAGAGAAAGAGAAAGGAAAAAAAAAAGAAGTAGAGGGAGCAAGACATGAAAAGGTAAAGGTATCCCGGCCAAGCGAGGCGGATTTACTTTAGTTCTGTATCTCGCAAACGGCTTCAAAAAATTTCTTCAAATTTATATGTTAACCCATTAGTAGCCAAAGCAAACATACAATAACAGAAAATATATAATTGGGTGTTCCCAAATTGGCACGGAAACCACTAATGGGTTGAACAACTTAAGTTCGATCCTCGGTTGAGGCCGCCTGAAGAAGTCTGATGAGGGGATGTGGTGGTCTCCGAAATGGATCCATAAATTCTACCAAAAAATTTTTTTTTTAATTTTTCTTAATTAAAAACTGGCCAATAGCTCATGTAAAATTCACATAAAAATAATTATTAGAATTAAACGGCCATGTAAAAACAAATGTATTCATGAAATTTAGTATACAAGGGGTTTCGAGCGCAAACTTTTTCCACTAATTTCCACTAATTTTTATTTTAGCTTTTTATTTCGCTTGCGAAGGCCTGCGAAAAAATAGCAGCCCGGCCACGTTAAATTTAAAGATGAAACTTATGAGGTGGTAGGGCTCAGTCTTTCCGAGGTCGAGTAGAAGTCGCACAGACCCTTACTGAATAAGAAATGTGTGTAATGTTTCTAATTTGCCCGTGCGGGCCACTCTTGCCGGTCTACACTCAAAAAAAAAATTTCTCTCGATCAAAGACATAATTTTCCTTATTTTGAACACGCGTCCCAATACAAAATTTTCTTTGTTTTGTGTAAATTTTCTCAAAAATGTGGAAAAAACATAAAAAAATATTCAAACAAATTCGTTGCCATGGGGATTTGTATGGGAATTTAATTTCTCAAAATTAAAGAAATCAAGTCTTCAAAACAAGGAAAGTTGGGAATGGAATGGCGCTTAAAGAATTTTTCATTATTTTAATGTATGAATTTTTTCAAAACAAGTATATGAAACCATGGTAACGTATGTAACAACAATATTTTATAAACCTTTTGACATGTTTTAAAGAAAATTTACTCAAAACAAAGAAAGTAGTGTTCAAAATAGCTAAACAATTTCTTTGACCCCTCCATATATTTTTTTTTCTCTCAGTGTATGTTGTAAATGACAGTTGAGAGAGATTAAAGCTGATTCCACATAAAACTTTTTCCGCTTTGCGTTACGCCGCTTTCTATGTCAAACAACGCAAAACTGAACAACTGTGCCACAATGAACGCTGCAACATCACTCAAAAAATATTTATTTTCTGAAAAATCTTTCATTCTCCGTTTTATTTACAAAAAAGTAAATAAGAAAATAAAAATCTATTAAATTATTTTTCAATTGTGTGAAATTTTAATTTGTTTATTTACATTTGAATTAAAGTGAAACCGAAAAAAAATTTCAACGCCTCTAAAAGTTGAGATTTGGGCAACTTTGTGCTTTACGTAACTTCGGCGTTGCGTTACTTTTTGTTATGTGAGAAACCTCATATAGATACATGTATTTTAATCTCAGCTGTCACGCAGAAAGTGTCACGTAGCGCAACACAAAGTTCTATGTGGAATCAGCTTAAGGCTTTCGGCTAGTAGAATAACAATAAATCTTGTAATGAGTTTGAGGAAAATTTAATTTATAGAGAAATATGCTAGAGAAGTGGTTTAAATGCATACACTTGAGTAAGCGGACAACTGCATGTCTCTTCAAGCAAAACTATTTCAAGAGAAATTAAAATTGCCTCTCTAAATATGCAACAGATTTCTAAAAGTCTGTTGCATAATTTAGGGTGTCACATATTGTTTCCAAAAAAAAAAGTTATTGCAATCGAAGTTCTGGCAAACTATAGTGCTGTTGAATTTTTCTTTTAGAAAAATTTAACAATCTTTAACACCCTAAGGCCCACAAAATTTCAATGAATTATCGTACAAAAATATGTAGCAAAAGCAACTCTCGTAAAGGAAACGCATTGATAAACGCATTGATAAACGCCCATTATCCCTCTTCGGACACTCTTTAACCATCTGTGGGACCTCTTTAACCCTCTGTGGGCCATGAAATTACATTAAATGGGCAATCCAACAAAAATATGGTGCAAAGGTTACTCTCTTAAGCAAAGAGCATTAATAAATTAACTATTAACCCGGTACGTGCACTCTTCAACCCTCTAAGGGCTACAAAATTTCATATTATGAAAAATCGTAAAAATATAGAATTAAAGCAACTTTCGTAAGAAAGTGTAAAAAGCAATGTTTTCTTAAAATACTCTTTAACACTATAAGCGCCACGCAAGTTCATTTTAGGAAAAATAGTACAAAAATATGGGATGAAACCAACTCTCGTAAGAAAAAGTATTAAGAAACGCTTCTTTAAAGCACCCCTTAACCCTGTAAGGTCCACAAAATTTTATTCAACGAATAATCGTACAAAAAATATGCAACAAAAACATCTCTGGTTCGGAAATAATGTTAAGAAACGCTTCTTTAGAGCACTCTTTAACCCTCCAAGGGCCACAAATTTCATTTTAAGAAACATCGTAAAAAATATAAAGCAGAAGCAACTCTCTTAAGGATTGAGTATCAAGAAACGCTTTTTTAAAGCACTCCTTTAACCCTATAAGGGTCATCAAAATTCATTTTAAGAAACATCGTAAAAATTATGAGCCAAAGAACCTGTCTTCTGGGAAAAAGGCATTAATTTTTCGTGAAAATGTACAAAAAAAAGGAAGAAAGGGAACTCTCGTGAGAAAATTGGATACAAAACTTAATTTAAATATGAGTTTGAACTATATTTCAGTCAACCAGAGAACATCAGCTTAGTATTATTATTTCCTTTCTGCGACCAAGCTCGTATAAACCCTGTGAAACAAATCACCCTCTTTAAATAACTAAAAAAGTCTACTTTCTAAACTTCACCAACTCCATAATACAGCCTAGAGTTAATTTTTTTCCAAAATCTGCGCATTAAAAAAGATTAATTGCTGTCAGTGACAAAAGTGATTACTATTCAAGTTTTTTTTTCCTCGTTTCATTTCAATGACTTAACGAATTTCGTTTTATTTTTTTCTACCGCTTTGCAGAATTTCAGTCAACAGTCAACATCAAAAGCGCTCTATCATTGCGTTTCGCCTAACCGATTTATTTTTTTAGACAACACGAAAATAAATTAGTGCATTTAACGTGAAGAGTCATTACAATCATCAATTTGCATGCGGGGCAACTGCAACAACAACAACAACACAATGCATGGCCGTGTAGAAAACAAGCCAGCGAGTGAACAAAGGGAACAGAGTGAGAGAACAAAGGGAACAGAGCGAGCGAACAACGGAAACAGAGCAAACGAATAGAGCACTCCAAAACTTCAAATTGATGTCCCACAGAGTGACACCACTCAGTCACGCGGCCATTAGTGTCACACTTCCGCCACAATTTGCTACACTGGCCTGGTGATGGTTTTACAGGCAGAACGGCCGTTCGTCTGTTAGTCCATCCGCCGGCAAAAATTTCTTATTGCGAGCGCTTCAATCAGGGTTGTTTTCACATTTAAATTATACACACAAAAATCGGCATGCACGTACATGTTGTTACATGTTTAATTAGCTGCATTTGCATGTGAATTAAAACAGCAGCCATGTCGTCGTAGCGCACCGTGTGGGTGTGGCACAAAATCATAGCAAATGATTTTAAAAGTTAATGATGTAATAACCCCAAAGAGTGAGTGGATATTCCCAGACTGCAAAAAAAAAATGTTGATTGTTGTGCTGCAATTGTTCTACTGTGATTGTTTTGCGTTATTTTATTTTGTATTTCCGTTACTTGCTCTGTTTTTGGTTGTTTTTTTTCATCATAGTGTCCTTGAGAAAGGTCTTAATTTATTTGTTTTGTTATTTTTCAATTTGTTAAAGGAAAACGCGCAAACACATGTTGACATAGATAAATTTTTCGAAAAATGAATTTACTTGTAGGCTGTGCGTGTGTTTTAGTATAACCAGTTGTGCTTTGTGCAACATCAAAGTATTTTTTTATGGTTTTAAATAAGGGGTTTATACTTTTTTTCTTGTAGAAACTAAGAAGAACAAAATAAGCACACACTGGAATTGAATAACAGCAATGGAGTCACATGTGGGTATCAGCAATGGAGTCACATGTGGGTATCATTTGTGACTAAGATGCTCATGATAGTGATAATTGTGATAACTGTACCCATGTCAATGAACCAACACCCACAATAGGAGCTGAAAATTTATTTGTAAACAAAATATCTAAAAATTGTTGCATATTGCAAGGCGTCATATATGTTTTTTTTATGTTTTGTGATCACTTATGTTTTATTTATGAAAATTTAGTCTGAGTCGAGCCTAACTAAAAAAAATTCTCTAGTAGACTTTAACCCTCAAGCGGCCCAGAAATTGCTATTTTATTCGGTCTCACAAAAAAAGAGTGGAAGCATATACAATTCGTTGCATATTTAAGGCGTCACATTTTTTTTTTGTTTGCTATTTGCTATTGTCTTTCACATTTATTTTGTATAGAAGAAAATTAGTTTGAGCAAACCTTGAGTGAAATTTACTGGCGAATAAATTTCTAGCAAATGTTAACACTCTAGCGATCTTGTAAATGCTCTTTTACGCGGAATCCTCGAAAAAGAAGTCAAAAGCGGCACTTCGCACGGTAGCTAATGAATTAAAATATTCTACAGATTTGATGCTCGTATAATTTTACTATTAAAATTTTACTAGTATCACCTAAAATTTAATTTAAATCTGATTTGAATTTTAACTCTTTTGCGCATATTTTTTCCATAAAGTATTCTATTAAAAAATTTCGAAAAACACAAAAATGTGTGAAGATTTTACGTCACTGTGCGACAGCACTTTTGGGGGTGGAATAATTCTCACACAATATGAAAGACCACTATCCATACATTAAAACCCCCAAACCGTTTTGATCGTTGAGGACCAATTTTTGTTTTTCTTATTGCCATTTTAAATTTGCGAAATTTTGTCTGAGAGATTTTTAAATAAAGAAAATAAGGGTTAAAATACATATTGTATATAAATATGTTGTTAGCAAACATATAGTAAAATTGCACGAGCTTTAATTTCGTAGATTACTTTAACCTGCTAACACCTCCCGATTTTAGATAGTCCGAAAAAATAGTATTTTGAAGATCGATAGAGGGTTAAAATGTTCTAGAAAATTATTCGCTATAAAATTTCACTAGAGGTCTCCTCAGACAAAATTTTTCTACGAAGATCCTAAAGTGCAATAAATGTGGCCAAGTCAATCTGCAATACAGCGTTGCGTGATTCGAATCAATTTTGATTTCAAATCAACTTTCAAATAAAGAATCAACTCGATTCGTGATTCAAACTATTTTCAAATCAAAGATAATTTTTATTTGTGATTCATTTCTCAAAAGAATCAAAAATACCCTTTGACTCGTGATTCAAACCATTTTCAAATCAAAGATAAATTTTATTTGTGATTCATTTCTCAAAAGAATCAAAAATCTTTTTTGATTCTTGACTCAAAAAATATCAAAAATTTGATTCGAATCGAAAATTTATTACGAATCTTGATTCAAAATATATTTTTGATTCTAATGGTCAATGGCCATTGATAGCAAAACTTTTTGAGCCATAGCAATTTCAGTTATTTGCGCAACTGGTTATATAATTTTAGCTCTTAACCAAAATTGTTTTTCTTTTAATTTTAACGTGCGTAGACATTTCATACATAAATTACAAACTAAAACCAAAACGCAACACGAATGCTGTATATTAGAATTTAGAGTTTTCTATTTGCCTCGCCCGCCGAATTCGAAGCATACCTAAACATGCCTTTACTTACTTGCTACGCCAATTTCCTTTAACTTATCTATTGTTATGAAAAGCTCGCGGCTATTTTCAAAAGTTATTTACCCACACACAAACACACCACACTTCCTCTTCCAATGCTTTTTCTTTTTCTTGTTCATGTTCTGGGCGCTTGCTAGCACTTGTTTCGTCTCCACCATTTGCTTTTCTAAAGCTGCGTTTTGCACTTGTAATAAATGTTACACGCTCAACAAAATATTTGACAGCCCAAAAAACCGCCGCAAAGCAATATTTGTCAATGAGTGTGAACTGTGAAGTTTATTTGTGGTGTGTGTGGTAACTTAGTTGTTGTGGGTAGTGTTTTTTCTTGGGGGATTTGTTTAATTATGGTTGCCAAATAAATGTCAGTGCACAAACAAAAAGTATTTTATTTTGTATGTGTGGATGATATGAAGAGGAAGAAGCAGAGGGGAAAGAGGAACAAGAAGAAACAGAGGGGAAGATGAACAACAAGAAGCAGAGGGGAAAGATGAACAAGAACAAGATGCATATAAAGAAAAAGGGTTAGAAGAAGAAGAAGAAGATGGCATGCAAATACATGCATACATACTTGTAAAAAGTCGCCTTGGAGCGTGTGATTTATTTGCCTACAAGCGCTCATAACCACACAATTTCAAATAAATTTATTGCAATATTTATTTGTACATGTGTGTGTGTGTGTGTGTGACGTAATTATAGCATGTTCGTCCTGTTTTTGTTTTTGATAATGAACTTTGACACATTTTCCCCCTGTTTGAATGTTTGTGGTTAACTCTGCAAGACACAAAAGGGTTGCTTTTGGGCTTGACGGCGCTAGAAGAAGAAATTCAATCGAAGAATGTTTGTTATTGGTGACTTAGGCATTTCAGGCGTTTAATTTAAAGCTCTATTTTGGTTGCTTAATGATGAGCAGAATAAATCAGGCATTGCAAATAATCGTTATTTTTTAAATTTTTACTAAAAAAAATTATAATGAAGTTTTATTTTTCTCTCCGAAATTAAAAAAAAATTTGTATGTAAATTTTATATGAGCTATTGGCCAGTTTTTAATTAAGAAAAATTTTTTTGGTACTATACTCAGCTGATGATTTTATTTCTCTGTAGCTGAGCAGTTTAAGATCTCGACGCTTAACAAACTCCTGCCACTCAACACCTCGGCGTTTTATGTAAATAAAAAATATCCTTACGTCATTTTTTAAATTTTTACTAAAAAAAATTATAATGAAGTTTTATTTTTCTCTCCGAAAGTAAAAAAAATTTGTATGTAAATTTTATATGAGCTATTGGCCAGTTTTTAATTAAGAAAAATTTTTTCGGTACTATACTCAGCTGATGATTTTATTTCTCTGTAGCTGAGCAGTTTAAGATCTCGACGCTTAACAAACTCCTGCCACTCAACACCTCGGCGTTTTATGTAAATAAAAGATATCCGTACGTCATGCGGGTGCGCCTCTCGTGCGGTCGGGCGGGATTGGAGGGCGTGGGTTATTATTATTATTATTATTATTATTATTATTATTATTATTATTATTATTATTATTATTATTATTATTATTATTATTATTATTATTATTATTATTATTATTATTATTATTATTATTATTATTATTATTATTATTATTATTATTATTATTATTATTATTATTATTTTTATTATTATTATTATCATTATTATCATTATTATTATTATTATTATTATTATTATTATTATTATTATTATTATTATTATTATTATTATTATTATTATTATTATTATTATTATTATTATTATTATTATTATTATTATTATTATTATTATTATTATTATTATTATTATTATTATTATTATTATTATTATTATTATTATTATTATTATTATTATTATTATTATTATTATTATTATTATTATTATTATTATTATTATTATTATTATTATTATTATTATTATTATTATTATTATTATTATTATTATTATTATTATTATTATTATTATTATTATTATTATTATTATTATTATTATTATTATTATTATTATTATTATTATTATTATTATTATTATTATTATTATTATTATTATTATTATTATTATTATTATTATTATTATTATTATTATTATTATTATTATTATTATTATTATTATTATTATTATTATTATTATTATTATTATTATTATTATTATTATTATTATTATTATTATTATTATTATTATTATTATTATTATTATTATTATTATTATTATTATTATTATTATTATTATTATTATTATTATTATTATTATTATTATTATTATTATTATTATTATTATTATTATTATTATTATTATTATTATTATTATTATTATTATTATTATTATTATTATTATTATTATTATTATTATTATTATTATTATTATTATTATTATTATTATTATTATTATTATTATTATTATTATTATTATTATTATTATTATTATTATTATTATTATTATTATTATTATTATTATTATTATTATTATTATTATTATTATTATTATTATTATTATTATTATTATTATTATTATTATTATTATTATTATTATTATTATTATTATTATTATTATTATTATTATTATTATTATTATTATTATTATTATTATTATTATTATTATTATTATTATTATTATTATTATTATTATTATTATTATTATTATTATTATTATTATTATTATTATTATTATTATTATTATTATTATTATTATTATTATTATTATTATTATTATTATTATTATTATTATTATTATTATTATTATTATTATTATTATTATTATTATTATTATTATTATTATTATTATTATTATTATTATTATTATTATTATTATTATTATTATTATTATTATTATTATTATTATTATTATTATTATTATTATTATTATTATTATTATTATTATTATTATTATTATTATTATTATTATTATTATTATTATTATTATTATTATTATTATTATTATTATTATTATTATTATTATTATTATTATTATTATTATTATTATTATTATTATTATTATTATTATTATTATTATTATTATTATTATTATTATTATTATTATTATTATTATTATTATTATTATTATTATTATTATTATTATTATTATTATTATTATTATTATTATTATTATTATTATTATTATTATTATTATTATTATTATTATTATTATTATTATTATTATTATTATTATTATTATTATTATTATTATTATTATTATTATTATTATTATTATTATTATTATTATTATTATTATTATTATTATTATTATTATTATTATTATTATTATTATTATTATTATTATTATTATTATTATTATTATTATTATTATTATTATTATTATTATTATTATTATTATTATTATTATTATTATTATTATTATTATTATTATTATTATTATTATTATTATTATTATTATTATTATTATTATTATTATTATTATTATTATTATTATTATTATTATTATTATTATTATTATTATTATTATTATTATTATTATTATTATTATTATTATTATTATTATTATTATTATTATTATTATTATTATTATTATTATTATTATTATTATTATTATTATTATTATTATTATTATTATTATTATTATTATTATTATTATTATTATTATTATTATTATTATTATTATTATTATTATTATTATTATTATTATTATTATTATTATTATTATTATTATTATTATTATTATTATTATTATTATTATTATTATTATTATTATTATTATTATTATTATTATTATTATTATTATTATTATTATTATTATTATTATTATTATTATTATTATTATTATTATTATTATTATTATAGAAGTCATGGATCCATTACGGAGACCACCACATCCCCTCATCAGACTTCTTCAGCCGGCCTCAACCGAGGATCGAACTTATCTTTTTGCTCAGAGAATAAGATTCTTCAGTTTAATTTTAGCTGCAGCTGTCGATTTTGCTACATTAATAAAAGATAATAAAAGATAAAATTTATAAAAAAAAAATTAATTGTTATGTATATGGCAATTGTTTGCAGCCAAAATTAAACTAAAAATCTTTTATTCTCTGAGGAAAAAAACAAAACTTAGAAAATAAATTTTCTTTTCTAAACGAAAAATAAAACTAAAAAAATAACTTTTATTTTTAAGCGATAAAAAAACTCAAAAAATAACTTTCATTTTCTAAGCGAAAAATGAAACTCAAAAAATAACTTTTATTTTCTAAGCGAAAAATAAAACTCAAAAGATAACTTTTATTTTCTAAGCGAAAAATAAAACCCAAAAAATAACTTTTTTTTCTAAGCGAAAAATAAAACTCAAAAGATAACTTTAATCTTGTAAGCGAAAAATAAAACTCAAAAAATAACTTATTTTCAGAGCAAAAAGTAAAACACGGAAAATAATTATTAAAAATCAACTTTTTGGATATAACTTATAACCGTTGCAGTCCCTGGTTTGAATGCTATTGGTTAACTCTACAAGACAAAAAAGGAGTTGTTTCTAGGTTTGTTGGTGCTAGAAGAAGAAATTCAATCGAAGAATGTTTGTTATTGGCGACTTAGGCATTTCAGGCGTTTAATTTAAAGCTCTATTTTGGTTGTGTAATGATGAGCAGAATAAATGAAAGAATTGTTAAAATTGTACAACGAGTTTAAAAAGTAAAAATTTGCCGACTTCTTTGATTAAAATCACTTCAAAGTTATTGAACTTTTTCACTACTTCGCGACATAATTCATAATTTAATAAATAAAAAAATTTTTCAATGCATCCTACCTTTTCTTACTGAACTGCTTAGCTTCTCCACACATCTACACAACTCACACACTTCCTTTTCATTGCAACTCCAGCTGAAACACTTAACAAAATGGCCTCCTCTTGAAGAAATACTTACAAGCATTTGTTCAATTTCTCATTAAGGCCTTTGTGCCCTTTACACTTTTGTGGTTTTTAGCCTTACATTTTCTGCGTTTTCTGTTTTTTTTTTTTGTTTTTTGTTTGTGTAGTGCGTAGCGCGAACATTTGGGGGAAACTTGTTATTTTCCAATTTCAACAATAATACTCTAGAGTATATTAATCATTGTCTGCATTTAAACGTTATTTCTTATCGCTTGCGCGTTCGTCGTTACTCTCTCACACCACCCACCATATAGAACCAAAGAAATTTAATATTTACTAACGAAGGAAAATGAAGATTACAAAAAAAATTAAATCACACAAAAATACATAATTTTCGTTTTCAACAACAGCGACCACATCCGGTTGCCTACCGCGTAAAACTGATGATTCAATTTGCATAAGACCCCGGCATGTAGGTAGATACATACGAATATGCAATCTAGTATGCCTTGCCTTCCAGCAACCTTCCAGCTTTTGTACCTCATAAGCTCCATTAGCTGCTTTTTTCATTATCTCACAAGCTCTGATGTTTCTTCTTTAGTTTCATCTTTAACTTTAACGTGTATTTCTCTCAAGCTCTTCCCCAACTTTTTTTTCTTCGTGGGTTTCTCTTTTTTCCCCTTTTAAATTATCTTTGCTTTACTTTTAATGCTCTCCACTTTGCCAAATGCAATTATAATGGCGCTAATCAAAAATAAGTTTTTATTACAGTTCACCTCAAAGCTCAACAGCCCAATTCACCTCACTCCACTCAATCATTAAAGTTGCAATATTTTGACACAACAATGCCAATACACTCGCGAGAACTAACACCAAATGGTGGCCGGCAACAGTCTGTTTGCCAATTTCATCAATATGGCAATTTAATCCATATAATCAGTTCACTGCATAACCATTTATCTTCGCTATTCCATTCAATTGGCTATGCTGCCAGCTCGAGAGAGAGTACCTACGCTTAAGCAATTTTCGTATGTCTTCATTTTTGTGGTTTCCACTTACATATCGCACCCTAAATCATAAAATGACACAACTCAAAATTTTGAAAATCAGTTTTTTATCATAAACCGGTACACAAAACATATCTCTATCGACTGGCAAAAACGCTTTTCAATATGTTTATTTTTTTACCGAAAAATAACCATTATACGTGGCTTTTTTCCATATGATTGCTTGTAAAGAAAAAAAGTTTTATGGCTCTTCTGAAAATTTTGGAATTTTGAATTGTTTCAGTTTATGATTTAGGGTGCGATATGTATTTGGCTTTTCTTTATATTTTTTTCTTTTCTTTGTTGCTTGTGCCCCTTGTGATTGAGTGTTATAATGAGACAATTGCCAAGGCTTATCCAATACAGGTTAAGTTACTTGCGTTTGCTTTATCTTGTTTCTTCTTTAAAAATGTCAATGTGAAAGAGGAGAGAAATGAATTTCAATGTAAAATTTTTCCCAATTCGTTTTGTCTGACATTCACACTTTTTAGTATACATACACAATTCCAATCAGCTTATCTACTACGATATCCTTCTTTAGATAATTCTTGACAATTGCCAAAAGTTTAATTAAAGGTGAAATTAGTTATCGTGAATTATTTTGTATTTACCTCAGGTTTGGGGAGAGTTGTTATTTCCGAGGCCGACAAAAATGTTTGCTTGATAAATTTTTTGGCATTGTTTGTTGTCGAAAGGTATAACCAACTAATGTTATGTTCAGGCACAACCTTAATTGAACATTAAGAGCCTTCATTCAATTTTCAAGCCCAATGATTCTCAATTTACCATACAAAAATTGACCAAGTTAATGCTTCATTAGAAATTAATGAGTTGTTAATGAAGAACAATTCTGCATGCAACCCTGTTAAAAGGCTTGTTTCATAAGTAAAATGAAATGTCATGAAAAGAGAAATGTGATTAGCGTCAGTGTCCACTAAACAGGTTGGTTCGTCATATCCGCTGCATTCTTTTTCTTCTTCATCACCTACCAAATTTGTTTTTATTTCTGCTTATTTTATACATGCATTCGTGTTTTCGATTGGTAAAAATTGTGAGATGAATGTCAAATTATTTCGTCCTCCTTGCTTTTTGACATTTAGGTCACGAGAGTTTGATATTCAGCTCACGGCGTGTATGTGTGTATGTATCTTGAGCCGACCTGTTAAATGGGCCAAGTAAATTAAATATGTCTGAACACCAAATCTAAAGATGTTCAATCAACCCCAATTGACTTAATTAATTTTTATGTCTGAACATGATATAAGGGGGGGGGGGGATGTTAATTAAGGGAACACTAAAGTTAAATAATGAGTTATTTTTGAGAGTATAATTAATTAGCTAATGGCGTCTTCTTTTCTCGAAATAATGTTGCCCTGTTTGATTTTCTTCGTCATTTTGTAAGTTTGTCTGGTCCTTTCACCAAATATTGACCTCTAACTAAGTAAGAGGGCACCTTTATCTACAAATTCAGCAATTTTATAGAAAGTCAGGATACGTAATTAGATAATTGGGATATAGGAGGGCAACATTTTTTCGTAGAAAAGAAAACGCCATAAGTTTTTTGGCAGCTCATGACTGAATTTCTTTCCAAGAAAGCAAATGGGAAGCCGGATGTACCTAATTTTTCTTAAAAAAGTTGTAAAAACATACAAAAACATTCAAACAAATTCGTTTCCATTGTGATTTATCAGGCAATTTAATTTATTAAAATTAAAGAAATCAAATATTCAAATCAAGGGTGAGTTGGGAATGGAATGCCGCTTAAGAAAAATATTCCTTATTTTCATGTATGAGTTTCTTTAAAACAAGTATATGAAACCATTGCAACGCATGCAAATGAAATTATTTTATAATCCTTTCAACATGTTTTAGGGAAAATTTACTCAAAACAAAGAAACTAGCGTTCAAAGTAGGGAAGAAATTTCTTTGACATATCCATATATTTCTTTTTCTCAGTGTAGGTATTTCAGCGGGTTTCTGCACAATGCGTGGTAAACACAGCTGAGCCCTCTCTCAAGAGTCTCAATTCAAACTTAATCTCGAGAAATAACCAAAAAAATTTAAATTTATTAAATGGGGTTTTAATATTTTTTAATTTTTCTATGAGATAAATCTAATTTGTTTGATGAAATCAAGCAATTTCAATAATTTTTATGCATACAAAATCCACATTTTACAAAAAACTGAATAAGAGCTAAAGCTCGATTTTTATATTTACTCACAAAATCGAATAAAACATCTCAGACTATCCCGTCACTATTATCACTTGCAGCGTTGCCCTTTTAAATTCTTGAGATTACAAAAAAAAATATTCAAATTACCCATAATTGCCCAAAATTCCCCATACAAATTTTCAAATTACACTACCCGACAAAATTTCAAAAATTTTGATATCCTCGACATTTTATACATCTTGTATTTAACTTATTTTTTGCATAAAAACAAATCTTTTGTCCGCCATAATTCCGTCAATTTAACGTCGATTTTATGTGGAATTGGAAAGGGTATTTCATCCTCTCAAAATGAAATGAAATAACATAAAACTCAAGACGGAAATGGCGGAGATATTGACAGATTAGTAATCCTCCTTTTCTTCTTAGCGCGAAAACTCAAATTTCAAAATATCTCGAAAGCTGTTCTACTTTTGAACCATTTGATTACATATTTGGAATCAGCAGGAATACATAGGAATCAAATGTCGAGGGTATTTTTGGTCGGGTAGTGTTATCAAGAGATTTCCAATAAAGAAATATTTTCAAATTTATTTTACTTTATAACGGTTTGTATTTTTAAATTTATGTGCATATATGTATGTATATGTGTGGTTAAACAAACCCAGCCAGCAAAATCATCGTAAACGAGCTCGTAAACGGATGTTTTCTCGAAGAAAACTCTAATAAATAAATAGAAATGTAAATGTAAATGTAGAAATTTTACAAACATACATACTTACTTTTAAAATATTGAGTTTGAAATTTTTCGTTATCTTTTTTTTTGACATGATAGAAAAAAGTTTCTTTTGTTATTGTTTTCTTATTCGAGAATAGCTCGTAAATCGCAATGTTCGTCAAATGTACGGTACCTTGCTGGCTGGGAAGTTATAAAGAAACATAAAACAAGTAAGAGAGAAATACAATTAATTAATAGGTACCTCAAATTCTGTGGATTGTTTATGCAAATATTTATAAAATATGTTGTAATGATCTTAGCAATTTAAGTGGAGAAGTTTTACCTCAAAATGTATGGTTGGTTGTAGGGGAGCTATATATTATAGTGGTCCAATTGGGCCGTTTCCGACAAATGATCAGCGTATCTTAACAACTGAGGAACTATCTCATGATTCTGATAATATCGGTATATATTTTGGTGGGTTTAATTTTTCTCCTTCTGGAACTTTCGAAAAACCTGTTTTGGATCAATGTTATAATACAATTTCATGTTCATGAAAGGTGTAAAATTGCTTATTTTTTCCTAGCTAACTTCTTACGTTAATGGGCTTATGAAATTTGCTTGTACATGTTCGACCAGCCGGTAATTCAAGATTAAATAAATGCTGCAAAACCACCTTCACACAATGCGAATGTAATAGAAAGTCATGAAAATAATTAATTTTTTTATAGGCATTATTATTCATATAAAACTATTAAAAGGCGAATTCCCCAAAATTCCCCAAATCATAGCACTCCCCAAAAATTACCCAAATATTAAAAAAATTCCCCAAATTACCCACAAAACGGCAACGCTGATCACTTGCTTGATTTGAGGTAGTAGTTCTTCAGTAAGAGTTTACTGGTAGCTGAAGTGGTCCGGTTACACTCCTCCAAGACAGCGCAAAAATGGCTCAGAAATGTGCCCTCTTTCAAGTTTGTCCGCCTGCCCGTTAATCGGCCAGACACTTTTGTGACAGTACTAACTACAAGTTAAGAGTGTCTTCGAATTCGTCATCTGTTGTTTTCAGGGACTATAGCGCCTCCTATATTTCAGCTACTTCAACCTAAAAGACGCTGCAGTGATTAGGAAAATGAATGCCAGTTGCACTCCTAAAAAAATATATAAGTAAATAGACTTGTTTACTTTTCTCATAACACACTTCTGATTTCTTTTTCCCTCTCTTTTTTCCACAGTCATCCTTTTTAATTATGAAACAAATCTCTTAAACACCGCTGTTATCATCATAAATTTTCAAGTTAATTCTCCAGTCAGCAAAGCAGCTGCATTTAATAGTTTTTTTACATTATTCTCAATTAAAGTGTCAACTCATTTATTTCAGTAAATTTTTCTCGCTTTTTCACATGCAATTAACTCTTTAAATCCAATTTAAATAAATAATATAAATTTAATAATTATAATTTAAAGGGCAGCAAGCTTCACAGCATCACCCCACCAACATTTCCATATCCAGATCTAGCTCACTCCATTTGCTGTTTTAAAGCAATTGACTGCAGTAAAGCATAAAATTGCACTAAAAGGATGGCAAATCGATTTGCTAGATATATTATACTGCAATGTCAGCGGTGCTTATACTATATTAGTATATAAGTTTATAGCCACGGATAACATACACGCGTGCATATATAAAAATCAAAGTCATTAAATGAGTTAAATCAATGTTTGAAAATAAATTTTGTAATTTGTGAAAATCCATTAAAGCCAAACAATGTATGGGGGGCAAATCAAACGTTTTCGTATAAAAATAGTGGTGGCGAAAGGAGTTAAACACTTCAAGAATTGAACCAGAAGGAAGGGTAAGAGAGAAGACTGGCTCTGAAAGATCAGATAGAACGACTGTACACAAACTTAGTGATAAATTAGTTCTCCTATTAACCCTTGTATTACTCATATTAACCTAGATAATTTCAAATAAAAGCTTTATTTACTTTAAAGAATATAAAATCTTTGACATAGTGTTACCCAGCAGTGGTGGGCGAGTCTGAGATGTTTATACAATCGAGAGAATCCCACTCATTTTAAAAGCACAAAGCCGCGTTCCAAAGTTGACGCGGCCAGTGACTAAACAATCGACATATCTAGATTTGCGATTATACCGAGTCGGAGATTGTTTCGATTAGTGATGGGCGAGTCCGAGATGTTTTAGGTGTTTTGCGGCCTAACACGAATACGAACGAAAATCATCAAGAATATTCGAGATGTTCGAAAAATCGAATTAATGGAATAAATCTCGGACTCGCCCATTTTTACGACCCAGCCACAGCTTTACTTGTTTAATTTCAATTTCGAAAAAGTTGTTTTGGATAGAATGTTTCCGCAACTTTTGTAAGAGGTTGTAAAAAATGCCTTCAAAGCTCTTCTTCAAATGCTATTGTAAAAGTAGATTAAGGCCCGGTTTCACCAACGTGACTAAAGCTAAAACTAAGTTTTGACTTAGTTTAGCCCAGATTTGAGGCTAACTTACTTTTGGGTTTCACCAAATAGTCTAAGAAAATAGCTTTGTAACCAACCTTTTATGGCGAATACTGGGTTTTTTGGTTGTTTTGGTTGCTGTATTTGCTCATTTTTTTGTCAAATTCGCTCTGTTGGTAGTTGAATTTGCTAAAGCGACTCAAATTCTTAGTTTAGTTTTAGTCAAGGCAAAAGCTGACTAACTTGTGACTTAGCTTAGTTGCATGGTGAAACTGAAAACGTAAAAAAATCGGCTTAACTAAGTTGAGACCGGTTGGTGAAACCGGGCCATAGAGTACTATTCCAGAACTGGACCTAAGCTAACCATGGATTTAATTAAAATAAAATTTCGATATGAATTCGAAAACCAGCCTCTTCTCGAAGCGAGCTTTTAGTGAGAGGTAAAGTCTTAAAATACGTAAATTTCTCTCTTGTTGCTATAGTAACGTATATGTGGATCTCATTTTCCATTATCTATGCTACGAACATTTGAAAACTAAGGTTTATTATATGTATGTGTATGTTCGTTCTCAGTTCCATATTCATGTTGGATACTGAAAGCAGGGACCGTAACGGTTATAAGTGATATCCAAAAAGTTGATTTTTAACGATTATTTTCTGAGTTTTATTTTTTGCTCAGAAAATAAAAGTTTTTCTTGAGTTTTATTTTTTTGATAAGAAAATAAAAGTTTTTTCTTGAGTTTTATTTTTCGATCAGAAAATAAGTTATTTTTTGAGTTTTATTTTTCCCTCAGAAAATAAAAGTTTTTTTCTGAGTTTTATTTTTCGATCAGAATATAAAAGTTATTTTTTGAGTTTTATTTTTCCCTCAGAAAATAAAAGTTATTTTTTAAGTTTTATTTTTCGATCAGAATATAAAAGTTATTTTTTGAGTTTTATTTTTCCCTCAGAAAATAAGTTATTTTTTGAGTTTTATTTTTCGATCAGAAAATAAAAGTTATTTTTTGAGTTTTATTTTTTTGCTCAGATAATAAAAGTTTATTTATAAATTTTACGTATTTATGTGACGCGAGCACATATATACTATTAAAAATGTAATTTTATGTATGTATGTGAGTAGGTACATAAATATGTATGTAGCATTTAGAAACTCTGGAGGACGGAAATAAAGTTATTAGATTTAAGTAAATGCTTCACATACAAACAAGTATTAATCTTTCATACCAATTTTTCCTTAACAAAAAAAAAAAAAAAATTTTCTTGAGAGCTCAATAATAAAGTATTTATCAATAACTTTTATATTCTGATCGAAAAATAAAACTCAAAAATAACTTTTATTTTCTGAGGGAAAAATAAAACTCAAAAAATAACTTTTATTTTCTGATCGAAAAATAAAACTCAGAAAAAAACTTTTATTTTCTGAGGGAAAAATAAAACTCAAAAAATAACTTTGATTTTCTGATCGAAAAATAAAACTCAGAAAAAAACTTTTATTTGCTGAGGGAAAAATAAAACAGAAAATAACGATTAAAAATTAATTTTTTTATAAAAAATCGAAAAAATAAAAGTTAATGCACCTAGAGGTAGTCTGCGTTACGGTGATTACATCTGTGTACTTCTTTTGCGTTTAGCGTTTCTCCTTCAGTATGATTTTTTTAGTCAAAATTTAAAAAATAACGATTATTTGCAATCCCTGACTGGAAGTGAATTTTGACCATTTTTTTATTGGTTACTAGGATTCTTTTTTTAGCCATCAGAGTTCACAGTGAAGGTATGTTATTACATACATACCGACGATATCCCTGTATGTACGTATGAGCATTTATAAATTGCACAAAACGCAATCATTAACAATTACAATAATCCACTTGAAGCGCGTATATTGACTGTTAGTCGCCAACAACAGCAAAAACACAAATTGCAAAGTAGGCTCATCGATAAACGATCAACTTAAAAACAACAACAACCAAACAAAAAAATCGACATATTTCTGCATTTAATAGCGTAGGGACAAACATCATTAATTTAAATGAATTGCCATTCCGAGTTAATGCCACTGGATTTAATAAGAATAAACATTAAAAAAAAGTAGCAACAACAACAACATTAACAACAACAACAACAAATTGTCGCGACAACAAGCAATATTCATAAAATATTCAAACCACAACAAACGCACGAACAATCATGCATTTACTTGATGGCCTCTCTCCCACACGATGCACTGCCTCTGCAAATCGAATACAAATAAGGGCAGAGCAGAGCACAACAACAGCAATAAATTGACACTGATTTTGAATTGAATTGTAAAATATTTTGATTGCATTAAATATTATTATTGATATTATTTATTATGTGCTACTGTTACTCAGTGGCGGATTAAAGGTCCAGAGCGCCCTAGGCAGCCACTTTCTCGGTGCCCCTGTACCGACCATAAATGGCCATCATAATACTATAAATTTTAACTACCTAGTTGTTTTACACCCTAACAATCAAAATCTTTCCTCTTTATAATATGTATTAGTGTAGATGTAGATATAGATGATGTAAAAGCTTAGATAATTTGTTAATCTCTACATATAATAAAATTGTAACAGGTCGATGTCTGTACATTGCAGATATCGAGAAAAAAATGATTGGGGGAAGCATTATTAAGCCAGTAGATTCCAAATCAACCATTTTTAGAATTTTTGCCTTGTTTCAACAGTTCAATTACTCTATCCGTAATATCTAAACTTGTTTGTCGGCCCATCTTTGCACATTGACATCAAAAATACAACTAATGCAACTGTTGGCGCACTTGAATTAAATATAATACAAATTTTATTAGCAAGCAATGTGTTTTGTTCAACTAACGAAACACGATTTTTACGCGCTCTAACGTATGTTGTATGATAAGTGCACCTTTTAAAAACGGAGGAAAATTGCCCGATCCGGTTTTTTTTTATATAATTAAAATATAATGTAAAATGTGAACTGTAAAAATGTATAAGAGAAAAATAATAATCGGTGTTCTAGAGAGAAACCTTAAGTATTTAAATTGGAGTTGCCAGAAAGCTTACTTTGATTGTGACGCGTATATATGTGTATGTTTTTGTTTTTCATAATTTCTGGGATGTTGTTGAAAGTTTTCCGTCGCAAAACGATTAGGAAAGTCAAATAATTGTTAACAAATATATTTAATAATAAAAATTTCTGAATAAATGATGGCTCACTTTCACTGTGACTCACTGTATTCCCACCATTTATTATTAGCTAGTTATGAATAGTTAGCCAAGTTTCGGCTGGCAAATCGTTTCTTGAGTCAAAAAAATAGCAGAAGAGAGCCATTGACAGCTCCAAATTTCAGCTAGTAAAATTTTCCCTAGCTGAAATTATTTGCTGCCAAAGTAAGAAACAGCTGTTAGCTAATTTTTACTATTATTCCGTTTCTTGATTTTCTGTTCGTTTCGCTCTTTATGAGCGCAATTCTTTCAGTTTTGCTCACTTGACAGCTAGCTGCTAGTTTAATAAGAAACAAACCTACTACATGGTGACAGGCACAACATGCCAAACGATCAGCTGAGAGTGTCGCAACTTATATATAAAAACTATGCTGCTAACTAGAGTGCTATTGTTTTTGATCACTTGTGATTGGAGTAAAAGAGACAAACCTATTTTGAATAGATAGCCAAAGTACATAAGAGAGAAGGTGATGCAAGATCACAGGTACTATTGCAATTGCTATTTCTCAAATTTTTTGGAATTTGACAAAAATTTGTATGAATAAACTTTCAAAATTTGAGAAAAAGGCTTGAAAAAGTAATTGCTTTTCTATTAATATAATCTAATATTTTGATAATCACCAAAAAAGTCGCCATCGCCAATTTTCATAAATTGGTCGCCAAAGTTTGTAAAAAATCGCCAATTTGGCGACAAATCGCCAGTACTGGCAAGCCTGACGACGCAACAAACGCGCAATATTGCAAAATATATCGATGCTTGTGCAATATAATCGATTTATCTATTATCGATCTATTATAGATCAGCTGTAATTCTTAATCGTCAATATGTTATTTTCTTTATTTGTTTAAAAATTCTGAGCTCGCGCGCCCCTTGTAACTACGCGCCCCTAGGCAAGTGCCTAGTTTGCCTTAGGGATAATCCGCCTCTGCTGTTACTCCTGCTACTGCTTGTCATTACTACCGAAACGCCGCCATATTATCGTCTCACCTTTGGCATAGCTCCACTCAGCCCAACTCGCCCACTTCAATTACTCGCTGTAATTGTCGTTCATTACTCGTTTATTTTTTTACCTTGTTGCCTGCTTGCTTTCGTGTTAATTGGGGTCGCCTGTCTGTCTATCTGTCAGTTTATTACGTTGCATTGCATTACATTACGCCGAAACTCCACAAAACAAAAATTATGTTAATTTTGTCTACCAGAATCATGTCTAAAATCCATGTTTGTATATGCGTGGGCACTTCATTATGTTAGACATAATTTGCAAAATGGCGCCGAATTGGCATGCCGTGTACGCAGAAGCACTTAGAAAGTTAAAAAAAATTGTTTAAAATTGGCGATGATGCTCGCAAACTGTATATATGCACTTAATGTTCTTTTTATTTATTTTTTAAGCCCAAACACTCAAGCCAAATGGACGCCGTGCGAAATTTCACGTTCAATGTGGAGATGTTGCCACTGTGAATTTTTCGTTGAAATGAAAAATTAGCTGTCAAATCACCAAACTGACAGCTCATGTTAAGGCAATCTTGTTAAAGCAATTGCCTTGGCATCTCTGTTATACCAGAAGACAGAGGCGGTCTCCATTTGAAATCTATGTTATAATGGTGCTTGTGATGACAGAATTCTGTTTTGAGGAGACGCCGGGTTACATAACGCTCATGGACAAAATGTCGCTTAATTTAATTTTATTCAGATGAAATTTTGAATAAATGTCAATATAATTAATATTCTCGTGCTGCGTTTTGCTGCCAATAAACCAGCGAGTATTTTATGAATAATTCTGTTTATGCAACTTATGCTGTATAGCTTTCGTTCGTGCATTTGCATGCGGCTGTGAAAAACTGCGGTAATTCTCAGCCGTCTTATGCATTGTTCGAGCTATATAGCATGAAGGAGCAAATCGTACTCGGGATTTTTCACAACGAAAAGGAGGTTGGCACTCTCGCCCAACCTTGGAGCCGCAATCACGCTCCTCCCCACCTGAATACATTCAAGGGTTGTAAATATGGTATGTATGTGCATATATACATCCAATATATGCACATATGTACATATGTACACACTCGCATAAAAGATGCTACACCTCCCCGTAGCCACCCCCACACAACCCAACAAAAGATGCTACATCTCCCCGTAGCCAAACCCAATCCAATTCCCTCCAAAAAAGCAACTCGCCTTCCCCTCTCCCATCAAAGCTTAAACAAATGCAATGCAACGAAATTAATTGTTGTTGTCTATTGAAATTGTAATTGAATTTTAAGAGTGGAATAGATGGCGTTGTTTGGTAATTGTTTTAATATATTTACACGGGATATCCCAACGAATGAAGAAATGAAGTGAAAATTAATAAAAAAATAAAATAAATTAAAATAAAATAAAATTTAAAAAAATAAAATAAGAAAAAAATAAAATAAAATAAAATGAAACGAAATAAAAAAATTAAAAAATTAAATAAATAAGAACAAATAAAATAAAATAAAATAAAATAAAATAAAATAAAATAAAATAAAATAAAATTTAAAAAATTAAAATAAGAAAAAAATAAAATAAAATAAAATAAAATAAAATGAAATGAAATAAAAAAATTAAAAAATGAAATAAATAAGAACAAATAAAATAAAATTTAAAACAAGTAAGGAAGCCTAAGTTCGAGTGGAATCGAACATTAGATACTCATCTGTATGCTTTCATTGTTTGTTTGCGTTTGATGGAAACACGGTGCACTTAATACAAAGCGAGTGCTGCATAAAGTGGGCGTAGTCACGCCCATTTTCTAAAATTTTATCAGTCATCCAACTAAGCATATCAATATTATACTTTGTGCAAAATTTCATTCCTTTATGACTTCTAGTTACAAAGATGTCACGTTACAAATTCCCAAAGGGTGTTCCAGAAATATCTTTCTTAAAAAGTAGGCGTGGTCATAAACCGATTTCAATAAATTTTTGCGTGGCTATTAACACAAGTTATAAAAGTGTATAAACCAAGTTTCGTCATAATATCTCAATTATTTGTCGAGTTATAGGCTAAGAAATCTCGTATATCCCTTTGTGTAAAAAGAGGCGGTGCCACGCCCATTTTCCAAAATTTTTCTATTTGTTGTTTCCGGTCTATTGTGGAAGTCATGCCACAAAATTTCAATGAATTATCTTTATATTTGACAAAGATATCGCTTAAAATGTTTTTATTAGGCCCCTTTATAGTTCTCATATATAAAAGTGGGCGTGGTCGTCAACCGATTTCGCTAAAATTTTGAGCGTGTATTACCACAAGTAATGAAAGTGTACACACCAAGTTTCGTCATTATATATAAATTATTTGTCGAGTTATGGGCTCAGAAACCTCGTATATTCCTGTTTATAAAAAGAGGCGGTGCCACGCCCATTTTCCAAAATTTTTGTGTTTTCGTTTTATGTCCGTAGTTGGACTCCTGCTATAAAATTTCAATGATATATCTTTATATTTGACAGAGATATCGCTTAAAATGTTTTTATTAGGTCACTTTATAAGACCCATATATAAAAGTGGGCGTGGCCCTCAACTGATTTCGGAAATTTTTCGTCCAAATATTTGACTAAGTAAGTATATCACGCGTACCAAATTTCATCGATATATCTTCAACGGTTTCTGATTTATGACTCATAAAACTTTCAATGTTTGCCCCTTAATAAGTGGGCGTGGCACCGCCCATTTTCCAAAATTTTTGTGTTTTTCGTTTTATGTCCGCAGTTGGACTCACGCGACAAAATTTCAATGATAGATCTTTATATTTGACAGAGATATCGCTTAAAATGTTTTTATTATGTCACTTTGTAATATACATATATAAAAGTGGGCGTGGCCGTCAAACGATTTTAACTATTTTCCGTCCAAACGTATGCCT
Organism: Urophora cardui; assembly: GCA_960531455.1. NCBI lineage: Eukaryota > Metazoa > Arthropoda > Insecta > Diptera > Tephritidae > Urophora > Urophora cardui. The sequence goes on along the minus strand of OY482673.1, from coordinate 135,736,949 downwards.
AAGTAAGTACATCACGCGTACCAAATTTTGTCGATATATCTTCAATGGTTTCTGAGTTATGACATATAAAACTCTCAAGGTTTGACCCTTAATAAGTGGGCGTGGCACCGCTCATTTTCCAAAATTTTTGTGTTTTTCGTTTTATGTCCGCAGTTGGACTCACGCGACAAAATTTCAATGATAGATCTTTATATTTGACAGAGATATCGCTTAAAATGTTTTTATTAGGTCACTTTGTAATATACATATATAAAAGTGGGCGTGGCCGTTAACCGATTTTAACTATTTTCCGTGCAAACGTATGCCTAAGTAAGTACATCACGCGTACCAAATTTTGTCGATATATCTTCAATGGTTTCTGAGTTATGACATATAAAACTCTCAAGGTTTGACCCTTAATAAGTGGGCGTGGCACCGCCCATTTTCCAAAATTTCATCAAATTTCTTCCTAGGGGCCTGAGCTCAACACGTGGGTAAAATTTCATCGCTCCAGCTATATTAGTGACTGAGATACCAATTTTCCGATTATTTCTATATAGGAAAAGTGGGCGTGGTCATGGTCCGATTTCGCCCATTTTCAATACCAACCGTCCCAGTCTCGATACCAACTTGCATTTCAAATTTCATCAAAATATCTCAATTTTTGCGCGAGTTAGAGTGTTTACAGACGGACGGACGGACGGACGGACGGACGGACAGACGGACGGACAGACGGACGGACGGACGGACGGACATGGCTAAATCGATTTCTCTTTTCACCCTGATCATTTTGATATATATAAGTCTATATCTATCTCGATTATTTCACTCTGTTACAATCCACCGTTATGTGATTAAAACTATAATACTCTGTGTACTAGTACAGCTGAGTATAAAAATAAAATAAGAATAAAATAAAATTAAATTAAATTAAATGAAATAAAAAAATTAAAAAATGAAATAAATAAGAACAAATAGAATAAAATAAAATAAAATAAAATAAAATAAAATAAAATAAAATAAAATAAAATAGAATAAAATAAAATGGAATAAAATAAAATAAAAAATAAAATAAAATAAAATAAAACAAAATAAAATAAACTAAAAAAATAAAATAAAACAAATTAAAATAAAATAAAATAAAATAAAATTAAATGAAACGAAATAAAAAAATTAAAAAATTAAATAAATCACAACAAATAAAATAAAATAAAATAAAATTAAAAAAAATAAAATAAAACAAAATAAAATATAATGAAATAATGAAATGAAATAAAACGATAAAAAATGAAATGAAATAAAACGGTAAAAAAAATTAAATAAAATAAAACAAATTAAAATAAAATAAAATCAAATTAAATGAAACGAAATAAAAAAATTAAAAAATTAAATAAATAACAACAAATAAAATAAAATAAAATAAAATAAAATAAAATAAAATATAATAAAATAAAATAAAATAAAATAAAATAAAATAAAATAAAATAAAACAAAATAAAATATAACGAAATAATGAAATGAAATAAAACGATAAAAAAATGAAATAAAATAAAACAAATTAAAATAAAATAAAATAAAATAAAATAAAATAAAATGAAATAAAATAAAATAAAAAAATAAAATAAAATAAAATAAAATAAAATAAAATAAAATAAAATATAATAAAATAAAATAAAATAAAATAAAATAAAATAAAATAAAATAAAATAAAATAAAATAAAATAAAACAAAATAAAATAAAATAAAAATAAAATAAAATAAAATAAAATAAAATAAAATAACAATGTGTTAAAAAAATAAAAAATTAAATTAAATTAAAATGAAATAAAAATATAAAAAAAAAGAAAAAAAAAAAAAACAAAAAAAAAATGTAATAACGTTTGCACGTTTTAAAAAAAAAATTTAAAAATAAAAAATAAAATATTTTTGCACATTTTTCTTTCTTGACGATAACGTAACGCATGGCGACTGCTCTTCGCCCAATCGGCTTACTTCATTCATGATCTCAGATTATGAAAGAAGTAAGGGTGGAGCTCCCACTTGCTCATTTTCCAAACAGATGGCATAATTTACGGGTTTAGAACTTGAGAGTTGCCAGCAAAGCATTTGTGCTGAATGGGTCCAGATAGTTACTAACAGAAATGAGCTCAGAAAATACGTGGGCTTCGCTAAGTAAATGTATCAGTTCAAGGCGACCCAAAAACCTTTGAAAAAATAATTCAGGAATCTTCAGGGCATTTACTGATGGTTTAAAAACGCGAATGTCTTCTTGGTACATCTTTGCTAGAGCAGGCATTTATGAGTCTATAGACATCTACCTATTAATTTTATTCGCATTATTTTGCGTCTTAATCTCATCAGAATATCGTTATTTGCTTTTCAAAGTCTTTACACTTTATTTATGTAGTGCTTAATAGTCTTTTGCCAGCCACCCACTATGCCAACTTAATGAAATTCCAATCAATCTACATATACATACATGCATACATTGCGCCACTAAGCCACAATTAATTTGAAGGATAACTGCGCAAAAGCCACAACTAATCGCGACGGCCCCTTGCATGCATACATTACCTACCCTGCAAAAAATGCGATTAATCCGGGACGTGTCCGGGATCAATCGCAAGGGAGCATGCGACTAATACAATTTTACATCCCTTTATATGGAGTGAATTGATCGCATTTGTTCGAGCATGTCCTGTGAAGAGACTAATTGTTCAACTTGTATACCCGAACGAGTACCAATGTAGATTAATCGCTTTCATCCCCAACGGGTACAAATGTAGATCAATCGCTTCCAGCACGAACGGGTACAAATGTAGATTTTTCCAAGTTGTTCGCCAAGGCAATTTTTAATAACAATCTTTAAAAAATTGTAAATGTTCATGCATATATAAATAAAGATTATATAATGTTTTACTTTTGAAAAAAAAATCTCAACAAATAAATAAAAAAATTGTAAGTTTTGAGTATGCATTATATGAGCGTAATGTAAAAGATTTTTTCATAGAATATTTTAGGCAACATTTTGTTAAAATTATTATTCATCATTGTTATTAAAAGAAAGGGTGTTCAATTTGTTTTACCGGTTGTTCTACAATTTTTTAAATACATTGCATATTTTTGTAAAATTTCTACATTTAAGGAATATAGATTTGTACCCGTTCGGAATCAAAGCGATCAATCTACATTTATACCCGTTAGGGAACAATTGGTCTACAATTAGTCTACATTTATACCCGTACGGGAACAATTGGGGACTAATTGTGGACCGATTGTTCTCGAAAGAGATCAATCCGGGAGAAATATCTTTCGGTATTAATCGCACATTTTTTTGCTGGGTACTTACTTTACATTACAAACAAACAACTATTTAACAAACTAACTAATGTAACAACTTAATGTATTTTCGTTACATTGATTGCTTTATCTGTGCTAGAACGAGGAAAAAGTTTGACGGACGATATGATTTGTCGGTTGGTTGAATGATGACGAAGAAAAGAAAAAGTTAATACACACAGATTTTCAGATTTTTATATGCCAAACACACACATGATATGTACATGACAGGGGATGGCCAAGAAGAGGAATAAAGTTATCAAATAAGAAGCAAGTAAATTGACAACTCATTCGCCATATGTAGGGAGATATGCATGTATTTTTCTCATGTGTGTAATTGTGTATGTGTGCTTGTGTTATATGTGCAACAAAATGCTGAATCATGCAACTTCATTAGTTTGCATGGCAGCAAAGCATTTTGAGACGTTGGTCCCACATATTCAATAGCCCATCCAATGCAAACCTCAAGCACAACATGGGAGTGGGTGAGGGTAAGAAAGAAATACAAAATTACAATTTCTTTAATTCGTTGGGTGGATAACTGAAAGCTTAACTAGAATTTGTTCAATCATCTGCGCTCTATACTGGATTATTTGTGGATAGTTAGCAGTTCAGATTTAGTAAAGCTTTGAATACATACATACTTTTTATACCATTCGTGAACATGAAATGGCATACATAATAAATTTATCTTGTATATAACAGAAGTAGAGTTAATAGACTCAACTAACTAAATGTATAACAATAAGATCAGTGCCTAAAAGTTGATTTTGACTTGAAAATAATGGGTATTAAAAATCCCTAAAAGGAAAATTTTTAGAACTTATAAAAATGGTAGCACCATTTTACTTGAAAATAATGCGTATTAAAAAAAATCCACAAAAAGGGAAATTTTTAGAACTACATAATAACAATGGAAGCTAACTATTCTACAGTTAAGTGTTGACCATTTTACTTCAAAATAATGCATAGTACAAAAAATACCTGAAAGGTAAATTTTTAGAACTAATAAAAATGGAAGCTGTAAACATTCTAAAGTCGATTTCCAACCACTTTACTTGAAAATTATGCGTATTACAAAAAATCCCATAGAGGGTAATTTTTATAACTAATAAAAATGGAAGCCGTAAACTTTCTAAAGTTGATTTTTGATCGTTTTAACCCTAATCACCGAATTTTGAAAAGTTACGTAAAACCGAAAGTGAGACTCTGAGGCTCACCTATGGGGAAATTTTGAAACACATTATTTTGGTATTTGGTTTTTACTTTTATTTATGCAGTAATGAATTCAGAAGCATTTTTATACATTCTTATAACGGTTTATGACAATTTTTTTAGTATATAAAGATAAAAAACGTAATTCCGTAAAATAGGAGACATTAATGTACTACAATTTTCACACATTTTTGTAGTTGTTTGAATGTTCATTACAAATGGTTTTATTACATCTGTTATAAATTTGTTTTTGTGCACACAATGAGAAAAGCTATGAATCAAATGAATATGAATACATTTTTCATATGATCGCCGCTAATATATATTTTTCGCAACCAAATTCCAAATTTTTAAAACGCGACGTTCGTGGTGAAATTACTTACGCATAAAGCAGCTCGTCGTTCGATTCTCTATTTAAACGCATCTTTTCCGTAATTTAGAATCTCAGTAAACAGAAAAATGATAAAATGTTAATTGTTTTGAAATTGTTGACTTTTCCGGTCTCCTTAATTTTATGACATCCTATTATATTAAGATCCATGGTGAAATACGTCGAATTCACCAAAATTCGGGGGAAGTATGGTGAGTTAACAATGTAAAAACCTCACTGGATAAACCTTGTGAACAACGGATTCAAAATTTAGTTGAACTCTAGAAATGTAAGCTTATTACGTTAAAGATACTTAAGGTGAGTCTTTGAGGCTCACTTTCGGTTTTTCGTTACAATTTTATACGATTGCAAAAAAAATTGTTAAAATAAATAAATAGCCCAAAGATCATAATTATTTCATAATTTATGAACACAAATGGAGGAATACCCAAAATTTCAGACAAAAAGCTTTTTTGGTTTAGGAATAATTCGCTTTTAAACTTTAAAGTGAGACTGAGAGGCTCACTTTAGAGGATTAGGGTTAATTGAAAATAATGCATATTACAAAAAATCCCTATAAGGAAATTTTTGCAACTCATACTAATGACAGCTCTAATCGTTCTGAAGTTGATTTTTGGCCAATTTACATGAAAATATTACGTATTACAAAAAATACTGAAACGGGAAATTTTTTAATGCATATTACAAAAAATCCCTATAAGGAAATTTTTGCAACTCATACTAATGACAGCTCTAATCGTTCTGAAGTTGATTTTTGGTCAATTTACATGAAAATATTACGTATTACAAAAAATACTAAAACGGGAAATTTTTTAAACTTATAAAAGTGGTAGCTGTAAATATTCTAAAATTGATTTTTGACCATTTTACTTAAATATAATGCATAGTACAAAAAATTTTTAAAAGGAAAATTTTTAAAACTCATATCAGTGGAAGCTCTAACCATTCTAAAGTTGTTTTCTCGCCAATTTAATTTTAAAAAATGCATATTATAGAAAATACCAAAAATGGAAATTTTTAGAACCGATCAAAATGGAAGCTCTAAACATTCTAAGTTTATTTTTGACAGTTTTATTTGAGAATAATTCATAGTAAAAAAATTCCACAAAGGGAAATTTTTAAAACTCACAGCAATGCAAGCCTTAAACATTTCAAAATTAATTTCGATCGTTTTACTTGAAAATAATGGATATTACATGAAAATTCCCTAAAAGGAAAAATTTTGGAAGTAATAAAATTGGAAGCTGTAAACATTCTAAAATTGATTATGGACTGTTTTACTTGAAAATAATACGTATTACAAAAAATTCCAAAAAGGGAAATTTTTAAAACTCACAGAAATGGAATTTCTAAACATTCCATAGTTGATTTTTGATCGTTTAACTTGAAAATTGTGCATATTACAAAAATCCCAAAGGGGAAATTGTAAATAAATTCAAATATAATATAGACTTTGGTGTCTAATTTCGCCAGTTAAACAGCTAAAACATTCACCGTTTTTAAAAGATCAGTAAAAAGTTCCTTTCATGAAAGGTATGTGATGGCTTGGGTATAGCCGAAGCCGGTTGCGAGCTTGTTTTATTTTATTGTTGTTATTGTTGCTTGTTGGCTTAGCTTTTGTAAGTTATATGCGCCGTAAATATAGTTAAAGTCTTAGCTTCCGCTGTATTTATTTTTGTTATTTTTATTTTTGATGTTGATATTTTATTGTTGTTTTTTTTTTCATATATTGTATATTGACTATTGGAGCTTAGCATTTTTATCTGACATCGCGCCCTGCCTTTTTTTGTGATTGTTATTAGTGTAACCGGTCGTTTCTAGCATTAGTTTGTTATATATTTTCCTTAATTTTTTGCTGTTATTTTTTCTTTCTTTCCTTTTTCTTTTTTCGTTTTCCTTGCTTTTCTTAGTGAATTATTTCTTATTTTGTGCAGATTTTTAATGCTCGAACGCATTTCGTTTCCTTTTTGCGGCCCCACCTCCGTTAAATCTAAATGTTATTTAGCCTGTCTTGTATTTGTATTTTTTTCCATTATATTCTTATAAGGAAATTTTTGCAACTCATACTAATGACAGCTCTAATCGTTCTGAAGTTGATTTTTGGCCAATTTACATGAAAATATTACGTATTACAAAAAATACTGAAACGGGAAATTTTTTAATGCATATTACAAAAAATCCCTATAAGGAAATTTTTGCAACTCATACTAATGACAGCTCTAATCGTTCTGAAGTTGATTTTTGGTCAATTTACATGAAAATATTACGTATTACAAAAAATACTAAAACGGGAAATTTTTTAAACTTATAAAAGTGGTAGCTGTAAATATTCTAAAATTGATTTTTGACCATTTTACTTAAATATAATGCATAGTACAAAAAATTTTTAAAAGGAAAATTTTTAAAACTCATATCAGTGGAAGCTCTAACCATTCTAAAGTTGTTTTCTCGCCAATTTAATTTTAAAAAATGCATATTATAGAAAATACCAAAAATGGAAATTTTTAGAACCGATCAAAATGGAAGCTCTAAACATTCTAAGTTTATTTTTGACAGTTTTATTTGAGAATAATTCATAGTAAAAAAATTCCACAAAGGGAAATTTTTAAAACTCACAGCAATGCAAGCCTTAAACATTTCAAAATTAATTTCGATCGTTTTACTTGAAAATAATGGATATTACATGAAAATTCCCTAAAAGGAAAAATTTTGGAAGTAATAAAATTGGAAGCTGTAAACATTCTAAAATTGATTATGGACTGTTTTACTTGAAAATAATACGTATTACAAAAAATTCCAAAAAGGGAAATTTTTAAAACTCACAGAAATGGAATTTCTAAACATTCCATAGTTGATTTTTGATCGTTTAACTTGAAAATTGTGCATATTACAAAAATCCCAAAGGGGAAATTGTAAATAAATTCAAATATAATATAGACTTTGGTGTCTAATTTCGCCAGTTAAACAGCTAAAACATTCACCGTTTTTAAAAGATCAGTAAAAAGTTCCTTTCATGAAAGGTATGTGATGGCTTGGGTATAGCCGAAGCCGGTTGCGAGCTTGTTTTATTTTATTGTTGTTATTGTTGCTTGTTGGCTTAGCTTTTGTAAGTTATATGCGCCGTAAATATAGTTAAAGTCTTAGCTTCCGCTGTATTTATTTTTGTTATTTTTATTTTTGATGTTGATATTTTATTGTTGTTTTTTTTTTCATATATTGTATATTGACTATTGGAGCTTAGCATTTTTATCTGACATCGCGCCCTGCCTTTTTTTGTGATTGTTATTAGTGTAACCGGTCGTTTCTAGCATTAGTTTGTTATATATTTTCCTTAATTTTTTGCTGTTATTTTTTCTTTCTTTCCTTTTTCTTTTTTCGTTTTCCTTGCTTTTCTTAGTGAATTATTTCTTATTTTGTGCAGATTTTTAATGCTCGAACGCATTTCGTTTCCTTTTTGCGGCCCCACCTCCGTTAAATCTAAATGTTATTTAGCCTGTCTTGTATTTGTATTTTTTTCCATTATATTCTATTCTATAGCAAGCAATTTCTTTAGCATTATACAGTCTATTAAAAATCGACGCACGATGACCCGCGTAATTTTTATTTTCCTCATGATTTACTTCAAATATAACAAAGCGTTCACACACCGACGGTAGCAGGAGTTTTGTGACTTTTGTGTGTGAAATAAATTTCAAGGGGAAAAATGAATACAGCTGTGTGCATAATAATAGCATGATACAAACAATCAAGGTAGTTCCATTTCACTTTCACTTTGTCATTTTTGATTATAATATGGATTATTGACGTCTCATTTTAAGTCAAAAATTTATGATAGCGTTGCCCAATCAAAAGTTTTTGGCTGAGGGTATATTTGAACAAAATATTGGGTATTTTAAATGAAATGGTATTTTTCACATATGCTAATCAACAAAACAAATGAGCCGATGTAATGAGCTTTTCAAAGAAAATAAAAAATAAGTTATTGATAAAAAATAAAATAGATTTATGCAGTTATTAAAGTCGAAAAATGGTATCAAAACGTCCTTTATACAATATTTGAAAACTGTTCAATTTTTTATGAATAAGGTAAGAGTTCTTGATTTTCTTTATATGTATTATTTATTGCGTACGTATAAATATATATATGCATATTTGGTTTCAATGTTTTATACAAGAATATTTCCACATTTAAAAAATATATTTATTAAAAAATTGTTTAGCAGTTATATAAGAATGTAAATTTAGTTTAAATTTTTATGTTGCAGTTTTCTTTAGTTTTTACTTACGTTACTAAATTTATTTTCCTTAATTTTATTATTTACCTAATTCTGAAATAGATTCTTCGCAAAAAAATCTTTTTAGTACCTTTTCATCTAAATTAAATTTTGTATTTACTAATAAATTTTGCATATAACCATGCCATCGACCGCACTTGTTTTTTCGGTTGCAAGTTCATAAGTCGTGCCAATATTCATAATTTCTAAACTACTGAAATTTTTCAATGAAATTCACAGGAGGTGTAGTGGGAATGTAGTATGTACTATATTCCACAAACTTGCCGCAACTTATTTTAAGAATAAATCTTATTTTTTATATAATTATTTTTGATCTGATGTTATGAAGAATTTAACACGTAAATGTGCGTATTTATATATATATATCAATATTTAAATTTAAAAAATTCGTTTTGTTGCAATCGATACCATGATTACCATGGAAATAAAAAATAACATAAATGGAGGATTTTTAGCACTGAATATGGCAGCACGAAATGTCATAATCCATATAATTGTCAGGTGGTTAATATGGCGACAAAAATTTGACGTTTACACTACCTTATTTCTTGTATCATGAATAATAGTAGCACAAAATGTGTATAGCAAAGACACACTAGTCACTAAAACAGAGAACTAAATGGAAAGTTCGCCCAAATTATGTGCTTTCCACAATTAAGTTAGCTAAAGAGTTTCCCTTAATCTCTACATTTCATCAAGTTAACCAAAAATATACAAATAAAATGTATTACAATAAAACACGTATGCATACATAATGTTATTTATAGCAATTGAATGAGTTTTTGCAAAAAAAGGAGAGCTTAGAGAGTGCCCCTTACTTATCAAATCGCAGCTCACTGCCGCATGTATACATCATTAACGATAAATTACCGTAATAAATAATAAAATCATTACACAAAAACTCTTTACCATAAAAAAGAAAATAAATAAATAAGAAAGGGACACTTGAGCAAGCGATTGCACTCACAAAAAGCAGATAAAAATACACAAAAGGCCTAAAGCAAGTCTTAAAAGCCATGTGAGCCAGGAAAAAAGAAAAAAAGTGCCATGCACGTACGCTATTCAGATTGCTTATTTACGATATTGGCAGAAAACAGAATTTTCGGAAATTTCCGCAAAAAAAAAGAAAAAAAGAGAAATACAAAAAACACAAATGCCAATATATTTAGAAAATAAATAAATAAAGCAGAAGAACAACAGAAGAAGACACGTTCATACAATAAATAAAATTTCGCTAAGCGACAAAATCAAGTGAAGTAGAAAAAAAAAGAAAGCGCAAAGCGACGCGTCGATAGCAGAGAAAGAAAAAAAGAAAAAAGGCATACTTGAAGCATACCAACAGGCGCACGTTGCCAGCTAAACCATAACGGTACACAATTTTCTTCTATCAAAGGGGGAAAATTGCAAAAGTTTTGCAACAAACAGCCGCCTCGTGAACATCACACACACACACATTCTTGCTCATTACAGATGCTGCAATTGCGCCAGAGCACAGATAAAGACACACAAGGCAAGCAGACAAGACAAGTCAGAAAAAAACAACATGGCCAAAAATAAAATTAATACACGTACATACTTTTGGGTTAACTTAGGCTGAGTTATAAGCGTAACTAAAGTAAGCAAAGTTTTTCTTTTACTTTTGCTTTATCTCTCTAACTCACCCATCGCCGAGCCTCTAAGAAGTTTTGTGCGCCTGCACACGTATGATTATTTATGAAGTTTTTCTTTTCTTTTCTTTTTGTTTTTTTTTTTTGTTTAAGGGGATGAAGGTGAACGTAAACGAATATAAATAAAAATGTGATTGCCTATTTTTGGGCGCACATTATTGACATTGTGTAACCGTTGAGGAAGTTACATAGAAAATGAGTTGAAGTTGATATCCCCTTTTCTGTTACTGTTTCTGTTTCATCGATGCGGCATTTAGTGCGGCTTGAGTTTGCTATAAATAGCTCCAGGCAGCTTAATATGCACAGGAAAAGGCAATTTTTCTTATTTTGTTAAATAATTTTCTTTTTTTTTTGTGGAGTTGGGGTAATTACACAGAGTAGATAATAATGCAGCTAGACAAAAGAAAAGCAAAAGTTCAATATAAAAGCGGCTGTAGATAAAAATCTATGAGTGAGTAAATGGCAATAGAAATGTAATTACATAGAAAAGTAAAGTCTAAGAAAATGAATTACAATAACTCTTGGTGGAAAAAACAAATCAATACCGAATGGGTTTAAGAAGCAAGTTAAATCAAATCAACTTAATAGATGTCTATAGACTCATAAATACCTGCTCTAGCTGCGGTGTACCAAGAAACCCGTCGCATTTCCTGGCAATTGCAGTTCCAGTGGACCATCAACATGTACATGCGCTGAAGAATCTTAAATAATTTTTTCAAAGGTTTTGAGTGTGCAAAAATATTTTTTTATTTTATTTTATTTTTTTTTTTATATGTATTAATTTTTTATTTAATTTTTATTTTATAATTTTTTTAATTCAGTTATCTATTATCGTTTTTGTTTTTTTGTAATTTTATGACATTTTCATTATCATTATATTTATACTCAGCTGTACTAGTACACAGAGTATTATAGTTTTAATCACATAACGGTGGATTGTAACACCATAAAATAATCGAGATAGATATTGACTTATATATATCAAATTGATCAGGGTGAAAAAAGAAATCGATTGAGCCATGTCCGTCCGTCTGTCCGTCTGTCCGTCCGTCTGTCTGTCTGTACGCACGATAACTCCCGCAAAAATTGAAATATTTTGATGAAATTTGGAATGCAAGTTGGTATCAAGACTGGAACGGATGGTATTGAAAATGGGCGAAATCGGACCATGACCACGCCCACTTCCCCTATATAGTAAAAATCGGAAATTTTGTATCTCAGTCACTAATAGAGCTAGAGTGATAAAATTTCACCCACGTATGGAGCTCAGGCCCTTATGAAGAAATTTGAAAAACGGGCGGTGCCACGCCCACTTATTAAGGGCCAAACATTGAAAGTTTTATATGTCATAACTCAGAAACCGTTGAAGATATATCGATGAAATTCGGTAGGCGTTATATACTTACTTAGGCAAATGTTTGGACGAAAAATTGCCAAAATCGGTTAACGACCACGCCCACTTTTATATATGGGTATTATAAAGTGGCCTAATAAAAACATTTTAAGCGATATCTCTGTAAAATATAAAGGTATATCATTGAAATTTTATGGCAGGAGTCCAACTGCGGATATAAAACGAAAAGCATAAAAATTTTGGAAAATGGGCGTGGCACCGCCTCTTTTTAGAAGCTGGAATATACGAGATTTCTGAGCCCATAACTCGACAAATAATTTAAATATAATGACGAAACTTGGTGTGTACACTTTTATTAGTTGTGGTAATACATGTTCAAAATTTTAGCGAAATCGGTTGACGACCACGCCCACTTTTATATATGGGAACCATAAAGGGGCCTAATAAAAACATTTTAAGCGATATCTTTGTCAAGTATTAAGATAATTCATTGAAATTTTTTAGACAAAGGAATCTACGAGATTTCGGAGCCCATAACTCGACAAATAATTGAGACATTAAGACGAAACTTGGTTTATACACTTTTATAACTTGTGCTAATAGACACGCAAAAATTTATTCAAATCGGTTTATGACCACGCCTACTTTTTAACAAAGATATTTCTGGAACACCCTTTGGGAATTTGTAACGTGACATCTTTGCAATTAGAAGTCATAAAGGAATGAAATTTTGCACAAAGAATAATATTCATATGCTTAGTTGGATGACTGATAAAAATGTTGAAAATGGGCGTGGCTACGCCTACTTTATGCAGCACTCGCTTTATATAAAATACTCCGTGTTTTCATCAAACGCAAACAAACAATGAAAGCATACAGCTGAGTATCTAATGTTCGATTCCACTCGAACTTAGGCTTCCTTACTTGTTTTATTTTATTTTATTTTGTTTTGCTTTATGTTATTTTATCTATTTTATTTAATTTTATTTATTTTATTTTAGTTATTTATTTTACTTACTTTTATTTTAATTTATATATTTATTTTATTTAATTTTTTTTTGTTTTATTTTATTTCACTTTTTTATTTTATTCAATTTATTTGTTTTCTATTTTTTGTTTTATTTTATTTTATTTTATTTTATTTTATGTTATTTTATTTTATTTTATGTTATTTTATTTTATTTTATTTTATTTTATTTTTTATTTTAGTTTACTTTATTTTGTTTTATTTTAGTTTATTTTATTTTATTTTATTTCATTTCATTTTTTATTTTATTTCATTTATTATTAATTTTGTTTTAGATATTTTACTATATTTTGTTTTATTTTATTTCAATTTCTATTTTTTTTTATTTCAATTTGTTTTAATTTATTTTTTTTTTTCTTTCTACTTATATTATTTTATTTTATTTTACTTTATTTTATTTTTTTTATTTTAATTTCTTTTAGTTTATTTTATTTTATTTTATTTATTTTATTTTATTTTATTTTATTTTACTTCATTTTATTTTGTTTTCTTTTCTTTTTTTATTTCATTTTACTCTATTTTTAATTTAGTTTAATTTTTAATTTGCTTTTAATTTTTTTTTGAATTTCTTCTTTTATTGCTTTTTTATTTGAAATTTAAAAAAAATCGATAAAGCATAACAAAAACCGCTCTTAAGTAAGCTTAATCTGCTTTATTGTAAATGTTATCGCTTTAGAACTTAATTGTTAAACATTTAGTCAACTTTTTTGATGATGTATATATAAACGTTCATACATGCCTCCAAAAGCCACACAACAAATAAATTCAACTACAATAACTTTCATGTAAATTACATATGTTTTAATCTGTCTCGCCATGAGCCAAGCGCACTGAGAAAAATTGCAATGTTTTAACACCAGCGTTGCATGAAATTGTAGTACATGAATTCGTACCATTGCTTTCATATTTTCCATAGCAGGCATTCATAAACAGAGAGGTTCCCTCTCTTTCCTGCAGCTACTTAGCTACGTGTATCAAGAAGAAAGCACATTGCATGCTTTAGCTGCAAAGTACTCGAGCTTCCAGCACAAGCACTCACATAGACTCACAGCTTCATGTTGAGATTTGTTTCGCCTTTGTAATTCGCCTGTCTTTTTTTGCCATGTTTGCCTTTTTTCGCCTTTTTGTGTGCGAAAGTCACACTCAAAATTGCGTTTAACTAAGCATAAAAATTATAAGCAAATTAATTTACAACAAAGCGGCTAAACTTGTTGTAAAACAATGCAACCAGCACAAAGTTTTTGCTTTTTTGTTGGTTTTTTCATGCTTTTTTGGTTTTGCTCCTTTTCTTTTTTGCTTTGTTTTGCATTTACAGAATGTGAGCAGCAAACAGCAGGAGTAACTTTGAAAAGCTTGCAATGTGAATGATATTCTCGCTTGTATTTGATGATACATACATATGAACATATGGACATGCACTTAAATATGTATTGCATGTACAAGAGTTGCTGTATATTTTAGTAGTATTAAGTTTTGTTGTTTCTCGTTTAAATTCCTTTGAATGCTCTTTGAGTTTGATGAAATACAATTTAATTAAATTGAAATAAAATTTAAAGCGTTTTGAAATAGGAATTAAAATTGATGAAATATTTTTAAAAGTTCAGCTAAATCTGCTTCATATGTACATATTTAAGGCTTTATTTACATTTATCTTTCTTTTTCTTATTCTTCTTCTTCTCCTTCTTAACTGACACTTAAAGCCCGTCTCAACATAACTTAATTCGCCAACGAATAATGTAGCGAAACATCAAACATAAAACTCAAAAAATATCTTATTTTCTAAGCGAAAAATAAAACTCAAAAAAGACCTTTTATTTTCTGATCGAAAAATAACTCAAAAAATAACTTATTTTCTAAGCGAAAAATAAAACTCAAAAAAAGACCTTTTATTTTCTGATCGAAAAATAAAACTCAAAGAATTACTTTTATTTTTTGGTCGAAAAATAATAATCAAAAAATAACTTATTTTCTTTAAAAAAAAAAAAACTTTTACCCATTTTCTGGCCAAAAATTAAAACTGGGAAAATAATTTTTAAAAATTAACTTTTAGATATAACTCATAACCGTTACAGTTCCTGGTTTGAATGCATGTGGTTAACTCTGCAAAGGGTTGCCTTTGGGCTTGGCGGCGCTAGAAGATGAAGTTCAATCGAGGAATGTTTGTTGTTGGTGACTTAGGCATTTCAGGCGTTTAATTTAAAGCTTGCTTAATGATGAGCAGAATAAATCAAAGAATTGTTAAAATTGCACAACGAATTTAAAAAGAAAAATTTGCCGAATTCTTTGATTAAAATCACTTCAATAACTGATTTTTGCAACTTCGCGCAATAATTCATAATTTAATAAATAAATAAAAATCTCATAAATTTAACTTTTTTTCAATGCATTCTACCTTTTTTTACTAAACTGCTTAGCTTCTCCACACATCTACACAAATCACGCACTTCCTTTTGATTGCAATTCCAGCCATTCCAGCCATTCCAGCCGAACAAAATGGCCACCTCTTGAACAAATACTTACAAGCATTCGTTCAACTTCTCACTAATCCTTTTGCTCTTTTATGGTTTTTGACCTTACGTTTTCTGCGTTTTCGGTTTTTTGCCATTTTTATTATTTTTTTTTTTGATGTAGTGCGTAGTGTGAACATTTGCTCGAAACTTGTTATTTGCCAATTTCAGCAATAATACTCTAGAGTATATTAATCATTGTCTGCATTTAAACGTTATTTCTTATCGCTTGCGCGTTCGTCGTTACTCACTCACACGCACCATATAGAACCAAAGAAATTTAATATTTACTAACGAAGCAAAATGAAGATTACAAAAAAAAAAATTAAATCACACAAAAATATATAATTTTCGTTTTCAACAAATAACAGCGACTACATCCGGTTGCCTACCGCGTAAAACTGATGATTCAATTTGCATAAGACCCCGGCATGTAGGTAGATACATACGAATATGCAATCTAGTATGCCTTGCCTTCCAGCAACCTTCCAGCTTTTGTACCTCATAAGCTCCATTAGCTGCTTTTTTCATTATCTCACAATCTCTGATCTTTCTTCTTTAGTATTTAACCAACGTCCACTTCTCCCAAGTTCTTCCCCAACTTTTTTTTCTTCGTGGTTTCTCTTTTTTACCCTTTTAAATTATCTTTGCTTTACTTTTAAATTAAAAGTTTTAATATTCTCCACATTGCCAAATGCAATTATAATGGCGCTAATCAAAAATAAGTTTTTATTAAAGTTCACCTCAAAGCTCAACAGCCCAATTCACCTCACTCCACTCAACCATTAAAATGTTCAATATTTTGTCACAACAAAGCTACTACACTCTTGAGTACTAACACCAAATGGTGGCGTGCAACATTCGCTTTGCAATTTCATCAATATGGCAATTTAATCCATATAATCAGTTCACTGAATAACCATTTAATTTTCACATGTCTTCATCAGTGTGGCCAGGTTAGCCTTTTCGAGCCTAGATCTAGCCTTTTTTTGTTCTTTAGCCTCATAATTTTCGGTTTAGCTTCGTGGCTTTTTTATTTAGCCTTTTTTTACTAAAATGCTAATTTTACTAATTTGTACAACAAGAACTTTCATTAATTTATAATAAAAGATAAAAGGCAAAAACGAACTAAAAAGCTTTGTCGGCATGTTTTTGCGCTTCGAGTTTTCGCGTCTTTTGTTTGTACGATAGTTCGTTTTTGCGCTAGAAAATAATATAACGCATTTTTTCGCTGGGGTGTATATATCGATGAAACTTGATACGCGCGTTCTACTTACTTAAGCAAATGCTTGGACGAACGATTATCAAGAGCGGTTGACGATCACGCCCAATTTTATATATGGGAACTATAAAGTGGCCTAATAAAAACATTTTAAGTGATATCTTTGTCAAATATAAAGATAATTTATTCAAATTTTGTGGTATGAGTCCCACAATGGCCGGAAACAAAAAACATAAAAATTTTGGGAAATGAGCGTGGCACCACCCCAAATGGAATCTACGAGATTTCAGAGCCCATAACACGACAAATAATTGAGATATTATGATTAAACTTTGTGTAAAAACTTTTATCGACTGTGATAATATATGTTCAAAAATTTAGTGAAATCAGTTTATGACCACGCCTTCCTTTAATAAAGATATTTCTGGAACACCCTTTGGGAATTCGTAACGTGCCATCTTTCTAAATAGAAGTCATAAAGGGATGAAATTTTGCACAAAGAATAATATTCATATGCTTAGTTGAATGACTGATAAAAATTTTGAAAATGAGCGTGGCTTTATGCAGCTATATAAAGTACACCGTGTTTCCATCAAAACTCAAATAAACAATGAAAGCATACAGCTGAGTATCTTATATTCGATTCCACTCGAACTTAGGCTTCCTTACTTGTTCGTTATTAAATTTTTCCTAGAAACCGTCTTTTGCGCATAAAATCAAGCGCATGTGAATTGCTGCTTTAATTCATTTTTTTTTTTTGCTTACTAAATTTAAAGCAAGCAAAATATTTTCTTTGCTATTTATTGTTTTTTATAATATTTTTTTAACTTTTATTATTTATATTACATTTTAATATTTTCCGTTCGCCAAACAACAGCCGCTCAATTTACAGTCTGTCACATTTGACTGCAATTGTAAATATGGCAAGGCAGCAGCAAAAAAAATTTGCTTTTCGTGAAATCTCATGTTAAATCACTGCAAATGCAATGCGACGCCATGACGATAACAATTAAGGTAATGCACGAAAAAAAAAAATAAACAACAACAATAGTCGATAGCGCCGATAGCGTCTGCTGGTCAATATGGCGTAACGAATTAATATGTCAATATATGTACATGTATATATAGAAATAAGTGGAATTGGTGGCAACGTGGCAACCCTTGCCACAAAATTTCGTCACAGTGTTGCAATTAATAGTGGCGCTGGAAAAGCGCGGCGAGAAATAAAAAAAAATTGGCGGCCAAAGTGCAAATGTAAAAAAATATTGTTAAAGTCACACATGCGAACAGGTTGCGCTTGTGTCGCTCACAACTGTCGCCGCGTTGAAAATACAAATATTTCGCAGCCATTTCCGGCGCGCGCTGAACAGAAGAACACAGAACAGAACACGAATATGCCATTGTTTATTGATTATGGATGCGTTTTATGTACAAATAAATACATGCATACATACACATGTGTATGCTAATATAAGTGCATACATATATACATACCTAGTTGCAATTGTATATAGTGCATTATTTTTTTATAATTTACTTTTATTTATAATTTTTTATTGACTCTTTGCGCAAGAACTTTTTATATATTTCGTGTAAAATAATATTTGTGCGTTACAAGGTTGCGCTGATTTTTTTTTTTTTTTTTTTTGTGATCGCTGAAAAAGCGTAGGTACAAATTATGGTTGCACTGCACTAAAGTCTATTATTTCTGCACAATTGGTACTACTTTTTTCGGCAGAGACTGTATGATTATATGTGAAATGCGAAAAAAATACGTTTTTTTTACATTTAGTTTTGAAAATATGCTTTTTATAGTGAGAAAAATAATTTATTTTCTTTTTTTTCAGTTTACAAGCTTTTTTAAAGTCTGTAATTTAGCAGCAATTATCAATTTTTCACAGAAGAATAGCTTTTGCCGTCTGTGCATAAAATGCTTAAATGTAAAATGACTCCGGAAAAATCGTTAAGCAAATACATATATTGTTGAGGACATGGATTTAATTTAATTTTATTAAATCACACATGCAGCGTTGCCGCTAGGGCCACTAAAATGGCAATTTTAACCTTTTTAAGAGCCAGGCCACCGGAACCCAACTTTTTGAAAATTGCAGTATTTGAAACTTTTTAAAAATTCGGGCCACTTTTGGTCCTTTTTTACTTTCAAAACTGTAATTTAATAAATATTTTTTATTTTTTTCTTAAATATAAAAGAGGCCTCTTTGTTACCTTTTCACTTTACATTGGCAACTCTCAGCTGCCAAAGTGTTATTTAGGAGTATAAATTTTTAGAATGCAAGAAAATTGTTTGTACAAACTGAAATAGAAGAGTTTTGGCACAGCGTGGGGAATATGAAAAACAATTTAAATGAGAACTTGTTGTGAATTTGTTGCAAATATATTAACGCTGCCACATGCAGTGCATCAGCAGAAGGATTATTTTGAAAACTTTCATTATTTAAGACCACGGTTACAAACCGCTTGCAAAACTGATACGTGCAATTCAATGATCTCAGCGGTCAATAGAACTAATGGAATTGATTTCAATACCTGAATGCCGAAAGAAAACTTCGTTATCAAATATCTGAGAACTAAATTTTAAATCCATTAAATTATAACTTATTTATATTATATACTAGAGCTTACCCTCCGGTTTCACACCACATGCTTTCAAAAATATTAGCATAGTGAATTTGTCCTAAAAATTACATAAAAAAAAAATCATTCTTGACGTCAAAAATAGTTTCGTTATTTTTTTTTGTCCGTTGAATATATATTTATCTCATATGCCTTCAAACCAATTGCCAGTACTCTACTACAAATATTTCAAGTTTGTATGAGGTGCCCATCCCTACTCTACAAAGACCTAGATTGTTTATCCGTTGAGTATATAATTATGTAATATTCTTCCATCCTTCCTGTGGCCGCTGTGGTCCAGTGGGTAGAGTGCTCGCCTGCTATGCCAGAGGTCTCGGGTTCAATCCACGGTCCGAGCAAAACACCAAAACAACTTTTCTAATTAGTAAAAATCCAATTATTGAGTTTTTTAAGAGCAGTGGTCACCTGTCGGCAGTGGGCGGCATACCCTCCGAGAGTATTTCTGCCATGAAAAAGCTTCTCACAAAAAATGCATTCGCCGTTCGGAGCCGGCATAAAACTGTAGGTTCACCCAATTAGCAGGAAAAAGAAAAAGGAGCACACCTCGAATTGGGAGAGAAGCTCGGCCATAAAACTCGTCAGAGTTATAATAGCGCCATTGTGTTATTATAATATTCCTTCACACAAATTTTCATTATTCTAGTACAAATACTTCAATAGATATTGCGAAATAAAGGAAAATTTTGTATGGGAGGTGCCCATCCCTGCTTTTCAATAATATGAAAAATATGCCTATAGCACTCACCGGATGAAAGCACTTAGGTGTGCAAAGTTTCGTGAGGATCCGTTCAGCGGTTTTCTCGCCAATTGAGTTTAAACACAATTTCCATTTCACATTTATAATATAAGATAAAAACATACACTTGAATTAAATATATGTTTGATCAAGTTTTATTTGATTTTAGTAAAACAATGTTCCTTAACCTGTGAATTGCTTTAAGCATTAAATAAACCACAAAAATATATAAAAACGTGTTGCTAGCTAAACAAAATTGGAGGAAACTTTTTTTCCTTTTTTTGGCCACTTTTTGAAATTTTTTAGCGGCAATACTGCACACATGTACAGAATTGCATATAAATAAACATGCACATATACATACATACATACGTATGCACATAATTAAATGGTTTTTTAACTCACCTCATGAACTCACCTGCAATGGCCTCACCCCTAGAATTACCCCTTCCATAAATACTCAACTTACCAACATATGCATATGTAAGTACATCAATACTCATCCGTGCTTCCCAACTCGCGCTCTCTGGGAAAAGTCCCGCTGCCAATGGAAGTGGTTCCAACAAAGATGAACACTCAGGCGATGGATAAAATAACCAATATCAGTTGATCAAAAGTTTCAAAACCTTCAACAGGTTTAGTGTCGCCTTGGTGTCACCGCGCGTGCCGCAGTTAATTTTTGAAATGAAAAAAAGTGCAAATAAATTGAATAAAAACTAAAGTGCATAAATAAAGAAGAAAATTATTTAAAATAAAAGAAATAAAATAGTGGTTTTATTAAAATAAAGGAAAAGTGGAGAAAGAAGAAAAGTGAAAAAAATCATATAAAGTGCAAAAATATATGTGTGTATATCATAAGAAAAAGAATCAGAAATGTAATAAGTAGGGCAACCAAAAATATGAAAACTTCTTTCCACGGCAACTGAAGAAAGCGGTGCAAACATAAAAGAGAAAATTTCTGAAATAGAATACTTGGTGTCAAAAGTATTTTCTGAAGAGCCACGAAAATACTGGACAATGCATTTGCATTACTGGTATTGAGGTATTTTTTTGAATAATAGCATTATATTTTTGATTTACGCCGTCTGCAATTTGGCCTGACACTGCTTCAACAGCTTCCTTAACGATCTGCTTCAGCTTTCGCGAAATAGTTTGTTTAGCTTTTGACATTATCTGTAAGAATTTGCATATGTACATATTTATTTATTTCCAATCTTTATTTCAACAAACACTTGCCGTTTCTTGAAATAAGCAAAAGCTAGCAAAAAACAAAACCAGAGAATGCAAAAGACAATTGAAATTTTTCAAGTGTCACTATAAAATGAGATGTGCATAAATGTTTCGATAGTTCGATAATTAAATCGAAAGATGTCCAAGGACATGGTTGCATTTTTGTGCACTAGTTCTGAATTTCTTTTTTTGTAACTTAGCAGAAACAATATGATTTTCCTCAAAGAGGTAAAATATGACAAAATATGCATTTACAAGAAAAATATTTTATCATTATTAAAATATGCTAAAATATGCACTAAAAAATCTACCTCAACCAATTGGTTTTCTCTAGAAACAAATTTATAAATTAAACATTTTTCAATATCGCTAGCTTAGAGTGCAAACTATGTGAGTCCATTTTTATGAAAAAGTGTTTTTAAGTGTAGAAAGCTAGAAAAATCAAATACGCACCACACTAAACAAGTCTGTGATACTTGTCATATTTCTACTCGTTGTTGTTCAGTGATACGCAAATTGTGTAAGTCCAAAAAGCGAAGAAAATTGTGTAAGTCCAAAATTTTTATATGAACAGAAAATTTTTTTTTTTCCATTTTGAAATTTTTTTATTTTTTGTATCTCCTACAAAGTTTGAAAAAGGACTTACACAATTTGCACTCTAAGCTAGCGATATAACGAAACAGAAAAAATATGACATTGCATATTTTTGGTTGCCCTAGTAATAAGTAGCTGAAAGCTCATCGTTTGCCAACGCAGGAAAATTAAAGTTCAAAAAAAGTGTAAAAGAATCGGGTTATGATATGTGTGTATATCAAAATGTCTAAGATGAAAAAAGAAATTGATTGAGCTGCATATGTATCTCTCCATCTGTATGTACACAGGCTGCTATGAGGACCGAACAGGTTGGTATTGAAAATTAGCGAAATCGGACTATACACATTCGATAAATGGAATATTTCGAAAAACGCATATAATATCTTAAAATTCACACATTAATGTAACCCGAGTTATGAAATTTCATCCAATTTGACCCATTCCGGCGAACATAATTTACTTTACTGATAAAATGAAGAATCTGAAACTTTGAACACCCTTTGAGCAGCAGAAAAATTAAGCTACCGCCTCAATTTATACAAATATTTTTTTATGCTTAATATGTACATATATTCTGGTGAGTGCATACTGCTGTATTAAAAAATATTAGCATTTTTCGTCAAAATAGTACTAGTAAAAAAAAATTAATTATTTTTAGTGCACGAAATAGATTATATTCTGTTTTTTCATGCCGCTTTCCCTACCTAAATTGCCATACGTTTTAAGCCTATAAAACGCATAAATTTCTTTCAACTGCAAGCTTGCTTAAACATGCTCGTAAACATGCACAGCCTGCACTACACAAATATTGCAAAATTTCCATAAGGCTTACGCATGTGCAATGCTTTCAATTAACATAGAATTTAAAATTAATATGAGCTACTCTAGCCAGAAAAAAGGAGCAATTGCAGCTTACGACATTAGAGTTCTATATCGTTCCCATACACATGCGTTACCACTGACCGTACAGTAAGCTGCTCTAGTATTTTGCACATTTTTCGATTGCATTTGAGCTTGCCACTGCACGGCCGATTGCACAATTAAGCCAACAAGGAAAAACCATAATCCATAGCACCAAATTTTAATAGGCTTTGGACGCTGTGAACAGGATCCAGGCTACTTGCTGCAGCAACTACATAAATTCCTAAGCTCGGCAGCAATTTTGATAGCCACAAAATATGTTGGTGCGTTGCAAGTTGCAACGCGTTTGTGCGTTAGTTTGTGTGCGGGTGCTGGTGATAAATTTTGAGTGCGTGTGGTGTTAAATTGGTTTGTGCATTCGCTAAATTTGTTCGATTATAATGCATGTGATTATATATTTTTTATAAGTGCATTAGGCTTATACGTTATAACCATACATGAATGCATGTAAGGGTAGCCATATAGAAGCACACTTTACTCCATTGGCTTGACATGCACACTCGTTAAAGCTGTTAAAATCCCCTGCAGCTGTTGTGCGTAAAATACTTAGGCCTAAGTGTGGTGATTTTCGGATTGCCTGGTGTGGGAGTGGTAGTTGACGTCTCAAAAAAATATTTATGGACAAAATTATTCGCACAACATTTTTTAATCCCTTGCTTTGCTGTTGTTGGTGCTTTTACTTTAGCTTCATATTACTTTGGCACACTTAAATGCATATAAGGCTTTTAAAAGATACATATCTACACATAAAGTCGTTCGCTATTTTTATCGTTGTTCGCTCGACCGTTGTTATATCATTAGTAACATTAGAATAGAACAGTGATATAAAATAGCACCTTCATTTTCATAAGTCTTACATTTAGCAAAGAGATTTAAAACAATTGCATATGTATTTTAGTACATTTATAAGTTACTCACCTTTTTGGTAATTCATATTTTCATTCGCTGTTAAATTAGCACATTAATAAAAAAGTTATTTGTATATATGTAGGTATTTTAATATTCCAAATTACACAAACACACTGCAGCTGGTATAAATCTAGCCAGATTGAGCTGAAAAAAAGAAAGAAGAAGAAATTAAAATGATTTTATTAACACTTGAGTAGGAGTACTTATATGAAAATTACATAGATAACTAATGCAAATATATGATTTGTGATGTATTTTGGAACGATTTTCCGTCATCCCTTGTCAAGTTTGGTTTGGCAGCCAAAAAGCATATAATTTATACTTTAAAGTTCAAACCTCTCCACCGTTCTCCAGCCATCTAATCAACGCAGCTTACTATACAAATTCAAAAGTACAACTCGCTTGCTTCACACAAAATCAATATTACAAACTAAATACCTACTCTTTAAACTAATTTTGCACTCCCAAATTATATATTTACATTCTACATTCTCTTCCCTTACCTTTATACAGCAATCTCATTTAATTTTCCAGCACATAAAATGCACAACTACCTCAATTGCGATAAAGTAAATTATTACAAGCAGCTAGATAAATGTGCTAAGATGCCTAAAATTATGTAATTGAGTTGTTTGTGCAACTTTGAAATAAAATGCTTGCCAAATATGTATGTATGTATGTAGATAAGTACTTGGCGGAAAGTGCAATTGCAACATCTTTATTAAAACTCAGCGCAGACAAAATAGCAAATATACTTTGAGTTTTGTAGAAATTAAGAGGCTAAACAAGCAAGCAGGGCAAAGCAAAGCAAAGTTGTTTAAATAGAGTCGGCATTAACTAAGTATAAGATGAGTTAAAGAAGTTAGTTAGATAGATTTGTAAGTGTGCAGTGAGATTTCTTCTTAGTTGGAACATAATGATGCATTACATATGTATGCGCTTCGGAAGAGAAAAGGTGTACTTGGAAAGAGCTTTACTTATTCACATTTAGAGGGCTTAAAAGAAAGTAAATAACTACTCGCTTTGGTGCAGTGGGTAGAGTGCACGCCTGCTGTGCCAGAGGTCTCGAGTTCAAACCACGGTCCGAGCAAAACACCAAAACAATTTTTCTAATTAGTAAAAATCCAATTATTGGGTTTTTTAAGACCAGCGGTCACCTCTCGGCAGTGGGCGGCATATCCTCCGAGTGTATATCTGCCATGAAAAAGCTTCTCAAAAAAAATGCATTCGCCGTTCGGAGCCGGCATAAAACTGTAGGTTCACTCAATTAGTAGAAAAAAGAAAAAGGAGCACACCTCGAATTGGGAGAGAAGCTCGCCCATAAAACTCGTCAGAGTCATAATAGCGCCATTGTATTATTATTATTATTAAATAACTACTTACTTACTTCACAAGATCAATATAAATTAGACTAAAGGCGGATTCATCGTTCGACTTCAGAATTTTTTGCCATGTGGTTGTTGTTGTGTTTTTGGAATACGAGAGGAGTTCCGAAAAGTTCTGAACTATTTTTATTAGTTAACTGAAACTCAACTTTAGTTCTGAACTCGAACGATGAATCCGCCTTAATACTTTTGTGGGTATGGAAGAGATGGATTTTGGAGAGAGCAAAGTTTTCAAAAATCGATGGGCGCAGTGCTATGATTTTTATATACAATGTCTACCCCATTGCCTAAGCATCTCTTTCTCTCTAACTGTAAGGTAGAAGATATAACAAGGTAGGTGCAGTGGCAAAATTTCGCACTAAAAAACAAAATTGACCTTAGGGAACAAAACGGTTTAGGGTTTTACTCTATGGATAGTGGGTTTTCGATTCTATGTGGAAATTTTTCCGGAGCCCAGACAACAACCCTCAATTTGTGGCTCAGTATTATAGGCACAATCCTTTACTACATATGTATCCCAATTTTTTTTATCTTCGCCTCGGTGCTTATACAAAAAAACAAAAAAAAAACAAAGAGCACACACATTTCTAATGTCCTTCTTAAAACAGTCATAAAATAAAAGTGTGTTATTAACTGAGAAAAGTTAATTATATTACATGCATAATGCATAATAAGCATAATAAAAATAAATAAGCAAAAAAAAAAAAACAAGCAGTCCCTCGGTAATTTTTAAGGTTCGCCTCTTACTTTTTTCATAATGAACTCTGTCCGCCCGCTCACCTGTTGCTTTGTGCTTTGTTGCTACTTTCTCAACACATTCTCATTCTTGCCATTCAATTTTATTGTTATGACACCTTCTTTCTTTTTTTTATGTGCTTTTTTTTCTCAAAAAGGACTTTAGTACTCTTTGACCGACTAATAAGCACGTTTGTAAATATGCAATGTTCTGTTGACTATCTTCTTTGTATTAGTAGCTTCATTCTACTTTTTTGTTGTTGTTTGCTCGTTTAACATTTTTAATAATCTATTTTAATTTCTAACTCTTTCACCACTTCCTTTACTTGTTTTTGTATGGCAATGGTGAGTGAAAAAAGAAGCAACTTTTTATTGCATTGTCCTTATAATTCTTTTATTATTTTAACGTATAAGAAGGCAAGAAAGTAAGAAATTACTGTTATTTTTTATCGTTACAAGTTTCAAGCTTTCAACTAAGAAGTTCTATAGTTTAGTAGAGATTTTTGTCACACTTTACAGCTTAACAAAGTATACGACCTGCTCCTAAAAATATGCTAAATTTCGAGTTAACCACTTTACTCTTAACTCTGAGTTAACCATACAAATTATTTTAACAAAATCGCCTTTAACTCCAAAAAACTCTACTTTCATTTGGAGTTTATTTAGAGTTCATGGAATGCAACCCTGTTTTTTGCCAAAATTTAGTAGCACTTTTGAAACATTGGCATTAACTAAACAGCTAGGTGGTCGCAATAGACAGATGAATGGGATGCTTATGTCAATCTTCTATGAAGGTTACGTGTGATTTTGACATAAAGCTTAAATTAGTTATGCATTAACATTATTTCCATAATAGTAACAATATCGGTATTAATTTGGTCGATTATAATATATTATATTATAATTATTGGTGCAGTAACAGTAAACAGCTGAACAGTGATCATAGCCCAATAAAGGTGACCATAGCAATAGAGTCGCTCTTCTTCTTTTGGTTTTTTAGGTTGCGAAATTATCATATTTTGTATTAATGCTAATTGCGTGTTCTCTTTTGATTGCTACGACCATATTATTATTGGGTCATGACAGTGAACAACTGAAACAAACAATCGATCAGCTGGTTAGCGTTACTGCTGAAAACCAAAATTCATTTGGTTGTTACCGATAGCGTTACCGACTAGCGAATCACTAATCAAATACATTGTTTCCCATAAGGTTGGTTGATCAGCTGTTTTATAACGATACTGTTACTGCATAACTAATTTGAGCTTAAGATTCGCAGCAAATCTATGCATGTAATATTGCGGCCACCTAGCATATGTACACCCCAGTGCAAAAATGCGTTATATTATTTTCTAGCGCAAAAACGAACTTTCGTACAAATAAAAGACGCGAAAACTCGAAGCACAAAAAGATGCCGGCAAAGCTTTTTAGTTCGTTTTTGCCCTTTTATCTTAGGGGAAAAAACGAACTAAAAAGTTTTGTCAGCATGTTTTTGCGCTTCGAGTTTTCGCGCCTTTTGTTTGTACGAAAGTTCGTTTTTGCGCTAGAAAATAATAAAACGCATTTTTGCACTGGGGTGTACATATGTCAAATTAAACTCTGAATTACATAAACCCTCAACGTGAATACTTTACAGTTATCTATTAACTCCAAACCATTAACTCTAGTTAACTCTCCAACGTGAACATTGTATAAGAATCGCTGAAGAAAAATTTTAATATCTAACCGAATAAACAGTAATTCTGAAATAAGTTATTCAAATTTTTATTTACCAAAAAAGCTCTCTCGTTATTAACCTTCTCATATTTCCATGTTTTACTCATACTTATAAATCATAAAGCCACATTCTTTGTGGCTCCACGTGCGCTATCTTCGTCTACTTTGCTCTCCTGTATATCACCTACCAACTCATAGAAGTAAACAACTTCATTTATTTGATATTCATTACATAAATTTGTTATAACTTTCACTTTCATGATTTGTTGTTGTCTGTTTTCGTTTTTTTTTTGTACTTCGTTGATTTTTTTCTATGATGATTGATAACTTTTCGATATACAGGAACTCCGCCTGCCCTCTTTGATGCTTAAGTTAGTTTATTGTGGTGAATAGTGGTTGGGGTGAGTAAAAGCACGCATATGAACTGAGATGTCTGTTGAGGGTGGATAAGAAAATCGTTTTTGATTTTGATTTTTTCTTTCTTACAAACGTCTATTTGTGTGTGTTTGTGTGTGTAATTTGACAATGATTATGTTGTAATCGCTGTGAAAGCCATAAGTGAATTGGTGGTATAATGATGATGATGGAAAATGTGTTTGTTGGAGAGATGAATGCTGGAGTTACCTAATATTATGTAGGTAAGTAGATTGCTGGTGGATTGCTTTTCGAATACTTCTTGGTCTTGATTGAGTTTATTTTTGTTGATGGCAGATCATTTTATATTACTTAATTTTTTTCTAATACGTTTTTTTATTTTGTTACTAAATTTTAGGTTCAATTAATTTACTTGTAAAGAAATCAAACAAATCTATTTTGGAATTTCATTTTTTATAAACTTTTCTGTAACTTTTTCATGCTAAACAAAGTCTGCGTACCTACTGCTTATTTGTTACAAATAAGTTTTTAGGGAATTTTTATTTGTACATGAGTACGTTCTTGGATATCAGTAGGTACGTTTATACCCTGCAAAAAATTCTATGAGCAAAATCTGTCAAAAAGGAATAGGCTGGCAGCACTGCTTGCTGCCATGTGCTCATTCGCTCTGTTTCAAACATATTAATACTTAATTTTCTATTATGCACTCATATCTCAAATAGAAAGAGAGAGAGAGAAGGAATTTAATTTTATGAGCAAACATGGGCAAGGAGAGCGCAGTGTGTGGCGGCTTAAGAAATTGCATAGACGGTGAAAACGTCCCTTATTATAAGTTATTTAAACTCCATATAATCCGTTACTATAAGAAACGATTCAGACCTTGTTTGCTATAGAGAACAGGCCTTGTTATAAAGTTTTTAAATTCCATATAATCCCCTATTCTTAGAAATGATTCACGCATTATTTTCCACAGAGAATAAGCCCCCTTATAAGTTATTTATACTGCTATGGCCAATAAGCCTTATTACTTATTACTTTTAAGGTATTAAAACTCCATATGAGTAGTCCACTCTCAAAAGTCTCTATGTGAATTTTTTTTCGAAATTGAGTTTTTGATGGATTGTGTACCAGTACTTAAAGGTATACAATGTCCATTAAAAATTTGCTGCAAAAAAAAACATTATATAAAAATACTTCTTCAAAAGTATCTATTTTATTTATACACTCTCAAAAGTCTCTATAATTTATTTATACCTTGAAAAAATACTGTCTGAAAACTAGCTATGTGGTTTTGAGGTAATAACAAAAAATATTCAAATAAAATAGAGCTTGAGGCCCTAGTGGTTTTTTCTAATATGTGGCTTAACATAAAAAAATCACATAGGGACTTTTGAGAATGGACTACTCGTATAAACCCTTAGTATAAGAAATGATTCACGCCTTATTTCCTATGGAGAATAGGTCTTATTATAAGGTATTTACATACCACATAAATCCTTATTATAAGGAATTATCTAAGCCTTCTTTTCCATGACGAATAAGCCTTTGGAATAAGGTTTCCTCCCAGAGAGGGATAGAAAGAGAGAGTAGAACTTATAGCTTGATGACGTCAACACAGGTAAATCATCCTTATTATAAGCTTTTGTTAATACAATTTATGCCCCTTAGAATATTCGGTCATTATTACATAGCCTTATCACATTGTGGAATAAGCCTTAAACAAGGTGTAGGTTTTTTGGTAGGTAAATATGTCCATACGCCAACAAAAAACAAATACAACAAAGACATTCAAATAGCAACAACTTATGCAGAAAAAAGTTGTGCGCCAACAAAAAAAAATTCAACTCACAGCAATTTGACAAATATTTAAAAGTTTTTAACAACGTTTTTTTCTGAGCAATTAACTGCCGCTTTCGCATTGCAACAAATTAAAAACTTTTGACACATGTATGTGGATGCTTTTGCATGGCAATACATAATATGTATGTAAAGGTGTATGTTTGTATTTAGTCCTCTAGTGGTCTAGTCTAATGTAGCAGTTAACAAAGTGAGAGTGACAGCGTGACATAGGACGAGCGGCTCTATTTGTTGAGCATAGCATATATGCCACTAGTGAAAAGTTATTGTTGTTGTACAAAATGATGTTCATATTAAAGAAAATTTGAAAATGTTCTTTTATGAAAAATAAAAAAAAAAAAACAAATAAACTCAAATAGAGAGAAATTCCAGATTTTGTTTGGGGTAAATGAGTTTAGTATATGAAAATATAAGAGATTTGTTGCTGCTTAAAGTTTTGCGATTTTTGATAATATATTAAGCTTACTACGAAGCACATGAACAACTTCAAGCCATTCTCTAAATTTTCTCAATATTTTTTTGCATGTCTTATTGACTTTTCTACTACATACAATTTGTGCATTGAAAGCCGTAACGCTCTACTGACATTCGCAACATCACCACGTTTCATCATCGCCTCCTCTTCTTTGCTCAAAAAAAAAGCAAACTCAAATTCGAACTCATTAAGCCACATTTTATTGTTGACACAGACATTTTGTGATTGATACACCCACACATGAGTTGACATTAATTTGCGATGACAAGTCAAATTATATGCACAGCCGCCAAAAAGTGTGACATTGTGGGCGGTAGAGAGCGAAAATATAATGTTGACATTGCAGTTTTGCACACTCAACGAGCGGCATGAGTAGGAAGCGAAAGCGCAAATCAGCTGACAAGATAGAAAGGTCAAAGGAAGTAGATCTAGCGTAAAGATGTGACATGACAAATGTGACATTGTCAACAAATGCAGCACGCCCTCATACAGCTATGCATATGTAGAATCTAACGCCCATTTTGCAATATATAGAAAAGAACACGTACATATGTATCTAACTTTGACATAATCACATGCAAACGTATGCTAAACGAGTTGACAACAACGAGTGATGCAATGCAAGAAAGCAGCAAACAAAAAAATAACAACAAGCATCAGCTGTATTTGACAGCCAGCGCGCAAGTAGGTAGCTGCTGTCAGTGAGTGTGGTGAATACGGTGGATATACGCATTTAGCGCTACACTACACTCACCAAACGACCAACTAATTGTCTGTCGTACAGTGACAGGTAAAATACGGAGAATTGCATTGCAAGCGTTTATGCTTTTTGATCTACAAACAGAGCTTTTGCTACTCTTTTTCCTCTTCCTGTTCCTGTTTTTGTACGTATCTATGTATGTTTTGTTGTTTTTTTTTTTGTGTGTGTGTGTTCTTTGCCACTCTAGTGCTTAGAAGCATAACATTAATTAAGTTTGTAACGACAAATGCCAACAATGTCAACAACATCAGCATGATGTCATGATGGCAGCATAAATTCAAAGTCAAACCTTTCTTTTCTTGCGCTAAAGAAGGGTTAATAGCAACGTGAGAGAGGAGAGTGTTGAAGGATTGCGAAAATCATGCATTGAGATAGTTTGAGCGTATTGCAGCGCTTGCAATGTCACATTGTTTGTCACTCTTGATTGTTGCTGACGTCAGGTGATGGTGGTGGTAGTGATGGGCGAGTCCGAGATGTTTAGACAATCGAGAGAATCGCCATCGTTGCAAAATCACAATCGAGTCAAAAGTTGACTCGCTCCTCGACTACACAATCGAGATGTTTTTGCGATTGTTCCGAGTCGGCGAGTCGGAGGTTGTTTCGATGACATCTCGACTACACAAGCGAGATGTTTTTGCGATTGTTCCGAGTCGGCGAGTCGTAGGTTGTTTCGATGACATCTCGACTACACAAGCGAGATGTTTTTGCGATTGTTCCGAGTCGGCGCACAATGGGTGATTGCGGCCAAAAATAAATTCAAAATTAAAGTATGAGTAAAACCATTTTTTTAAACAGAGGTCGACAGATACATCAAATTGTAATAAAAAAGCTTATATAAAAATTTTTGAGTATCTTTTCGTTTAGCCGTACAGGGTGCCCAAAGTTGAGCAAAAAATAGGTCCTTTTATTTCTCAATGAACACACCTCATACAAAACGCCCTTTCTCATTTAACTGTTAACCTACATACACGAATGATACATCGTTACATAGATAATGATTTTCTCTTTCAGAAAAAATAACTTAGTTGTAAATAGCGCTCACTGTTGAATTTATATGAATTTTCAAATATTCACAAAAAATGTCGATGATAAAAAAATTTTCCTCGACTTTGAATAAAAAAATAAAAAAAACAAAAAATATTACCTCCTCAATTTTTTTTTATGCTTTGAAATAATATATTCTTAATCAAACTGCATTTTCACTTTAAAAATCCACTTGCTCCATTTGCTTTTATAATTTTTTTCCCATCTGCCTAAAACTGTGTTTTTGTAAATGCATTAATTATGTTACTTTTGACATTATGAAAAACGTGTATATTTAGGCGACTAATCGAATATTTCTCTATCGTCTTTCAGCAAATGGTCCATACTTTAAAATCATGAGGTAATTTTTTTTATCAGCGTTAATTGTTATCTTTGGCAGCTTTTTTATTTTAGAATATAAAAAAAAAAATTGTTAAAATTGTAAAATTTTAAAATGAAATTAAAAAAAAACAAAAAATATTACCTCCTCAATTTTTTAATATTTGATGCTCCTGAATGTCTTTTAAAAACTGGCGAAAAAATTGTAAAAATTCGTTTGCTCCATTTTGTTTTATGAACATTTTTATGGAAGGTGTTTTTTGAGTTTTGGTACATTTTTCCCATACAAAATGCCCAGAAGTATGCTTCAAAAAGTTTAAATTTTTTTGTATGGGGAATATTTGTCAAAATGGTGAAACTTAAATATCGATATTTCCAATTCTAATTAAGATATTCGAAGAAACTAAACGCTGTTTTCAAGGGTAATGATTGTGCTTTCAACTGGTTAAATCGAATTTGAGTGACAACGTCCATCGCGCCGCGATTGTGGGCTAATAAACAGCCGCTAACATTGGCTTGTAAACCTTGTAGCATAATTTGTGGGGTGAGATCGCTGCCTATAACCATATCGATTTTTGAGGGTGTGAAACAGTTAGGGTCAGCGAGAGTGAGTCTTGAGATCTCCTGGAGGTTAATATCTGACACCTTAAATGATGGGAGAAAGTGTGTCAGTTTGGGTAATATTATTGCTCGTTCTACTCAATTGGAGACTCTTTAAATATGTTTTTAATGGCGATATCGAAAAAATGTATCGCCAAATACTCGTACACGAGGAAGACCAGGATTATCAAAGAATCCTCTTCCGAAAATCTCCAGAACTCCCCATGGAAGATTACAAATTGAAGACAGTGACATTTGGCGTCAACTGTGCCCCATATCTCGCAATACGCACACTCCACCAACTCGCAGAAGATACTCAAAACTCCCACCCTCTCGCTCATGATATATTGCTACACGAAACATATGTAGACGATATTCTCTCGGGCGAACATACAATACAGTCCACTCTCAACTCGCTTCATCAAGTTATCGAAACATTAAAATCAGCCGGTTTTCCTCTCAAAAAGATAACGGCAAACCACCCCGATATACTCAAAGACATCCCAAAATCTCATCTGCTCGATGAAGATTTTCTCAAATTCCATGATGTCAGCTCAACGAAAACCCTCGGCATCAAATGGAATGCAATAAACGACACATTCTCATATTCATATGACCCACTTCCCGTCGCTAACTCAACTACAAAGCGACAAATACTCTCGGCGATTGCGAAATTGTTTGACCCGGCAGGATGGCTATCGCCTATAATGATACTAGCCAAAACTCTCCTCCAGCAACTATGGCTAGAAGGAACGGACTGGGATGAACACGTTAAGCCCAGCTCCTTCCACAAATGGACAACTTTTCGCGAAAATCTCCCAGCGATTAGTGAAATTAAAATACCCCGATGGATTGATTTTTCTCCCAATAAATCTTTCCAAATGCACGGATTTTCGGATGCCTCTGAAAAAGCATTCTGCGCCTGCATATATATCAGAGTGCAGAACAGCGAAACCGAATTCTCTTCTCACTTACTCGCTGCGAAAAGTAAAGTGGCTCCACTAAAAACAGTGAGCCTCCCTCGCCTCGAACTGTGCGGAGCAGTGCTTCTCACCAAACTGGTGAAACAAATGCGCTCCCACTTAAATCTGACCTCACACGACTTAATACTATGGTCAGATTCCTCAATCGTGCTCGCATGGCTAGAAAAGCCACCCCATACATGGAAGACATATGTCGCAAATCGCACAGCTCAAATCCTCGACAATGTCAGTAATGCCACATGGCGCCATGTACCCAGTGGAGATAACCCAGCTGATCTTGGCACACGCGGATGCAAACCACAAGAATTAGCTGAGTGTCCTCTTTGGTGGAAAGGCCCAGAATGGCTTTCCAAACCACCCACATTTTGGCCAAAAACAGAGCCACAAAAAGCAACTCGCCTTCCCCTCTCCCATCAAAGCTTAAACAGAGTGGAAAGTAATTATATAAAAGATATTAAGCAGGGAATAGAGCCAAAAAACGTGTTTTTTTCCTATTTGGGCATGAATATCTCAGAAACTAGAAACAATTTGGAAAATCTGACTCCAGACTCAGGTTTATCACACTGAAATCCTTTAGAAAAGTGTAATTTCATTTCCGGTATAAAATTTTTTTGAAATGCGATTTTTTTGTATGAAAGTTTTATGATAAATGCTTATAACATACTTAAAAGTGCATATATTTTTAATTTAAAAACGGTGAAGTGCTTTACCCTTTTTCCAAAATGATTACCGCATTTGATTTATATTTCAAAAATGTATACACTAATCAAAATGGAGCATTTTAGCTATAATAGTTAGGAAAATGCTGAAATTTCAAAAATACCGTTATATGGGAGGTGGGCGTATTTGTGGGTGGATTTTGTTCAAATATTCACAGTTTACTAACTTCAACCAAAAAAGCTTAAGTTCCGAGTTTCAAGATTCTAGCTTAATTATTACTATTTTTGGCCGCGTTTGTATGGAGGTGCCCCCACTGTGCGGCGGGCCGGCTGTTGTTTTGATGATATGTTTTAGTTGATAAAATAAACTGAATGAGGTTTGGTGATAAAGAAAGTAGGATTTTTAATGGAAGTGAGGCAAATACATAAATAAATTAACCAAATTGAAAAATATGCTATACATAGACGCTGCATTATTGCAATCACAACTAAAGAGTGTCGTGCATAATAATAATAATTAATTATTTAAACATTAATAAATTTTCTGAAGTGAGACGCTTATGAAACAAATGAATTTTACGAGTAGCAACAACGGCAATAGATTTGTACCACTCTGTATGTTTTGTAAAGCAATTTTAATATTCAAGCTACAAAAACAAATATGTATTATGTATTTTTTGCAGCGAGTCCGAGATGTTGTAGGGTTGCTTTGAAAACGAGAGGAATCGTTGGCGAGTCCGAGATGTTTTAGCGATTGTTTCGACTGACGGCCATTTACGACTTGACTCGAATACGGATGAAAACCATCGAGAGCATTCGAGATGTTTCAACAATCGAGAGAATCGAATAAAACATCTCGGACTCGCCCATCACTAGGTGGTGGCGGTGATGTGGTGTTTGACTTGTCAACTCTTTTATACCTATCTGTAATAGTAATAGAGTTGCTTGTTTGCATTTGTTTAGGTGGCCTTCAAAGCGGGTGCATATGCAGAGTGAATTATAGAGAGTAGGTGCGGAAAAAGAGGTTGTGCTGCAGTAGGAGCTGCACGAGTTAGCTTGTAGCATGACAATGTTAATTTTATAAACTCTTTATAGTGTAACGAGAAATTTGTTGGTTGTTTGTAATGTCGGTTGTGCGTCCAAAATCAGATTGAAGCCAAATCTCTCTCTCTCTGCCTCTACCTATTTCTGCCACTTTTACCTTTGTCTACATTTATTTGCTGTCTGTTGTTTGTGTATTTTTCGGTTGCTTTGTTAGTTTTTCGTGCAATCTCTCTAAAACCAAATGTTAATGAATCTTGTGGTTACATCGTTGTGACATTGAGACGACGATTTTGCATAGTGTAACATCATTGGTGTTGTGCCAAAATAAATTTGGATTTGGGAAATTCGTAGAATCACTTGGTGTGTGTAATATATATAAGAGGGATAAAATGAAGATTAACTAAGACTAAAAGCGTTCGGAGAACATTCTTATTGATATATTTTCTATTACCCAGCAAACATAGGAGCACTCATAATTTGGTGTCCGATAAGATACATATTTATGATATGAGCCTTAAACTTTTGGAATCATGTGTTAGGCCGAAATATGTGTGAAACATGCGCCTCATAATTTGGAGTCCGATATACATAAATCCAAAATACGTGTTAAATATGAGCTTAAGATTTTTTTTATAATTTTTTTATTTTATTTTTTATTTTTATTTTATAAAATGCTAATTGTAATTCATAGGTTTTTTTCAGAGATGTAGAATAATTATTATTTCATTTTGAAATTATAAAAAAGTCTTACAAATTTTCTTCAGAATCATAAAAGTCTTTTGATAATATTTTTTTCCTGATGAAAATGATAAAAATCTTATATAATTATTATTCAGAGACTTATATTTTAAAAATCTTTCCATAATAGTTATTTCAAATATATATTTTTTAAGTCTTCAAAGACTTTTATATTGAGACAAAATTGAAAAAAGTCTTTGCGTAATTATTATCAGTAACAAATTGTTTTTTATATCTTCAAAGACTTTTTCATTGAGACAAAGTTTAAAAAAGTCTCAGAAAATTTTCAATAACTTTCATATAAATATAAAATAAAAATAACTTTCATATAAGTACTTCAAAATTCAAGCAAATTTCCAATTTGAAATTGTATCGAAGATATAAAAAATAAATTTGTTACTCAAAATAATTGCTTAAAGATATTTTTGAAATTCGTCTCAATGAAAAAGTTTTTGAAGACTTCAAAAACAATTTGTTACGGATAATAATTACTCAAAGACTTTTTTCAAATTTGTCTCAATATAATACCGGAATTGCAATTTGGCGTTAGGTCGGTCGCGCGTTGATCGTACCTCAAAGCCGCTTCACACTGACATTCGATATTAGATGTTGGATTGCAAACATGTTCACTGCCACTAATATATTTTGTTGCATTTTTTCTTAAATTTCATAATTTTTCATGTAAAGAAAACAATTTTAATTTTTTAATGTCAAACGCCCGACTGAGTAGAGAAATGTTCAACTCAGGCGTTACACAGCGTTGCAATGAAGATACGATATTACAAAAATTTTACGATCAAACGCTTGAGGTCACAATGCGATTTGCTTCATATATTTCCATACATTTCTACTCACTTTTCAGAAGCGCGACCGACCGAACGCCAAATTGCGATTCAGGCATAAAAGTCTTTGAAGATATAAAACAAAATTTCTCATTTATAATAATTACAAAACGACTTAAAAAAATATCTCAGAAATAACTATTATGGAAAGACCTTTAAAATATGTTTCTTTCAATAATAATTATTTTTTGATTTTTATTTTTTCTCTTATAATAATTACAACTCTGGTTTTTTTTTTCGAAAAAAGGGGAAGTATAAAATCATTACTGGAGTTCAGTATAATGTTGAATATTTCACTATATGATGACATTGGATCGAATATCAAGTTTATGGAAATTAGGAGAATTAGTTGGAAGTTTTTTGGTTTTACTAGTCACAAAAAAAGAAAAAAAAAAAGTCATAAATATGAGTCCAATAGGAGTCTGTTATGAAATACTTTTTGGTTGCTTGTTTTTCCGACAGGGTAGGAATATGATGTATTGTGGAACGATCTTCCGTCATCCCTTGTCACGTTTGGTTTGGTTTGTTTTATGACTCTTATTCAGGTTCATATGATGTATGAAATTAGGCTCATATCGGGCGA
The DNA here is from genome assembly GCA_960531455.1 of Urophora cardui. NCBI lineage: Eukaryota > Metazoa > Arthropoda > Insecta > Diptera > Tephritidae > Urophora > Urophora cardui. Next base: position 135,698,794 of record OY482673.1, on the reverse strand, counting down.
CCACCTTAAGAACGTAAATATATATATATATATATATATATATATATATATATATATATATATATATATATATATATATATGTCGAACTCCAAAATAAGCTCACAATGAGTGTGAACACTCCAGATTAGGACTCCTTTCTGATTCTTTTATGACTCCGAATTTCTGTTGGGTACTTATCCATAAATTGGAGTTCTTTTTTTTTTAAATATAATCGTCTACATAAGTATATCGTCTTATCTCTCGAACCATACGTTACAATTTTACAAATTCCATTCTTTTTCTCAAAATCTCAAAATGCAAAGCAAGAAATCGCAAAATATTTATTAAAGCACTTGCTTACGTTCAATCAACAATGATTCCCGAATTTGTAAGGTGCAGCCTAATGTTATGTTCAGACACAACCTTAATTGAACATTAAGAGCCTTCATTCAATTTTCAAGCCCAATGATTCTCAATTTACCATACAAAAATTGACCAAGTTAATGCTTCATTAGAAATTAATGAGTTGTTAATGAAGAACAATTCTGCATGCAACCCTGTTAAAAGGCTTGTTTCATAAGTAAAATGAAATGTCATGAAAAGAGAAATGTGATTAGCGTCAGTGTCCACTAAACAGGTTGGTTCGTCAGATCAGCTGCATTCTTGTTCTTCTTCATCACCTATCAAATTTCTTTTTATTTCTGCTTATTTTATACATGCATTCGTGTTTTCGATTTGTAAAAATTGTGAGATGAATGTGAAATTATTTCGTCCTCCTTGCAATTTTGACATTTAGGTCACGAGAGTTTGATATTCAGCTCACGGCGTGTATGTGTGTATGTATCTTGAGCCGACCTGTTAAATGGGCCAAGTAAATTAAATATGTCTGAACACCAAATCTAAAGATGTTCAATCAACCCCAATTGACTTAATTAATTTTTATGTCTGAACATGATATAAGACAAGTTGCGATATTGCGCCATTGCGAGCGTGATGCGACATGTTTGTGGTATACTATATTTAGCACATTAGGCATATGTGGGTTAAAACGTTATACATATTTAAATTTAAAATAAATACAGAAAATGCTCTTCAATTTCATTTTATTGCTACGCGTTTTAGCATGAATGCATTTTTATTTTTTTTATTTTTTTTATAATATGCAAATTAAGTCGCGCGATTCATGTAAATGGTGCACCTATTTAATCCAATCCATTTTTCTCAGTCATACATATATATATATATATATATATATATATATATATATATATAACTTTTATATATTATCACCAAGGTTTATCCAACTAGGTTATATTACTTCCGTTTTCATGTGTTTCTTGCTATTATTGTTTTCTTAAAATATGTCATGACTAGAGCTCGGATAATAGGTGAAAATCAAGCGCCTAAAATTATGCTACGTAATGTATGTGAGCATATCCAGTGGCAAGTTTAAGGGTGGGGTGAGTTCGGGTCTAAGCCCCCCGTGAATGCAATTGGATATTTTGCTTACTAGGATGCCAGGAAAATCAATTATTAAGGGTTTTTATGAGTTGCACGTGAAAAATTGCAAAGAAAGCTACAATAAATAAATATAATAATGAAGAATAATAATAAATAAAGTATAATAAATAAATAATAAATAAATATATAATTATAAACAATAAAGAAAAAATTTAAAACTTGTAGTGACTCGCTTAAATTTGAGACAAAATCTTCGCAAGTGAAGGAAAAACAATTACAATTTTAAACCAAATATATTTTGAATAAAAATGAGGCAAGTGCATATTAGCAAATGGAATATATAACACAGCTTTTTAATTTGTAGTGGTCTGACTTTAAACATTTGCATATTTTGAGTAAAAAAAAATTGATTTGAACTTTCCTATTTTTTCTTATGACCATTTCAGTGTTTACATTTTTCCAATTGGATATTCGGCATAATTCTATATCTGTAAAAATGCAAATATCTCTCCTATTAAAAACGGTTTTGCATTTTTGTTTATGAGCTATTAGAACATTAACTATGCCATAATTTACTTAATTTTCCCAAATTTTATTTTCATTACAGCCAGTTTTGTTTAGCTTTCAAAAAGCTTGACGATGTGCAAAAATATAAAATACAAAATTGAAATAAATTTTGTTTTTTTTTCTAAACGCAAGACGTACGAGTGTTCTTCATACTTTTTTTCAGTAAAAATGTCAAAGAAACTAAATCCCTCTTTGGCTTTATTTCTTCACACACCACTGTATGTTTATTCAAACTACAAATTTGTGTAACATGATTAAGAACTTTTCTGTTAAAATTTTCACCCACCATACCAATATGGTACCCCTTTATATTTAAATTGTGATCTCGCCACTGAAAACAAACAAAATTTACAAAATGTAGCATTTTTTAGGCGCTTGATTTCACCTATTTTTCCGAGCTCTAGTCATGACTCATGAATCACATATAGGGTCTATACACGATGCGTCTGATTCAAGAGTCAGTTTAGGTGTATTAGTGAAAATGTGAATGTAGTAGTTTACACCGACATGACTCTGTCATGACTCAAGAAAATCAAAACTAGTTTGATATTTTGCTGTGACGCGGCGAGTCAACACGTACACAGATGACTCGCGAGTCAGACGCACTGTGTATAGATAGACTCTAATAGAATTACAACAAAACATTATTTTTTCAATTCGCCTTGTTTGAAATTCTTATGTACACCTTCTTGGCCATGATTGGCGTATTACAATTTTAGTATACATACAAAATTCCAATCAGGTTATGTTAGTTAGATAATTCTGGATTCTCACTCTTTATCTATTTCTCATTATTCCAAAATATTCCAATTTAATTAAAAGCTTTTATCTACTTAAATAATATCCCCACCTTTAGATACACACATGAGCTTTTAAATATAATAGGTACATACTATTCTTATAAAATTGAAGTTGCAGCTAAGATTCATTCTAGAATTGTACGCTTCAATATACAGATGCATGTTTTTTCTCAACGTAAATTTAAATAAAAAAGTAATTTAAAATAAAATAAATATGTAAGAGCCCGTGCACAATTGACTTCTACCTCGCTTTGCTTCAGAGTTTTGCTTTGACAGTTTCGTTCAGCATGTGCTTTTCAAAGGGACATGTTCACAATTGAGATGAAGCGAGTAAAGCAAAGTACAAACATCTCCTCTTGTGTGTGTGTGTGTGTATGTTTGTATAACTACACTTATTTTAGCGATTTCGCGCAATTTCGTGAAAAGTGAACAGAGAAAGGTAAAAAATAACATTCGAATAAGCAGAAAAAAGCAAATTTCCCAAATATTTTACCAAAAATCAGATTTATAAATTAAAGCAAAGAAGTGAAGTGGAAATTGTCAAAGTGTTAATTGTAGCAAGCATCTGAAATTTCGCTTTGCTTTAAGGTTTTTTCTATCAAAGTTGGAGCAGACAAAGCCAATTGTGCACGGGCTCTAAGTGTTTCGTTTATCGCGCTCGCTCGCAATTAGTGCGCTAAAGAGTTTGAGACAATATTTGCAAAATACTTAAAACTAGTTGTTTTTTGAATAATATAAAGTAAATAAAAAAGGGAAATTTATATACAAAAACAAAAATGCATGCAAAATCAAGAGAGAAACGCGATTTCAGCAGCAGCAGCAGAAACTAACAGATGCTAATTCAACGAGTAAGCGAAAGAGTGGCAAAAGGGAAGGCTTGGGGTGGCATTTCAAATGCTAAAGAGGACGGATGTGGAATGCTTGATATGTAAATGCGAGATAAGTGCATTTTACATTTTTTTTTTATATATTTATGTGCATACATACATATATTTGTTGCATATTACATATTAACGCGGTTTTGTTGGCGCTGCCGCTAGCAACGTGTTGCTATTTGCGGTGCGTTGTGAAGCTGCTTAACCCTTTGCTGGTTGGCTGGTTGCTGGTAGACAGATACAGCGAACACAAAGCGAGCGAGATGGAAGAGAAACGAAAAAAAAAAGAAAAATACGCTAAATAATAACAACAAATGCAAACAAACATACATACATACAAACTAAACATACTAAAGAGGTCGTCAGCCGGATGCCAAGCACCAAGCAACAGCAACAACACTAACTAAGAAGAGCAGACCATTACCCTGCAAGCGCCGTGATAATCATTTGACCAATCAATTGATGATCACATGTGATCCATCACTCTCCATCAAGAATTCCTATCACATTATTAAGGGCAATATGAAAAATGTGATGGAGTGAAGTGTATACGTGTGAGTTTGCATCTCGCTCCCACTTATGCGTAATCATATGATTTTCTATATATAGCTGAACTCTTTCCTCTCTCACTTTATACCCATCAATGTTGATGTAAATACCAGTCACATATGATCCATCACACTTGATATACGAATCTATCACAGCTGAGCCATCAAATTTGATGCCTGAACCTTTCACAAATGAGCCACAAACAAATCTATCATAGTCTATATTTATTATATTCATTACACAGATATTATTAACATATGTATATGAAATAAAATTAGATTTTTAACACCAAAAATATACTTTTTACTGCTCGCGGTGATGGCTAAGCTCGACAGTCTTGCATACGCCTCTCTCGAATTCTATGGAGTCGACTTCTTGGAAGACATCTGAAATTGAAGTGAAAAAAAAAATATATATGTAAATGTACTACATAATAAAGCTGGTTTGACTTAAATATGTATGTACTTATCTTTATACTTTAAAAAACGATTATTAATTATTATTTTTTCTTATCTTTATTCACTATTAAACTATATTTTTAGCACACGAAAGAACGCGATCAACTAGCTTCCACGAATTTAATTTTTTTTTTAAACGAATCAACCCTGTCTTCTCACATATGATAAAAAAGTGTGTCAATGTATTAGTGTGAAACTTTTGCATGTGTTAGTTTCCATCACACGGGTTTTGCTGGGTTATACTTAGGTACGTAGCGGGACTGTCAACAGAGACAGAAGTTGCATAAAATGCGTAGCATACATTTAGGAGCCGCTGACAGCTGGCACGCACACAGCTGGTTGGAATGAATAAATGAAAGAAAAAAGGTTGGCAAAGCGGAAGAGCAAAAATAGAAAGCAAAAAATGGTATGAAGCGCGACCGCGTGGGTTGCTTTTTTTTTCTTTTTTAAAAATAAACTGAGACAGCAACGGAAGGGAAAGCAAAGCTTTTGTGTTTTTGTTTAAAAGAATTAAAGGATTGCGAGGGAGATGGCAGCACAAAAGGTTAGCACATTATTCTTGGTACTTGATGAGTACATACACATGTACGTATGTACGTGTGTGTGTTGCAAAGGCTTGCGGTTAAAATGGAAGTGAAAAAACAAAACTAACTCATTAACGTCGATTTTTACTGCTAGCTCATGCGGAATGCATACATATCTGGATATGTGCTTGTGTATCTTTTATCTCTTTTATTAAATTTGTTTTAAGTTTTTTTTTTTATCTTTTTTACCACTTTCTAAAATAAAAGCCTCCCAGACTGACTGTCAAGGCAGAGCCCACACAGTGAGTTAAAAAACCAAACCATTATGTAGCTGGATTTTAATTAAAATTAATTACATTAAGTGCGCAGCAATGCAAACAAAACCAAACGCGCGCAAAATGCAGAAAAAAAGTGAGCACAAAAATAAACTTAAATAGTAACAATAACAGTAATAAAAGCAAAAACAAAAAAGAAAAAGAAAAGAAAAAGAAAAACAAAAGCAAAAAACAAAAAACAAAAAAAAAACAAAAAACAAAAAATCGGAAGAAGAAGGAAAAGAACTTTTAGTTGCAAAGAAAATGGTTGCCGCACGAAAAAAAAAACTTGATAATAAAAGCGGCTAAAGTGAAAAAGAGGGAGAAAGGAGCAAAAAAAAAGAGCCGGCAGTTGCATGAAGGACACTCAGCCAAGCCGCAGTCAAAGTCGTTGTTTTGCAACCAAACTGACAAAAAGAAAGCTGTGCTCGAGACGGAATGCCACATACGCACGCACAGCCATTGACGCGACCGGCGGCATGCAACAATTGTGAATGCGTGCAAAAAAAAAAAATAACAGAAAAAAAGTTTCTAGAATAGTAAAAACAAATAAGAAAAAATTAAAATAAACAAGTTAAATTAATTGCGAAAATAGGACAATTCATTCGTAAGTTTCTTTAAATGGAAAAGTTTGTGGTCGCTTACGACGCGTGTGCGTTGCCTGTTGACTGATAAGATTTAGCTGGCATTGGAATTGGTAGTTTTAAAAACTACTACGAATTTGATTAAAGTAGTTTTCTCATACTAGAGCAAGCGATTGTTTGAGTAGCAAAATTAATTGTATAAAATTTTATAAGACTTAGTGAGGGCTCCCGTGTAGTATCACAATGGGCCAACTCGGCCTAAGTGTGTCCCCGCTTTCATGAATTGCGGTGACAGCCACCTCAACCTAACCTAACCTAACCTAGTGAGCTGTTCTGCCTTCTCCAAGCTGGATAAAGAGGCTAAGAAAATACCTTTGGTGGTTAACGAGGACACAGAAAGAAACAGCACATCTTCGCAGCCACTTCACGCTTGACAGCTACAAATTCGAAACCGTTAAGGACTTCATCTATTTGGGAACCAGCATTAACAACAAAAATAATATCAGCACAGAAATCCAACGAAGAATCACTTTTTTCCAGTAAGTGCTACTTTGGACTAAGTACCTAGGGAATTAAAAGTAAAGTTCTCCCCCGGCGATCAAAAATCACGTCCGTTCCAGTCCTCATGTACGGCGCAGAAGCATGGATGGTATCAAAATCGGGTGAGATCGCATTTGGAGCATTCGAGAGAAAAGTAGTTCGGAAGATTTATGGACCTTTGCGTGTTATCGATGGCGAGTATCGACGGCGATTTTATGATGAGCTGTACGAGCTTTATGTGGACATCGACATTGTTCAGCGAATAAAAATCCAGCGGCTACGTTTCGAAGGTCAAGTCGACAGTATGGATGAAGGTTATCCAGCCAAGAAAGTATTTCTATCGAAACCCGCTAAAGGCGCAGCGGAGACCTCCACTACGTTGGGATGATCAGTTGAAAACTGACTCATCCTCCCTTGATATTTCCAGTTGGGCGCCAGGTAGCACAAAACCGAAACGACTGGCGTACTTCGTTGGACTCGGCCAAAATCATCTAGACGGTTGCGCGCCAATTAAGAAGAAGTGGAAGTACCTGGATGACAGAGATTTCCTAGTGCTGCAGGCTTCAGAAAGAGCCAAATAAGTTAAAAAGAAGTGAGGGAAAAATTTATTTATTATTTCAAAAGTTTGCCACTCTTCATGTCCTTATCCCTTTCCTCTTCGAATTAGTCTCCCCCTCCCTTTCCCTCTACTACTCCCTCTCTCTTTCCCTTACATTCCCTTTCATTTCTGTATCCCTATTCTGTTCCCTTTCCCATCACATTGCAACTTCCCTTCCCTTTCCTTTCTCTACCGCCCTCCTTTACCTCTCCTTTTCAGTCTTTTCTCCCTATGCATCCTATTCAATCACCCCTTCCCTGTTCTTCTCTCTCTCTCTCTCAATCCCTCTACATTCCATTTTCCTTTCCTTTTCCTTGTTCTTTTTCGTTCCCTTTCCTTTCCGTTTTCCTAGGGAAGCGGGTTGGAAATAACATCATCTCTACGATGTACATATATTGCAGCCCATATTTCCACTTTTCATATGATACCATATTGCTCAGAAGTATTCCAGAACAATCCTGGTCTACGTATTGACCCATGCCCTAGGGACCCGACCTGGGAATCATAATCAGTATAACCCTATTGAAAACAACATTTCCTTAATAAAACAAAATTGCTAACCTTACCACTTTATCGACATACTAAACCCATAAATAATTTAATTTCTTTCTGCAATTCATCTAACCAAATCCTCATTCTCACATCAACACTTCATCTAACTACACAAACGAAATGCTAAAAAGGTCGTACACCATACACAAAATTTTTTTGCTGACGCGTCAAGCCTTACAACAAATCTGCTTAACAACTCGCTTGCATAATGAATTCATCATTATCCATACAAATGTGATGTATGTATGTACATAAATATGCCGAATGTATCTAAAATTTTCATTACCATAAACTCAAAATATATCGCAATTATAGAATGGACATGTAATTTTCTATTCAATAGAATTAATATTTTTATTTACAATGAAAAAAAATGATTTGCTGAAATGTTGCTTGGACATGATAGAAAACAGACTGAATTTGGTGATGAATGATGAATATCTAAATCTAAATGTAAATGAGCGAGGGATAATATATAGAATTGTTAACTCGCAAAATGGCATTGGCATAAAGTATACTCGTTTTGTGAACCCAAACAAGCACACACAGGCAGTGCGCTTCCTGAAAAGTGAACAAAAACCCAAACCCCATTTTGAAATCAGTTTGTGGGTTACAAACTGCTGGCATTACGAAAGTTCAAAAGGTTTACACACCATTATTATGTACATATGTATGTATATGAACAAACATTCTAATGGATATATGCATGTGGGTATGTTTGGACATATTAATGTATGGATGTGAATAGGTTTACGTTAGTCTACTTATGTGCTCTGCTGCAAGAGCAACAGATCAAAAAGCCAAGTCATACTTGCAAAGGTAGCCAACGAAAGTAACAAATTGTGATGAAATTGTATGCTCAGCATTAAAGGACTTGAACTACTGACTGGCAGATCTGTGGTGGCCAAACCAGTGTGAGTTGGTCAAATCCAAAAGCAAGCAGACAAACATACTCTCACACTAACCTTCATATACACATAGATGCACTCACCGACTATTTGCTCACTTTAGCCATTTACGAGATGAGAATGTGTTGATGTGTTGGATAAATAGAGGCAACACAAAAAAAAAAAGAAAACAAGATGAAAATAAACCTTAGTGGCCCTGAGTTATGAATGCATTAATAAAATCTCATATCGACAAATCCATTACGATTATTACGCCAAAGATGCCAAGGAGGGTTGGCGGCTGCTGAGTGTGAGAGGATGAGGAGTAGGATGAGAATAGTGGTATCCTACAAATACCAGTTTGCATACACAATATTAGGGCAGGTATGCATACGGAGAAGATTTACATTCGAATGATGATGATGACGATCATGGTGATGATGATAATGAAGATGATGGTGATGATGATGATGATGATGCTGATGATGATGATGATGATGATGATGATGATGATGATGATGATGATGATGATGATGATGATGATGATGATGATGATGATGATGATGATGATGATGATGATGATGATGATGATGATGCTGATGATGATGATGATGATGATGATGATGATGATGATGATGATGATGATGATGATGATGATGATGATGATGATGATGATGATGATGATGATGATGATGATGATGATGATGATGATGATGATGATGATGATGATGATGATGATGATGATGATGATGATGATGATGATGATGATGATGATGATGATGATGATGATGATGATGATGATGATGATGATGATGATGATGATGATGATGATGATGATGATGATGATGATGATGATGATGATGATGATGATGATGATGATGATGATGATGATGATAATGATGATGATGATGCTGATGATGATGATGATAATGAAGATGATGTTTGTGATGTGGGGGAGGTGGAGAATTTATCGGTCATACTTTTCTATGGACACTCTTTTGCCTTTTCTCAAGAGAGTAAGCGAAAAAATTCCAAGAAAATCAATATACTATGTTTGTGCCTTGGTGAAGAAGCGTTGCAGGGATGGTGGCAACTCTGTCAAATAAATGTCTAAATATAATCATTCGCAAACCTCTCTTACCTGAACCCCATATGGAATGATTTCAGTTTAAATACTAAATTTAATTGAAAGTAATATTTTCAAATTGGTGGCAACGCTCAATTATTATTTTGATTGTAAACTTTTTTTTGTAACTAATTTGGCTTGATGGATACATAATTTAATTGTACATTTACTCCATTAATGATTAATTTTTTGACTCAATGAAATTTTTAAGAGTTGGCAACTCTGTCATAAATATATATTTCGGAGCATATTCAGCCTTGAGTCTCTTTCATTTGATATTCAAATAGTAATATTTTTGTGTATTAAGAATTGGGTTAACTTTAAACTTTTCAGTTAGGTGGCAACCCTCCACAAAGTTAGCTTTTTAATTCTTATTTTGACCGTAAATTTTTTTATGAACTACCTTAGATACACAATTTAATTTTTCATTTAATTTAATTTTCCTTTTACTCCATTAAATGTCTATGGGATTTTTAACAGGTGGCAACTCTGTCATAAATATGTATGTATTTCGGTGCAAATTCATTCTCGAATCTCTTTTATTTGATATTTATATAGAGACATTTTTCTGTATTAAAAATTGTGTTAACTAACATTTTCAAAAAGCTGGCAACTCTCCAAAAAATTATATTTTTACCTTATGCCATCTAGAAAAAAATACTCTGGTGCCATAGCTAATACATAACAGTGCATATCCATTTTTGATCAGTATAACCAAATTTTTAACATGTGGCTAACTTTTCGAAAAAATTCTCTATCAATTATATCTATTAAGCCCCTTGTATTATTTTTTATACCTTAGGCCTCTAAAAAAACTTGTCTGATGCCATGACCAACACATATCAATGCATTTACATTTATAATTAGTCTAATCAAATTTTCAGCATGTGGCAACCCCTTTGGAATTTATTCTCAATCAACTATTTTTATTAAACCTCTTGAATTTAATACCGGTATTGCAAAAACTTTTTAATTTTATTAGTCATCCCTTTTTAATCTATTTAATATCATACTCGTATTGCAATATTTTATTAATTTTATCATTTAATAAGATTTAAAAATTTTAAACAGGTGGCAACCTTCACCAGAAGTAACTACTTTACTGTACCTACGCTAAAGCAGTGAATTAAAAAGCGTATGAAAATAAAGCAAGAAAATAAGTACCTACCTTGGAATTATCCATTTTGTGGTCTGAAAAAAAATTTAGCACTTTTCTGCCATTTTTCTGAACTACCTTAACACACGCACATACATATGTACGTATATCTATATAGCCGAAGAATACATAGTATATGTGTGTGGCAGCCATAGAACTTTTACTCTTCAATCTAAAAGGATTTGCCACATACTAGAAAAAAATATTAAATTTTATGCGATGCGCTACAAAATTTGTGAGTGGAAAAAAATCTTTTTGCAAATGTGCGAACTCGCGAACGGAAAGTATGTAAATATTTACGTAATAAATTAACGTTATTGAAATGTGTCGAGAAGCCAACTAATATTTATGCAAAAATGTGTGTAGGTATGCAGTTGTTGGTGTGAGGGGAGTGTGTGGTGGTGAATCATGTTTTCAGCAGCTTTATGCTGGAGCAACAAGAATTTTTTGCTTAGCTTAGCGAATATTATTTTGTGTTGAGCTGTCGAAGGATGCCTTCGCTATGTGGAGTACAAAAAAATATCCAATATGATAAAGAGATCGCTGAAGGATAATTATGACATTGGAGGGCTCTGACTTGTGTTCCTGTATGTATATCAAAGTTTCAGGATTAAATTATATAGAACCTTTTTTTAAAGAAAATGTAAGCGATTACGTCAATTCGGCAACCAATCAGTACCTAATCATTAGTTAATATGCGGTGATCACTAGCCTGAACAAGTCTCCAGAAAAGCAAAAGTTGGATAATCAAACTCGTGGCTCATGGAGGTATCATATTCAGTATCTTGAGCCGTATTCCTAACGTCCTCTTTCGTAAATGAATTATGGAATTTTTTGTCAAGAAGTCTCTCGGTTAGTTAAATTCAACTTTAGGATCGTCATAACCGAGGGACTTCTGGACAAAATTTTTCCATAATTCATTTACGAAAGAGGCTGTTAGGTATCCGGCTCAGGATAATGAATATGATGCCTCCATGAGCCACGAGTTTGATTATCCAACTTTTGCTTTTGTGGATTTCCAGGTAAGTCAATGGAAGTCAAAGGTGGCGTGAAGTGAAACTTTTACTCTACTCGAATAAATCGGAAGAGGAGATAGATCCAATAGCCTGTGATTATTTTACAAAATATCCAAGTAAATATTCATGATCATCTTCTCAACTAATGCAATAAGTTACGCTAACCTCTTAATTGGCCCTCGTAACCACTACGCATCTACGTAACAGTATTTGCTCAACGTATCGTCATACTTATTTTTTCACAAATTTTTACTGCCTTAACCATAAAAGCGCAAGTGTTTATATTTGGCTTAAATTCATACATATATGTATATATGTACTCGTACCCATAAAAAATAAAAAATTCACTAAAAGATATTGCTGTAGCTTGAAAGGGTTAAGGTGACGTTAACGACCTTTACCAAATGCGCAGCACATACACATTAACAAGCAAAAAATGCACACGACCGCAATTTTGTTGTATAAAAAAAATCATACATAAATATATATTTACACTTTTACATATTTACTCGCATTTTTTCACCTTTTTTCTCATTCAATTTTGCAGCGAGACAATGAACAAACAATTAACGCTTGACTGATTGGCTGTTCGGCCAACTACTTAGGTTGGAAACTGAATTGCTATTTTTTTTTTTCGTATTTGATAAATTTGATTTTTCTGCTTAGCTCGGTATAATAAATTTTAACGTTGCATGCGTTACGGAAAATTGATAATAAATTTTAGTTTAATGGTCAGTTTTCGTGTGAAAGAAAAAAGTTGAAATTTTAATGACTTAAATGAAAAACTTTTATACACATTTAAAGCTTAAAATAATAATCTAATAAATATTGTGGTGAACGTTGGAAAATTACTTTATTTAGATAGTCAAAATGGTTATCTAACTGAGAACGAACTCAAAGTAAGAGTATATTGGAAACAGACCTGCTATTTAATGATACTAATTTTAATGATTATTAATTGAAACATATTTTGTTTTGATGATTAAATACGTTTATTTCCAACTTTTCAATGATTATTAGTTAATTACATTAAAAATAGTATATTAATAACAGACTAATTAGATTTAGTTATCTTGATTTTATTCTTTTCATTATTTTTCGATCTTTTTAATTGCATGATTAATTAGATTATATGTTCTGATTCAATTGATTTTGATTATTTAAATTTCATGACTAACTAATTTAATTTTGATTTTTTTTTATTAGTTTTGGATTTTTTAATTGCATGATTAATATAATTATTTGATTAGTTTCAATTATTTCTGATTTTTTTAATTGCATTATTAACTAATTAATCGATTATTTTTAATTTTTTTTCCAAATTTATGTTTTATTTCAATTTGTGTCAATTTTAACGCTTCACTTATTTTTCAAAGTAATTAAAAACGATATTTATTATATGAAAAGAAATAATCACATAATTGAAAATAATCAAACATAAAAAAAAATAAACAAGTAAGGAAGCCTAAGTTCGATTGGAATCGAACATTAGATACTCAGCTGTATGCTTTCGTAGTTTGTTTGCGTCTGATGTAAACACGGTGTACTTTATATAAAGCGAGTGCTGCATAAAGTGGGCGTAGCCACGCCCATTTTCAACATTTTTATCAGTCATCCAACTAAGCATATGAATATTATTCTTTGTGCAACATTTCATTTCTTTATGACTTCTAGTTACAAAGATGTCACGTTACAAATTCCCAAAGGGTATTCCAGAAATACCTTTGTTAAAAAGTAGGCGTGGTCAAAAACCGATTTGAATAAATTTTTGCATGTCTATTAACACAAGTTATAAAAGTGTATAAACCAAGTTTCTTCATAATATCTCAATTATTTGCCGAGTTTTGGGCTCCGAAATCTCGTATATTCCTTTGTCTAAAAAGAGGCGGTACCACGCCCATTTTCCAAAATTTTTCTATTTTTTGTTTCCGGTCTATCGTGGAACTCTTGCCACAAAATTTCAATGAATTATCTTTATATTTGACAAAGATATCGCTTAAAATGTTTTTATTAGGCCACTTTATAATACCCATATATAAAGTGGGCGTGGTCGTCAACCGATTTCGCTAAAATTTTCAGCATGTATTACCACAAGTAATAAAAGTGTACACACCAAGTTTTGTCATTATATATAAATTATTTGTCGAGTTATGAGCTCAGAAATCTCGTATATTCCAGCTTCTAAAAAGAGGCGGTGCCACGCCCATTTTCCAAAATTTTTGTGTTTTTCGTTGTATGTCCGCAGGTGGACTCCTGGCATAAAATTTCAATGATATATCTTTATATTTGACAGAGATTTCGCTTAAAATGTTTTTATTAGGTCATTTTATATTACACATATATAAAAGTGGGCGTGGCCGACAACCGATTTTAACAATTTTCCATCCAAACGTTTGCCTAAGTAAGCAAATCAAGCGCGCCAAATTTCATCGATATAACTTCAACGGTTTCTGAGTTATGACATATAAAACTTTCAATGTTTGACTCTTAATAAGTGGGCGTGGCACCGCCCATTTTCCAAAATTTCATCAAATTTCTTCTTAGGGGCCTGAGCTCAACAGGTGGGTAAAATTTCATCACTCTAGCTATATTAGTGACTGAGATACAAAATTTCTGATTTTTTCTATATAGGAAAAGTGGGCGTGGTCATGGTCCGATTTCGCACATTTTCAATACCAACCGTCCCAGTATCGATACCAACTTTCATTTCAAATTTCATCAAAATATCTCAATTTTTGCGCGAGTTAGAGTGTTTACAGACGGACAGACGGACGGACGGACGGACAGACGGACGGATGGACATGGCTCAATCGATTTCTCTTTTCACCCTGATCATTTTGATATATATAAGTCTATATCTATCTCGATTATTTCATTCTGTTACAATCCACCGTTATGTGAATAAAACTATAATAATCTGTGTACTAGTACAGCTGAGTATAAAAAAAATATTAATTTTGATTATATGATTATTTTGATTTTTTTTAAATAATTTTTCAATTTTTTTCACTGCATGATTAATTATTATGATTATTTTGATTTCTTTTTAATGGCATGGTTAAGACAAATAAATGATTACTTTCAATTATTTATGATTTTTTTTAATTACAAGATAAATTTATTAGTCGATTAATTATTTTCGAGTTTTGATTTTTTTTATTTATGTTTCAGTTCAGCTTGTGAATAATAAATTGTAAGAAGAAATAATTGAATATAATCAAAATTATTAAGCAATTTAAAATTATCATACAATCAAAAAAATATTTAATTAATTTTGAATATATTATTATTTCTGAATATTTTTTAGTGGTTGATAATCGTTATTATTTTCTATATACAAGTAATAATCATTAAAATCAAAATATCCAAAAAAGTAACCTTTACTAATTTTAATGGGAAATTTACACGTCTGAGTGGATATAGGTTTCGGAAGAAATGAACAATTTTTATTAACAGTTTAACTGCAAAAGGTTTAGTTCTCGAACCGAATAGCAACCTTTTCTGCAACCATAATCGAAGGTGTGAGATCAGTAAAAGAGATTCGTTTTCCAATCGTCTTCATATTGTTAACCAAGTCTTATATTTATAAGAAAAAATTTTTAGCGAAAATAATAAAAGAAGAAAAGGCAGCTATTTCAATATTCCACACAAAAGCAATAGCGGTTGCTTGTTAAATATAACTTTAAATTTCAATTTCTAACATTAGCTTAGACACACTTTTGGCTCTGCTGCGCTTTAAAATAATTCACCTGCATATTTTATTAAACTCAATCATTCATTCATCCATCATCTTCGCTAGAAAATTTCAATATTATTTTTTTTCTTCCGTTGCAAACAAACAAATTTTTCGCACATTTTCGCATTAATTTGCCGCAAAAAACTTTGCCAACCAACAAAACTTCACTGCCAGAGGGAGAAAAGTTCGCACAATGCCTCGCCTCTCACACTCTTAAGAAACCTCAAGAAAGTTCACGAGTAAATTTTCCAATATTCAGCGTTAAAAACCTTGAATAATGAGCAATTGATGATGAGCAGCGAATGTACATATGTAAGTAAATGGTGAATATGCAAAAAAAGAAGAGGAAAAGAATTAACTCGGAATATATTTACTTACTTACTTACCGCGCAGCATATAAATTTCCTACTGATAGATAAGCTTAGATAAGGAAAGTGCGTCAATCCCGTCGCTTACTAAGCACTGCCACGGCGCGCCGCAGGCGTGTGTTAGTAAGTTTGGTGACAGAATTTGTGTCTGAGTTTGAAATTAAGTGGATTTCATGGACTTCCAACTAAACCGCAAAAGGTAAAAGTACTTTAATACAAGTTTTGTTGCTGTAAACACCAAAGTAGCGCCACTTTCTCCTTCTCTTTATGTCTTTATCTCTGTATCACCTTCAAGGACTTGTTGTCCTGCAGCACGGCTTAAGCGGCATAAGAAGTCAGCGAAGTTGATGCGCTTAAAGAACTTTAAGATTTCGCAGTTGTCTGTCTGTCTGTCTGTCTGTCTGCTGGTCTTCGCTTCTATCTTTTCAACTTCATCTCTCTTACGCTAATCGACTTTTATTAATGCTGAGCACTACAACAAGTATGAACAAGTAATAAATTGGGCCGTCAATTGTCGTGTTTCTGAGGCGGATGGTGACAGTGGCCGTCGTCGGGAGGCACAGCTGGCATTTAAGCGAATTGTCTACCTGCTGCGAATAGCGAAATTTCCGGAAAAATTGTTGTCAAGAAATACTTGCTTTTGCTTTGCTTGTAGGACTAAAGAAAAAAGATAAAAGCAGGAAAAAAGAAGATGAGGGAAGATTCATTCATTGCGAGCAATGATTTATTAATGAGTTTGGCTTGGCATATTATTAGTACGTTTTTTTTTATAGCTGAACGAAAGTGAGGTACTTGTATTTGAATATATTACCGGGAATGTGTTTCAGGGGGATGCATCTCTTTGTGCGTTGGTTTGTTGAACTACAGCGTCTTTTTTTTTTTTTGTTAAGTGTTCTCCTTCTTTCATCACTTTTTCCATGCTTAATTTCTTTTCGCTTTGTTTTGTTTTAATACAATTATGGCTGTGGAATTTAATTAGCAATAAATGAAATTGGAATAATTTTGGTTGGTATTTTTTTGAGTTACTAGCTACGCTGTGACGAAGTTCGCTGTTGCTCACCTACATTGTAAAATTTAATTTGTGAGTTATTTTTATTGATTAAAACTAACAATTTTTTTTTTTAACAATTAACAACTCTGTCAAACAAATGCTCAAATATAAGCATTCTTTAAACTCTTTTACATTTTACCTCTTATTGCAAAATTTCAGTTTTTTCTAAATTTAATTGAAATTAATATTATGAAATAGGTGGCAACGCTGAATTCTTATTTTGACTGTAAACTCTTTGGGACTAATTTGACTTGATGTATACATAATTAAATTTTTCATTTAGTGTGTTATGAAAACATCTCGATCGAATTTTTAACGAGTGGCAACTCTGTCATAAATATGTATTTCGCAGTCAATGCACTCTTGAATTTATTTATTATTTGCTATTCATATAGTAATATTTCTCTGTAGTCGGTTTGTTTTTACTTTTAAATTTTCAATAAAAGCTATATCCGAAAAAAAAAGATTTCAAATAGGTGGCAACTCTACACAAAATTATCTTTTTCTATTTCTAGCTCTCTAAAAAAACTACTCTGGCGCCATGACCAATACAAAGCAACGCCTTTACATTCCAATACTAATCCAATTTTCAATACGTGGCAACGCTCTAGAAAGATTCTTAATAAATAAAAACTATTATAATACCCTTGAATTTAATGCCATTACTTTAATAACTCTTTAATTTCATTAATTAAATTTAATTAGGCTGGTGAATTTAAAACAGGTGGCAACCTTCCGCAAAATTATGTACTTGTTTCGACTATTCTTATTCTACAACTTGTTGCCAAATATATGGAAAATGATTTAGAGATATTAGCACTAATTTTTATTACAATTAATTAAAGTGTGGCAACCCGCCTAAAAATATTTTTAAACATAATCCTTCTTAGACACTTTAATATAACAACCATATTGCAATATTTAATAGATTTTATCATTTAATAATATTTAAAATTTTTTAAACAGATGGCAACCTTCAACAGAAGTAATTAATTTACTGCAAGCCTTTTTGAACTGCTTTGGTTTTATATCCAACATATGTATTCATGCATACATACATATGTATTATAAATTTGACGTGTCGATTTCTTTAAGGTGTGGCAACACTTAAAAAAGTTTCAAGTAGGTACCTACTAATAGCACTGTACTTCTACATAAAGTGGAATGCGTGCCCTATATGCTATGAATATGATTGTTTTCCCTAAGTCTGTTTAGCTACCTTAACTTTTCTTAAGCAACTAAATAAATAGACGAAATTCACTTCTTAAGCATTTATTTTCCATCCCCGCTTAGCTTTGGCAATATTACTTACGTTAAGATACATATGTACATCACACAGCTACAAATGCTATCGACTTTACATAGCAACCACACTTTTGTATACAAACAAAATTCTCTAAGTTACCTTAAGCTTAGCGTGTAAATTGCTGAATTGTCAACCAACATTCGTTAAAGAATTTCAATTAGATTTAATTTATGACACAGAAAAATGCTTAATTTTGTCGTCATCATTTATTGTTTTTGTTCTTGTTGTAAAAGAACTTTTTATCTTAGCTAGAAGTTATTTGTAAGTTGCAGTTTTTTCTTTGCTTTTTCTTCTTGCTACTCTACTTGTGCGCAACGCGACGAAAGTGATGTCATAAATTTTAAGGCCATTTTTGATAAAGCAGCACTTTTTAACCTTTCGCGCCTAAAAGTGTGCTACGAAAATTATACAAATGCATACATTACACGACGCTGTGTGAGAGAGAGCTCGTTAAGCTTGTTAGTGAAATGCTTTTAACTAGCGGTAAGTGGATGAAGCAATGTATGTTTGTATGTGTGTTATATGCATACATTTAAATTTTTGTTGTTGCTGTGCGTTCTGCATACGAACTTATATACATATGTACATGCCTACATAAATAGTCGAACATTCTTAATAGTTACACTTGTATTAGTAGGTAATACTTTGTTTCTAGCACACATTCCTATTTTTAGTGTTTACTACCTTGTTGTTTTTGCTTTCTTTATCCTTTTCTTTTGCTACCTCCTTTTTTGTTGTTTGTGTTTGCTGTTTGCCGGCGTCTAGCTGCGCAAGCAGCGGAAATGATTCGTCGTAATTTGCCTTTGTGTAATCAACTCCTTTGTAGCAGATTTATTTTTTGTGTTACTCTTTACTTCTTTTCCTTTACTCCTTTCCCTTTACTCGCTTTTTTAGACTCAACTTTTTCGGCGCTTAAAATTGCCTTAGGTTGTGTTTGTGTATTCATGCCGTGTGTGATGCTTCTTCTATGCATGCTGAGAGGGAAGTTTGTCTTTGCCTAGATTTCTGTGCTTTTGAGTTTTGAGTATTTAAAAGGATCATATCCTTCAATGTTTTGTGGCAATTGAAAATGAAGCGGCGTATTTGAAATATTTTTTTTCTTATATTGTGAAAAAGTTAACAAATATTGCATACTTTTGGGGTTCGTATGTCGCTTAATTTTGTTTCGCTTTCTCCGCTGTTTCCAAGCTTTAAAATTCCAGAAAGGCTTCAGCTAACTGAATCTATTTTTTCTTATGCTTCAGATGTTTGGGAGCGACATCTACATTTGAAATTTGTATTTAACTCTGCACTCTTGTTAGAATAAAATAATTCTGAAGGCATAGTTTTAGGCGCAAATCTCTTAATTTAAATTTAAACATTTTATTTTTGCAAAATCATATTAAAAGAAATTACCACGACCAATAAAACACCGTTTCACATGCATAGCTAATTTATACTTTTAAAACGATGCCTTACTTATTAATTTTGGTATATTATGTGAGCAGAAAAAGGGATATTTGCATAAAAATAGATTAGAAATGATTTTTACTATTTGCATAACAAGTGAAATAACTGCCGAAAGGCTTATAGTTTAAAGAAAAAAAAATTAAGAGTGTTGCCACCTGTTTTAAATTTTAAAGCTAAATAAAATGATAAAATTGATTAAATATTACAATAAGAACAAATATTAAGAGCTATTACGGCTGTTACGGTAAAAGAGGGACCTCTGACGGAAGTTGCCACCTGTTTAAAAATTTTAAATTTTTTATTAAATGAGTGTTGCTACCTGTCTGAAATTTTAAAGCTAAATAAAATGCTAAAATTGATACAATACAAATAAATATTATAAATATAAATATAAATAAATATTAAAAGCTATTACGGCTATTGTGGTGAAATAAGGACCTCTGAAAGTTGCCACCTATTTAAAAATTTTAGAATTTATTAAAAGCTAAAATTAATGAAATATTGCAACATGGATATCAAATGAAAGAGGTTGAAATGTATTATATTTAAAACTAGTTTAGGAGAGTTGCTATCCGTAAAAAATTCCAATTAAATTAAATAATAATAGGTTAGGTTAGGTTGAGGTGGCTGTCTCCGCAATTCATGAAAGCGGGGACACACTTAGGCCGAGGTGGCCCATTGTGATACCACACGGGAGCCCTAGCTTCCTTATCCCTGTTTACAAACCTTTCCGGAAAAATTAGATTCGAAAGTATGATAAGATTAGATGCCCGTTAAGCTAAACCAGCGCGTTTGTTTCATGAAGCGCAGAAAATCTAGTGTCCTTGCATTTTCCATCTCCGCCAGGCACTCGAAAAAGTGTTTATGGAGAAAGCGGTACCTGGATTGCGACAGTGCGGGGCAGTGGCATAGATAGTGCTCAACACTCTCTATTTCCTCCACGTCCCTGCAGCTGCGGCAGAAGTCGTTTTTATATAGGCCCATGCGAGAGGCGTGAGTGCCCATAAGACAATGGCCTGTTAGAAGTCCCACCAGCGGACCTATAGAGAGCCGATTCAGATGCAGCACCGATACAGACCTAGCCTCATCCAGTCTAGAAATCACACAAGTTGACTCCCTGGCCCATCTAGCGTTAATTCCAATTAAATTAAATAATAATATCTATATATATAAATGAATTTCCATACATTGTAAGAAAGTTTGAAATTGTAGAATTTATTAAAGTTAATTAAATTAAAAAGTAATAACAAATGTTGGTATTAAATTGTAGATGTTTAAATACACTTTCAGTTTATTTAATTTTTTGCCGATATTTAAATTTTCTTTAAAATAAGTATTACTTCTAAAATGGCATAAATATCGGATTAGTAAAGAAAGGAAGGGTAAAGCTGTGATTATGTTGGAGCTAAACTAGAAAAAGTAAAAGAAGTATCGCAGGAGCTGCACTGTGTACTCTGGTCAGTTCTAGTCGCTATTAAAACAAAAACCCACCAAAAGGAAACCAGCTATTTATATCTAGTAAATTCAAATATCAACTCAACTTATTTCAAAGCGAACAAGTTACACTGTATTGGTGCTAATTTTGATGATAATACACTATTCTTTTCCTTTTCACAAACGAAGTTAAGTCAATGCTCCGAAAACTAGAGATACTTCGTTAAACTAAACATCTACACAAATGTGTGCATATGTACATATGTATGTATTTGTATGTACTTGATAAATATCATAAATTTATTTCTATCATCAAATGTGGCTGCCCAAAATAAAACGATATGCAGTTCAACCATTATGCCATTAACAAGTATGTAAATCATGCAACACGCTGCCGCAAACGTTGATGATTTGTTGCAACGCCAGGTGGTGTCAGCGAACATTTTTTTGGTGGTGTACACTCTAACACAATTTCGGCAAGTGTACAGTGTTTAAAATATACAAAATGTGGACAAAAAATTTGCGTAGTTTTGGTTCGATATTATTTGATTAGGCACTAGATGATATTATAGTCAATTTATATTAAAGTAAATGCTACCAATTACATCGGAAGCCTAGCAACTACATAGTTTTCGTGTTGGGCAGCTCTAGTGCTGAGCTACAAAAAATAAATATTTTTCCTTGGCATCTTCTGCTGATAATTGTTCACCTTTGAACCACTGTGTTCCCAAGACCAACCAAACGCGGCATTTCTCTCGCACAATTTTCTCAATACTTATATTCGTATCTACTTTATAACGCAAATGTTGCATAAATTATTAGCTGGTGATTATTCAAAAACCATCACCACTTAGCATTATTTAATGTCAGCAGCGAAGATGAATATTCTAGACGGTAATGTAAGAAGCAGAAAGAAAACATAGCAAGCGATTGCATTGCAAAAACGCGCATAGACAAGTAAATTGCTTCCGCTGAAGGGTAACAACCTGCACAGCCTGGTTTTTATGAGAGCAAGAAAAAAAATTTTTTTCAACGCAACAAAACATGTAAATGATAACTTAATTTATGCCTGATAATGATGGCATACATTTTAAATTAAACTGACTGCGAGTAGATATGTTACTATTCCGATAAAGTAGAATGTATATCAAAAATAATTCTAAAACGATTGGAAAAATAAGGGTTTTGAAGTCCCAATTTCGATAATGAACATGAAGAAAAAGATTCTTCAAAAAAACCGAAATTCCTAATGCGAATTGGTTTCGCTTTGCTAGTGATGATGGACAAGTCCGAGATGTTTTTTCGACGGTCTCGAGTATTCAAAGACCTCAAGTGCTCTCGATGATTTTCATTCGTATTCGAGTCGAGACCAGTCGCGAATAGCAATCGCTAAAACTTATCGGGCTCACAAACGATTCCTCTTGCTTTCAAAGCAACCCTTAAACATCTCGAAATTACCCAACACTAATCGAATCAACATCCTACTCGAAGCAAGCGCAAAAACATCTCATTTGTATACTCGAGAAGTTAGTCAACTTTTCACGCGATTGTGATTGTCCGGTGATTCTCTCGATTGTCTAAATATCTCACAGTCGCCAGTTACTAGTCTTCAATACTAAAAAGTGCTTGTCTTAAGCTCTTCATCCCTAGTTAATTAGACATTCATATCAATTCTGACTTCAAGATCTAATTGCACTTGTGTTAATTTGGAATTATTGGCTAATACCTTTATGTCGGTTATAAACCCTAAAAACGACAACAAATCACAGCTCTGGCTTCTGAAATCTCATATCACATGTCTACAACTTCAAAATGTCTTACTTCAACTTCACTTCCAAAAACTTTTTTTTGAATAAATATTTCCTACTTTCAAGCTTAAGCTATAATTTTACACATTAACCTCATTTTCGGCTGCTTCTAGCCAAACAACAAACGAAGGCAAAAAGCCAGAGAAGAAAATTTAGTTTGGCTCCATCTGAAGCATTTGATACAATTCAACGAATACAACAAGTAACTCTACAAACGCTAGTATAGGTAATAACAATAAACAACTACAACAATAATAACAACAAAAATGATATTATACAAAAGATAGACAAGTTAAGAAGGGTTAGAGAAGGTGATGAGCAAGAAGAGGGTTTTGCTTTGTGCAGTTAGTAGCCCTTTTGCTCTAACGTTGTTTACTGTTATTGTCTTGTTAAGTAGTTTTATGGCAAAGCGTTATTCATAAAATGTGTGCTCTTCTTCTTGTTCGTTCTTGTATAAAATTGTTGTTGTTGTTGTTATTGTAACTATGTCTTTGCCGGACTGTTAAATGTTATGTAAACTCGCAGTATCAACAACAAAAACAAAAACAACACAAAGGAAACCCTTATTCAGTATAGTACTATTTACAGTGAGTGGAGAAATTGTGCAGATGCAGATTTTTTTAATCATTGAAAATTATTAAGAGATAAAGAAGAAGAAGAAAAAGAAAAAGATAAGAAAACTAGGAGTAAAAGAAGAGGAAGAAGAAAAAGAAGAAGAATAAAAGGAAAAGAGAAAAGAAAGAAAATGAATAAGAGGAAGATGAAGAAGATGAAGAAGAAGATGATGAAAAAGAAGAAGAACAATAGAAAAAAGCAAAAGGACAAAAAAAAAGAAATAAGATGGGAAAAGAAAAAGAAAGCGAAAAAGAAAAAGAAGAGGACAAATAAAAGGAAAAGAAAAAAAAGAAGAGGAAGAAGATGAAGAAGAGAGGGACGAAGAAAGGACGAAGAAAAAGAAAAGAAGAAGAAGAAGAAGAAGAAGAATTAAAACAAGACTAAGAATAAGAAGAAAATAGGAAGAAGAACAGGAAGAAGCAGAAGAAGAATCAGGACGTAGTGTTAGGCAGAAAGAAAGGACGAAGAAACAGAATAAGAAAATAAGAAGAAGAAAAACAAGAAAAAGAAAAAGTTAAAGAAGAAGAAGAAAGAAAATAATTAAAACGAGAAGAAGAATAATAAGAAGAAAAGAAGAGGAAGAAGAAGAAGAAGAAGAAGAAGAAGAAGAAGAAGAAGAAGAAGAAGAAGAAGAGGAGGAAGAAGAAGAGTCTGGACGTAGTTATAGGCGTGTCTGAGATTTTCAGACAAACGAGAGAACCGCCAACGTTGCAAAATCACAATCGAGTCAAAAGTTATTCGCTCCCCGGCCACTGTTTTTGCGATTGATACGAGCAGGAGGTTGTTTCTATTGGTGATAGGTGAGTTCAACATGTTTTGCGGTTGCTTTGAAAGAAAGAGGGATCGAACTCGGAATCGCCCAGCACTATCCGGATGTTTGCGTTGTCGTAAAGACTGTAAATTTTTTGTTTAAAGAATATTTAAAAA
Organism: Urophora cardui; assembly: GCA_960531455.1. Lineage (NCBI taxonomy): Eukaryota > Metazoa > Arthropoda > Insecta > Diptera > Tephritidae > Urophora > Urophora cardui. The sequence continues at coordinate 135,674,113 of OY482673.1, read as the reverse complement.
AAAGTTGAAGATTACATAAAGAATACTTTATCCATTTAAAATAATTTAGATGATTTCTGAAGTTCAGAGCCATCTGAAGGCGTAACACCCGCATATGCCGGCTTTTTTAATTTATGAATTTATTAAATACATGTACGTTATACGTGTTATTTAGAACTTCAATTGAAATCTCCTGCACTTTATGTGATGACATACATATTGTTAATTTGGAGGGTTTTGTGTTTGGTGTTTTTAAGGTGCGGGAAATGGCGCAACTAGTATATAGAATAATAATAGTAGGTGGTATTAGTCCATATTTTCACCAGCGTCTGCCCTTAACAAACATCTTCCAAAAAAAGAAATTTTCAAAACCCCGCCCCCCTTGCCGAAATTCTGGATCCGCGCCTGACATAGATACATATTTTCACCACCAAAATCACTAAACAAGTCTGCTAGCCAAAGGCAAAGTCTTCATTTAACATTATTTAGCCATACAATGCCTTCTATTTATTCATTATAGTACAAGTTCCTGTGCTCACTATCGAATCATGGCCAATGCATTCATTTGCTTCTGCTTAAGCAAGCCATTTGAGGCTTTCTTTGCTGTCTTTGACGCTTGTGACTCCGTTTAGCCACACAATTTTCCTTCAGCAATGTCTTAAGTAGTAAACATACATACATATAATACTTGAATTTAGATATACAGTGCATACAATATACATATATACACACATTTCTTATGGCCTTTGAAAGCTTGTTGTGCTTTGCAACAACGTCCAAGTCCACAAACCTTCTAATAAACCTCCTCACAACCCTCATCACAATGCTTATTTTTCCCCACAACCTCACTCTGACTCCGTTTACTTCTATTTCCTTTTTGCCCTTTCTTGCACTCCTCACATTTAAGTATGTGTGAATGTGATTTTATAATTTAACTTGTTTAGCTTTTTATTGCCTTCACTTCTGCTAAGTTTCGCATTTCAAACAAATCGCCGCGTCGTCTTAGGCATTCAAACGATATTTCCTTCGTGTTAGATTCATGTTTCTTCCCTGCATAGCCATGGTGAAGAAATAATAGTGTTTTACAATGCAATGGTGCCACCTTTTTGCGCTGCAATGCTGTCAAAAATCTAAATCAAAACCAGACATCAAGGTGAAGTGAAATGAAGTGCAGAATAAGTCAGCAGTGGCGCTTGTGGCAAACATAAACCCATTTAAATTGCGAATTTTAGCTTTGTGTGTTGTGCGTCAAATGAAGTGGAATTGAATGAATGGGAAGTTTCGGTTTGCAGAGAGTTTGGGTTGAGACATATGGTGGTCGATTTTATGTTATTATATGGGGTTTAAACTATCTAAAAGTCAGACAGACGTCGGCATTCTCAAACAATTTATTTCCTGAAACTATATGATTGATCTGAAGAGCTTAGTGCGGGTATTTATGTCGCTTTTGGACACTCCATCCAGCAAATTTAATCCTTATTTAAGGGGTTTTCAGATCATTAAAGGAATGCCTGAAATTTCTTAATCAATTGTATGGACAACGCCTTATACTCAGAGCTGGGCGCTAAGGATTACGATTACATTTTGATTACTTACGATTACAATTACTGTAATTGTAATCCTTAAATTTTTAGGATTACGACTACTGTAATCGTAATTGAAATTTTTACGATTACGATTATTGTAATTGTAATCCTTAAATTTTTAGGATTACGATTACTGTAATCGTAATCATAGAACGTACGATTACAGTTACTGTAATCGTAATCGTTAATTTTTTAGGATTACGATTACTGTAATCGTAATCATGGAACGTACGATTACAATTACTGTAATCGTAATCGTTATATTTTTAGGATTACGATTACTGTATTCGTAATCATAAAACGTACGTTTACAATTACTGTAATCGTAATCGTTAAATTTTTAGGATTACGATTACTGTAATCGTAATCATAAAACGTACGATTACAATTACAGTAATCGTAATCGTAAAATTTTTAGGATTACGATTACTGTAATCGTAATGGTATATTCAATGATTACGGTTACAGTAGGTACTGTTGATAAAAACATTTCACACTGAAAAACTCTCATTCAGTTTATGAATACACACACTTTCCCCATAAAGGAGCCGTCTACATACATACATATATGAAGATTTAGAAATTGAGGAACAAATGCCCTATTTCAAAGAAATATTGCAATTTTTGCCCAAGCATCAACGCTGTGCAAGTCACACTCTGAATTTGCTGGCTAACACGGACTACCTCAAAATTCTCAAAGAAAGCAACGATCTTTACCAAAATCACATTCAAGTATTAAGCAACTAACTAAAATTAATAATACATAAAAATAAAATAGAGATTCTCTTGAACTGTACATCGAATCTTTTCGCCTCATAAGCAGAAAATTAAATACTTTTGAAAAGGAATTTTGAAAAATATAAATTTTCGGACCAAATTAGTAAGCGCCTAAAAGGAAGATAGGTGATATAGTAGACCGCTGTGCGACACCCCTTAATCATCTCCGATCGGGACCAAAATATATATTTGGTATCCCTTAGTGCAGGATTATCGATTTTGGGCATTAGATGTACAAGAAATTAAATTTAATTTTTTCAGTCTCCATAGAGTTTTCTGAAATTTGACCGCTGGGCGACACAACTTAGTCGTCTCCGATCGGTACAAAAATTTATACATGATATCTTCGACTACACTCAAAAAAAAAAAATTACTCAGATTATGGAAAAATGGGAATGATTCGGCGCTAAAGACATATTTCCATATTTTGATGTACAATTTTCTTTAAAACGTGGTTTTTATTCCTTGATTTGAAGAAAATCGTACATCAAAATATGGAAATATGTCTTTAGCGCCTAATCATTCCCACTTTTCCATAATCTGAGTAAGTTGTTTTTTCAGTGTATATTAGCATGGACCTTGGTGGTCAGGTTCACGAAATATGATACGCAATTTGTTTCCATACATTTGGGGACCACCCTACTTAGTATACATACATATATGTACATAAATTCACCCATTTGGTCCAACGGTACTACAATCATCAATACTTTTCTCCTTACATTTCCGTTAGGGAAGATAACAACTTCCATGACTATGACCGCCTTTGCATGAATGACTTTGTATGGTAAAAAAAGCAATGAAGCGAAAGCGTCAGGTTTTCATTCTTAGCCGCATGCTTCTTTCATATGGTCGTTATTATAATCTTGTTAGGTTTTCACCATGAATGGTAGCATTATTGTGGTGCTGAATATACAGCTGCCTACCATCTAACTTTGTTATGTACTTCATTCGTATACATTTTTCTGTTTCGGTTTACTCTTCTTAACTCCTACTTTAGCAAAAACACATTCCTGCGGTTTGTTGATACGAGGTATTGCAATTTAAACGACGATATGTAAACGTTATTTAACAATGTATATCGTACTACTAATTTAATTTTTATCATAAATCTTTGTCATATATATCTAAATACATACATACATATCGTCGTACCATACGAAAACTAGCTCACAATTTTTTTCTGGCTGACGAATAAAAGCACATTATATTTTTGGCTGACGAAAAGTAGAAATTTCGTTTAAAAAACAACAATTTTAATGTAAAAACAATATATACATACATGTTTGCTACCTTTCGTCAGCGAAAATCAAATGTGCTATTTTTCGTACATACGTGTATGTTCAAAAATCTTTAGCTCCGATATTTGATATTTAACGAAAACTTTCGCTCCGAAACCCTTAGAAAAATACTTTTTCTGCGAGGCGCTGTTCAAAACAGCTTTAGCTCCCATCCCTGTCAAATGCTTGTTTTTATAAATTTACCAAAAACTTAAACTCCAAAGCCCTGTTCAAAACTCTGTTTGCTCCGATGCCCTTTAAAATTCATTTTTTTTTTTAATTTACCAAAAACTTTCACTCCGAAGCTCTGTTCAAAAAGCTTTACATACGATATCACGTTTTTTGATATTTAACTTAAAATTTCGCTCCGAAGCCCTGTTGAAACAAATTTTGCTCTGACACCCTTTAAAATTCATTTTGTTTTTTCATTTACCGAAAACTTTCACTCCGAAGCCCTGTTCAAAAAGCTTTAGCTACGATATCGTGTTTTGGACAATTAACAAAAACTTGTGTTAAGTAATGATAATCGGTGTGTAGGTACAACATTTTTTACGCTCGCAGCACAATCCCAGCGGCGAACATTGCCTACGACATTACTTCTTCCCAGTGATGTATACTACATATTATGAACAATGCCAACTAACATACAATGTATATGAAAAAGTAAGTTGGGTTCACAAAAATTAATTTTGTTGATTTTTCTGTTTTTCCTCAAATTTCATTCTTGTTGTGTTGCTATGTATAATAAATTCGGAAATACCATAGAAACAAAATAACAATCACATTGAAGAATTTTTTTGTTACAAATTCGTTTCTGAATCAAGCGCTGATAGAATAAAATTATTTAAAATTATATAAAATAGATCTTAGTGCTAACAAAATGCACCACTTCTTCATGGACGTTCTGCCTATGTAGATATATTGGATTATTGGCGGATTTCGGTGTTTTCTTTTGGTGTTTTATGTGGGCTTTTCTTAAGTTTCCCTAATTATACACGTTTCCTTAAATAAATACCAGTAGCAGTTCCAGCATAAATTGGTTGGGCAAGCCTATGTGTGAAGCAGTCATAAGCCCTTTGTGTTAGTTTCTTTTCTGTATTATCTGAAAGTCATTGCATATGTGCATATGTACGCATTATTTGTGGTGGTAGTGGTGATTTTTGAATTCGAAATGTCTACTTACAGCTTACAATGTAAACAGAATTGTGTACAATCCGCCTACATTCACCTTACAAGGTAAGCTAAGGAAGATTCGAGGTGCCTACCTACAACTTACAATGTAAGCGGAATTGTATTCAGCCCGCCTACATCCACCTTACAAGGTAAGAGAAGGTAGATTCAATCTGCCTACCTACAGCTTACAATGTAAGCGGAATTGTATTCAATACACCTACGTTCACCTTACAAGGTAAGCGAAAGTAGATTCGAGGTGCCTACCAATAACTTACCCTGTAAACGGAGTTGTATTGAGTCCGCCTACATCCACCTTACAACGTTGGCGAAGTAGGATTCGAACTGCCTACCTACAGCTTACAATGTATGCTAGTTAGTGATATGCTCATTGGATGAACACCTTACTACCCTGATTACTTTTTATTTAACGTGTAGGCGTTCACTCTACATTTGCGGTCATGTATATGAAAATGTATAACAGAGCTGTATATGAGGTGGTATGCATTACAGCCTTACATGTGTGCATGACTTAATCGATTCTGTAAGCAACATTTTCGCCGCTGGGATATTTTTCTTTGCCCCGCTTAGCCATAAAACCTTATTTCCTCTCTTTTGTGAGATACCTTATAATCGCCTCATTTTATAAAATCCATTATTAGATCTCGATCTCAATATCTCATTACCAATATTTCTTAGACAAAACAAAATTTCAAAATTTATTTGAAATACCAGAAAAGCTACTTATCTCAAACTAAGCTTTCGCGTGCTTTATAAATTCCACTTCCGCTCAAACTTCATATCATTGCACGCGAATTTCTTTAAAGAATACTGCATTTCCGTACAAAACCACCTTCAACCCACAAACACTGATAGCGATTGTGTAAAAAAAGTTTAAATTTACATACAAAGCTATCTCTTATACATACGTAGATATGACTATATACATTTTTATTTGCAGCATATTCAGTATACGCTCGCCACAAAAACTCTCGCTTTTAGTTGAAGCAAAAACAAAAAAGCATAAAAAGCAAACGAGAAACGAGTGAAAAAAGCACAAAAAACCAACATCAAAACAGCAAATACTTACATTGGTCTGCTTAATATGCATTTCATTTCATTACATTTACATTACAACGCATTACATTTCATAGCAAAGCAAGTACATTTCTTTTTTTTACGGTTTGCAAGCTTTCGAAACAAACATTTTACTTATGCCTTTACATACATACATATGTACATATCTACAAATGTAAATAAGAGAAAAGCAACCAAGCACTCGCTGTTGCTGCCCATTAAATGCAAATGGCTGTGTTGGGGCATTACATTTGCCTTTGATTACGCTGAAATGTATCCGCTGAATCGTGGCAGGTCATTTCTTTTGCTTTCTTTCCTTCTTCACTCCGAAACTAAAACTGCACCACAACACACTACATAGACAAACAGCTTGCAACAGTAATAAATTCTAAATAACTCTATGCAAAAAATTTTGGCGTACTTTTTAAAAAAAAATTGTTGCATATTTCAAGGCGTTCAAGCTGATTTTTTTAGTTCTCTATATAATTTTGCCTTCTGCTTATTAAAAAATCACCTCTCTTATAAATGTTGGCATACATTTTCTTACTTAAAACACTTTTTGAAACAATTCAAAATCTTTGCTTTTCTCAAGAACTCTGTTGCACTGTGTAACGCTAGCTTGCGCCTGCAGGTATGCTATACTAAAATCTTATAGCTAACAACTAACTGTGCCATTTATCTTCTGTCTTTTTATTATCTTCAAGCCATGTATATGTTGGAGTTGTTGTTGTTATTCTTGTGTTTTTTGTTTCTGCTGTCTATGAAAAGTTAACTCGTTACAAGAAATTATTTCATTACCAACAAGAAACAGTCATTAAGCGCCAAGTCAGCGCGTATTGTTATTTACTGTTTACGGAGTGTTTGAGTACGTGTATGAGTTGCATTTAAGTGATTTGATGTAAGGGGTTTGCTTACTGGATAGTGACTGATTAAAGTGTGTTAACTATAGGCATAAAAGTGGTTAATTTAGCGATTAGTTACTGGGTAACGGTTACTGGTTAGTACTGGGTAACGAGTAATAGTTATTAATGGGTAAAATCCCACAGATTAAGTATCATCAGCATAAAAGCCGTATAGCAAAGCTCTGCAGGCCATTCTAAATATTCTACCATTAGATCTTGCAAGTTTACAAGTGGCGGCTACGTCAGCCCTACGTCTAAGAGAGTCGTTCGCAGGTGGCGCAACGCAGAAAACTCTAGTATTTTGAAAAATTTATTTTTTTTTTACCGGAATTACGGGCAGCTGCATTACTACAATAGTTGTAGACGGCAACTTCGAAAAAAAAAGATTCATAAAAGGAATGATTGGGAAGTCCCAGGTATCGTTTCCATATATACAGACGGCTCGAAATGAAATTGTAGAGCAAAGTTGGAGGCGGAGTCTTCTCACAAAACTTATCTCCAGAGCTACCTTTTCGGCTACCAGATCATTACAGCGTTTACCAGGCTAAAGTTTCAGATTTTTTGCACCTTGTGACGATCCCAGGGTACAAGGATAAATATGGAAATTGTAAGGCAGCTGAACTAGCAAGACAAGACATCACCTAGCAGGTTCTTTCTGACAAATAACGCATAGCAAGTGACAGGTGGCAACAAAGCCCAGTTTGTAGAACATCAAAGCGCAAACGTGGCCGAAATGGGATTACAAGTGCTCTCTTAAACTATGCTCTCTAAGAATGGAGATATACATACATATCTTACTTCGTGGAAGTACTTACGGGATATTTCCTCATAGGAAAACAAGCGGAGAGGGTAGGTTCGCCATATCGCGGCTGCTGCAGAAACTTTAAAAAGGATGAGGAGGAGCAGGAGGAGGAGGTGGTTGAACACCTGCAACTGCCCAGCGCTTAGCGGCGCATTGCGACGCTTTCTTGGAACTACTTTCCTAGATAAGGTCGCGGATGTCGACGTAAAAGAAATGACGAACTTCATTATATTTTCAAACTGTTTCAAAAAGGAGGAGTGAGGAGGAGTTTTCTTGCAACACCATCTACCTCTGCACTGGCCAAAGTTTGCCGTTATGGCAGCAACCAGTACAACCTAACCTAAGCTAGAGCTATATTAGTCTTACATAAATGCAGCTAGAAATCCTTTGCTCGAACATAAGACATTGTAATTAACAACCTATTAATTCGTTTGCGGTTCCTTAGCCCCCTATAAGCTAAAGTATTAAATGTGACTTTAGTCTTTTACAGAGGTTTCTAACCTTTTCCACCTCATCATACATACTATATAGTATATAGTATATAGTATATACACTTTCTTCTGCTGGCCAGAAAAAAAAAACGATATTTTGTGTAGACATTCAAAAAATATTTTCAATTAATAAACTGTCATACAACTTGATAAATATCTGCAGACTGCTAAGAAAAGTTGCACTTTGTATGCGAGACAAAGCACGTCTGATTTTTTTGTAATTTTTTTCCACGAAAACCACAAAACACACCAAGGACAAGTCAAGAAATCAATTGGCTTAATATGGACAACAAAAAAATGAAAAAAAAAATAAAACGAAACCTATACCAAAATCAAATTCAAGTTAAAAGAACCACAAAACATTGCTTGTCGCGACTTAGAACTGACCTAGTAAATAAAAAAAAAAAAAACTCAGAAAAATTGCAACAAAAATCAAGCTCGTAGTGCTGATACCGTTATGATATTACGATATGGCTGTGCGCCAATTACGTGAGTGATTTGTTGCAAACTACGCGAAGAGACAAACACACAGACAGACCAAAAAATAAGAGCAAGCAAAAAAGAGATAGAAGCTGACGCATTGAGTTGTTAGACGAATAAACTTGCCAGCGAAGAAAGCTTGACAAGAGTAGAGGTTAGGAAATGTGTGAGTAAGGACAAGACAAATCTGTTATATGATACGCGAACTCGCTAATACGAATATATGGCGGATGAATTGAAGTATGAGTAAATAGTAACGCTGGATTAAGCCAAACAAGATAACACAACCACCACATGATAGTAACAGCTTTCCAACAAAAAATAATAACAAAAATGTAAAGGAGAAGAAAAAGAACAAGAACAGCAACAGCCAGAACATTGAATTGAGCTACCACGCTCCTCTCATCACGTCTTGTCTTGCCTCTTTCGTTGACTTGTGACTTTGGCTTGACTCGCTTTCCCTTCCTTTCCTTTCTTTCCTTTCCTTTACTTTCCTTTCCTTTTCTTTTCTTTCCTTTCCTTTCTTTTGCCTTTTTTCTAACACAGCGGAAGTCATAAGACATATGAACTTGTCAGTTGAAAAAGCGGAACGTACAAGTAAATTGAATGGATGGCAACACTGAAGCGCAGTCAATGCTCTGCTCTATGAGTAGAGTGTGTGTGTCAAGTACGTTGGCGCTTATCAGCGTAATCTCGCTTCCGCTACCTCTCTTGCGTACAACCCATCCTAAAAATCATTTACTACTTTGAAACGACATTGAAAACGATTTGGTAGTGTCACGCTTGACAAATTGCGTGGATGTGTGTATAAGCGTGATTCATAGGAAATGAAAATAGTAAGGCAAAAGAAGTTACACTTGTGTTGATGACATACGAATTTGACAAGTTTGCTGAAATCGCCAATGCCTTGCGAGAGAAGCCATAATGAGCCAAACGGGTGAAGATGCAGTAAACAGGTTAACGTTGATGAAGGTAATTTGAGGGCAGTATCGAGGGTATAACTAAGGTAAGGAAGTCCGTTTCTTGTATGCGTCTAATTTTTTTTATATTTTTTTTTTATTGTTGTTTTATGTGGAAATTCTATGGGCGTTTACTTTTGCCGTATAACTTGACACTTTAATGAGTTCCGTTTATGTTTGGTTATTTAACAGATTTTTTCAAGTTGTGGAAGCATTTTACGCGTGAGTACTTACAATGATTTTGATTTGTCGCTAATTGCAAAAATACGAGAAATACACAATAAATGTTATGGCGAACGTTCAACCATGGTCATTGTGAATATTAGGTTAGATTAGATTAGGTAAAACTGGCTGACCGTTAATGGCCTCCAAAAGAGTTCTTGAACATGAAAACCTCTACACTAAACAACTGGACTAAAACTGAAGAACAACCAACCCCGTCGCTTTGAAAAATACTAAGAGTTCCTTTATCTCTATTTTGGTTACAGATTCGAGATCTTTGAATAAAAATGTCCTGAGTAGCCGAAACCATAGCCTTGAAAACGCAGAACAGGTGCAGAGAACATGCTTTACCATCTCTTCGTGCAATACCTACGCATCCTCTATAATCACTTTCACCAACTTGTCCCATTTTGAATGCAGGTGATGCTAGAAGACAGTGTCGTGTAATGTCGCCTGTGATAAGTCTACATTCAGCACTTCTCAGTTATAGCAACTATTTAGTTAGCTTCGGATTGTACGATTTAAACATATCTGTAATAATCCCAAGGATAAGCTTACAATTACAATAAGCACTTCTCAGTTATAGCAACCAACTTCGGATTGTACGATTTACACATAATTTTGAACACCTTACAACCCTGCGCTTCCCCGCATGGTCCATTATACATACATAGTATCTATGCCTAATTTCGTTGAGTGTCATCGGAGCGTCCATGTAGTGTTCTGCTCCGAGATCAATACACTTCTTCGCCAGCTCATCAGCTTCTTTATTTTGTGGCCTCGGTTACAGTACAGATGAACAGTACTAATATATAATATATAATACAATGGCGCTATTATAACTCTGACGAGTTTTATGGCCGAGCTTCTCTCCCAATTCGAGGTGTGCTCCTTTTTGTTTTTTCCTACTAATTGGGTGGACATACAGTTTTATGCCGGCTCCGAACGGCGAAAGCATTTTTTGTGAGAAGCTTTTTCATGGCAGAAATACTCTCGGAGGGTATGCCGCCCACTGCCGAGAGGTGACCGCTGCTCTTAAAAAATCCAATAATTGGATTTTTACTAATAGAAAAATTGTTTTGGTGTTTTGCTCGGACCGTGGTTTGAACCCGAGACCTCTGGTATAGCAGGCGAGTACTCTACCCACTGCACCACAGCGGCAATACTAGCTCTGCATATTGCCCTTAAAGCTCCCTTGCATTCCACCACACACTTGAATGACGTGCTATGCTACAAAATAGACTTTATAGCCGGCTATCTATGTAAAAATTAATGCATTATCTTCGTGTGGGATTACTCTCCATGAACTGCCCTCTTTACAGCTGTTACTTCTACCTCAAAGACACTATAGTGATCCGACGAACTGATACAAATGTGAATATTGAAATGAGAAAAAGCTTTTAACCAATTGAAATGAGATGAAATGAAGATTAGATTTTATGAGCAGTTTTTTGAGCAGTTTTTAGCGTGTTTTGTACACAGTTTTACCCATTATTTTCTAGTTATAAGCGCGGAAAAGTGTCATAAATTAGAATCTCTAATCATTTCTCATCTCATAGCAACCTCTATCCGCATGCATTATCGAAGGCGAAACTTAAGAAAGAGATTAGTTTTCCATTCTTTTCGAAATTGTCAAACAGGCCCATTCTTAGTTTTAATTGATAGCTATTTTTAGGACTTCAAAAAATACAATTAGGGAATTTGAGGAAAATTTATGAAGTGCAATTAAACGATGTAATGTAACTCCCTACTACTTTGTTGAGCAATTGACTAAGTATTAAAACAGATAGTCTGTGAAAAGAAAAAAATCACTAAAAATAGCGAAACACGTAACATTAATATAAAATACAGCATAATTTCCTATTATTGGTTAAATAAATATTTAAATAAGTTTAGCCGCAAATGATTAAAATTACAATAATGGTGCTGCATGTGTTTGGAGTGCAGAAAAAAATCAGACGAAAGTTGGCTGAACTCGAATTTGCAACAGAAGCAATGCAACAATGAAGCAAGTGCGCTGATATGATTTGCAACAAATGATTGAGGCGAAATAAAACAAATAACCAAAAAGAAAAAATCCAATTGACATGTATTTATGTATGTGTTGGTATGCCGGCTGTGTTTAAATGTGTGTTGGTATGTGTAAAACATTTTTAAATTTTTTCATTATGCTCATATCACCTGCCAACATAACGAATTGACACTTGCCAATAAATAAAGGTGTCGCACATAAATAGCTGTTGTTGTTGTTGTGAATCAATGGAGCCATATACATACTTGCTCTATGCTTTTTTATACATATGTATAACAGCATGTCCATAGCAATCGCGCAACAACCGCAAAAGCAATTAAATTTCAAATTAAATTTAATTGAAATGCGTCATTACGTATTATTTAAATTGTTAACTAGGCATTTTGCATGAGACAATGTTGAACTATGGCCATTAGGAAAAGGATTGCCAAATGTTAACGAGACCACAAAAAGTCAGTCGTATGAGAATACCGAATACGTAATAGTAAATAGGGAATACGACTAGCGAATGAAATGAAAACGAAGTGAAAATTAATGAAATGAAATGAAAATGAAATGAAAATGAAATGAAAATGAAATGAAAATGAAATGAAAATGAAATGAAAATGAAATGAAAATGAAATGAAAATGAAATGAAAATGAAATGAAAGCGAAATGAAAATGAAATGAAAATGAAATGAAATGAAATGAAAATGAAATGAAATGAAAATGAAATGAAAAGGAAATGAAAATGAAATGAGAATGAAATGAAAATGAAATGAAAATGAAATGAAAATGAAATGAAAATGAAATGAAAATTAAATGAAAATGAAATGAAAATGAAATGAAAATGAAATGAAAATGAAATGAAAATGAAATGAAAATGAAATGAAAATGAAATGAAAATGAAATGAAAATGAAATGAAGATGAAATGAAAATGAAATGAAATGAAAATGAAATGAAAATGAAATGAAAATGAAATTAAATGAAAATTAAATGAAAATGAAAATGAAATGAAAATGAAAATGAAATGGAGATGAAATGAAATGAAAATGAAATGAAAATGAAATGAAAATGAAACGAAAATGAAATGAAATGAAAATGAAATGAAAATGAAATGAAAATGAAATGAAAATGAAATGAAAATGAAATGAAAATGAAATGAAAATGAAATGAAAATGAAATGAAAATGAAATGAAAATGAAATGAAAATGAAATGAAAATGAAATGAAAATGAAATGAAAATGAAATGAAAATGAAATGAAAATGAAATGAAAATGAAATGAAAATGAAATGAAAATGAAATGAAAATGAAATGAAAATGAAATGAAAATGAAATGAAAATGAAATGAAATGAAAATGCAATGAAAATGAAATGAAAATGAATTGAAAATGAAACGAAAATGAAAATGAAAATGAATTGAACTGAAAATTAAATGAAAATGAAATGAAAATGAACTGAAAATTAAATGAAAATGAAATGAAAATGAAATGAAAATGAAATGAAAATGAAATGAAAATGAAATGAAAATGAAATGAAAATGAAATGAAAATGAAATGAAAATGAAATGAAAATGAAATGAAAATGAAATGAAAATGAAATGAAAATGAAATGAAAATGAAATGAAAATGAAATGAAAATGAAATGAAAATGTCGAATATGTATACCGACTACCAATAAGAATACCGAATAGGAGTACCGTAGACAGAATACGAGTTCCGTATACAGAATACGAATACCGAATACTAATAAAAATACTAAATACAAATAACGAATTCGAAATGCGAATACCGAATACCGAATACTAATACACTTACCAAATACTAACACGATTACCGAATAGCAAATATGGAATACGACTACCGAATACAAATACGGAATAAGTAACTATTCGGAATATGAATGCCGAATTAAAATGCGAATTCAGAATATTAATAGGAATACTGAATACGGAGTACAACTACCGAATACAAATAAGAAATATGTGAACCGAGTACCGAATACTGCACGCGAATATGGAACACGAGTACAAATACCGAACACTGAATACTAACACAGAATGCCTATGAATAAATAATTATTTTTTTAACTTTTAGAAAAAATTTTATTTTTATTTTTGCACTTTTCATGAACATGAAAATCATTTTCGAAGATCGAAAAAAAATTTAAATTACGAATAATATTTTAGAATGATCGTAAAATATCGATCTACTAATAATTGTTAGGGATCTCTTCTTATGATTGGGCATATCTACAATGCGATACCACGCCTATCATAAATACGGTATACGATATTTTGTACCTGTTGCCTATCATATCCATGGTTTGATTGCCAAATTTTTCCTACAGGCAATGCTACAAACTTTGCTTCATACTGCCCATGCACAAATACGTGCGTTGCATTTCTAACAGCTTTCTGAATGCCAACAACGCTTAACCCATTTACTGCCACATTGAATGTTGTCAATTTAAGCGCAACAATAGCGGTAATTATTGATGCGTAAATGGTCAAATGTCATTAAATGAAGTGAAATAGTTACTGCAACAATTCCATTGCAACATACTTAGCTACAGGGCCGTACCCAGGATTTTATTTCGTGGGGGTTATGACAAAAAATCATATATGTATATTTCAACGTACTATGTACATACATATTAACCCTTTCGGTTATTCTATGCCATACGGCATAGTCGCACTTCAGTGGCAGATTTATGATATAAAACTTCAACATCCAATTTTTTTTTTAATTTTTTTTCTTTGAAGAATTCTGAATAAGAAAGCATTGAAAAATTTTTGATTACTGCAACCAATAACTCGCGATAATTACAAAAGCAATCATCTCTTTTGAGTCTTGTTTTTTGCAAGAAAAAGTAACTTCATAAATTCAGTTATTTCACGGAAAAAAAAATTTATTTGGCAAATTTTTGTACATATGTTACTAGAAAATTGTTGATTTTAACATCTCGAAAAAAATTAGGACCCTGGACTTTTTAATAAAGCTGTAGGATTTTTTTCATTTCCTACCATGCCATACGGCATATATTTCACTCAATGGAAATAAAAAAAAATTTATGGGATGAAATTAGTCGCAACGATTTCGTGTTTTTTTGAGAACAGAGGCCAACAAAATTGTCACCCGGAAACCAGTGTATACTTTTCCGAAGGTCCAACTATCTCAATTCACTCCAGTTTTCGGGATATCCTGACCTAAAAGTGTAAAGATTGGGGTCTTTCCCTTTATTTGAGGTAATGTAGCATAAAGTGTCTCTTTCAGTCAAGAAAATTAAATTTATCTAAAAGTACGAGTTATCATCTTCCAGATTCCGTTGAGCTTTCTAAAATTCTGAATGGCTATTTTTGTAGGAAAAGTTTCCTTAGTAGCAACCCAGGTGGTGATGTGTGTATATCGAATCGTCAAACAACGCAATGGTGCCGCAGCGATAAACTTTTTGTCAATACCTTTTAATCGAATGACAAATTCTAATTTCTTCTTTCGCATTTGTCTTATTGGGGTCAAGACTTGTCAATTTCTGAAATTTTTATGAATTTTTGCAGTTGAATTGCACATCATATTTATTCATCCATCAATATATGTAAAGACTAAGGGACTAGTGATTTTTAGCTCCAGCTCAAGCTCTGCTCTTGCCAATGATTTGAGCTCCACCTCCGCTCCGAGGCCTGCGCTTTGCTGTTGTGAGTTATAGATTTGTATTCAAGTGTGTAGTGTACGTAAAGTGATAGCCTAAAATGTATGTACGTATAATGGTGAAATTCTTATACAGGTGTGGTGGTTTTGATTTTGACAAAAACGGCATGGTTATTTAAACTCCTGTTATTTCGATGGCTGAAATATTAAACCTAAAAAAATGTCTGCCAATATATTAGCTCGTAACGCTCTATTTCTATAAATATTTAAGACACCTAAAATAAATGTACAACCATTAGAAATAGACGCTTACACTCCAAAAACTCTATATTGTATATATAAGGTATCATTGTATTGTACTAGAATAAAATTAAGAAAGTACAAAGAAAATGCAAAAACAAATTATTTTTTGTGTGTTGGCCAGTTTTATTTAAGAAAAATTGAAAAAAAAAAAATTGTTTATAGAAATTATCGGACTATAACAACGCACACATCCCATATGTGAGATCTTTCGAAAAACACACAAAATGTTATAATTCAGACACTAATATAACCCGAGTAATGAATTTTCAGCCATGCAATGACTTTATGCCGTTATAACGAAATATGCTAAAATTTAAGAAAATGTGCGATGTTTAACTGCCTTATTCCGGAGTGGTAACATAATTTAATTTATAAGCGGCATGTCGTTAGAAGCGTACTTTAATTATCTTTCGAACGGAGTAGATGCGGCTTGCGGTTAGAATTTTTGATTGAAGTTGTAACCAAAAAAACCCCAAAATTACCGTTATCTCAAAACTCTAACCATAGAAAGTGGTTTTGACCTCAGCAGGTTCATGCCAACCCTCCCCTATACCTGAAATTCTTTGTATTTTCTCAAATTAATTATTTGCAAACTAGTCTTTTCAACATATGGTTTTGAATATGATAGAAGTAAAATTTAGCTACCAGAATTTCGTGGGGGGTTCAAACACCCAAAACCCCCCCCCCCCTAAATACGGCCTTGCTTAGCTATGTATGTAAACTGGCATTTGTGTGCAACTATGTAAATGCATTTAGAATAGTAGATAGTAGCAGACTCAACTAACATTTATGCATAGCATCATCATTGCAATGCAATTACTTACACACAATTCTTTTGCAGTTACATTTCAATTCGTTTATCGGCGACGCATATCGACGCTTTAGTTATGTTTTTAATCGCCTTTTCGTCCTTGCTACGCTTGCATACCAACTCTAATTTGATAATGTTCGAGCAAACAGTGTGACAGACAGAGTTACTCTAATCAAGGCGGCAGCAACAACAAGAGCAACAAGTACATAGTAAAGTAACAGCAGCAAAAGGGTTACACGCATTTTTATGTCCTTTAAATAGCTAACCACCATCATTACCAGTTTTAGCGACGATGGCGGCGGCGACGCTAGTCAACCAGTAAAATTGCGAATGAAGTTTATATTCATGTGTCCGGTTATCACAACGAAAGCTTCTTATGTCACACAATGACAATGCAATGATGCTGAACTTTTACGCTGACAATTTTTGGCCAGTTAAAGTTACATACAGTTACAGTGATGTGCAAGAAATGTGCAACACCAAAAATATCATTGAATTTAAATGAGAAAGACACCTCTTATATATAGCCCAATAAACATAAGCCTCAGATAACAACAGTTAACAATTAGAAAAATTTCGTAAAAAAGTCCCTTTTCCAATGTGAAAATATGTTGTTGCCTTTTGACTCTCTGACTCGCTCAAACTCTCGTTTAAACATTTTCATTGACAACCAGGCGGAAACGACCACCATATCATACCTCTATGGGCGTGAGTCAGTAAAGGGTCAATTTATCTGAACTCTGCGTGGACAGATGCGTTAGGATCTACTGGGTGCCCAATCAGGGAAAAGCTCACTTCTCATCCCTAGATGATGATCAGCAAATACAAAAAAATTCCGAAGATTTGCATTCCAAAATTAATATAGCGCCTCCAATGCGCTGGTGGCCATACTAAAGACCACGTGTGGTTTATGTGAGGCACCACAGGATCCAACGGCCAACAGCTGATGAATTTTGTTCTGTAGCTGAATAGTTTTAGATCTCGACACCTAACAAACCCCTTCCTGTACGACTCGGCAAAAAAACATATCCGTGCGTCATGCGGATTAGCGCCCCTCGCGTCGGTCGGGCGGGATATGGAGGGTAAACCGTTGGGTAACCTAACCTAACCAATCCTGCAAACTAGAACCTTCTTTATCCGATGTATTTTCCTTTATGAGTTCAAAATCCAGCGCATTCTCGAAGGAAAATATTAACAAGATAACGTAATTGTCTTAAAAAACATTGAAAATATAAGTTATACTGGTTAAAAATTGGTTATAAAATTGGTCAGAATTTTGTTCTCACTTCAATATTCACATTAGTTACCGCAGATCGTTTTGTCATTTTAATATTATTTAATTTGAAGACAATTTTAAATGAACAGGTTTATTAAAACCTCTCACTGCAAATTTATTACACGGCACTGTGCCTACATCCACAGCCACATACATACTATATACACGTACGCAGTAGGTAATATTTGTGCAATCAACGCTTCAGTTAATATGTATGTATGTACAATATATTCTTTAGCTGCCACAAAATTCGCATGCAATTCACATTCGGTAAACTGTTATCACGTTCAACACGAGTGGATTTACAGACAAGCAAGTAAGTACTCATGCCATCCTTGCTGCTATTGCTGCCATGGCTGTTTCCCTCCTTACCGTGAACACATATCCACATACTTTCCATCATTCTACAGGCGCTACAGGCGGCCTATGTTGTAGCCAAAACGCGTTATTGGTTTGGCTTGTTGCTTGCCACTTTTGGTTCTACGTACGTACCTACATATGTACATATGTACAACGGTATACATAAAGTGTTGATTTCATATGCAATGCATGTGTTGCAGTGTTCCATTTGTTTGTATGCAACTTTCTGGGTGTGTGTGTGTGTATATTTGTATTATTAACAAGCACCAGCTGCATTGCATACAAATGTGAGATAGTTTTTTTTTGCACTACTTTTTGTGCTGTGTGTGAATTCTCTTGCTGCCATTGTCGATTAAGCCATTAAATGATTTAAAATTTCGTAATTGAACAAGTTTTTGAAAACGAATATGAATGAAATATTTATTGATAAAAGTATAGAACATGAATTTATTGGGCAATTATAATATGGCTTGTTGTTGTAATCAAGTCTCTTAGAAAAGCATATGAAAACATGCCCAGTTATTCGATATACTCAATAAACACTAGCAAGGAAAAGGTTGAGGCGGGGTAGAATCTACAAGCTACACGACGGTTATGGTTTGTCCACTGTTGAGGGAAATGCAATCTAAGCCACAATCGTGGAGCAAGAGTATTAGTAAACAAAGAAGGGAGGTTGGTTGGTTTGAGTGGCGAATCCCAACTACTCCAATTAGTGCCTAATCGCCATTTTGATGCCACGACTAGTGACCTAATAAGCAGAACCAGAAGAATAGAGAACAAGTAAGGAAGCCTAAGTTCGAGTGGAATCGAGCATTAGATACTCAGCTGTATGCTTTCATTGTTTTTTTGCGTTTGATGGAAACACGGCGTATTTTATATAAAGCGAGTGCCGCATAAAGTGGGCGTAGCCAGGCCCATTTTCAACATTTTTATCAGTCAGCCAACTAAGCATATGAATATTATTCTTTGTGCAAAATTTCATTCCTTTTTGACTTCTAGTTACAAAGATGTCACGTTGCAAATTCCCAAAGGGTGTTCCAGAAATATCTTTGTTAAAAAGTAGGCGTGGTCATAAACCGATTTCAATAAATTTTTGCGTGTCTATTAACACAAGTTATAAAAGTGTATAAACCAAGTTTCGTTATAATATCTGAATTATTTGTCGAGTTATAGGCTCAGAAATCTCGTATATTCCTGTTTCTAAAAAGAGGCGGTGCCACGCCCATTTTCCAAAATTTTTGTGTTTTTTCGTTTTACGTCCGCAGTTGGACTCCTGCTATAAAATTTCAATGATATACATTTATATTTGACAGAGATATCGCTTAAAATGTTTTTATTAGGCCCCTTTATAGTTCACATATATAAAAGTGGGCGTGGCCGTCAACCGATTTTAACAATTTTCCATCAAAATGTTTGCCTAAGTAATTAAATCAAGCATACCAAATTTCATCTATATATCTCCAATGGTTTCTGAGTTATGACATATAAAACTTTCCGTGTTTGACCCTTAATAAGTGGGCGTGGCACCGCCCATTTTCAAAAATTTCATAAAATTTCTTCCTAGGGGCCTGAGCTCAACACGTGGGTAAAATTTCATCGCTCCAGCTATATTAGTGACTGAGATACCAAATTTCCGATTTTTTCTATATAGGAAAAGTGGGCGTGGCCATTGTCCGATTTCGCCCATTTTCAATACCAACCGTCCCAGTCTCGATACCAACTTGCATTTCAAATTTCATCGAAATATCTGAATTTTTGCACGAGTTAGAGTGTTTACAGGCGGACGGACGGACAGACGGACGGACGGACATGGCTCAATCGATTTCTCTTTTCATTCTGATCATTTTGATATACTATATAAGTCTATATCTATCTCGGTTATTTCATTCTGTTACAATCCACCGTTATGTGATTAAAACTATAATACTCTGTGTACTACACCATTTCCAGATGGATTGTAGAAAGCGTCAACTGGATTTTAGAAAGGGGAAATTGGATTTTAGAATTGTCAATTGGATTTTAGAAAGGGGAAATTGGATTTTGGAAATGTCAATTGGATTTTAGAAAGCGGAAATTGGATTTTAGAAATGTCAATTGGATTTTAGAAAGGGAAAATTGGATTTTAGCAATGCCAATTGGATTTTGGAAAAGGGAAATTGGACTTTAGAAACCGTAAATTGGATTTTCGAAAATTTATATAATTACGTATATGTACATTATAATTTCATACGCAATAAAGAATTTCTATTGGAAAAATTCTGTGTAAAATTTATTTTACACGCACATTCTGAAATCCAATTCACGCTTTCGAAAATCCAAATGACATTTCTAAAATCCAATTTCCCCTTTCTAAAATACAATTGACATTTCTAAAATCCAATTTCCCTTTTCTAAAATCCAATTGACCTTTCTAAAATCCAATTTCCTCTTTCCAAAATCCAATTGACATTTCCAAAATCCAAATATGTCTTTCTAAAATCCAATTGTCGTTTCTAAAATCCAGTTAACGCTTTCTAAAATCCATCTGGAACTGGTGTAGTACAGCTGAGTATAAAAAGAGAATACTACCAATTCGGAAATAAGTGCAGGTCCTACGCCATATATCCATCCTGTTGAGTTGAGGTATCTAAGAAGCCCCTAAAGCCTAACGTCCTTGAGTTCCGAGAGGTTGTCGAAGAAAGCTTTGCCAAAGGTAATTCGAAGGACTGCTACACAGAATGTTATGATCCACTCCCGATCGGGCCGCATAGGCGCCAAGAGCCTAAAGTCTCGTGAATACCACAGTTAAGCGGGAGATGTCCCTCCAATCTATCTTTAGCATGGCTGATGAACGCCTATCATTATATGAAGGCCACAGACTTCTGCAGATCCTGCAGGTCCGCAACCGCTTCCAGCTGGTTTTAGTCTCCTCCAACCAGTACCGAGTGAATAAGCGCTTGATAAAGCTCAGGGGCGAAAGAAAGAACCTGCGCGCCTCCGCGATATCAAGAGCTGAGCCTTGCCAACTCATCAGCCATTTCGTTTGCTTTCCTATCCTTTTTCCGACACCGGGAAGGAAAGCGATAGTGATGTAAGGAGCGCAAGAATAAGATGTGGAAAGCAGAGATAAGTTCTTGTCGCAACATTGAAAATATCACCGAGGCATCAAGAGTTCGGTCGCCAAACACTCCCGCATTGATTCGCGTAGAGAAGATGGGTTTTGAACCTCGTACAGTACCTATGTATATTTATGGAAATTCTCTGCTCTGAAGCAGCTGTGGTTATCTACCAGAAGAGAAATAGAGATAGAGACAGACAGAGAGTGTGTGTCAAGGGTATAACACAGCGAAAGGGTCCTACTTCAAGGGCGAGTTTGCGATGTCTATCTTCCACAATACCTATTTTTGGAGCCTAAAACAAAAATGCATATGCACACAGATTATTTGCACTGAAGGGCGTCGAGGAATCGATAAAAGCATACCTCATCATTCAACACTGAATCGAGCAACTTTTCAGTTGTCGGACGGTGCCGGCTGAATGGGGAACCTGACGGTCGATCATATCGACGAAGGCGAAAAAGGGCGCACAGCAAAGGTTAGTAGGAATTCCTAGACCTGCTCTGAAAACTGACAAACCAAATTAAACAAATTTGGGGAAAGTTTTTTAGAATAAATTGAAAAAAAAAAAAATAAAAAGGAATAAAATTAAAAATAATACAAAGTAACTTACTTAAAACTGATGCAGAAATCATGAAAAACTGGAAAAAAAGTAAATTAAAATTTAAAAACCACAACACTTAATCTCCCAAAAACAGTAAAAAAATGTGCGCGCATGAAAAAATGCTCAACATGGAAAAACTTTTTGTTGGCAACACTTGAAGCGGAAAATGTGCCTCTGAGCCCGAGCGACTGAGCTGCAGCGGTTGTACATTTTTTAAACGGATGTTTGCAAATGAATAAATGGTCAAGCGTCGGCGCATGAAAAGGCGCTGAACTGGAGCGCGAGTTGCGAACTGTGCTGGGCTGATGAGCAGGGGACTGCAATCGGACGGATAAACAAATG
This sequence comes from Urophora cardui, assembly GCA_960531455.1. Lineage (NCBI taxonomy): Eukaryota > Metazoa > Arthropoda > Insecta > Diptera > Tephritidae > Urophora > Urophora cardui. The sequence continues at coordinate 135,651,937 of OY482673.1, read as the reverse complement.
GACATACATACAAATACGCCGATAGATATGGCAGCTTTATTGAGCATAACAAAGGTCAGGCGCGCTGTGTAACGCGTAGTTAAATGCTAACACGTAAAAGTACTTAAAATCAGAAAATATATATATATATATGGGTGTGTGTGCGTGTATGAACAGGATTTATGTATAAAGATGTACATTAAGGTGGAGTGAAATCATATGGAGATTTTTTTTGAAAAGTTGCCTTTGTACGAGTTAATGAACCCCACAAAATTTTATGGCGATAGGATGACGTTTTAAACTGCCCCCAGCACCGCAAAGTTGAAAGCAATAAGCACGGTCTGGTACAAATATGAAATTTTGAAAATTATAAAATCCAAAAACGAAGTATGAGGATTGATAAAGATGGCTAAGCTGAGTATTAAATTGATTTTTTTTTGTTTGCAAACAACAACAACAAAAGTTATTAAAGGTCAAAGTTTATAATATGCATTTTTTAAATGGCAATTACTTAAAAACTACTGAACCGATTTCGAATATTTATTATACCATTCGATAGGTACTTTGATTCCCTTTAATTTGATATACATTTTATATATGAAAGGTAGGGGGGTAAAAGGAGGGTTGACCCCGCAGAGGGGGTGTTATGGAACCCACATAAAATGTATATCAAATTAAAGGGAATCAAAATACCTATCGAATGGTATAAAAATATTCGAAATAGGTTCAGTAGTTTTTAAGTAATTGCAATTTAAAAAATGCATATTATAAACTTTGACCTTTAACAACTTTTGTTGTTGTTGCTTGCAAAAAAAAAAAAATCACTTTAATACTCAGCTTAGCCATCTTTATCAATCCCCATACTTCGTTTTTTATACTCAGCTGTACTAGTACACAGAGTATTATAGTTTTAATCACATAACGGTGGATTGTAACAGAATGAAATAACCGAGATAGATATAGACTTATATATATCAAAATGATCAGGGTGAAAAGAGAAATCGATTGAGCCATGTCCGTCCGTCCGTCCGTCCGTCCGTCCGTCCGTCCGTCTGTCCGTCCGTCCGTCTGTAAACACTCTAACTCGCGCAAAAATTGAGATATTTTGATGAAATTTGGAATGTAAGTTGGTATCGAGACTGGGACGGCTGGTATTGAAAATGGGCGAAATCGGACCATGACCACGCCCACTTTTCCTATATAGAAAAAATCGGAAATTTGGTATCTCAGTCCCTAATATAGCTGGAGCGATAAAATTTTACCCACATGTTGAGCTCAGGCCCCTATGAAGAAATTTTATGAAATTTTGGAAAATGGGCGGTGCCACGCCCACTTATTAAGGGTCAAACATTGAAAGTTTTATGAGTCATAACTCAGAAACCGTTGAAGATATGTCGATGAAATTTGGTACGCGTGATTTACTTACTTAGGCAAATGTTTTGACGGAAAATTGTCAAAATCGGTTGACGGCCACGCCCACTTTTATATATGTGTATTATAAAGTGACCTAATAAAAACATTTTAAGCGATATCTCTGTCAAATATAAAGATCTATCACTGAAATTTTGTGGCATGATTTCAACTATGAACATAAAACGAAAACCGCAAAAATTTTTGAAAATGGGCGGAGCCACGCCCACTTATTAAGGGGAAAACATTGAAAGTTTTATGAGTCATAACTCAGAAACCGTTGAAGATATATCGATGAAATTTGGTACGCATGATATATTTACTTAGGCAAATGTGTGGACGAAAAATTACCAAAATCGGTTGACGACCACGCCCACTTTTATATATGTGTATTATAAAGTGGCCTAATAAAAACATTGTAAGCGATATCTTTGTCAAATATAAAGATAATTCATTGAAATTTTGTGACATGAGTTCCGCAATAGACCGGAAACATAAAATAGACAAATTTTGGAAAATGGGCGTGGCACCGCCTCCTTTTGGACAAAGGGATATACGAGATTTATTAGCCTTTAACTCGACAAATAATTGAGATATTATGACGAAACTTGGTTTATACACTTTTATAACTTGTGTTAATAAACACGCAAAAATTAATTGAAATCGGTTTATGACCACGCCTACTTTTTAACAGATATTTCTGGAATACCCTTTGGGAGTTTGTAACGTGACATCTTTGTAACTAGAAGTCATAAAGGAATTAATTTTTGCACAAAGAATAATATTGATATGCTTAGTTGGATGACTGATAAAAATTTAGAAAATGGGCGTGGCTACGCCCACTTTATGCAGCACTCGCTTTATATAAAGTACACCGTGTTTCCATCAAACGCAAACAAACAATGAAAGCATACAGCTGAGTATCTAATGTTCGATTCCACTCGAACTTAGGCTTCCTTACTTGTTGATTTTATAATTTTCAAAATTTCATATTTGTACCAGATCGTGCTATTTTTTCAACTTTGTGGGGCTGGGGGCACCTCTAAACATGCGAGTAGGTCAATAAAATTTTACAGGCTTATTACTGGGCTAGAAAGGTTCCGTTCTGGCTTTTGGAACAAATTGAATTTCCAAAAAAAAAAAATTTCACTCCACCTTAATGTACATATATAGATATGTTGTTGATACGCTCAGCCAAAGCATTTAACTCTGATGCCATATAAAGTTTAATGAGCCGCAATTAATCGTCGGACACGACAACCAAAACAAGAGCAAAAACAGCAACACAAACGACAACAACAGCAACACAAACGACAACAACAGCGATAAAAAACATAACAGCAACGAAAACAACAACAAAAATAACAAGAACAACAACAAGAGCAATGTCGCAATAATCAACGAGACACTATAAAAACATTAACGAAAGTCGCTTAAGTATCGCTATCTACATATGTAGGTATGTTTGTATGTGTAACTGCTCTTGCTAAATGTAGCGCGTTGTGGGTGAGTGGGTTTGTGGGTGGTAGGCCATCGAATTTATTTATCTTCACATATGCATAAATAACTTTTTTTTTGTTTTTGAGTGTGCTTACTTTCGTTTATAAAAGTAAAATGGCAACAGTTTTGGGAGCAAATGGAGGATTTGAGCAGCGCAATACAAACAACATCCATACAAAGCACAGAAGGCAAGTGAAGAGGCTCGGACACTTGTCTTAGATATGCCACTTTTATTTATGAGGCCTATTTATACATACATATATACATAGGAATATGAATATAATACTCGTAAATATATACATATTCACATATAACACTGTGCAATAGCATTTTTGAGGGCGCAATGAAACCAACTCTGTATGCCGTCGCACCTTATAGAGACCAAAAAAAAGTCCACCTTAGTTTTTGCTTTCGGTGGTTCTTTAGGTTCATTTGACAAACATTTTGTCTGAGAAGACCCTTAGTGAAATTTTATGGCGAATAATTTTCTATAACATATTAAAAAAAATAATTTTTCGCACTATCTAAAAAGTGGCGGTGTTAGAGGGTTAAATATTTAACGAAATTAAAGCTCGTGCAATTTTAATATATCGCACCCTAAATCATAAAGTGGCACAACTCAAAATTCAAAAATTTTCAGGAGAGCCAAAAACTTTTTTTCATTACAAGCAATCGTATGGCAAAGGGCCAGGTATAATCGTTATTTTTCGGTCGAAAGAGACAGTTACTAAAAAGTTTTTTTTTTGGTAATCGCTAGAGATATGTTCCGTATACCCGTTTATGAAAAAAACTCGATTTCGAAAAATTTTGAGTTATGCCACTTTTTGATTTAGGGTGCGATATGTTTATTAACAGCATATTTCCATGCGATATGTATTTGAACCCTTTTTCCATTTATTTTAAAAATACTTAGGCCAAAATTTTTCAAATTTCAAATGCCAATAAAACAAAAAATTTTACCAAACCAGACAAAATTGGGTTGAGGTTCCACTATATGGATAATGGTCTTTTATGCAGTTTAGGCATTATTACGCACCCAGACAAGAACCCTCAAATTGTTTGACAGTGTAAAATGCAAAAGCAACTGACTATGGTATGAATTGTTTACGGACTCTCATCGTTGTCTCATTGCCGCCACTCATTGCGTATTAATCCTCTATTTGAACTACCCATACATATTTATAAATCTATTACTAAAAGTGTGTACATTTACAATCATGTTGTGTTTATATTCTTCAACTTTTATACGCTAAAGTTCGATTACATTTCATATACAAAAAACTTTTAAAAGCTGAATGCCAAGCCAGTTAAGCAGCAAGTCAAACGGATATTGCATTCGAGATTTTGCGTCATTTATTTACATACATATATGCCGCTGTGGTGCAGTGGGTAGAGTGCTTGCCTGCTATGCCAGAGGTCTCGGGTTCAAACCACGGTCCGAGCCAAACACCAAAACAATTTTTCTAATTAGTAAAAATCCAATTATTGGGTTTTTTAAGAGCAGCGGTCACCTCTCGGCAGTGGGCGGCATACCCTCCGAGAGTATTTCCGCCATGAAAAAGCTTCTCACAAAAAATGCACTCGCCGTTCGGAGCCGGCATAAAACTGTAGGTCCACCCAATTAGTAGGAAAAACAAAAAGGAACACACCTCGAATTGGGAGAGAAGCTCGGCCATAAAACTCGTCAGAGTTATAATAGCGCCATTGTATTATTATTATATATGTATTTATTCGACAAATGACCCTGGACGAAACTGGTATATTAGCAAATCAGCCGGACACTACCATATCAATCAGGCTTCCGGACACGGCGAACGTTTCTCAATCAGAAGTTTTCGCCATAGAGGAGGCCTGAAAGTTTCTACCTGCAACGGAAAGGGCCGGTGTCGGAAAGGGGATAGGAATTTTCTCGGAAAGTCATGCGGCTCTGAAGGCTCTGGGATCTGCAACGGTTCCGCCAAGCCTGGTCGGGCAGTGTAGGGAGTGGGTCATGGGCTTAGCAAGTCGACAAAGCGTCTCTCTTATCTGGCTGCTGGGGCACCGCGAAATCCAGAAAAACGAAATACCTTATGAGCTGGTCAGACAATGCTCGGCGCTTGATATCGCAGAAGCGCATGGGGTTCTTGCCCCCATGGGTTTCATCAAAACTGTCGGCATGGAAGCGGTTGCAAACCCTGCAGGGTCTGCAGAAGTCTGTGGCGTTTATACAATGAGATGCATTCCTCAGCCCATTGGCGCACACAAGGGTGGGAGGGTTTTGGGTAAAACCCCCCCTCCCCCCCCCCCCCAAATTTGACAGCAGCATAAAAAAATAATTTTATAAAAGATGGTACATGCACAAATATTTGTGTAAATACATGTTGTAAAATCTATGAATATCCGTTTATGTACATTGCGAATGTTTGCCAACAACTACTGATTATGTTTATAAACAAGCATTGTGGAGACATTTCCCTAAAAGCATGCTGTGGATATTAGCTGAGGTTTGTTATACTCAGCTGTACTAGTACACAGAGTATTAAAGTTTTAATCACATAACGGTGGATTTTAACAGAATGAAATAATCGACATAGATATAGACTTATATATATCAAAATGATCAGGGTGAAAAGAGAAATCGATTGAGCCATGTCCGTCCATCCGTCCGTCTGTCCGTCCGTCAGTAAACACTCTAACTCGCGCAAAAATTGAGATATTTTGATGAAATTTGAAATGCAGTTTGGTATCGAGACTGGGACGGTTGGTATTGAAAATGGGCGAAATCGGACCATGACCACGCCCACTTTTCCTATATAGAAAAAATCGGAAATTTGGTATCTCAGTCACTAATATAGCTGGAGCGATGAAATTTTACCCACGTGTTGTGCTCAGGCCCCTATGAAGAAATTTGATAAAATTTTGGAAAATGGGCGGTGGCACGACCTCTTATTAAAGGTCAAACATTGAAAGTTTTATAGGTCATAACTCAGAAACCGTAGCAGATATATCGACGAAATTTGGTACGCGTAATTTTCTTACTTAGGAAAATTTTTGGACGAAAAATTGCCAAAATCGATTGACGACCACGCCCAAATTTATATATGGGAACTATTAATGGGCCTAATATAATATAATATAATATATTTTAATCGATATCTTTGTCAAATATAAAGATATGTAATTGAAATTTTGTGCCATGAATCCAACTATAGACATAAAACAACAAATAGAAAAATGTTGGGAAATGGGCGTGGCACTGCCTCTTTTCAGACAAAGGAATCTACGAGATTTCGGAACCCATAACTCTACAAATAATCAAGATGTTATGACGAAAATCAGTTTTTACACTTTAATAACTTGTGGTAATACATGCTCAAAAATTTAACGAAATCGGTTTATGACCACGCCTACTTTTTAACAGATATTTCTGGAATACCCTTTGGGAGTTTGTAACGTGACATCTTTGTAACTAGAAGTCATAAAGGAATTAAATTTTGCACTAACAATAATATTTATGTATATGCTTAGTTGGATGATTGATAAAAATTTTGAAAATGGGCGTGACTGCGCCCACTTTATGCGGCACTCGATTCATATAAAATACACCCTAATCGAACAAACGCAAACAAACAATGAAAGAATACAGCTGAGTATCTAATGTTCGATTCCACTCGGACTTAGGATTCCTTACTTGTTAGGTTTAGTTTAAATACAGAGAAAATGCAATGAATTGAGATTTAAAAGGTGCCTTTGTTTAATGTGTGCATACGTAGGTGCACTCCCCAAACATAAATTTAAGTAAAAATTGTCTGGACGAGTTTTAATTTTTTTTTTTATAATTTTCCGTTCGATATTGAAAACCCCCCCAAAATATTTATCTGTGTGCGCCACTGCCTCAGCCATACCAAATATGGACAGTAGGGACATTTCTCGCTTAACTGCGCTATTCACGGGACATTGTGCTATTGGCCGCCAAACCGCACGATTGTTATTTGATCAAAACATTCTGCGTCGCTGCTGTAATCCTTCTGGAGCGGTGGATATGGTGCAGCATCTGCTGTGCGAATGTACTTTGCATTGCCTAGGCAGAATGAAATTCATTGGCAAGCTTTTCTCTTGACAACCTCTCAGAACTCAAGGACGTTAGGTCTGAGGTGCTTCTTAAATAGATACCCAAACTCAGCAGGATGGATATAGGGCGTAGGATGGATATATCGGCTTTAATCTATTCTTCCGGTTCTGTTTCTTTAGTCACGAGTCGTGCTATCAAAACGGCGTTTCGGCGCTAATTGGCGTCTGCGGGCGAATTCAAAACAAGCAGCCAACTATCAGCCGCTGTAATCTAACCTAAGAAATGATGAAGAGGAGATTTTAAAGGAAGGATTATATTTCAGTTTTATACTCTAAAATTTCTGAAATCCGTCGATTTTCGTCAAATATTTTGAAGAAGTCAAAAAAATCCAAAATTGCCAAGTAATAAAAAAATTTTATTTTGGCAAAAAATGTTTTCGGCTTTTCCTAAAGGGTCTTCTTTTGCATGTTAACGATTTCACTTGTGCACACTTTCCATATTAACATCAATCGTATTTGTAATTGTAATTGTAACTTTTATGGGCTTTTAATACGCTGCTTGCTATAAGCTCGTACATCAGCAAAGCACATTTCAGTACACTCAGAGAAAAGTTGCGGGCTAAAATCAAGCTATGTCGTACTTGTTTTAAGAACTACTGAAATTAAGGAAAAATATATAAAATTTAAGTTTCTGCAATCTTGAAACCGGAATTGCATTCTTGAAGCAATATAAAAATCTTTTTTAAGAATAACATTTTCGATTTAAGAATGAAATTCTTAGTTTAAGAATACTATGTAGTGTAAAGTTTTCTCTGAAAGGACATATGTACATAATTTTCAATAGCCGTAGCTTTTTTTGTTCAAACGAAAACTTTTTTAACAAAAAAAAAAGAAAAATATACATACATACATACAATCCACGAAATGGAAAATAAATATAATGAATTTGCACTGCTTTGAAGTGGCGCTCATGGGACTCCAATGCCATCATCTCCTAAGAGGATTTGCAGTTTTGCGGCGTCAACTTTTGTGTGCATGGCTCCAATGGTCATGGCAGCTTGAATCGCGCACCAGACAATGAAAAATTCAAAGTATGTATCAATGGTTTATCTATGTATCTTGTATTACTGCGCATTGCCATTATTGCCATCTTCTTGGATCCCCTTAAAGGTTCACAATCGGCACAAGAACTATCGGGCATGGAACTGTTATCGGCCACTTTCCATCAAATGAAGAAACCCAAACAAAAATTGCTCATTCCATTATGGTTTTCATTAGCATGGATGGCATTTATTTGGAGCCGATTTCACACAGGCCTTTGTATCATGCGCATTGGGCATCAATTATTTTTGCATAAATATGTAAATATTTATAGTTTTATAATATGCGATGTGTGCATTTATATATGTATGTAAAGTATGTATATGTATGTAAAAAATGAATGGTATATTATATATATTACTATATATGTACATATATACGTATGTACATTTCTGAAACTAAATCTAAGTAATTAAAATACAATTCATTTAAATAATCACTTTTGTTTTTTTTATTTTTTGAGGTGGGTTAAATGATTTCGAATTTTGAATTTCGAAAAAGTGGAAAATCAAGAAAAAATATTCTTAAAACAAAGTTGAACATTCTTCAAATAAGATTTTACATTCTCAAACCAATCATGGGCAATGCTGAAAATAAGTTTATATAAGCTTGTTATTCTCAAAAAATATCATCCTAAAAATAAGATTATATTCTTGATTTTAGCATTTTCGAGCTTAACAGACTTTCATAACGTTTTCGGCTTGATTCAAGCCCGCTATACTGAAATTTAGTTTGCTTTTTCTCTGAGTGTATAAGTTTTTTCCTTTTTTTCCTCCAAAAATCCAACTCATGTGCACACTCTTCTTCTTCCTTTTCACTCACTCATTTTCCGCATGCATCAGCTCTGTGTTTCTGCCTCTGTTTCCCCCCATCTTTTTGACAATCCATTTTTATTTCGCTTCACTTGTGTCACGGTCACAACGCTCACTGAGCCACCGCCTCTGCCATGCAACGCGGCCGCAGTTGAGCAGTTCAGCTTACGCATCATCCATTAATTGTCTGTCAGTCTATCTATCTATATACGTAGCGCACAAGGCGGCCTAGCCGGAAGTAATCGATAAATGTCGCGATTTATTGCAGATTTATTACATTTTTATATCGGAATTATGTAGCGTTAATAAACAGGCAAACAGCAATGGACTTGACTGTCACAGCGATGTATGAGCTGTTTCTGAATGCTTTATTTTGCTTTAAGTTTTTTTTTCTTATTTTTTGTTTTTCTTATGCCAATTTCGTTCTTCGCAATTATTCAGTGGTTTATTTATAGCATCAATTTGTATGAAAAGTGTATGGCGATATCTTTTGGCTTGCTATTTAAATGAATTTTGATTTCACGGTAATCTCTGCAGCTTAACCCTAATCACCGAATTTTAAAAAGTTACGTAAAACCGAAAGTGAGACTCTGAGGCTCACCTATGGGGAAATTTTGAAATACATTATTTTGGTATTTGTTTTTTACTTTTATTTATGCAGAAATGTATTCAGAAGCATTTTTATACATTTTAAGAAATTTTTTTTAGTATATAAGTATAAAAAAGGTAATTTCATAAAATAGGGGGATAATAACACTGGATCATAAAATGAAATTTTTTGTCTGTACTTTCAACGTGACTATCCTACCTATATGTAAAATCGGTCGCTGATTCCGAAAATCGGGTTCATTTTTAATTCTATGGGAAGGTTTTTGAGATATCGGCAATTTACCGTTATTTGGCCAATTGCTCCACTTAATCCTGTATACCTCTTTAACGCAGTGAGCTATCTTCTTTGGAGTGACACCATACGAAAGAAAATTAAATTTCCTTTTCATGGCTGCTATAACATTTTTCCCTAACTCTTATAGTCTCTGAAATATTAACGATTCAATTTGATTTTTTTCGATTTTTTACGATTTTTTGAAGAAAAAATTGACTTTGTCAGGCAATATCTTTAAAACCAATGTTTTCACCTTCGGTTTTACTCCTTTACGTGAAGCTCCATTCTATTGGGAAAAAGATAAGCTATAACGAAGAAAATCCATGGTAAAGTGGAAAAGTTATAGGCGATCAAGTAAATACACCCAAGTCGCGCAATGCCTCTGCACGGGTAAGCGTTAAAGAGGTATACAGGATTAAGTGGAGCAATTGGCCAAATAACGGTAAATTGCCGATATCTCAAAAACCTTCCCATAGAATTAAAAATGAACCCGATTTTCGGAATCAGCGACCGATTTTACATATAAATAGGATGGTCGCGTTCAGAATATTTTTTGGCTGTAGAGCAGTGTAATGAACCACATTTTTCACAAATTTTAGTACTTGTTGAATGTTCATTACAAACGTTTTTATTGCATCCGTTATAAATTTGTTTTTGCACACACAATAATAAAAACTATGAATCAAATGAATATGAATATATTTTTCATATAATCGCCCCAATTATATTTTTCTGCATTCAATTTTATAATTTTTAACGCGCGATGTTTGTGGTGAAATTACTTACGCAAAAAATCAGCTGATCGTTCGTTTTTCCATCTGAGCGCATCTCTTCCGTTATTTAGTATCTCAGTAAAAATAAAAATGATAGGATTTAAATTTTTTTTAAAATGCTGACTTCACCGGTCTTCAAAATTTTATGACATCCTATCTTCTAAAGACCTATGGTGATATACGACGAATTCACCAAAATCCGGGGAAAGTGTGGTGAGTTCACAATATAAAAACCTCACTGGACAAAGTCTGCAAACAACGGATTCAAAATTTACTTGAATTCTAGAAATGTAAGCTTATTTCGATTAAGATACTCAAGGTGAGTCTCCGAGGCTCACTTTCGGTTTTTCGTAACTATTTTATACGATTGCCAAAAAAATGATTAAAATACGTAAATAGCACAAAGATCACAATTATTTCATAAATTATGTACACAGATGGAGGAATACCCAAGGTTTCAGACAAAAATCTTTTTTGGTTTAGGAATAATTATCTTTTAAACTTTAAAGTGAGACTGAGAGGCTCACTTTAGAGGATTAGGGTTAAAGAGTTTTAAATTTCGACAGAATTTTTATAAATTTGATTTGCTGGCGTGGTACAAAATGCTGTAGTTTCTATTACGCCTGGAAATATGCAACAATTTGTATATGCTTTATTGGAAACATGTAGATTAGTGTAACAAAAAAAATTATACTTTGTCTATGCGGAAGAGTAAAGTCAAAACATAGGAATTTAAAAGCGCAACGCACAAGGTCCAATCCTATTGATCTCGCGCAACCAAACCAATTTAAGTGTTCCAATTAAAGAGAGAAACTGAAATGAATAAATGGGCAATAACCAATTTATGTACAAGAACTGTGTGAATAACCCGACTTGATGGGAATATTTGCCTATAGTTTGTTTACTTTTGCCCAAACGTAACCCAATGCATAACTAGTAGCGATGGCGTAGATATGTATGTATGCGTGCCTGTTTTGGTTTGTGTGCGTTTAAGCAAAAACTTAATTGTGCTCGATATACCTGTCGCACCGCGCTGTGTGTGTCTGTGTGTGTGTGCATAAGAAAAATAAACGCTCATACACAAAATCCTTAAATCCGATTAAGCGCAATTATTTTTTACCCATATGGCCATGCAATTCAACAACCAACAAAAACAAGCACAGCGACGGAATATCAAAAAAAAAAAAAAAAAAAGGCAAAATCAACAACGCCAATGACTTAATGACTGTGACTGAGTTGGTGTGCATTAGTGGTCGGAAACTATCGATGACACTATCGTCACTATCGATGGTTTCTGAACATCGTTTACACTATCGATGGTTTTCGACTATCGTTTGAACTATCGATAGTTTATTGAAAATTTGAAATGTGACCACTAGGCACCAAACAAACGGTAACTATTCCATGCAGGGTTTGAATTGCTGACTAGCAAGTCGTCAAAGCAACATAAATACGACTATGCATTCTAGTCGCATGGTCGTTTAAAATGTGATTACCCAAAAACATTAAAATTACACTACAATATGGGCATATATATAGTACTCCTATATTCGTAATACCTACGAGTTCTATCAGCCAACATTACAGTACAGACATATAAAAAAAGAAAGAGAAAACCGAGCAATCAAATTTGAAAAATGACATATGAATTCAAAATAAACCGCACTGACGGCACATAAAAAAAAATTATAGGGAATTTACATATTTATTATTTCATTCTCGTATTAAAAAATTAAAAAATGTCGAAGCGGTGCTATATTTGTGATAATAAAAGGGATAAAATAAATAAAATAGCTTTACATACGTATTTCGTTTTGAGTGCATTATTGGTTATATAAATATATATATACATATGTTAATAGATTTCCAAAAGACGAAACCATTTGCAAACAATGGATGCATGCGTACGGTCTGATGCCAGGCGACGTTGTTAAAAACATTCGGATCTGCAGCAACCATTTCCAAAAAAGCGATTACACTGGGAATCGCCTGTACGTATCAATGCCTGAAAGATACTGCAGTAGTCCGGGAATAAAAAGGATTTTTTAATCCCAAGCTCCGGACGAAACACTGCAGCTCCCACCCGTCAACCTTTTATCCGCCTGTAAATATGTGGAACATATAGCGATTGGTTCGTAGTCCTTTCTTCCATCCATCTTGTTATATTATTACCTGTGGTCCCCTGTTGAGGTCGTTGTGGAGAGTAACGTAGTCTGAACTTTGGTCCTCATATGTTGCTGTGTTCAAAAGTTCGTTGTCTAAATTGTCCTGTTATTCAGTTTAGAAATTCGCAGTACTCACCGTGTTGGCGGCATTCGAATGTACATACTTTGCAAACATAACCCTCAAACGGCAGAATTCGACTTTTTGATATAATTCCCATGGATTGGACCACAGGATTTTAACATGAAACGCTTTCCGCCGCGATTCATAAAAATATGAGTGCATAGAAAATAGATTTTTCTAGAACATTTCCACTAATTTTCATTAAAAAAATTCACAAAAGTTTGCATCTTAAAATAAATGTGGCAAATTTCTTATATTAATTATAAACAAATTCAAAAACTAAAATCAAAGGGGTATAAGGCCCCTAGAACACAAAGATGCCTTTCCATTTTTTTTCAAACGCCTCTGAACTCAATTGAATGTATTTGTCACATATTCACAGATGACATTAAATGTAATTGAGGCCCATGCGCAGAACTGCCAGTTGCACAAAATTTTTGGATGAATTCATACACATTGCACAGATAGAATATTATCAATATAGAAGTACTATATATATGAATATGGGTATCAAACGAGAGGGGAAGACCCCGGGTTTCATTTGGACTTCGATATATATTTCGATAAATTTATCGATAACTGAGTTATCGGTCAAAATATGATTGCCCAAAAACATTAAAATTACACTACAATATGGGTATCAAATAAAAGGGGATGGCCCCAGGTTTCATTTGGACTTCGATATATTTCGATTAGGTCAGCTCATAATTGTGGAAAAGCGGATAAATATGGATACAGAATATGAATATAGAATACCGAACACCGAACACCGCAAAATGGGTATCAAATGAAAGCGCTTGGCTAGGGCTATCATTTGGTCGAGTCTTAATTAATTATGAACTGATCTAAAAAATATCCATCATCCAGTAATTGTTGTGGAAGATCGAAAACAATATTAATTGCTAGTAACAATTATGAGCTGATCTAAAAAAATCCATCATCCAGAAATTGTTATGGAAGATCGAAAAAAATATCAGCTCATAACAATTATGATCTGATCGAAAAATATCGATTTTTGAGTAATTTTTATTGATGATAGAAAAATTTTTTCACTGCTCAATAATTGTTATCAAGTGATTTTTATATTTATTTGTTATAATTGTTATTGTCTCTGGTTAATATATTAATTTTTTTGAACAAGAATAAATGGCTAATAAATAAATAAAACAAAACAATGTACTGAAAAAAGTTTTATTGGATCATCTTCTATTACTTTCATGTATTGGTAAGAATAAGACCAGGACAGGTGGGCAAAGTTTGTTTACATTCGGGTGAAATCGGGTGAGCTCATTTAAAACAGATGTGTTGTGGATGTGTTTGCTGCCGGACGGCAAAAGTCGGTTACAGTGTGAGCGTAGCCGTAGACTCTCCCAAATCACCCGAAACTATCGTCAACTATCGATATAATGTCGATAGTTTGCAAAAAACTATCGTACACTATCGATAGTGCTGACTATCGATAGTTTCCGACCTCTAGTGTGCATGTATGTATGTATGCACTTTTGTGTGTCCACACAGCGTTTGTTTGATAAAGTACCGTTGTATGCATTTTGGTGTTGGTCTAAAAGCCCCGCAGCATAAAATGGCAAACCACTGACACCTGGCTGGCACTACGATGTACATTAGGCTGTCTCGCTTTATATGGACCAAAAAAAAAGTCCACCGTACGCCGCCGAATGGTCTTTTTTTTTTTAAACATTTCCGGAAAAAATTTTTATTTTTTGGAAGACGCTAGATGTCGCTAAGATACAAATTTTTATATATCTTCAGTACTCATGGTACGACCTCTAAATTTGATACACCAATGTCCTTAGCACCAGACTAAGATTTCTATCACATAATCGTATTAACCCTATGTGCGTCATTGGGGTCACTTCCACCCAGTGCTTAATTTATACCACCTTAATGTAACTTTATTTGGCCTGCATGTTGAACTTCAATAAAAATCATTAATCTTTTGTAAAAGATGTATCACTATCGCTTCAGTTGCACCTGAAATAAAACACATTTAAAACTCCGGGGCATATATATATATATATATATATATATATATATATATATATGTTTTTCGCTTGCTGTGGTCCTTTATGTTCATTTTACAAAGGTTTTCTCTGAGGAGAAACCTACCTACTGATATTTTATGGCCAATTATTTTCTAGAACATTTTAACCATACGGCGAACTTTTTTTTTTTGCGTTACGGTCTAGTATAATATATGTATGCGTGTGTTTCTACGTTCCATATCGAACAGAACGTTCGCTATAAAGCAGTGCTGCATAGTTGTGACAGGGCTTCATTCAAAAGGTAATAATAATGTAGTGCAAGCACAATCTTGGCGGCACAATTGTACGAACAGCGATTGAGGAAATTGCAGAAATTTCCTTGGAAGAAAAAATTGTAGGGAAATTCTGGTTTTGAAATCATTTGAATTGGAGCAGCAGTAGGACCAGCAATAAGATCTGCAGCGAAGTCAAGGTTTGATATCAAGTGTGACGCAGCCACTGATGACAACGATGATTATGTTATGTAAGACCCATTTCCCCGCACCATTACCCTCAATGAAAGATAAATATACAATTATATACAAAATATATAAAGTTTGTTGCATATCTCTAGGCGTCATAATTGTTTTTTTTTATTTGCTGTGGTCTTTTACGTTTTTTTGTATAAATATTTAGTCTTGAAATAGCTCTAGTGAAATTTTCTGCCGAATAATTTTCTAGAACATTTTAATCCTCTAGCGTCCAACTAAATGCTATCTTGAAACGAGTCCTCGAGTACAGCATGAAAACTATGTCTTAGGGAGGTAGGTCATGGATAAAAATATACCACAAAAATTATTCTCATACAATTTTACAATTATCACCTGAATATTGCATTTGGTTCGAATTTGAAATTAAACCCTTTTTTGACTTATGTTGCAATTTTTAGAAGATGTACTTTAATTAAATAAAGATAAGTGATTACGATGTATTGTGGAACGATTTTCCATCATCACTATCACATCACTACGTCATATTCCTACCCTGTCGGAAAAACAAGCAACCAAAATTTATAACATTTTAATTTGCAATCATTGAGTTCCAACACGATAACACTGAAATTTTCGAATTTCAATCTTTAAATAATAGCAGAGTATCTCCATGAGACTGCCATGTGCATTACTGCTCAAGTGTAATATGCACCCGACTAGCAGGCACACCAGCAATACATAGATAACGAGGTTTTTTAACAAACTCACACATGCAAATGCTTTTACAAACGTAAAGACGTAATCAGCAAGCTGGTTGACTTATTGACTGTTTTGATGGGGTCGGAAAAGTCAAAAATATGAAATTGTAAATCGCTTAAAATTTGGCGCTAAAAAATTTTGATAAATTGATGGCAACTTTTTGTCAAAACTTGTTTAACGTTTTTATATACATATGTATTTTTATAATTCAAAAAGTAAATAAATAATTTTCGCTTTAAAAAATATAAAAAATTAATAAAATAAAAATATATACATACATATTTCGCTTAAGAGCCCTTGACCGCGCTGTGACATGAACCTTGTGACACAACACAAGCAATTACAACAATAATGGCTAGCAATAATAATAAAAATATTAATAAAAAAATATAAAAAAAGAATATAAAACAACAACAAAAAACTTGCAGTATAAACGAACAGTTTTAATCATAACAACGTCAATTATTGCTGTCATAGCCACCATGAGCGCTGCCTGCCACCTTGCAACAGCTGCCGCCACATTTACCGCATTCATATGCAACCAAGCGAATACATAAAAGTACCTATGTATATATGTACATACATATACCCTGCAAAAAAGTGTTGCTTATTGTTTATGCAACTTATGCTGTATAGCTTTCGTTCGTGCATTTGCATGCGGCTGTGAAAAACTGCGGTAATTCTCAGCCGTCTTATGCATTGTTCGAGCTATATAGCATGAAGGAGCAAATCGTACGCGGGATTTTTCACAAACGAAAAAGAGGTTGGCACTCTCGCCCAACCTTGGAGCCGCAATCACGCTCCTCCCCAACTGAATACATTCAAGGGTTGTAAAATATGGTATGTATGTGCATATATACATCCAATATATGCACATATGTACATACACACGTACATATGTACACACTCGCATAAAAGATGCTACACCTCCCCGTAGCCACCCCCACACTACCCAACAAAAGATGCTACATCTCCCCGTAGCCAAACCCAATCCAATTCCCTCCAAAAAAGCAACTCGCCTTCCCCTCTCCCATCAAAGCTTAAACACTTATTGTTGACAAATCAGATCTAAAATAAATAATAGCTTAAAAAAACTAAAAAACACGCTTTAATCTTAAAAATCGTACTATAAATTGAGAAATAATTTTATTAGAAACAAAATGATGAACGAAAATATAAGTAATTAAGGAAAAGCGTGGGGTGCTCAGTATGTCAAAAAATATTTAAAATCGGTGTTTTTTTACTAATAATTTTATTTTGACTTTTTTGAGATTTCATATATTGTACTCTTTAATTTCGCAACTAGGTATATTTTTGTACTAGTTGTACGAATCGAATATTTTCATGTTCAGATATTATTGAGCACCCCCACGCTTTTCCTTAAATACTTATATTTTCGTTCATCATTTTGTTTCTAATAAAATTATTTCTCAATTTTTAGTACGATTTTTAAGATTAAAGCGTGTTTTTTAGTTTTTTTAAGCTATTATTTATTTTTAATTTTTTGGTGAAATTTTTCATTAAAGGATGTTTTATTCGGACGCAAGAATAAAAGTAAAAATAAGTCTGATGGGATGTAGTGTTCTCCGAAATAGATCTACATACATATGTATGTATTTATAACTTCTACCAAAAATCCCAATATGCAGTGAAGTAAACTAGCTTATTATGCAATAATTTCCAAACCCTTTTATTCAAGGTTTTCCAAACTAGTTTGGAAATACAAAATTTCCCAAACGTTTTGTTATATTTTACAATCAGAAAGTGAAGAGAAGTTGAGGTGAAGCATTTGAAAAGAACAAAAAAAAAGAAACCTGACTGAATAAATTCGAATTTAGACAACAAAGTTCCGAATACGTTTGTAGCGTAATGGTGAGGTATGCTGCCTACGGACCAAGGAGCTCAGTTTCGAGTCCCGAGTGGCGCAATTTTTTTTTTTTTTTTATTTTTTATTTTTTTATTTTTAGAGAAATTTTTTTCACCTCACGTTTACAAAACATTGTATAAAAATTGCTCTCCAAACGTGAAATGCAATTATAGAATTAGGGTTCCTTTTCGTTGATTCAGCACTTACTATGTATTAAATGAATTACAAACAAAACCAGTTCTTGCTTTGCATACGTATGTATGTACATGCGGCTGATTTCATTGCAAATACAACAAACCCAAAACAGAAAGCTTCAAGCTTCATTTTTGAGTGAATTTATGCATTGAGTTTATCGCCATCGCTATGAGCGATCGCTGGCTGTTGTGCGTTAGTTCGCTCGCTATTTGAGTGGTTAAACGTTTTTCTTTGAACATTTGTTTGTGATTTGAGAATAATGTATTTTTGAGCGTTCGAGAGTGAGTTTCTCCGTACCCTGAAAGCTTGTTACTTATTGGCTTATATACGGGAGTGAATTGAAATTCATAGAGGCCATTTTGGGGAAAGGTAACTTAAAAGCCACAATGAAGCATGAAGTATAATGTTGAATGTCCTAATATATGATGCCGTTGGGCTGTTGATGTCATGTTTCGGATCCGGAGGAGAATAGAAATAATAGAGAGAACACAATAAAAGTGAATGTTTGAAAGATATAATAATTTAGTTAAATGTTACAACTTTTAGGATGGGATGAAGTTACATACATACACACATACATACATACAGGTGAAGCTAATAAAAGCGTGTTAAAAAGACTATGCTTGCAGCGCTGCTTCTCTTATGCATTCACTCCGTCTGCTCCTAACTTTCTAATACTTATATAGGCCTTATTTCTCATGGCGGATAAGCCTTTGGAATAAGGTGTGCTCTTATAGAGAGAGAGAGAGTACTCCTTATGGCCTGATGACATCAACACAGGAAAATCAGCCTCATTTTAAGCCTTACGCCATACAAATTTGCTTCCCTTACAATTTTCAGACCTTTTTTTGTAAGCCTTGAAATCTGCTGTTTTGATTCTTAAATAAGGCTTAAATTTTTTGGTGGGTATGTATATGTATAAATGAGTACATATATCTATGGGTGTATATGCCTGTAGTTTTGACACTTTTTTCGTGCTCGATCTTTTTTTTTTCTTTGGCCACCTTTTTTGGTGCCCTTTGGCACTTTGAGGCTGTGCAGTGGCCGAGCGTTGATTGCATGTGAATGCGACTTTCCTGTGTGGCATAACACGGTTTCTACAAATACTCGTATATACATACATACATACATACATACAATAAATGTGGCGCTTTAAGTTTAACGCGTTGAAAAGTCAATTTGTACACGTTGCATGCAGCCGTTGTTGCTGACATTTGCCTCTCTCAACTCAACTCAAAAAATTTTGTTGCATGAAATCATAACGAATTTTTCTAGCGCCACTTCATACAATTTTTGCTTTGCTGTTGCTATTTTCATTGTTGTTTGGTGCTTACATATGTAGAAATTTTGTGCTTTTTGAAATGTTTTTTTTTTGTTCATTGCCTGAAAATTGCGCATTTATTGCTTTGTGATTAGTTTTATATGAAGTTTTAATTGCTGACGGCAGTTGGACAGTTCAGCAGTTACATACACTGAAAAAACAATTTACTCAGATTATGGAAAAGTGGGAATGATTCGGCACTAAAGACATATTTCCATATTTTTATGTACGATTTTCTTCAAATCAAGGAATAAAAATCACGTTTTAAAGAAAATTGTACATCAAAATATGGAAATATGTCTTTAGCGCCGAATCATTCCCATTTTTCCATAATCTGAGTAATTTTTTTTTTTGAGTGTAAGTTTGAGGCAAACATTTGTTAAGCTGTGATTATTGTTTGCTCTAAGTGACAAATTAATTTAATAAAATTTGATGCTAAAACAAATTGGTGAAATTTTAAAGTAAAACATGTTTATGAAGAGGAAGTGGAAAATTAAGCGTGCAGCCATATTTGGGTTTCAACTGCAACTCAGCCGCTGATGATAAAGATGCTTGCGATAACTGAGACCCTGGAAATATGTAGTCTTTTACCTTCTTTGTTCAAAAATTTAGTCTGCCGAATACATACATACTTCAACCCTCTATAAAATACTTAACATACAAAATGCTATTTTAAACGAACTCCACGTTTTTATACTCAGCTGTACTAGTACACAGAGTTTTAATCACATAACGGTGGATTGTAACAGAATGAACTAATCGAGATAGATATAGACTTATATATATCAAAATGATCAGGGTGAAAAGAGAAATCGATTGAGCCATGTCCGTCCGTCCGTCCGTCCGTCTGTAAACACTCTAACTCGCGCAAAAATTTAGATATTTTGATGAAATTTGGAATGCAAGTTGGTACCGAGACTGGGACGGTTCGTATTGAAAATGGGCGAAATCGGACCATGACCACGCCCACTTTTCCTATATAGAAAAAATCGGAAATTTGGTATCTCAGTCACAAATATAGCTGGAGCGATGAAATTTTACCCACGTGTTGAGCTCAGGCCCCTATGAAGAAATTTGATGAAATTTTGGAAAATGGACGGTGCCACGCCCACTTATTAAGGGTCAAACATTGAAAGTTTTATATGTCATAACTCAGAAACCGTTGAAGATATATCAATGAAATTTTGTACGCGTGATTTACTTACTTAGGCAAACGTTTGGACGGAAAATTGTTAAAATCGGTTGACGGCCATGCCCACTTTTATATATAGGAACTATAAATTGGCCTAATAAAAACATTTTAAGCGATATTTCTGTCAAATATAAAGATAATTCATTGAAATTTTGCGGCAAAAATTTTGGAAAATGGGCCGCCTCTTTTTAGAAGCAGAAATATACGAGATTTCGGAGCCCATAACAACAAATAACTGAGATATTATGACGAAACTTGGATTATATACTTTTATAACTTGTGTTAATAGACACGCAGAAATTTATTCAAATCGGTGTATGACTACGCCTACTTTTTAACAAAGATATTTCTGGGACACCCTTTGGGAATTTGTAACGTGACATCTTTGTAACTAGAAGTCATAAAGAAATGAAATTTTGCACAAAGAATAATATTCATATGCTTAGTTGGATGACTAATAAAAATGTTGAAAATGGGCGTGGCTGCGCCAACTTTATGCAGCACTCGCTTTATATAAAATACGCCGTGTTTCCATCAAACGCAAACAAACAATGAAAGCATAAAGCTGAGTAACTAATGTTCGATTCCACTCGAACTTAGGCTTCCTTACTTGTTTTTTTTTTCTAAAAGCCACTAAGTCAAAGCTTTGCAAATTCAAAATGGCAATAAAATAAATTCGAGTAAGCAGAAAGATTTGAAGATTTTCTTATATGGATTAAGGTCTTACATACTGTTTTGGATTTCTTCATATCGCACATAAAATTAGCCTAACCCTGTCGCACTGTTTTATTATCTTCAATTAAAACAGTATTAGTAGACAAATACTTTTGAACTTAAATGGATCTTCTCATTTGAGCCCATACTGTGGTAATCAATGCTTACTTACTTACTTACATACTTACTAAAGCCGGTTTTAAGTGTGTTTAAATCTTTAGATAACCTTGAAATTATATAATGTCAAAAGTCTAGTCATTTTGCAAATTTAAACCTACAAAATATTAAGGCTCAACCAAAAAAAAAAACCCCAACACATTCCATCAACGAATGAAGCTGTAAAATTTACCAGGCAATAAAAATGGGACATTTCCGCAAATAAAGCGCGCATAAAACAGTAATTCGAACAGTGCAAGAGGAGACAACAATAAATACAAAACATATGTATAAAGCAACAACACACAAAATGAAAGCCGAAAAACAAAAAACAAAAAAAAGCACAGAAAAACCACACCGAAAAAAATCTAAAGCAAAACGTTACCAATAACGGCCATGGCTCAACAACCAAGTCCAAACAATCACAAACGAAAAATATAAATAGAAAACATAAAAATCTATCAGAAAAGTAAAAAAAATTCTGACAAAAGTATAATCAAAACATCGATATTTGATTTTAAGCAAAGTAACAGCAGCAGCAGCCGGCATACGCAATGCAATAGCAATAACAACAACTACAATAAAAGAAATGGACAAATGGTTTGTGGAAAAAGCAAGAAAATAAAATGAGATCAAATCAAGAGTACATAGCTCTAGCATCTATCTAAAAAAACCAACGCATTCTGCAAAGTTTGTGTGGGTAGACGACACCGAGAGCAAGGAGGAAGGGTTAGAAGGCAGCTGGGAAAAGCGCGAAGCGCATTGCAATTTTGTAACGCCAATTTTCTGATGCCTCAATATTTAGGTTTACAACGCCAACAGCGGGGGTTTGAGGAATTTTCAATTTTATACTCAATTTTCTTTTTTATACTCAGATTCTGTAGGAGCTTGCTTGGTTCTTCAGGCAGGCTTAGCTTCATGAAAGTTCTGAGGACTATGAACAGAGTGGCTGTTCTGTTCAGCATAGTAACTCTTTCCGTTTCGGTACTTAGATCCAGACGTTTTAGATTCCCATTAAAATTAGTAGTGATTAATTTATTTTGGATTTTCTAATTTTGGTGATTGTTTTAGTTGTCTTACATTAACCTTAGAATCAATTAAACCATAAAGTTATAAAAAATAATCATGATTAATAGCCGTTAAGAAAATAATTAGAAATAATCATATTATCAAAACTAAATAATTTTATTAATTGAAGATTAATTAGCTGCTTTTCTAATAAATTTTTTTGGATTTTCAACTTTAATGACTATTTTAATTATCTCTATATCACATTTTACAAAAATTAATAATCAATTAAATTAAACAAATTTTAAAATTAATCATGATTAGTAGCAAAGCAATCAGCAAAAATATAATCAAAATTAATCATACAATTTTTTTTAATTGTAAGATTAATTTTGATTGCTTAATTATTTTTCATTATTTGATTATTTTTAATTGCTTGATATTATATACATACCTATCAAACCTAAATCATTTTTTTTATACTCAGCTGTACTAGTACACAGAGTATTATAGTTTTAATCACATAACGGTGGATTGTAACAGAATGAAATAACCGAGATAGATATAGACTTATATATATCAAAATGATCAGGGTGAAAAGAGAAATCGATTGAGCCATGTCCGTCCGTCCGTCCGTCCGTCCGTCCGTCCGTCCGTCCGTCCGTCCGTCCGTCTGTCCGTCCGTCCGTCTGTAAACACTCTAACTCGCGCAAAAATTGAGATATTTTGATGAAATTTGGAATGTAAGTTGGTATCGAGACTGGGACGGTTGGTATTGAAAATGGGCGAAATCGGACCATGACCACGCCCACTTTTCCTATATAGAAAAAATCGGAAATTTGGTATCTCAGTCCCTAATATAGCTGGAGCGATAAAATTTTACCCACATGTTGAGCTCAGGCCCCTATGAAGAAATTTTATGAAATTTTGGAAAATGGGCGGTGCCACGCCCACTTATTAAGGGTCAAACATTGAAAGTTTTATGAGTCATAACTCAGAAACCGTTGAAGATATGTCGATGAAATTTGGTACGCGTGATTTACTTACTTAGGCAAATGTTTTGACGGAAAATTGTCAAAATCGGTTGACGGCCACGCCCACTTTTATATATGTGTATTATAAAGTGGCCTAATAAAAACATTGTAAGCGATATCTTTGTCAAATATAAAGATAATTCATTGAAATTTTGTGACATGAGTTCCGCAATAGACCGGAAACATAAAATAGACAAATTTTGGAAAATGGGCGTGGCACCGCCTCCTTTTGGACAAAGGGATATACGAGATTTATTAGCCTTTAACTCGACAAATAATTGAGATATTATGACGAAACTTGGTTTATACACTTTTATAACTTGTGTTAATAAACACGCAAAAATTAATTGAAATCGGTTTATGACCACGCCTACTTTTTAACAGATATTTCTGGAATACCCTTTGGGAGTTTGTAACGTGACATCTTTGTAACTAGAAGTCATAAAGGAATTAATTTTTGCACAAAGAATAATATTGATATGCTTAGTTGGATGACTGATAAAAATTTAGAAAATGGGCGGGGCTACGCCCACTTTATGCAGCACTCGCTTTATATAAAGTACACCGTGTTTCCATCAAACGCAAACAAACAATGAAAGCATACAGCTGAGTATCTAATGTTCGATTCCACTCGAACTTAGGCTTCCTTACTTGTTAATTGTAAGATTAATTAGTTGCTTTACTAATTAATCTGTTCAGATTTTAAAATTTTAAAAATTATTTTAATTGCTTCTATATCAACCTTAGAATTAATCATCAATTAATTTAAAAGTTATAAAAAAATAATCATAATTAATAGCCACTAGTAAAGTAATCAGCAATAATACAATCAAAATTAATCACACAATTTTTTTCAATTGTAAGATTATTTTTGATTGCTTAATTATTCTTCATTGTTTGATTATTTTTTAATTTCTTGATTATTTCCAATTAGGTGAAGGTTTCTTTTAATATGATTAATTTTAATTATTATTTTTTTTCTGTACGAAAAAATAAGGCGTATGAATAAATTTTTTTCAAGAAAAAAAAATAGGAATATTTAATTAATTAATTAGTCAATCATGCAATTTAAACAATCGAAAATCAGCTGAAGAAGAACAATACAATTACGCAATTAAAAGTAGTTAATCGATTAGTTATTGTACTTTTTAATTTAATTAACTATTAATCGTTAAAAAGTTGAAAGTAATCATATTTAATCATTAAAACAAAACGTGCTTTAATTAGTAATCAAATTTTTAATCATTAAACTCACAGGTGGTTATTGGTTATAGCTATTTGCCTGCAATCAAATTTAATCAATTTTTATTTTTTCTTATGGGTTATCACTTGCATTTTATCGAACATTTTCAACTAACATATTTCTTTTTTTATTTTATTTTTTTTTAATATATTTTTCATTCACATTTTCATCCCAAAAAAAAAAAAACAAACGACAACGAAACCCCGTTTGAATGTTGCCGTAAAATGTTGCAATGCTGTTTTGCATTTTAACAATTTCTGCGCAACATTTTCTGCATATTTTCAATTGTTTTCAATCGTTGGACTGTTTTTCGTTATTTATGCGCCACATTCATTGCATAATGTGAGTGCTGGCGTGGCTTGGCGCAGCAATGCAAATGGCCTTGGTTGCATTTTGTGAAAAAGTGCATCAACAACGCTATTATGGTGAAAAAGTACTAAAGAACAAACAAGAATGAAAACAAAATCGAAAACGCATAAACAAGCGCATTACGAAATGTTTAAATTACACTTGTGAATACTTTTGAATTTCTGTAAACAAATGCAAGAATTACATAAATAGGCTGTGTGAGTGGTTACAGTTTGCTTTATAAAAAAGCCAAAACTTGAAGAGAAAAAATTCCTATGCATGCAAATCAGGTTTTTTTTTATCCGCAATCCACTCTGAACTTTTTGGATTTATTTCATATGGATAAAACTGAATTTTGGTAGGATTTGTTGTATTTTTTTTAAATTATTCACTTTCTTTAGCGATAACATTTGTCTTTTGTTTACACACTCAGCCACACGCGAAATTCTTGGTATTCCGTTCCCACAATTTGTACCATAGATGAAAATAATATTTTCACCATGGTACAAATCGTGTCATTATAACGTAGTAGAATTTCCAAAATCATCTTAAAAAAGTTTATAGCCACTTCAACTTTGTAATTAATTTACTTGAAATTTTTATAATACGTGCAAAAGGTATTACTATTAAATTTGAATGAACCAGACGTGTGAAATTTCTATTAAAATTAATAATGATTAATTTTTTCAAATTTTCAAATTTAATGACTTTTTTAATTGTCTGAGAATTAACATTTAATTAAAAAAATATTAAAATAACAATGATTAGTAGTCTTTAAAAAATAGTCTCAAATAATCAAAATTAGTCAAAATAATTTTTTTAGTCGTATGATTATTTTTAATCGCTTAATTATTTTTAGTTGTTTGACTGTTTTTAATTGCATGATTATTTTTAATTATACAATTGTTTCTTTTTATACGATTTTTTTTAACTAAAATACATAAGGTGTTTGAGTAACATTTTTGAGGCAAGAATAAAAATAATAAATGGATTAATTAATTAGTCATGTAATTAAAAAAAAAATCAGAAATAATTGAAAGAAATTAAAAAATTGTTTTAATGCAATTAAAAATATCGAAAATAATCAAAAAAAAAAAAAAATGCAATTAAAATTAATGAATCGATTACTTAATGTACTTTTTTTAATTTAATTCACTTTAAATCATTAAAAACGCGAAAGTAGTCATTAATCATTAAAGAATTAAAAAACAAAACATGCTATAAATAATAATTAAAATCATAAATTTTTAATCACTAAAGAACTGGTCTGCAACGAATGCAGTAAAATTAAATAATTAATATTTTTGTAGACTATTTTAACCCATTGGGCCTAATTCATAAAAATCGAGCTATATCACACCAAGTTTATCGTAAAATTTGGTTTTTGTATACATAAAAATTTTTTAAATTGCTTGATTTTACTAATGAAATTAGGTTTATCTTAAAAAAAAAATCAAAAAATAATAAATCTCCATCCAATAAATTTAAATTATTGGTTTTTTCTCGAGATTGAATCTCTTGAGAAAGAGCTCAATTTTTATGCCATTATCTCTCACACAAAAATTTCATTAGTGCCAATTTTTAGGAAGTGTGCAAAAAAGAGACTTGGAAGGTCGTTAGAGGGTTAAGATGTTCTAGAAAATTGTTCACCGTAAAATTTTACTACTGGTATTCTCACACTAAACCTTTATTAGAATAATGTAAAAGTCTACAAAAGTCAAAAAAAGCAAATTGACGCCTTGAAATAAGCAACATTTATTTAACAATTTGAGAGCCGCTGTTCATATTGCAGAGAAGATGAAGTTGCAAGAGCGTTTTCTTTTCTCGAAATTATATTGTCCTGTTAGATTTTCTTCACCATCATGTAGGTTTGTTTAGTTATTTCACTGAATATTGACTTCTAACTAAGTAAGAGTTCACTATTATTTATAAATTCAGCCATTTTGTAGAAAATCAAGTTATGGAGTTGCATATTTGAAATAAAAAGGGCAACACTTTTTCTTGGAAAAGAATACGACATTTTTAGGAGGTTTTTTTTTTATATGATAAGCAGACTTCAATTTGAAATTCTTGCTGTACATGATATTCAATTCACAGAAAAAACACTGAAATAAACAAAAGTAAAGCAAGTACACTGTTATAAATATTGGAATATTTTTTAAACTTTGATTTGGTTTAAAAAGGAATTTAAAACTTTTTTTGGGTTAAAGTTTGAACCTTTGAAAGTTTAAATGTTTCTTATTCTCTGAAATAGTTTTTGGTTGCTTGTTTTTCCGACAGGGTAGGAATATGATGTATTGTGGAACGATCTTCCATCATCCATTATCAATGCTATCAGTAGAATATTTGTCCGGATTTGATGTGCCTGACTGGCATTATTAAATACTTTTTGGTTGCTTGTTTTTCCGACAGGGTAGGAATATGATGTAACTATTGTCAATTGACAAGGGATGACGGAAGATCGTTCCACAATACATTCCTTATTCTCCTTTGGTTTAAAATTTAAACTTACAAAAGTTTAAATATTTATAAGTATTTTTTGGAATAAATTTCATACTTTTTTGTTTAAATCTTACACTTTTTTCTCATTTAAACTTTTAAGGTTTAAATTTTTAACTTTCATTGGTCGTAAGATTTTATTTCATCGAATTTTAATTTTTGATTTGAAATTCCAACCTACTTTTTCGAGAAATGAACAATATAAAGAGCTCACTAACAGTTATTAGACAATTTGAACGAACGACTGTGTGGCCACTGGCGTTGTTTGAATGGAGAAACAAACAAACACAAAATAATTATGGAAACAGATAAAATAAAGATGAAGAAAAGGAAAAAGAGAGGATAGGAAAAGATACAATATGGAAAAAGATTAAGGGGATGTTGGGGGGAGAACAATATGGAAGAAAAGGATAAAAGTAGGATAGGAAAGAAGATACAATAGGAAAGGCATGAAGAGGACTGGGGAGCAGACATTTTTTTTTTAATTTAAACAAAAAAAGGTTTAGGTTTTAAACTTTTGAAAATCTAAAAATAAATCTTAATTTGGAATAAAATCTAAACCTTAAAAGTTAAAAAAAATCTTTTAAACTTTTCAAAGTTTAAATTTTAAAAATTTTTCGGTCGTGTCCTATATATCGACCAAAAAAGCTTAAAATTTATACCAAAATTTATTCAAGTGTACTACTCATTAAACCATTTTGCTGGCACGCTTCTTCCAGCAGCGTATTTTTTATGCAAAACTTCTTACAACTTACAAAATTTGCTTCAATATATTTTTTATTTTAAATAATGTAATAAATCACTCACCTTTTGCTGCTGTTAATTTATAGCCAATTCAGCACATCGACTCACGCTTTTTTGTAATAAGCGTTGAGTCACTTTGCAATAAAATCTAATTAAATCTTTTTTTTCTCAAGCTTGACTTGACACAAAGTTGTTGTTGCTTTTTTGCACTTTTTATTGTATTCAAATGCACTTAATTTTTAATATTTTTATATAAGCTTAATGTTTTTTGGTGCTCTTTCAACTTCATATGACACACCTACAACTTTTTTCGTTAATTTGCCGTTGCAATCGCTTTTTCATGCTTAATTAATTAATTGATTTATTTTACATTGATATGAAAATTTCAAATTGAGCCGGCTTAACTTTTTGCTGCGCTAGCATGTGCTTTTATCGCGTTATTATTTATTATTATATTTTAACACAATTTAATTATGTTTTTTAGTAGGGATCTTTGCTTTTGGTTTTTCCATGTGAGTACATTTAAGCACTTATGTAGGACAAATATGAGTACAGTGTTTTATTTTTTATTTTTTAAGTTTTCTGCTTAACACTTTTTGACTTTTTGGTTTAAAATAGTGCTTACTTTTATCAAGTGAGTACTTTTAAGCACCTATGTTGGACAAATATGAGTACAGTGTTTTTTGCTTTCTGCTTAACACTTATTTCAATTTTTGGTTCCTCCTTTTATCAAGTCACATACAAAATATTGTTTAATATTTATATTTCATACTTGATTGCTATCTATTATTTTTTATTTATTTAATTTTTTCGTCTTTCAATCAAAGTAGGGAAATTCTGCTTTCTTCTCTATTCTCTACAGCTTAGTCCTTTTTCCAGTCATTCAATTGTTGCTCATACGCCACGTTTACCCCTCAACACATTTCATGTTTATTTATTGCCTTATGCATTTTTTGCTTGGTCACTTTGCTTATATATTTTGCGTTTTTGCCAATTTTTTTTGGCTGCTGCTATTTCCTCAGCTTTGTCTCCACGTGTCTGCTATCTAAGTACTTTTTTATTGCGTTTTTTCTCGAGTCCTGTTGGCTTTTTCTGCCTTTTTGGCTCTTTGTGTTCAACTTCGCCGCGTCAAAAAAACTGTTCTTTGTAGAAAATGCTGTGCTGCTTATTTGTGTTGACGTTTTCTCCAAAACGACACAATAATGCTCTGTGTTGTAAAAGTGTGCGAGTTTGCTTGCTTTCAAATCATGCGTATGTCTTCGCCGCACTTTTTCTCTGTCTACAGCAATTTGGTGTTCAAATTTCTTTGTTGTGTATTGTATGCTTTTTTAGTAATGAGTTGTCTTTAGCGCAACGTGTGTGTTTTTTGAGCTGTAGCGTCGGCAAATGTGTACATTATTTTGGATTTACGTAGGTTTTTCGTATAAAATTCTTTTATGTTTTATGGTTAATGGTTGGTTTTTTGAAATTTCTACAAAGAATTTTTTCGAAAAATTTGGGCTCTTAAATATTTTCATGTGCCTTATTATTTTTCAAGTCTCCTATTTTGTAATTTACACAATTTCTCCTTAAGCTGTGTGTGTATATATGCGCCTAAAAGTATGCAATGTGTTGCTCGAAAACGTTTATGCGCCAAAAATTATGCAATTTAATTCTCGAATAGTGCTTCTGCTTACTTTTTAGTATTTTAAGACTTAATTATTATTATTTTTTTTTGCGAAACTTAATAAATATATTTTTTTTAATTTTTTTGTTTAAATTATATTTGCTTATTTAGCCACAATTTACACAGCTTTTACATTTACACATTACTATATATCAAGTGTGTGTGTTTGCGTGCTAAAGTAATGTTCACAACCATTTAACTTTAAGCGAGCGGGTTTGTTTTTTTTTTTTTTGTTCTCAATGTGTATTAATTTTTTTTTAATTATTTGTAAGCTTATTTTGAGATTTTTTTTAGCAAAAATACACAAAAAACTATGCAATAAAGCAATGATTATGCCGAAAAGTATGCAATAAAGCAATGATTAAGCCGAAAAGTATGCAATGTTTTTATGTTGTTTTATTTAGCAAAAGATATGAATTTTTATGGTATTTATGGTATTTATAGTCTATGCATATTTTACATAAGTATGAAGTAATTGTATTTAGCTTAAAAAATATTCCTTTTATTCTGCTTAGTGCCGTTATTGTTGCCTACTTTTAGGTAAGTGCACACAATGCGTAATATTAGTAGCAAACTCAATGCAATTTAATTGCCTTTTTTAATCTTTCACTTGGGCTTCGCATAAGTCACTTTTCGTAGCAGTAGTCTCTGCCTTCAAAATCTGCTTACTTTATTGTAGTATACTTTTGGGGTTTATAAGTTTTTTTTTTTTATAAATTTGTGTAAAAATGTTTTTAATTACGTATTTATTTCGGCGTATTTTTGAGTAATTCAGCAGCTCACTTATGCACTCGGCAATGTCTTGTTATAATACAGTTTAATTTTCAGCGCCTAAAAGTATGTTAAAGAGTAATAGCAAACTATTTAGTCGTACATGTATATAAACTATTATTTATGAGTCTGTCTCACGAAAAATACTGAACTCTAAAAAGCAATGCTCAGTCCAAATGTATGCAATTTTTTTTAGTAAAGTACTACTCAGTACCAAAAGTATGCAATACGATTTTTTTGTAAAGCAGCGCTTAAGTTAAAGTATGACAGCGGCCGTTTTTTTTTTTTTTTTCAAAGCAAAAGTTTTTGTATTATTTTCAAAGTAGTTTTCTTATAATTATCCTTAAAATTCAGTTGGTTTCTTCCAGTTCTTTAATTTCTTGTGTTTTTTTCTTTCCAAAAACATTAAAGCCCTCAAAGCAACTCAGTCAAGCTTCAACCGCACACATTTTCATGCTCATTACCATACAAGCCGATTTTTATATTGTGCTAGGTCGGGATCGCTTGTAGCTTCACATCAAAAACCAACGGGGCTGCCAATTCAAATTCAATTGAGTCTTATTCACACGCGTTTTACTAAACTTCTTTTGAAAACAAAAAAAAAAATATTTTTAGTATTCTTTAATTTTTCGACACAGAACACGCATATTCATTTATGCATTGTAAGCCGTCATTTGCCCATATTCTAATTCATTCACAAATTCGCTACACTGCAACAGTGCACAAAAGTGTCATCCTTTCGTAACCGTAATTCGCGTTAAACTGATCCTTTCAATTCCGAAAAATCGCAATGGCTTTTTACTTTGACTCGAACACATCGGGCCACATGGCACACACATGCACACACACGCACCGGCAGCCAGTCGGGCCAGCAAGCCGCCGCATCGTGTGGCAGCACAACACACCGCACCGCCGCCACCTACCGGCCGGCCAGCCGCCATGCCACGCCAGGCTGTATAGCACCTCGTGGTGGTCGGGCCGGCTTCGACTCCGACTCCAGCTGTGCTCTGTGTTGTGTGTTGTATTTTGCTGTTAAACCGTTGTGTGCTGCAACATCGGTTGAACGAACCTCTCCACGAAATTACGAAGGCCGCATTGCCTTTGCTTTTGAATTTGCTTTAGCTTTTGCCATTTTCGTCGTCGTCGTCGTCACCAGTGCCAAACAAATACGAAGTGGCCTTCATAATTTGCTCACGAAGAAGTTGGTAAATTAGCAACAATAACAACAATATAAAAATTTTGCAATTCGCTAATTGCAACAATAATAACAATAGTCAAGTTTGTTAACAATGACCGAAAGCTTGATAGGGCAACAACAACTAAAACAAAGCAAAAAAAAAAAAGAATTAAAAGCAAACTAACAGTGCAACAATGTTTCAAACCAAAGCGTAGCATAGTTTTGGGCGCTGGAACTATCAACATTACAACGTAACTTTAACATAGCAAAAACAAAAGCAAAAGCAAGCATTTATGCGTAAAGTGAAGTGTTTGAGAGTAGACAAAATGCAGTTGGTTAAGTACGACAGGGATGCGATTGAAAAGTTAATTTTATATACGACTTAACTGTTTTAAATAATGATTCCTTTTTTGGCTTGTTCCCATAATACCAGTGTCACTTTTAGCAAAAAATGGGTTGCCACCTATTTAAAAAATATCGATTTGGTAAATTAATAAAATTAATATATTATAGCATATCGAGCTTTTTTTGAAATAATGAAGAAATTCTTATTGTGAAATCAATTTTTTTGGAAGGTTGCCACTTGTTGATAATTTTTAAGCTCAATCAAATTTTTAAGAATCAATTAAATCGTCCCCTCAATATAACAATAGCGTATGTGCTCATACGCCATTATTTTTTTATTTCATATTTAGGATCTCCATCATTGATTCTATGTCTGGTCAAAATTTCGTCAAATTCCACTTCCACAAAGTGGGTCAAAATGTCATTGGAAAAAATGGTGTATAATTTCTTGTTCAAAAATTTAATAGATATCTGATTTGACAAAAACTTTAAACTCGATTTTCTCGAAACCCAAAAAAAAAAATTATACGCTATTGTTATATTGAGCGGACGAAATATTACAATATGGGTATCAAATTAAAGGAGTTTAAGAAACCTGATCGCTGGAAATATTCTTGTAAGAGTTGTGTTTTTTGAGAAAATTAGAAATTATTTTTGAAAAATAAAAAATAAAAATAAAATTGATGGGGGTTGCCACCTGTTTTTAATTTTTCAGCGCAATACAATTTATAAAAAATCAATTAAATGTTAAAATATGTATACATATATGTATATATACTTATATCAAATTCAACTTGTTTAAGAAATCTGATCGCTGAAAATATTTTTTAAGTGAAATTTTTAAGTGAATTTGTTTAGTATTTTTAAAATAGTAACTTTATGTTGTTGAACTGCCACACTTTAATAAAAATAACCCATCAAAAATATGTACAATATTTTTCAGTAAGTGCGCTTGAGGGTATATACATTTCTATATATTACCAATATTCGCCTAAAAGATTATTTCAATATTTATCCGCGGACGTAACAATTGTCTAGCTTGCATTAGATCAAACAAGTTGCAATGAATTCGCTTCAAACCGCAAACTGTAAAATATAAATTTACTTTGTATAAAAATCAACAAGTTTTTAAAGCGAATATGTAAAAGCAGCTCTTACTGAAGAAAACCGGTTTATAACCAAACCCTATTTGAAAAGAGATGACGTTCCACAGTAAATCGCATTCTTGCTCTGTCGGAAATACAATCAAAAACAAACAATAGCTGTATGAACTAATTTAATTGGTTCAACTTGTGTTTCCTTAAGCTAGAAGGCGAACAGACAGACAGTCGTTGTAGGTGGCTTAAACCACTTAGCTTGTGACCCGCTTGTGGCCGCTGTGGTGCAGTGGGTAGAGTCTTCGCCTGCTATGCCAGAGGTCTCGGCTTCAAACCACGGTCCGAGCAAAACACAAAAAAAATTTTCTAATTAGTAAAAATCCAATTATTGGATTTTTTAAGAGCAGCGGTCACCTCTCGGCAGGGGGCGGCATACCCTCCGAGTGCATTTCTGCCATGAAAAAGCTTCTCACAAAAAATGCATTCGCCGTTCGGAGCCGGCATAAAACTGTCGGTCCACCCAATTAGTAGGAAAAACAAAAAGGAGCACACCTCGAATTGGGAGCAGGGTTGCCACCTTGAAATTTTTTTTCCGACCAAATTCGTCTCAAAAACCTACCAAAATAGCTTTCAGCCGACCAATTTTTTTTTCACAAAATTCGTCATTTAAGCTGGTTTTTGAAAATTTATGTATTTTTATATATTCATTTAACTGGTATATATATAGGAACTTATACATACATATCACTCTTCAAGTATTTTCACATGTTTTAGCTTAAAATAATAATATACGAATGCGTTTATACATATGTATGTACATTAATTTGTGTATGTAATCTATGTTAACCTTTTAAAATAGTTACGACTATGGTTTAACAGGTAGGTCCAAGTAGGTATACAAATGAGATCAGAACTTTAATTAAATATCAAAATTGAATCTAAGATCTTTTTTTGTGCATAGTGCTTATTTCTAATTTGTTTCTGAGTTTGGTTTTATTAAAGAAAGTGTAGAAAATCTGCGCCCCGGTGCAGCAGAGCTGTGTGGAAACGTAAGCAGATTAAAAATAAATTTTGTGAGCCCGCCAAAGCAATTTTCATTAAGCGCATTTTTCATCAAACTAAAAAATGAAGAAAGGGTTTTCATGCGTATGCGTTCACCTTATTTTATCCACTTTACACAAAACTCTGCCGAAGAGAAACACAAAAAGTATTCAAGCAAACTGTTGCTGCGAGAAAGAGACATGAATACATGAACTTTCAAACGTTCCTTCAACAGTGTTGTGGCAAAATCTAGCAAATCAGTGATGTTACTTGAAGGAAGGTAAAAACCTACCAAAATTCAAATCGTGCGACCATCCGACCAACAGGAAAAAAACCGACCAGTTTTGGTAGGAAAAGCCCACTTATCACATCCCTGATTGGGAGCGAAGCTCGGCCAAAACACTCATCAGAGTTATAATAGCGCCATTGTATTATTATTATTGTGACCCTAAAGTTATGGTTATATGTATATTTTGCTAGGTTCATCATCTCTTCCGCTGGTACTTACAATGAAAGGTTTAATAATACTTAGTTACATGAAAAATAAAAATAAAAACAATAAGCGATTGGTCAAAGTACGCGAACAAAATTTTTCTTTTCTTTTTTTGAATTTTTATTTAAAATTTACTCTATAATTTAATGTCATTCCACTTTTAAAATCTACTTCGAGAAGTAACGGCATTTCCCACACTCCACTGCACTACCAATCAACCCCAACAAGCTTTTCAGCCACTTTTCGCCTTTGGCTGACTTCGCCGTACATTGAGAGTTTTGCTCTCAATTGAAGCGCGTTTAAGTGAGAGTTTTGTACACATCAATGAATGCGCGTGTATATATTTACACATCTACCATAACAAAAGTCTCCACACCGGAAAAGCTGTGAGCTTTTGAAGCATTTGTGGAAAAGCTTCTGGAAAATAAATGTACGTACGTTGGTGTGTAGCGGTTTTTAGGCGGGAACGGAAGTTTGAAATAAGTATGTAATTTATAGAAAATGTGTCGTTTGATAGTATCTAAATATTATAAATTTGTGTAGAGTAGATTAAAACGTATGAAATTAGAAAATTAAATGCAAATGATATGGATACTTTTATTATATATATATTTCATTATATTATATCGTCGTACCATACGAAAACTTACATATTTAAAATTTCTGGCGAAAGCTAGCAATAAAAAAATTCTGTACGAAAAGTAGCACATTTGAGTTTTGGCCGACGAAAACTAACAAAATCGACTTTTGGCTGACGAAAAGTATCAGTAATTATATACTGTTTTTACATTAAAATTGTTGTTGTTTAAACGAAATTGATAGTTTTCGTCAGCCAAAAGTTGATTTTGTTATTTTTCGTCGGCCAAAAGTCGAACTTGTTTTTTTCGTCAGCTACAAAAAACGTATGCTAGTTTTCGTATGGTACGACGATATGTAAAGTAGGTACATATATACTATTAAGCTTCGTGACTATAACACATTACCCTACAATTTCTCAGGAAGCAACTTTTCGAGTTCACTCGAATGTCGTGGCATAAAATTTTTCCTATCGGAAGTATATAGGTATCTGTTATCAAAGTATATCATAGGTAATACTTCAACAAATAGAATCTGCTAGGAAGGTTGAAATTGAACTTGACTCTAGGTCAAAATATCCGCGAAACCAAAATATTTCCTACATACATTTGCAATGAGCACCCCACGAGTTTTATGTGATATCTCCGACAATAGTACATACTAATAACAAACCTATGGATTGAGGTTTAGTAAATATGATTTACATATGTATATATTTCCCCCTATATTTTAGTGCCACAATAATGTACCTACATATCTACATATACCCGTTTCTTTTTATTAATTCCTTTTGAGTTTCAAAAACTCGGCAGTAGAGCAAAATCAGTGAAATATTGTTAATTAAATCTTATTAGCTAACTCGAAGCTTTAAATAAAAGCATTTATTTCAATTAACTAATAAATTTACAAGCCTTCGCCTGTCGTCGCCCCTTTCAAACAAATTTTTACGCCATTTCAATTACAATTCACGGTAATTAAAAACCCATTTTGTGTTGCGAATTTTGCACCTGTGCTAGCATACTTTGCCCTATTGATACAAATTCCGGGGCGCTTATGGTAGCAATCAAAGTCAATATGTGTATGTGATCAACTCCCTACCCTAGAAGTACCACTATTTTGATACCTGGAGTAGCACAACTCACGCACACAGCTGAATAATATGAATAGAAGCTCTCTTTCTCTCGCAGAGTTGTATCGCTTATGATTTTATTCAATGATTTTGATAAACATACACACACACTCAATTGTATCTCCAATACAAACAACAAACACCATTCCAGCCAACACTTCCCATACCCATTTTGGGTGCCCACCTGAAGTAGACACACACAAATACGAACACTCAATATTTGTTTGTGGTCAACTTTTAGGCGCCCACTCTACAAACTAACAAATCGGTATTGGCGCAAGCAAGAGCATCAAGTAATTTGTGTGTGAAGGTGAAAGCGTGATATATTTAAATCTCTATTGTACTCACTCACACTGCATGTCACTCAACCATATATTATTCTCTTTTACTCTCATGCGCATTTATTCTCGCCCCTTAAATGCCTCCCCGCTGCAATTAACATGCGCAATGCTAAAGCTCCCCTAATTGGAGCTTTCAGCCAATCATTTGCTTGCTTTGTGTG
The DNA here is from genome assembly GCA_960531455.1 of Urophora cardui. Taxonomy (NCBI): domain Eukaryota; kingdom Metazoa; phylum Arthropoda; class Insecta; order Diptera; family Tephritidae; genus Urophora; species Urophora cardui. The sequence continues at coordinate 135,614,793 of OY482673.1, read as the reverse complement.
CTTAAGTGCGCCAGCAGTTGGCCAATCGAAGCATTGCATATTTCCAGGCGCATTTCATTTCATTTCAAATTTCACAGCAGGACTGCGGTATTGTCGCATTGCATTGATTGCTATCGCTGCGGCATAATTGCATTGCCGTCGGTTCATGGCCACGCAGATGCCACTGATGCAATTTCAAATCGTAAATTTCACAAACATGTGCCTACTTTTAGGCGCAAGCAATGATTAATGCAGTGGCAAATGTTTGAATGATGCAACACAACTTCGTTCGGCTTCGCCTGTGGTGCTTCCAGTGAGGCACACAGTTACGATGTTGCTTTCCAGGGCACACATACACTGGTACAGAAACATGTTGGTGCATACATGAGCATGTTTGTGCATGTATGAGCATGTTTTTGCATGTATGAGCATGTTTTTGCATGTATGAATTTGATTCTTGTATATGTATGAACAATTTTGTGCATGTATGAACAAGTTTGTGCATGTGTATTCATGTTTTGGCAAGCATAACATTGCTTGTTTTGTGTCTGTGTGTGCTTTGTTCGTGTATGCATGCATGAATGTGTGTAAGCTTTGAAGTGGCAACGCGTACTATTTGCTTTACGGGTGCCGCCCTAACGCCATATTTAAAGCAGCGCATGACATACATACTTCAACAACAACAGAAACATAAACATGTAGCGTTGCATACTTTTAGGTGCACTACTGCAACGTAAAAGGGGTTGCTTGTCTTTGCCTTTGGCTTTGCCTTTTCCGCTTCAACTGCCCAAAAGCTTGATTATTCTTCTTGTATTTGCTTTCTTGCAGGCAATGATCGCTGCGTATGTTTGGTTTGTATGTGTGTGTGTGGTTGTGTGTGTCGTATGCAGGCGAGGTGACAAAATAGCATTACAACGCCTAAAAATATGTGTTCATTTCATAATTTTTTCCTCTTTGCTTATGCCTACTATGCTGTGCGCCTATTTGGAATTGCTCTGGCTTACTTTACCTTCATTTGCTTTGGCGCCTCTGGGCTTGTGCAACAAAATGGCCTAATGGCAAATAAAGCCTCAATGTCTTATTTGTAGCCAGCAAGCATACCTGGACACCATTTGGTGCTTTGCCAGGGCTACTTGTGTATGCGTGAATTACCTGGCTTATACAAATAGACACACAACACATAAATGCTTTCGTGTATTTATTACGCACTTCAGTTGGTTTTATAGGCCTCCGCCACATACATTTTTCTTCGTTCTTCTCTCTTTCAGCTTCGAATTTCTCCTCTTAACTTAGCTACTTTGCGTGCATTATCTTCTGCTGGCAGTAGCATTGTGGGCAATTGGGGTCATGCAACATTTCTAACGTTTACGTTACTTGTTCTGCACTTTTCCTTCCTCTTTACCCGCTTTCCCTTCTTCTGCATCACTGCTCATGTGCTTCAATGCTGATTGCATTTGCATTTCAATCTTACAGTGCTCAGAGTGCTTAGTGTAGCTTGTTTATTTTGGGGTCAACATCAGCAGCATCAACATCTGCATTAGTTAGACAGCATTATATTCCAATTCTGAATATGCACTGAATGTTTTTATACTGAATGAGCTTTATTTGCCTAACTTGTGTTGGGCATTTGATAGGCGTTACCGGCTGACATTTATGTACTTTGCTTCAACTTTATACGTTTTCAGGAATTGTTTATTGCACTTGGAATGCTATTTTAATGCACATAATTTTTAGTAGTTTTACGTATATACTACACATTTATATAACTCAAAGTGTATTTGCATGTTTTGTTTGGTATTTATTCGTTGAGAAAATCTTAATCTGTAAATATGTTAATAAACTAAGAAATATCTTCTATATATATAATATTGTAACCGACTTTTGTGTGAGGAAATGGTTCAAAAACTACTGAAGGGAGTTTTGCCAAATATTGACAGCTTATTCTTTGGATAAATCTCCTAGGCATAGGCTATATTTTCCCGCTAGTTGGCGCTGGAGTCGAAAATCAGTATTTATGGTTCGTTTCTGTTAAGTTTTATCGTGTATGTTATGTAATGTAGAACTAGATTAGAAAAAACTAACCCGGTAGAGAATTTAGACCATTAATTAATTCCCCTATCTCAAACCCTTCCCGAGATATATGACAATATATGGACGCAGATGGCATCGAAATATTTCTGAGACCTTCTGGTATCAAATTAAAGGTTTAATTCGGAGCGTCAATAGAAATATCGCTCCATTGCAGCTTTCAGGTCAGTTCTCCAGATATAGGCCAAAATGTGGACCCGGCTGATTCCAAAATATTTTTGAGCACTATTGGTATCAAAATGGAGCCGAACAGAATTTCCATATCTTCCATAAAATTCAATGTGGATATCTCAATTCCGATTCCCGATATATCTGAACCGATTCAAGTGATATAGACCAGACATATTTAAGCAGGCCATAGCACTTTTGTGCGGAGTTGATTCACACATGCATGCGAACCAATGTAGCGGAAATCACTCTGTGCTCTCCGACATAATCTCTCACACATCTTTGCCGGCCATTAATATAGACCGATATGTGAACCCAGATCACCATGGAATATTGCTGATAAGGAATGAGAGAGTAGGAGGGAGAGAGAGAGTAGGAGAGGGAGAGAGACTGAGAGAGTAGTACATGGGGAGGAGGAGATAAATGAACGGGAGATGGAGACTGGTAGGTAGATTGATAGATTGATAAAAAATGGCATCGTCGGATTTGTCGCAGCAAAGCGGGGCGGGTATTTGCTAATTTGTTATATATTTTCTTCTCCAGATCCTTCTCAAAAGTCACATCTCTCTTATCTTAAAGATAGTATAACACGCCAAGTCTTTTCATAGAACACATATTCTCTACCCAGTGCAGATGACTCAAATGTGTGAACTCTTACGCGATATGGAAGAAAAAGATCGGTGATTGAAAATTTCGGATTTATTAGTCTCTATGTACTTTGTACGCGATTTTTGCACAACGACAGCTCTTAAAGGTTGTTTGGCTGATTTTAGGGCTGCCCATATCTATATATTAATAGGGTAACATTTTTCCCATACAAACAATTGCCAGGCTGTTTTGCACATTTAACATTTAACTCATATCCACATAAAATTGATATGGATGTGTTCGTATGAGTGAGGAGCAGTGCATAGGCATATAATTTTTTATATAAATTATTTAATTTCTTTATAATTAATAAATAAAGTTTTGAGTTTTGTACCATTTTTGATTTACTTCGTTTTTGCTTCGTTGGCAAATGTGCCCACTATCTATATATTAATAGGCTAACATTTTTTCCATACAAACAATTGCCAGGCTGTTTTGCACATTTAACATACTCATATCCACATAAAATTGATATGGATGTGTTCGTATGAGTAAGGAGCAGTGCATAGGCATATAATTTTTTCTATAAATTATTTAATTTCTTTATAATTAATAAATAAAGTTTTTAGTTAAGATAAATAGATATCGTAAACGTGTTTACAAATATCGTAAACACAGTTGAAGAGTCGCTTTAATTTAAAAGCGCTCACCACCGGGCCTACCTTCCTAGATCTGCCTTGATTTTGACGATGATTTCGCGTCGGACCGTGATCAAAAGGGCAAATCAGTGTTGCGGTACAACTGGAATTTGGAAAGTGTTTGCTTATCTCCGCGAAAAGGAATAATTTTTGTACCAATACAAAGTTGAAAAAATAAATTGCATGGTCGAATTTCGACCACCGGCGATACTAGTATGCGTTATTCGGCTTAATTATAGCAAGTCTATTTCACAACCTTACATCTTACTGAAGATCTACGTCGAATTGCGCCCAGTTTCATCTATTTCTGATGCATTTTCCTTTTACCAGTACCTATATCCGCCTACCATCCGTCCTCCATGTTCCCGAGATCAGATGCTCCGATGAGAAAGTTGATCAAGCACTGCACTGTTGCTTCTACAAGCATATTTTCACCGCCACAGACGGTCTTGGAGATTTCACTGGGAGAAACGAGCACTATAAGCGGAACCTAATTGTCTGAGGAAAATTTATAGCGCGAAGCTCGATCAATACCAAGCAATCTACTTGCAATGTACTAGGTATTTGCTGGGTCCCTAAGGCGGAGGAAGAATGCGATACTCGTTTGCCCATAGAAAACTCCAGCTCCGACAACGCAGTGCCATATTCGAACTTGCTTATGTAGAGAGCGGTAGGTAGTATTCTGTCGTGTGAATACCTGGGGCATATAAGGATATTACCATTGCCGAATTATTTCGCAGTCAATCAATGCGACTGATGTAGTCATATTATCGAAGATGTAGCGATTTAAAGATCAAGCAAAATGATTTAGGACTACTTTTAGTCCCACGTTAAATGTGACCTTAAAGCAATTGTTCTTCAGCACATTCCGGGACTTCACATAATTCCAACTCACTCCAGTTCTATGCCGGCGTTAAGTGACCTTAAGGTTTTATTTTAATTTAGCATAGTAGTTTAATAGAATTAAATTTAAAAATTAGCAGCACAAAGGTAAAGAAAAAGAAAGGATTTACAAGACGTAGGAAATATTTTTCAACTACAATAAAGCAAAAAAAATCACACAAACGAGAAAGTAAACAGAAACTGATAAAACAAAGCTTAAATCAAAGTCAAACTCAAAGCCAAAAGATATGTGCAACGAAAACGGAAAAAGATTCAAAGTTAGAAAAAAATAAAACAAAAGCGAACACGGTTGCGCAACGCTTAGCTGCATGATAAATAGCGGAGCCTACCAAAGAAGTTACAAACAGTAGAATGTGCATCAAAAAAGAGGTGAGGACACCAAAGCCGCCGCAAATAAAAAACCGCAAATAGAGTTGCAACATTTTTATGTCTGTCCGTCTGTCTATTGGTAGGCATTGTTGTCGCTGTAGGCGCTCATTCGGAATGCAGGACAGCGTGTCTATGTTTACATTGCGGATGGACGGTTTTTTTTTGGGGGAGCAAATAAACGTATTGCAACAAAAATAACAACTAAAACAGTAGATAGCAGAAAATGCCGATGTACTAAAGCGCAGCAGCAAAAAAAAAATCAAAGCAGGACAACAAAGTGAAATTGTGGCACCAACACAAAAAAAAAAAAAATAAAACAAAGTAAAAAAAATTTTTTAAAAAGCTTTTATTTAATATTAATATAAAAATTTACTAAAAAGGAAAAAAATAATTTTTTTATATTTTTGAACAAGATTTATATTAGTCCTTAGTTCATTTGGATCTTAATTTCAATCTAAGCATACATTTAACGTATTTCTTCAAAGCATTTCTGTATATGTATCAACATAAATAAAAGCGCGGGTGCTCTTTACGTAATGCATATCTTACGTAATTGGAATTTAAAGTTTTTATCGCTTCCTTACATTTCACCAATACTGTTTTATAACATGAATATCTAATGAGTATCCGCGCTTTTATTTATGTTGATACATATACAGAAATGCTTTGAAGAAATACGTTAAATGTATGCTTAGATTGAAATTAAGATCCAAATGAACTAAGGACTAATATAAATCTTGTTCAAAAATATAAAAAAATTATTTTTTTCCTTTTTAGTAAATTTTTATATTAATATTAAATAAAAGCTTTTTAAAAAATTTTTTTTACTTTGTTTTATTTTTGCCTTTTTAATTTTACAATGCATATTACATCTAATATTTGTCAACACTCCCACTATCAATATAGTCCAACAGTTTTTAATATGAAGTGCACTATATTTTACATTTTGATGGTTTCTGCTCAGCCAGTTTTTTTATTATCCAATTCCTGTGGAGTCTTTTAAGTGGTTTTACTATACTCTTTTGTGAATAGATTACTTCGTAATACGTGTTCAAAATAGGAACAAAATTGGTTCATAAATACTAATTTTCTAAATATCTTGACACTAGCGCCACCTAGCGGCGATTTATTTCCACGGATATATTTACTTTCTCATAAGCAATATATATACCGAATATGAACAAATTCGGTCGGTAAATACGAATTTTACAAATAACTTGACACCAGCGCCACCTAGCGGCGATTTTTTTCCACAGATGTATTTACTTTCTCATAGGCAATATATATATACCGAATATGAACAAATTCGGTCGGTAAATACGAATTTTACAAATATCTTGACACCAGCGCCACCTAGCGGCGATTTTTTTCCACGGATGTATTTACTTTCTCATAGGAAATATATATACCGAATATGAACAAATTCGGTCGGTAAATACGAATTTTACAAATAACTTGACACCAGCGCCACCTAGCGGCGATTTTTTCCACAGATGTATTTACTTTCTCATAGGCAATATATATACCGAATATGAACAAATTCGGTCGGTAAATACGAATTTTACAAATATCTCGACACCAGCGCTATCTATCGGATTTTTTTTTATTTCACATTGCATTGTCTTCGGGTCCTGAACTATGTTCCAAATTTCAAGTACCTAGCTCAACTAGAAGTATCTTAAATATTCGTTGCAAAATTCCACGACATACATACATACCCCCATACATACAAAAAGTGAAGTTAAATAAAAGCTTGTAAAAAGAAGAAAAAATTAGCGGCATAGCGGTAAAATAAAGTAGTACATGACTGCAATTTCGAAAGCAATTGATTCGCATGAATGTCGCATGTATGCATTTGTATTGACATATTCGTATGTATGTATGTTTGTATTTATGTAGTTTTATCTATGCACTGCATAAAAGCATTTTGTTGTAACGCTTTTTTTCGGACTTTCCGCTTCAGACAAGCGATTAGTCGATTTCATTTTGGTCAAGTAGGCGACCAAATGCCATTTAACATACAGTGCAGTTTTTGTAAATGAAACAACGATTGAATTGGATATTTAAGTTTGGCAGCGATGGATGGAAGGTGAATAATGGGGTGGTGGGTGTGGGGTATGTGGTGTAGTAAAATAGTGACAAAACATAGTAAAATTGTAGAGATAGTCAGTGGGTAGAAAAAGAAGGCATTTGTGTGCATGCGTAAATAAGCTGACAAGTAAAGGGTGTTTCAAGGAGAATATTTCAGCAACTTAATGACTTTCCTCTTATTTGGGACAAGTGTGGGACAATATCAGCCCTCAAATCAGGGCCCCATAGCGGAGCGAAGAGCTAAGGAGCTAAGGCCTTTTCCTGAAGCGGAGCTGGAGCTAAAATAATTGTCAGGAGCGTAGCTGGAGCTGGAGCTAAAAATCATTAGCTCCTTAAATATCTATATATAGATATGTATATATAAATACATTAAGCCACTTTTAGCTAAGCGAGACTATAAATAGTAAAGGAAGGTTTAAAACCGAAGACTTTTTACTGGATCATCCTGAAAACATTCGCCCTATATTCCAAATCGAGCCATTTGCCATCACTGGTACATAAGTAGATAACATCTTTTGTTTTTTGGAAGTTGGAGAGGAGTCAGAGAAAAAAAAGAACATCGGCTCAAAAAAAAATCGTTACCAAGAGCCGAGCTCGGAGAAAAAAAATTAGGAGCTAGAACGGAGTCAGAGTAAAAAAAAATGTTGGGAGCGGAGCAAAGGAAAAAAATATTTTGCCCCGAGGCCCTGCTTGAAATACAACGATGAATCACTGTGTTAAAAAAGATATATTTTGAATGGAATATAATAATAATAATACAATGGCGCTATTATAACTCTGACGAGTTTAATGGCCGAGCTTCTCTCCCAATTCGAGGTGTGCTCCTTTTTGTTTTTCCTACTAATTGTATGGAATATATATCTATAAACAACTGGAAGTAAAGGCTTCGCGTGCTCTGTAAATCGCTGATCATCCCCCGGCTGACTACATTTATCAAAATTAGATAAGATTACACTTACAATACTTAAATCTTTTTCTTTTAGCTTACACTGTGCCACAGCATTTTGTAAACATTTCTTTTGGCAATGATTATTTGAAATTTGCATCTTTTGTCTCAGTGTTTTTTTTTTAGTATACATACTACATACAAAAAACGATTAAAATACAAATGGTAGAGAAATATTTTCTTTGGTTCCCTGCAGTAAATTTTTTTCACTGCTGAATGATCATTGATGATTCTTTGTTGAATATTCATCACTGTCGTAATAACTGAGTACAATTGTTATTTTTTTTTCTGAGGAAAGCAAACCATTTATATGGAAAATTCATCAGTTTTTATATGAAAGTATTCACTGATGCCTCCTCAGTCATAGGTGCATTTCATCAGTGATTCATAAAGGATTCATTTCCGATTTTTACTGCGGGGTTACTCAAATCAAAATTAAACCAGAATTCAGTTTTTATAGTATTTTATCCAGGGTTTGAAAAACTGCCAGCAAAACAGCAACAGTCTCAAAAAATAAGCTGCTCCTGTTCTGCGAAAGTTGTCATTATTTTTTTAGAACTTTTGAATTTTAATTTCCTTTGAAAATATCTACATTCGAAGCAGAGAGCATTCGAATCATTTTTTTTTTTGTTTATCTGTGCTGTTGCTTTGCTGTGTAATTTCAAACAGTTCAGTTAACAGCAAAGCACAGATAAACAAAAAATTCAATTTTCAGTACGGCTTTTTGAAGTTTTTTTTTTTTTACATTATAATTTCGATTGTGTTCACATAAATAAAAAAAAAAACAACAAAAGTCCTGTAAAACAAAAAAATTATGTTTGCATTTTGTTGTTGTTTTACTGTGCTGTAAAAATTTCCACAGTACAGCAACAGTCGACAGTAATTTTTGGAAATTGAAGGCTGTATAGTTACAGTACAGTAGAATTTTTTATTTTTTTTTTACTTTTCTTGCGCTGTTCATTTTTTAATTTTGAAATGAAAATGAAATTCAAAGTAAATGAAAAATAAAGTTGAAAGTAATTTCAAACCCTGATTTTATCCCTCTAGTAGCCTCACGAGGGGATATTTTTGCTCCTTTTTTTGTGGAGTCTGAAAAAAATTTATTTTAAAAGTCGCTAGAGTGTTAAAATGCTCTACAAAATTTTTGTAAAAAAAATATGTAACGATACAGAAAGTAAAAAAAAAAAATTTCAACTACACTCTGCGTTTTTAGCACCCTGTGCATTTACATAAAATTCATACATATCTATTAGTATGCACGCACATTCATGTAACTATGCACAAACAACTAAAGTTCAGGGTCTTCACAGCTATCGCGCTTCCGCGCTTTTTGTTGTTGTGCCGCGCTTAAGCATAGGCAAGCGCGCCGAAAATCACCGCGACCGCGCATTCTATCCTCTCGCCTACAAACGAAGTTTAATGCTATACCCATTAGGAACAGCGGCGCAAAAATACTATTAATTCATGTGAAATTACATATAAAGGAATAATTTTGGAATTTTTTTTTGTATCAACAATTTTTTTCACTATCAGACCTGGAAGACAAATTATGGTGTTAGTTTATTTTATTATATTGAACACTTTTAAAAGTATTTAATGAAACCTGAATTTTCAAAGCAATCAATTCCGACGACGACACGCTATTTTCGGTTTCCATTTTTCTTTTTTATTTTCTGCGGGCTACAGCGAGTCGCCGCCTACACACTAAGACAAATTGTTGTAAATTAAGATCTGATACGGAATTCAATAGTGTGATATGTATGTACTTATGTAGATTTTTTTAACACATTTTTATTAGCTTCACCTGTATGCATATGAGTTATTTCTTTGTGCTATAAAACTTATACTATAAAATTTATAGTATAAATTAAACTTTAACTATCAAAGCGTGCGCTAATAATGAAAAATATAAAAACGCACAACATCAGCACCATAAAAAAAAAATATCAATTTATAAATTTTCGAAATTTTTCGGGTGTACTTTTAATAATGAAGGAAGTGGGCGGCCGCAATTTTTTTGCTTTTATTGTCGGCCATGATTTTTATTTCAAAGTAACGGTGCCCGCGCTTCCATAAGGGCTTTGTGGAGATCACTGAACTAAACGATCAAATAGTGCGACAGTCATGCCTGGCGGTTACGTTGGTGGCACGGCTGTATGGTACACAAACACGCACATACGTACATGAATACAAAAGTCCAACAAATGTGACTTTGGGTTCATGTAAATAGACCACCGTTCTCCTGCCAAAAAAAAATGGATGCCTACCAACCTCAACAAATACATACCTACACCCAAGTGCATGAACAGCATATGAGATACATAGTCGTGCATGCATGTATGAATCTGTGGTTAGGGCGTAACAAACAAATATGGCTACGCTTGGCAATTGTAATTCCGATTGCATTCGCTTGTTCGAAGGCCTAGGAAATGTATGAGGAAACATACCTACGTGCGTACATAAGTATGTATGTACATATGCATGTGTGTAAATAAATATGTAAATGTTTACCTACACCGCCGTACATACTGCAAATGTATGTATGTATGTACATAATGTTTCCCTGCTTGGTAGAAATGTCTTTGCTTTGACAAATGCGCCTACGTAGGCTTTACTCCAGCTACTTGCTCCTTTTTTACAGCTAAGCAAAACTTTTGTCCTCTTTGGATTTTGACTTTTATCCTGTTATCTGCTGTTTACTTGTGTGCTATGCTTCTTAACTTACTTTTCAGCTTTTTTACTTAGTGTGACATGTCCTTTTGTGCATTTATTTTAAAGTGAATTTATTTTTGCGTGCGTTAAGGGTAATTCCATACAGTTAAATAGGGGATATTTCTTTTCGGTATACACATACATATATATGTATCTACGTATTTAACTTGGTATGCAACTATTTTATATTTAATTAAGATTAATTTAATTAATTAATTTAATTTAATAAGACTTTGATAAATCTTCGAATAATACAATTGCAGAAATTTGCTGGTTTAGTGTTTGCTTGAAAATCCTTGTATTGAAAAAGTACATAGCAATTGGACTAAAGCGATAATGTTGCACTAGAGAGTTCAAAAAGGGAATTTTTTATATTAGATAAAATCGTTTCTATTAACGGAATCAAAATGGCAAATTTCACACAAAATAAGAAATTGGTTTAAAATGTAATAAAATGGTTTGCTTTTGACTACAGTGAGTCACAGTGATTAAATTAACGCAATTTTACTAATTCCCAAAATTTCCCAAATTGGGAAATTTTTTAAAAATGTGTAACAAAATGGTTTGCCTAAAACTTCAGTGAGTCATACAGATTAATCTAATGCAATTTAACTAATTTCCAAATTTTCCCAAAAGGGGAAATTTTTTAAAATGTAATAAAATGGTTTTCCATAAACTTCAGTGTGTCATAAAGATTAATTTAATGCAATCTTACTAATTACCAAAATTTCCCAAAGAAGGAAATTTGATAAAAATCGAATAAAATCAGGGACGGTAATCATTATAAGCGAAATAATATAAATCACCGCATAATCATTATTCTTCGATTTATATTTTTCTGATTAAAAATAATTATTATTTTCTAAGTGTTATTTTTTCGATCGAAAGTAATTATTATTATGTAATTTTAATTTTTTTGGTCGCTAATAAGTATTATTCTTGGATTTTAATTTTTTTACTCAAGCATAATTATTATTTCTGGATTTTTACTTTTTGATTCAAAAATAATAATTATACTTGATTTTTATTTTTTCCCTTAAGGCATAATGATTATGTGTAATTTTTATTTTTTTTACTCAAGAATAAAAATTATGGTCTGATTTTTATTTTATTATTCATAAAATAAAACTCAAAACGTCATACAGCCTGAACCATTAGGATTTTTGGCTTAAAATTTTGCACGCACAGACCTACTAGTCTCCTCTAACTACTTCCGAAGATAAATCGTTGGAAATTTTGTTATAAATGGTGGAAAAAAGGTGTTGAAGTATGCATGTAATTTGCTTTAAAATTCATACAAAAATATTACGTATACGCCACGGCAATATGCTATGTAAATGTATATGTAAAACTAGCTTATATCCTTGGGTTTCACGCCGCGTTTCTATAAAATATGCAAAATAAATGAAAATAGAACAACTTTAAATTTTTTATACAGCCTTTCCAGCTGTGTTTCAGAAAATTCTATTGTATTTCAATGTGTGTATAAGATTTATTTATCGGCCAATCCGTTTAGGACGCAACTTGATGCATATCTTCAGACATATGTACATTAGAGTAAGTAAACTGAACAAAAACAAGTAAGGAAGCCTAAGTTCGAGTGGAATCGAACATTAGATACTCAGCTGTGTGCTTTCATTGTTTGCTTGCGTTTGATGTAAACATGGTATACTTTATATAGAGCAAGTGCTAAATAAAGTGGACGTAGCCACGCTCATTTTCAATATTTTTATCAGTCATCCAACTAAGCATATGAATATTATTCTTTGTGCAACATTTCATTCCTTTATGACTTCTAGTTACAAAGAAGTCACGTTACAAATTCCCAAAGGGTGTTCCAGAAATATCTTTGTTAAAAAGTGTGCGTGGTCATAAACCGATTTGAATAAATTTTTGCATGTCTATTAGCACAAGTAATAAAAGTGTATAAACCAAGTTTCGTCATAATATCTCAATTATTTGCCGAGATATAGGCTAAGAAATCTCGTATATTCCTTTGTCTAAAAGAGGCGCTGCCACGCCCATTTTCCAAAATTTTTCTAGTTTTTGTTTCCGGTCTATTGTAGAAGTCATGCATCAAAATTTCAATGATAGATCTTTATATTTGACAGAGATATGGCTTAAAATGTTTTTATTAGGCCCCTTTATAGTTCCCATATATAAAAGTGGGCGTGGCCGTCAACCGATTTTGATAATTTTTCGCCAAAACATTTGCCTAAGTAAGTAAATCACGCATACCAAATTGCATCGATATATCTTCAATGGTTTCTGAGTTATGACATATAAAACTTTCCATGTTTGACCCTTAATAAGTGGGCGTGGCACCGCCCATTTTCCAAAGTTTCATCAAATTTCTTCATAGGGGCCTGAGCTCAACACGTGGGTAAAATTTCATCGCTCCAGCTATATTAGTGACTGAGATACCAAATTTCCGATTTTTTCTATATAGGAAAAGTGGGCGTGGTCATGGTCCGATTTTGCCCATTTTCAATACCAACCGTCCCAGTCTCGATACCAACTTGCATTTCAAATTTCATCAAAATATCTCAATTTTTGCGCGAGTTAGAGTGTTTACAGACGGACGGACAGACGGACGGACGGACGGACAGACGGACGGACGGACAGACGGACGGACGGACGGACGGACAGACGGACGGACGGACGGACGGACATGGCTCAATCGATTTCTCTTTTCACCCTGATCATTTTGATATATATAAGTCTATATCTATATCGATTATTTCATTCTGTTACAATCCACCGTTATGTGATTAAAACTATAATACTCTGTGTACTAGTACAGCTGAGTATAAAAATTCACTTTTCCAAAAACTGGATGGAGCTACACCAAAAATCGCGAAAATTCCCGGAATTTCAAGGTATGTTTAGATTTATGTATGGAAAAAGTTATGATTTTGCACAAGAAAAAAATTGATATCTACCCAAGGATATAAGCTACCAAGGATATAAGCTAGTTTTACATATGAGCATATTTCCGTGGCGTATACGTAATATTTTTGCATGAATTTTAAAGCAAATTACACCTGTTCTCCACCATTTATAACAAAATTTCCAACGATTTATCTTCGGAAGTATTTACTCAGGCTGTAATTATTACTTTCGATTTTTATGGATAAAACTCTTAAAAAAAAATCATTGCAGATAGCCGCAGATTATACAGAGATAAATATAGTGGTATATTCAAATTTATTTTGTGATAGTGGGAACATACTGATTTTTTTGGTCAAAATTTTAAAAATAATAATTATTTTCCATCCTTGAATAAAACTAAAAAAAAAGTTTTATGGAATATTTAAAAAAGGCATATAAAATGCGTTGCATATTTCACGGGGCATATTTGTTGGACATTTCAGGGAGCATACATTGTTGCATACTTCAAGGCGTCTTATATATTTTTTTTATCCTGTGTTGTTTTATGTACTCTAGTATATAAAAATTAGCGTAAGTATACCTCTAGTAAAATTTTCCACCGAATAATTTTATAGCATATTTTAACCCTCTAGCGATCTTCTAAATGCTACTTTTTTCGGTATTGCTGCAAACGGCGTTAAAATGACCACGTCGAAAGAAAGGTAATGGATCAAAACATTCTACAAAGTTAATTGGCGTTTAATTTTACTATTACCAACTGAATATTTATTGTACATATTTAAGTACGATTTAATTTTGAACCCTCTTTTCCATTTTTTCTTAAAATCACTCGTTCAAATACTTCTTTTTGTTATACCAAGAAGTAGTTAATTGTGTATTCACCAAAACCACTTGCATTTGGAATTCCCCATTAGCTTCTCTTTTCGATTTCTCTCTGCTTCTCTGTAGGCTTTCTTGGTTTTGTTTTTTAGCTCACTGTCTGCTGTCATTTTTCTGCCTTCAATGCCTTGCATTTATTCAAGTATTTACTTTTCACGCTTAAACGTAGCATTACCTTATCTATGTATCTATACATTTGTCCTGGTTTGGCATAGTCATGCATGCATTCATGCATGCATTCATGCATTCCTGCATTTATCCTTTCATTCATTCATTCCATCGTGCCTTCATTCCTTCATTATTTGCCTGGTTTCTGCGTTCTTTTATACGCTTGTGTGCTCATATTTACATTAAAAGCCCGTCTCCACATAACTTGTTTCACCAACAAAACATCTAGCAAAACATCTCGCTAAATAACCCGTCTCCACGTGGCTGATCGTGATTCAGTTTAACATTTCTCTTTCTTGCTATTCTTAAATGTTTGTATGTTTGCTTATATTTTGCGTTTTTGTTTTGGTCTGTGTGAGATTTCGATAGATTTTCGATACAAAATTAGAGACGACATCGATATCATCGAAGTTGGCAAGATGATTCAGAATGAAACAGTGTTTCAATCTTCACTCGCTCTCAGAAATTTATATGGAAATTGGCGAGTTTCGGCACTGGTTTCCGTGTCGAAACAAGATTAAGAGAGAAAATGCAGAAAAAAAGAGCGAAACACGTTATGTGGAGACATGGTATTAGATGTTACGTGGTTCGCTTGTCTGGTTGTGATATGAATAAATGTAGAAAAACGGATTAAAATACATATACAAGTATATGTACATAGAAATTGACATAAGCACACATACATATGTACATATATTTGTATATACCAACTTAACTATGTACGTACATATATGCCTGTAATATTGCTGTACATATCCATAGGCAGGTGGTAAGCTCAACTTTTCCTACTACATACACCGTCAATCTGCTTTATTTTCCCGTTTCCATACTTTTTTCTCTCCGTTCTTCTGCATACCAGCACTTTCTTTTAGTTTATTTTTTTTGTTCTTGCTATCTTTATTTTTTGTTGTTGTTTATTTGTAGGCTTATGCGTGTATGTTGCATTTCAAATTGTCCTAAAAATGAATTGTGGCATGTTAAAGGGTTAGATGACACACACATCCAACTAAACATTCGACTTGACTTAGTAAATAAAAACTTTTATACTTAAACATATGTACTTATACTAGTACATAAAGTGCATATAAATGCGCGGTTGGCTAGAAATAGAAGTCAACAGTCAAATGTTTTGTCTGTCGGGACCTTAATTAAATTTTTATGTGCTTTAAAGTTGTCAATATGTCGGCTGACTTACGTTGCGAGCAAGAATTTAAAGCAGCCATTTGTTAGCATTAGGGTTGGCAAGGGATTAAAGCCAATTTTTTGTGAAGCAGAGATCTTAGAAAATGCACTATAATGATTTTATTTTCTTCTTCTTAGCAGAAAAAATATGCCAATAAGGAAGTTTTTGCTTAATTCCAGTTACAAGTTGAAGTATTCCTGCAATAGTTCTCTGGTCAAACAAATAAAAAATAGACCGAAAATTTCCTTTAAGGCAGCCATTCAGCCTCGGCCTTTTTTCCTTTAAAATACAAGTTTTTTGATGACCTGCCATTGATACAATTTAGAAAAGGGGAGGAAATGTCTAGAAAATCGATAGAATAGCCATTGTTGCAAAATCGAGTCAAAATCGCTCCTCGACCACACAATAGAGATGTTTTTGCGACTTTTCCGAGTAGGCGCTTGTTTCGATTAGTGATGAGCGTTTCCGAAATATTTTGTGATTGCCTCGATTGATGGCTATTCGCGACTGTACTCGAATACAAATGAAAATCGTAGAGGGCATTCGAGGTGTTTGAATAATGAGGACAATCCAATAAAACTTCTCGGACTAGCTCATCACTAACACAATTAATTATGATATTTTCCGGTTAGTCAGTCAGCCTGGCTAAAGTGTAGGGAAATTCCAAATAAAACTCGTTAACAGCTGCTACATAGATCACAGCGTCATCTCGTGTAATTTCATTACGTATACTTTGCTAGCAGGAGAAGGTACCAACAAGCAACACTGCTAGCGATCTTTACCCACTTTTGGGCAAAATTCTCACACATCTACACATTTTTAAGGAAACTCATACATAGAAGCCTTCTTTTTTTATACTCAGCTGTACTAGTACACAGAGTATTATAATTTTGATTTCATAACGGTGGATTGTAACAGAATGAAATAATCGAGATAGATATAGACTTATGTATATCAAAATGATCAGGGTGAAAAGAGAAATCGATTGAGCCATGTCCGTCCGTCCGTCCGTCTGTCCGTCCGTCTGTAAACACTCTAACTCGCGCAAAAATTGAGATATTTTGATGAAATTTGAAATGCAAGTTGGTATCGAGACTGGGACGGTTGGTATTGAAAATGGGCGAAATCGGACCATGACCACGCCCACTTTTCCTATATAGAAAAAATCGGAAATTGGGTATCTCAGCCACTAATATAGCTAGAGTGATAAAATTTTACCCACGTATTGAGCTCAGGCCCTTATGAAGAAATTTGATGAAGTTTTGGAAAATGGGCGGTGCCACGCCCACTTATTAAGGGTCAAACATTGAAAGTTTTATATGTCATAACTCAGAAACCGTTGAAGATATATCGATGAAATTTGGTATGCGTAATTTGCTTACTGAGACAAATGTTTCGACGGAAAATTATCAAAATCGGTTGACGGCCACGCCCACTTTTATATATGGGTATTATCAGGCGCGGATCCAGGATTTCGGCAAGGGGGGGGTTTTGAAAATTTCTTTTTTTGGAAGATGTTTTTTAAGGGCAGACGCTGCACATACATAGGTAGATTTTACGAATTTATGCGGCCAAAATTGAAAATTTTAAAATTGGTACAAATACAAAATCCAAAATCCCTCTACGTTTATAATAGACCGGGTCTTCTCGGCTTTTATAGACAACGGGGGTGTCCCTGCCGCTAGTCGAAACTTATTAGGGGCTAAGAATCATTCATTCAATTTTAATATAACAATATGCAACATTCAACTTTTTGAAAATTTTCATTGGCTTTTCGGAAATTTTAATTGGAACGGTCTCACCCTACACCCTACAGAAAAAAACTTCTAAAATTGACGGAATTTTTCACAGCATTGAGAATTTCACTTTTTACACTAAAATTGGTTGGCTACATAACAGTACACTTAGAAATCTCCTCAAAATCTTCTATAAATTATGGCCTTGCTTTGAAATTTTTAATCCACTTTCAGAAATTTCTACGATTTTTCACATTTTTTCCATAAGCTCAGAAATCCTGCTTAAAACGATTTTTATTGAAAAATTTTCTATATCTTTAAACTAAAATAAGAAAGTAAAATTTTCGACAGAACTCTTTGAAATAAATTTAAAAACTTTGGCGTATGATTTTTTTTTGAGTCACTGTATATATTTTTCAATAAAATCGACTTTTAACGCATTAAACAAGCAATTTGGAATAGATGTAGACAATAAAATATTTTTGGCCGCATAAAACTTGAAAATCTACCTATGCGCGCTGGTGAAAATATGGACTAATACCACCTACTATTATTATTCTATATACTAGTTGCGCCATTTCCCGCACCTTAAAAACACCAAACTCAAAACCCTCAAAATTAACAATAGGTTTGTTTCTTATTAAACTAGAAACTAGCTGTGAAGTGAGCAAAACGGAAAGAATTGCGCTCATAAAGTGCGAAACGAACAGAAAATCAAGAAACGGAATAATAGTAAAAATTAGCGATTAGTAATTTTAATGCCTTTTTTGACTGTTAATGGTTATTTTTTCTAAAAAAAACATTTAATTTTGTTTTGTATACATGTATGTATTTTGTTTATTTATTTATTATTTTGCCCGACGTTTTGGTAAAACTCCTTTACCATCTTCAGGGGTCGACTTTATTTTTGCAAAATCACACGAAATCTAAATCTAAATGTTTGTTTTCTTTCATATCTCCATGTTCGTGTGATTTTGCAAAAATAAAGTCGACCCCTGAAGATGGTAAAGGAGTTTTACCGAAACGTCGGGCAAAATAATAAATAAATAAACAAAATACATACATGTATACAAAACATTCTTTTTAATTAAAATAAGGCCAAAAAGCTCAACAAAACTTAGAATCATAAAACGAAGACTGGCCAAAACAAAAACATCATAACATTTAATTTTCTTAATTTCTATTTCAAAAATTCATAAAATTTCAAAAGTAATAAAAATCAAAAGTATTCGTTTGTTTATTTTTTCAACAGCTGTTTCTTACTTTGGTAGCAAATAATTTCAGCTAGGGAAAATTTTACTAGCTGAAATTTGGAGCTGTCAATAGCTCTCTTCTGCTATTTTTTTGACTCAAGAAACGATTTTCCAGCCAAAACTTGGCTAACTATTCATAACTAGCTAATAATAAACGGACCTAATATGTATGTCATCACATAAAGTGCAGGAGATTTCAATTGAAGTTCTAAATAACATGTATAACGTATGTATGAATATTTTTGCATTGGTACGTGCGAATGAGTATCGTATGGTATTGGTGGCAAATTGATCATCAATTTCACTTACCCTTGCATTTAAAGCCAAAATAAATAAGAATATATGTATGTAGTACTTTTTGGTTATATTTATATTTTTAATAGAATTTTTACTTTATTGAAGTTCTTGTGTTTATATACTCAAATTTTTAAAAGATTAATTTAAACAAGAATTGCGAAATGCCTCTGAAAAAAGGCAATTTCTCCAACGATTCAGACATTTCTGATACAATCCCGATAAAAATAGGGATAAGAAAGAAAAGAAAATAAATTTGCGATTTGGCAATTTGCGAATAGCATTTGACAAATTTGATTTTATGCACGTGCGTCCAAAGGTACCTACATGAACTTTTTTCGCATGTAGGTACATTTTTTTGGATTTTATATGGTCCAACCATTGCTTTTGGAATGATAGAGTTTTCCTTGTTCAGTTTGGGAAATTTGGGCGCAGAATCAATAAAGGCATTAATTTGGGATCTATGATAAACCACAAGGGGGGGGTTTGAACCCCCAAAACCCCCCCCGTGGATCCGCCACTGGGTATTATAAAGTGACCTAATAAAACCATTTTAAGCGATATCTCTGTCAAATATAAAGATCTGTCACTGAAATTTTGTGGCAGGAGTCCAACTACGGACATAAAACAAAAAGGTTAAAAATTTTGGCAAATGGGCGGTGCCACGCCCACTTATTAAGGGGCAAACATTGAAAGTTTTATATGTCATAACTCAGAAACCGTTGAAGATATATCGATGAAATTTGGTACGCGTGCTATATTTACTTAGCCAAATGTGTGAACGAAAAATTACCAAAATCGGTTGACGACCACGCCCACTTTTATATATGGGTATTATAAAGTGACCTAATAAAATCATTTTTAGCGATATCTCTGTGAAATATAAAGATAATTCATTGAAATTTTGTGACATGAGTTCTACAATAGACCGGAAACAAAAAATAAAAAAAGTTTATAAAATGGGCGTGGCACCGCCTCTTTTTAGACAAAGGAATATACGAGCCTATTACTCGACAAATAACTGAGATATTATGCCGAAACTTGGTTTATGCACTTTTATAACATGTGTTAATAGACACGCAAAAATGTATTGAAATCGGTTTATGACCACGCCTACTTTTTAACAAAGATATTTCTGGAAAACCCTTTTGGAATTTGTAACGTGAAGTCTTTGTAACTAAAAGTCATAGAGGGATGCAATTTTGCACTAACAATAATGTTTATATGCTTATTTGGATGATTGATACAAATTTTAAAAATGGGCGTGGCTGCGCCCTGTTTATGCAGCACTCGTTTCATATAAAATACACACTATATCGAACAAACGCAAATAAACAATGAAAGCATACAGCTGAGTATCTAATGTTCGATTCCACTCGAACTTAGGCTTCCTTACTTGTTCATTATATGCTCATTCGCTCTTTTCTTAACGTGTATAGAGAAAGAGAGTGCTCACACATATCGGTAAAAACTGCGCTACGCCATTGTTAAATACCATCAAATTCACCGTAAGTGTATATGTGTGTTATCCGTATTTACTCATCACTGGATGGCGAGCAGTTAGTTCTTCCACCTGTATGGGTAACCCCTAAAAAGGCGTGCAAATTCGCTTCCTATTAGTTTTTTACTGATTTTTTTATTCCACGAAAACACTGTTTAAATATTAATGTCTGCTATTTGATGGTCTAGCACTACTGGAATTTTGAACTGGCGCACAGTGTATGATTTCCATGATCTAGCGGATATTAAATAAATTATTTTTTATCATTGAATTTATAAAGTTCCCCTAAAATTCTTCTTAGAAATGCTTAGAAAAGCGAACCAATCAACACCGGATAATTTAAACTAAGCTGTATGGAGTAACGGAGCTTTTTATGGCAGCCTATCAAGAGATAAAATATATTCACTTATATATTTGCACTTTGATGTTAATGTTTAAACTCCTGGTGTGCTACGAATTATACGTCAATTGTTAAAAAATTGTATTGTGTTTATTCTCTACGGTATGTTATTTGTAACGAATATAATTTTTTAGGATTTTAATGGAATAGAAGTGAGTATTTCCCCAGTTGAAATCAGATGTATTGATACACGAATTATGCATGCTGTGTGCATGGAAAAGTGCGTACAGAGCATGATTTGTGAAAATAAATAAATTTTGTTCACATAAAATTATGAATGCTGTATGCATGAAAAATATGAATAATTTATGAGTTTTCGGTGTGTATAATTTGTATATATACATGAAATATCCATGCGATATGCATGCGTATGCATTATAAATTTTTTAGTGATATACATATCTACTTTATGATATTTTTCTTTCAATATATTGAGAGCTCCTTGTTTTTTATTTTACGTTTTGTCTTGAAAATTTTCATTTTGTCAAAAATATTTATTCGAAAAAATTTCAACGATCATCATCGTCATCACCACTTTCTACTTATACGTACAGATTCACCCGATTAATCTGTTGCAAAACCTCTAGCGTTAGCAGTTTGTATCGTCCCTTTGATATCCTCCTTTTCATATTTGCGCAACTTAACGGGCTGACCATATCGATTTTGGTAAGAAAACGTACGCTTGTAGACGTGCATTATTAAAGAAATATAACGAGATGATCAGGGTTAGTTCTATCTCTGTATAGTGGGACAAAACCACCAAATTTATTTTCAGTAGATTGTATCTAACAGTTTTATTATATTCCGAGCTGTATTCAATCTTCAGTTTCATAGACATTGAATAACAATATGGGTATTCGTGTCAAAACATCTTTCAGGGTGACTCCCCACCATAATATGACCTTCAATCAAATTGCAATGGTTATAATATCTGTGGCTAAATGAAATTAATTATTATTTTTAATAGGAATTTTAATAATTCTATGAGAATGTTACTGAAACTGTATTAATGCAACATTCATACTACCCTATTAATGCAGAATTAGTACCTTTGTATGTATAAATGATCTATACATCCGATATATGCTGTATGAGTGATTCTGTATGCTTTCAGCATTTTTTCAAGAGTATGCATACAATATGATACATATGAGGGGTTAGAGTATGCATGCTCTCTGAGAAACCATACGTGTAAAAAGGAAATAGACGAGCATTTATACCGGCATGCATACACAGCTCCAATTCATGCTTCCAAAATTTATGTTGTATGCATAAGATTCCAACTGGGTCATGTTATAGTAACATGATGTTAAATTGAGTTGAATTTTTAAAAAGTGCTAATTTCATTAGTCCGGCAAACACGTTATCCGCGGTTATCCGCTTTAATTTTTAACTGAGTTTATTCACTACTATTCTTAGAACCTGAATAACATAAATTTAGCTGCAAGAAAGTGCAAGTTTTCATGTAAAGCGTTATTTTCAGGAAATATGGCAATTTTGAGGAACGATCTGTTCGAGATTTGGAACCAGCAAAATGGTACGAAAGGTAAAAATGAAGCTGTTCTTGCATTTGTAATGGACAAATTGAATTTAAATAATTGTGAAGACAGTTCAAAATTAGCTGAAGTGAACAAAACAGTCTCAAATTTTTTATGTAAAGTCTCTCAGAAGTGGAAAAGTTGCAGTCGCGTCTTAAAAGTTTTTCGCGATAAAAATCATAAGTGGTTGGATACTCCAATATTTTTTTTTGGAAAATGCCGTCCCTAATAAACCTACTTCAAAGAAAGGATGTCCGGTGATACCTTTTTCGGAGGCTAGTCATCAGTCGAAAAGGAAAAAGTTAACACATTTGATAAAAAATTATACAAAAGACGAATTGGCTTTTGCAACTGCTTCCAGCTTAAGATTATCAGGTCAACGGGACGCGGCATTAATGGTAGAAAAAGTCACAAAAAATTCAGAGGCAACTAAAATTAAAAAAGCTATTACTCGTCCTACCTCGATGTTAATTAAATATACCCCAGAAGAGGCATTAGCTCTATATATAAATCAAAAGTTTACAGTTAGAACATATCTGGAAGTAAGATATGGAGCTAAACAACGAAATGCTGATATTTACCCATCATATGATTGCATTAGAAAAGCAAAAGTGGCATGCTATCCTCCAAAAGAATCTATTCATATAACGGATCTGTCAGCGGAAGTCGATCTGCAAGCGATAGTGGACAAAACTGTTTTAAGACTTGCGATAGTTCAAGAAGATGTTATGATACAGGAAGTAGAATCTTCTGAAGATAACCTTACAATGATATACAAATGGGGTTGCGATGGGAGTGCAAGTCATTCAATGTATAAACAAAAATTTACCGGTGAAAATAAAAGCATGCAAAGTGATGAATATTTATTCGCAGTATGTTTAGTACCGCTAAGGCTTCAAACAGAAAATGGAAAAATATTATGGAATAATCCGCGGCCATCGTCAACACGTTTTTGTAGGCCTGTAAAAATTACTTTTCAAAAAGAAAGTAGTGAACTTTGTAAAAGTGAAATAGGTAACATCGAGAAGCAAATTGAAAATATTCACCCAACAAAAGTCTTGGTTGAAAACAAGGAAAAGTTAGTTTTTCATAATTTCCAGCTTACCATGATTGATGGAAAAACGTTTAGTACGATCACCGAATCCTCGACGCAAACATGCGGGATTTGCGGGGCAACCCCCAAATGTATGAATGATATTGATGGAGTTTTAAAGAGAAATATTCAGAGTGACCATTTAAATTTTGGACTATCAACCCTACATGCATGGATTCGTTCATTTGAGACCTTATTACATATATCCTATAAGCTTAGCGATGCAAATGGCAGATTCGGGATGAAACGGAAAAAAATATTGTTAAGGAAAGAAAAAGCTTGATAATAAAAAGGTTTAAAACAGATATGGGGTTATTAGTAGATCTTCCAAAACAAGGTTTTGGGACGACCAATGGCGTTGTTTTTTCCATAGTGATCGGCAAGCACTTAGAGTGTCTTTATGCAAAAATTCTGCCAAACTTAAACTTTAATTACAAAAAAAAAAAAATGTATGTATTGTGGAACGATTATCCGTCACCCCTTGTCAATCTTGGTTTGGAGACAAACCGGTTTCGGCTAATATGCGAAACGATTAAGACTCTGAATATGGCGCATATTAGCCGAAACCGGGTTGCCTCCAAGCCAAACTTGACAAGGGATGACGGAAAATCATTCCTAATACATCACATTTCTACCTTGTTGGAAAAGCAAGCAACTAAAAAGTAATAAAAGAGATGCTCTATTATTCCACTCAATTTTTTATCTCACACTTACTTTGTGCATATTGTATTGTTTATCCCTTAATGCTTAATTACTTTTATTAGACTTTTGATTGCAGAACTTTGTCTTGGCAATCGCAGTTTTCCAGAAAAAACAACTAAGCCGCCACACCAAATATTATTTGAGAGTTAATTACAAAACATGAACTTGAAAGCGTTTTCATGGCGGGCAGAGCTGAAAGAAAAAGTATAAATTTTAATAAACATACTTGGCCACCAAAAACAAATGCAAAAACACAAAAGAAATACAAAATTAAATACTGAAAAAAAGACTTGAAAATCCAAAAAAAGAGAAAACTTTTGTAAAATAAACTTGTGCTATCACAAACTTTACAAATTGAACAAAGACTTAACTCGCTCACGCGCTTCACACTCATTAGGCTTTTGATAACTTTTACAAGCGATTTAATAAAAAAGCAAAAACTAATAAGAACAAAATATGCTGTAAGTTAAGGAATAAATAGGAAAAATAAAATGGCATGAATATTGTGAAAAAATAGGAAGAAAAAATTTAGCGCTGCGAGTAAAATAACGGCTTTTTTTGTTATTGTTTTTGTAGTAAAGTATTGTTAGTTAACGGCTGTTTGCGAAACTTGGACGTTTGCAAACGCCAATCGCAGTGCTTGAGTGGGCGAGTAAGAGATAGAGTGAGAGCGATGGAGGGAGGGAGTGAGATGGAGGGCAATGTAGAGAGGAGCTGCTTGCGCCAGAGAACATTTATATTTATATTGTTCAAACTCATTTAGCCATGTTAATTCATTAATCCTGATTTGCCAGTCCAGACTCATTCGTTCATAAAAGACCGAACGCGTGAGCCAGCGTAGCCAGCTAATTGCATTTTTACGCCATTTAGACACACACAGAGCGGTGAGGCTAAGAAGTGGAAGGAGTGAGGTAAAAACAAGAAGAAAGAGAAAGCGATAGGTGGGAAAGAGGAGAGCGAGAAAATTTTAAATAAAAGTTTTATAGAAAAATGTAAAAAAGAGAAGAGTGAGAGGAAGTGAGTTAAAGCAAGGACAGGTTAAGGATTAAGTCAAGGAGGGGTGAGTGTTTTGAGGGCGTGAGGAGCAATAAAAAGAATGGAAAGTGAATGAAACAAAATACAGGAGGTGCAATGGTTTGGACTTTGGATATGAAAAATCAAACTCGACAAAAGCTAATGAAGCAAATATGGACGTGATGGTTAACGAGTAAAGTTAAAAGAAAAGAAGACCTTAGTGAGAGGCAGAGAGAGTGAAAATGTGACTCATCTATTATAATTGGCAAAAATTTGATTATTTGTGGCAATAAGCGCACCATTTAACTACACAAATTACCGCAACAAAAGAACTGAAATGACCGTCATACACACTCCACTACAAGGCGAACTCGCACTCCTCTATCTTTGGAGGTGGATGAGCAAGTGCATACAGGGGCAACCGTGTGGGTAGGTGGGTGTACTGTCTATTACCACAAAAAGCAATCTTGCATTCACAAAAAATAAAAGAAAACAACAACTCAGCGCTTCAAACAAAAGTCATGTATTACAATTGTATAAAACTAATTCTCCGGCGTATTACTTCCGAAATTAGGCGCAATTCTTCTCTTTGCAAAATTTTTCCTCTTATTCTTCTTCTTCTTCTTCTTCACCGCTATTAGCTGTCCTCACGGCTGCTTTGTTTTGGCGTGGCGCTTGACTTCATATGAAGCGTATGCTTTTTTTTTACTTTTAGTGCTCACACTCTGCACTTTACTTTCCTTTTAGTTTTTCTTTGTTTTTTCTTGCTTTGAATTTGTTCTTCTTTTCTACCTCCTTTTTTTTTTATTTTTTTGGCCTTTTCAGCCATTGTTCATTGTTATGCTTGCCCATTTATCTCTTGGTTGGTTGGTTGGTGGTGGCGCTTTCATTAGTTGGCCAAATGATTTTTGCTGATTTCTGCACTTTTGCCCTTTCGAAATGCACACCTACATATATACACCTACATCCAACATTATATAGACACTCAATGTGCTTGGTGAGCTAAACCAGTGTGTTTGTTCAAAGCGAAAATTGCTTGTCGAATGAAATCAATCAAGTGTATGGTGAATGTCTGCTGCATGTGCCAGCAATAACAACAAAAATAAAATCACCAACACCATTAAAATCAACATCATCATTTGGGCAATTGAAAAAATGCAAAAAAAAAAAAAATCAAATGAAGAATTACCCGAACGCGAACCACCCACACATTAGCAACCCTGCTTGGATCATACCCAGCCTTTTTT
This sequence comes from Urophora cardui, assembly GCA_960531455.1. Taxonomy (NCBI): domain Eukaryota; kingdom Metazoa; phylum Arthropoda; class Insecta; order Diptera; family Tephritidae; genus Urophora; species Urophora cardui. The sequence continues at coordinate 135,588,351 of OY482673.1, read as the reverse complement.
ACATATTCATATATGTATACCCAGCGCTATCAGCAAAAAAAAAAATAGACTCTACAAACTGCCTTTGAGCAGCCGTAAAGGTTTTGAGCTTATAATTTTAGCATTTATAGAAGTTTAAACAATCTATCCCTTAGTTTAGATGCTCCAGTTTATATCCCTTAGAACAATTTAAGTTGAAATAACTCCCTTCATTATCTTCATAAGCCCTTGAAAAATGAAAAAAAGGTTGCTTCTTTTCATATAAAGGCATCCTTATACATTTCCTAAAGTTGTTTTGTTCTAGGTTTTGGAATAAAGCACGATGTCTCATAAGAAGAGGAGTTATACCCGTCAAAATATATATCAACTAGCTGATGCACGCGACTTTGTCTGCGGAACTTAATATCTCCATGCAGCGGGTTCGGTTTTTTGTACCCGAGTTCTCCATAACATAACAAACACACGTTACAAAAATTAACAAAAACGGATCATAAATATGGATTTTCTGAATACCTCGAATCCACCACCACCTAGGGTTAATTTTTTGTAACAGAGTTTTTGATTACATAACAAACATACGTGCCGAAAACGAACAGAATCAGATCAAAAATAAGGATTTTGCGACTCCAGCGCCATCTAGCGTTGGAAAATATAGCCTATAACCCCCTAAAATTTTATATATATAGAAGATGAGATCACCAAGCTTAGCTGAGTGGATTTGGCTTTCTTCACCCACCTGTTTGAACCCTTACCTGAAACACTTTATATGAGTATAGTTTTAAAATATTTTTTTCGTTCCGAACAATGCTGCTCCTACAGAAGATATACTTACATAGATTCCATGTAACTGAAGGTATTTTTGTGGTGTATTGTGGAACGATCTTCCGTCATCCCTTGTCAAGTTTGGTTTGGAGATTTTTGTGGCATAATGAAAATTCTATAAGAAAATTTCGCCTTTATAGAACTTTACACGTTCAATCTACACAATTTCCCCGAGTAATGTTTTGCTGTTTCAAATCAATACTGGGTATATAATTTCTTCTTCTTTTTGTAATTTATCACAACTGGTCCGCTCTCTCACCAGCATAAGTTTTGCGATGTGAGGGAGCACTCAAATGTATACCCAATAAACATTCGTCTTGGTTAATTATCCGAAAACGTGTGACAGACGACGGAATCAGCTTTTGATATCTCACCTTCGATAATAAATATGCGAATGTTGTCATTATTTGATTCGAGAACTAAGTAGGTTTTTATCCAGCAAGGCGTAAATTTCGTTATTCTTTGTGTTTTCCCTTTATCAAGAATTCGAAAAACTCTATCTCGAAGTGTAGTTGAGGAGCGATTCAACTTTTGACTCTGTTGTGATTTTGCAACGAATGCGACTCTCTAGGTTGCCTAAACATCTCGAACTCACCCATATAACAAGGTAATAAATCTGGTTGTAAGTTCATTCTCCGCTTGATGTTCATATTGGATATAGACCGTCATTTGCAAACGAGCGCCGCAATGTTTACTGGGTTAATGGAAAGTGCGGTTTTTTAAAATACTTTTTTTTTTTTCAATTTTGTATTATATTTGTTGTTTTTTTATCACTTCACAAATATTTTCATCAATTTTATATAGTATCTATATTTTTTCTCAAACTTTATGCTGCTGCACATTACAACGATTTGTTTTTGTTTTTTAGTTTTTTTTTTTTTCAACAATTTTCTTCAACTAAAATTTGCTGTAATGGCGTAAATGTATTGTGGTGGTGATAAATTCATTTGCGCCTTTTGTTTGAAAATCACCGCAAACACACAAGAAACACACAGAGAGCCACACATTAACTCTCCGTCAGACACTTATTTCGATTGTCACATTCGGTACACTTGGGTCTGGCTGGACACACATACAAATTGTATGAAAATGAAAGTGGGTGTTCGTGTTTTTCTTAAGAACTTCCAAAGTATCCAATCGATTTTTATGAAATTTTCACAGTGGGTTCATGTGGTAACTCCGCATAAGATGTGGTTTGAAAAAGTTGTCGGTTCCCGGAATTTTGGCCCAAATGTGGACCCGAATGGCCCCGAAATGTACTTGGGCAATATTGGTATCAAATGAAAGGTGCTAATCAGGGCTTGAATATAGAGTTATTTTTAATGAGATATCTAAGCTGGGTCAAATCGTGTATTCGCTGACCTCGGAATGTTTGTAAGCGATAGTAATAGAGATAGGAATAGTCACATAGATAGAGGGAGGCATGTTTGTCGCAGCGAAATGGCCTCGGAATGTTGTGTGAATTTACGCGTAAATATAGGAATTTTGTACAGAATTTCTGCATGTTAGCTTATTACAAGCTTTTATTTAACTTCACTTTTTGTATGTATGTATGTATGGGTGTATGTATGTCGTGGAATTTTGCAACGAACATTTAAGATACTTCTAGTTGAGCTAGGTACTTGAAATTTGGAACATAGTTCAGGACCCGAAGACAATGCAATGTGAAATAAAAAAAAATCCGGTAGATGGCGCTGGTGTCGAGATATTTGTAAAATTCGTATTTACCGACCGAATTTGTTCATATTCGGTATATATATTGCCTATGAGAAAGTAAATACATCTGTGAAAAAAAAATCGCCGCTAGGTGGCGCCGGTGTCAAGTTATTTGTAAAATTCGTATTTACCGACCGAATTTGGTCATATTCGGTATATATATTGCTTATTTTTTTTTTTTTTTTTTTAGCATCCAATATATTTTGCCAACTGTATAAATAAAATACATCCAACAATTTTGTGGTTCGTTAAAAGTAATTAGTAATTAATAATGACTTAATAAACATGGTGGGCATGTATGGATTGCTCTCAGTAGCGCATCCATTTATTCATTGCTTATGAGAAAGTAAATATATCCGTGGAAATAAATCGCCGCTAGGTGGCGCTGGTGGCAAGATATTTAGAAAATTCGTATTTATGAATAAATTTTGTTCCTATTTTGAACACGTATTACGAAGTAATCTATTCACAAAAGAGTATAGTAAAACCATTTAAAAGACTCCACAGGAATTGGATAATAAAAAAACTGGCTGAGCAGAAACCATCAAAATGTTAAACATAGTGCACTTTATATTAAAAACTGTTGGACTATATTGATAGTGGGAGTGTTGACAAATATTAGATGTAATATGCATTGTAAAACTAAAAAGGCAAAAATAAAACAAAGTAAAAAAAATTTTTTAAAAAGCTTTTATTTAATATTAATATAAAAATTTACTAAAAAGGAAAAAAATAATTTTTTTATATTTTTGAACAAGATTTATATTATTCCTTAGTTCATTTGGATCTTAATTTCAATCTAAGCATACATTTAACGTATTTCTTCAAAGCATTTCTGTATATGTATCAACATAAATAAAAGCGCGGGTACTCATTAGATATTCATGTTATAAAACAGTGTTGGTGAAATGGAAGGAAGCGATAAAAACTTTAAATTCCAATTACGTAAGATATGCATTACGTAAAGAGGACCCGCGCTTTTATTTATGTTGATACATATACAGAAATGCTTTGAAGAAATACGTTAAATGTATGCTTAGATTGAAATTAAGATCCAAATGAACTAAGGAATAATATAAATCTTGTTCAAAAATATAAAAAAATTAATTTTTTCCTTTTTAGTAAATTTTTATATTAATATTAAATAAAAGCTTTTTAAAAAATTTTTTTTACTTTGTTTTTTATATTATTATATTCAAATTTTTATTAAGATTTTTTCAACTTCCACAGCAGCCCGCTCACGTCCCAAATCATTTGCTAATGTAGCTGCTAGCCGTTCACAAATTTCACCATCATAGTTCCTTCTATGTGGTCTAAAATTGCACATCAAACCAATTTCATCACTCAAAATTTTCTTGGTAAAAATAGTAAAAATAAAAAAAATAACGCGTATTTTATGAATTATATTTGCATTTAAATTTATCAAATAACCACAAAATCAGAACTGAAAAATATAAACTAAAAGGCAAGTGTCTATTGCCCCGATAATTCATAAATTTCAAAAAAAAATATGCAAACGATTGCACTCCTTCATATAAGGTAAAAAAAAATAAAGGAATACTAGCGTATAACCGTCCTGCTTCGCTGCGCTAAACCTGCCTTCCTCTGTCTACATACAGGTACATATGATTAGTATCGATACCTTCAAAAAAAAAAAAAAAAAAAAAAAAAAAAAAACATTTGGGGCCCTCGGATCCACGTTTTCATCTATATCTTGTGAACCAGGTTAGAAAACCCAATAAAAATAACTCTATTTTCAAGCCCTGATTAGTACCTTTTATTTGACAACAATATTGCCCAAGTACATTCCGGGGCCTTTCGGGTCCACATTTGGGCCAAAATTCCGGGAATTGTCCAATTTTTCAGACCACATCTTATGCGAAGAGACCACATGAACCCACTGTGAAAATTTCATAAAAATCTATTGGATACTTTGGAAGTTCTTAAGCAAAACACGTACACCCACTTTCATTTTCATACAATTTGTATGTGGGTCCAGCCAGACCCAAGTGTACCGAATGTGATGTGTTAGTCAACATATCGGTATAACTAGCTTAGTATATGAGATATCAACGTACTTTTTTTACAGGTCTGTAGAAAATTAAATTTTAGTAAGCTACCTGAAATTTCAAGCATCTAGCTCAATTTATAGTACTCTTTTTCGTAGTTTGAAAATGAAAAAGGTCTGGCTGGAACCAAGTGTCAGACGGAGGGTTAATACACACCCCAACAAATCTAACATTGGAATGCAATTTTTCATGCGCCCGTTTCACTTCTCTTCAGTCTTTTATGTGCTTCAGCGCGAAGTTTTTCGCTTTTCTAGCAATTTTATGTATAAATATTAATGAACTTACTGTATTTTTCTATGAGATTCATTTATAGCGCAAAGCATGTGTTTGTGTGTGTGTTGCATGTGGCATGCGATTATTCAATGTGTCCCAATTAAACCACAAATTACAATGAATGAAATGCCAGCAAACATTTTTAAAATAATTTTTTTTTTTTTAATGCATAATATAGCTTTTGATTAGTTTTTAACCACACTATTGCCTCTAGAAATTGATGGCTAGTTTTAGGTATTTCTTTTGAAGAAAAAAAAAAAACTTCATTGGTATAACATTTTTGGATATTGTTTATAACTTTCATGGACTTATAAACTTTGGCTTAAAACACCATTCTTTTAAGTACCAAAAGGCGATAGGTCCATCAAAATATACAGTGTGTCTTCTTATCAACTTCTTAGATTTCAAATTTATATTCTGCGACTAACGACGAAAGATGCCTAGACGCTTCGATCTAGTTGGGTTTGATTACGTTCAAAATCACGAGCTGAATCGGGTAAGCCATTGTAGGGGAAAAATAAGGAACACGCCTCGAATTAGGGGACAAGCTCGGCCTAAAAATCATTAGGGTTATGTATATCCGCGTCAGTGAATGAAGTCTTCGCAACGAGGGCCAAAGCTAGTTGCGATCTTACTTGATTTAATTACAAAAGTTAAGAATTAGGAATTTTAATTTTAATCAAAATTTTTGCAGTTAATTGTACATAAAAAAATATAAAAGTCATACAATGTGAAAACAGTAATTGAAAAACTTTTTTCTAATCTCATAATTAATATGAATTTAGGTAAAAAATGTGGCTTAAAAATTCACAAAAAAGCATGAAGAAAAAAACAAAAATCGAAAGTAAAAAATTGTACTCTTCTGTGCTCCACATGCGTTTTCAAACTTGCTTCTCCTTTGCAACACAAATACCTATTTTTTTTTTACTTAAGCCTATTAAACCAAGCACAACAAAAGTAAAATTCACTTGCCCAGTTGCTAAACTTTTATACAATTAATTTTGCTTTTAAAAGCTGATCATCTTTACGACTAAGTTGAAAAAATACTAATTAAAAATTACATTCTCAATTTGCAAGTTAATTCATATAAAAAGGCAGCGTGCCTGGCATGTACGCATGTGTGTGTGTATGCGCATGCAAATGCTTACGCGTAGCAAAGGAATTTACAATTTTAATATTTTTAATTAAAGTTTGTGGCAAGGAAAGCCGGAAAAGTCATATAAATATGTGGAACTTGCCTTTGAATGTCTCAATTTACATACATATACATACATACATACATACATATGTATGTACATACACACACGTTTTTTTTTTGCAGCGAAATTTATAGAGAAGTAGCAAGAATATTTTTTTTCTATTTGCATTGGAATTTTATATTTCTTATTACTTCGTATTGGACTTGTAAATTAGTGTAGTAAAGACGCATTGCGCTTTCTTTGCTTGGCGAAACTTTCTAGAGCAGGGCTGCTCAACGCTCTCGTATTGAAAGTACAAAACTCAATACATCTACAAATTTTGTATATGCACTGAAAAATATTTTCGCTCATTTAAATTTTTTTATGAATTCCAATAAAATATTATTTTAGAATTTATTTTCAAATGGTAGTATCACATACATCCAAATTTTTTTAATTTTTTATATGAAAATTTTTTGAATACAAATTATTTACAGTGCTTTCATTTTTTGAATTTTTTTTTTCATTACACATTTGTTATTGTAAATTTCGATTTCTTACGGCAGTGCTCGAGCTCCTATACAAAGTGCCTTTGCTCTGCACATTCAATATGAATCATAGGCACATACATATAAAATTTTTTTATATCTGAGTGCTTATGGGAGTGCAAAGAAAATTTTATTTTCATATTTGAAGTGAAAATATGTATCTGTGCCTATGATTCGGAACAAAACAAAAACAATTGTGCTTTGAGTGCCTATGAGGTGAGCAGCCCCGTTCTAGAGTTTTCTTGTTTTTTTTTTGTTTTTTTTATGTGAAAATCTTTTGCAGTACTGGTTGGTTGGTTGGTTAGAGTGGCGAGTTCCAATGATTCCAATTAGCGCCGAAGCGCCGTTTTGCTAATACGACTCGTACCTAAAAAAACCACAAGAATAAATAGATTAAAGATGAATATCAATTAGGAATCAGGGCAGGTCCTACACCCTTTATACCTCCTGTTGAGCATCTAAGAGGCCCCTCAACTCTGACATCATTGAGTTAGGAGAGGTTTTCAAAGAAAAGGTTACCAAGGAATTTCATTATGCATTGGCAGTTCGAAGGATACTCACATAGCAGGTGCTCCACTCTCTCCTCCACTCCTGGAAGGTTATAGCTGCGGCATAGAATATTCTGATCCTATGCCAATTGGGCCGTGGACCAATAGTCCAATGTACCGTGAATACCACAGTTAAAAGGGAAATGTACCTCCTGTCCATCTTTATCATGGCTGAGGAGCGCATTCTATTGTACGAAGGTCACAGATTTCTACAGACCCTGCAGGTTTACACCCACTTTCATCCGGTTTTAGCCTCCTCGGATTAGTGCCGAGAGAATCGATCGGGTTGGTCAGAAAATTATTATGAGACAAAATTCTGCATTTAAAATTCTGTTTCCAAAATTCTGGATTCAAAATTCTGTGTTACAAAATACTGTATGTCAAAATGCCATCATAATTCTGTATACAAAAATTTTGAAAAGTCAAAATTCTGTTTTTCAAAATGATATATTGAAAAATCGGAAATTTTATTTGAATTACACGGTGCAGTGAAATAACGCTCGTGGAAATAACGCCCGCGGGCCATTAAATCTCAATATAATGGGACTTAACGTCATAAATTTTTTCCCGAAAATGAGACATAAAGCCATATTTTTGATAACGATTCCATGTCACCCTATTTCATGTAAAAAATCCATTATTGTTTCAGGTCGCCCTCTTTTATGTCAACAAAAATGCATTTGCCTGTCAAAATGTTGTTGGCAACATGGTTCGATAATAAAGATTTATTTTACAGAAGTCAACACTCTTTAAAAGGGATAATTATAGTAGACAAAATTCAATAATCAGCTGTTCACTAAGTTAACCGCGACGAGCCAATTTTATAGGGGGGCGTGGCACCGCCCCCCGATCCTATATCTGAAGTCGGTACAGTTCAGGCCTCCGAACTATAGGCATTTAAAGTTGCAAAAAATGCCGTCCTTAACCCCACTTTTGGGAAGGAATTCTTTCCGGAGTAATATCTGTGGCCGCTGTGGTGCTATGCCAGAGGTCTCGGGTTTAAACCACGGTCCGAGCAAAACACCAATAAATTTTTCTAATTAGTAAAAATCCAATTATTGGATTTTTTAAGAGCAGCGGTCACCTCTCGGCAGTGGGCGGCATACCCTCCGAGTGTATTTCTGCCATGAAAAAGCTTCTCACAAAAAATGCATTCGCCGTTCGGAACCGGCATAAAACTGTAGGTCCACCCAATTAGTAGGAAAAACGTAAAAAGGAGCACACCTCGAATTGGGAGAGAAGCTCGGCCATTAAACTCGTCAGAGTTATAATAGCGCCATTGTATTACATATTATTATTATATCTATGGCCCGGTCCACAGAGCATTTGCGCAGAATACGTTTGTGCGTTAGCGGCCTTCGCCCGCGCTTATAAAAAATAACCCTGGGCTACGCCATCCGTCCGGACGTGTACCCTAACCGTGGCTACCGCCACGGTGATGTCCTTCTGTGTAGTACACCCTTCAGCGATTTTTCATTCCAAATATATACACAATCGGAAATCGAACATTTGTTTCTTAAAAATCAGAATATGAGTGCCTTATTTTCAATAATAAAAACAACCAGAATTTTTGTCCAAAATTATTTGGAAACCAGAATTTTACTTTCCAGGATTGTGACCCTTCATCATTAAGTCCATCCAAAATTTTCGAATACAGAATTTTGACTCGAAATTATTAAGTCGCGCAGAATTTTTTTTAGTTTTTGCCAGAATTTTGTCCCAAAATCATTTTTAAATACAGAAATTAGTCACTATCCCATTCTAAAAAATTATTCCTTATTTAATTTTACTAGAGGCACTCGAAAATAATAATTCGTTTTTATGTAAATTTTACCAGTTTTTAATTAAGAAAATTGAAAAAATTTTTTTGGTAGAAGTTATGGATCCATCCCCTCATAAGCCTCCTTTCTTTTAGTCTTTAGTTCGTTTTGCATAAAACTATGGTAAATAAGTGTTCCTGTAAAAAATAAGTTTGAATTGAGAAGCTTTATTGTTTTTTGTATCTATATCTTTCATCCTAAATACGATGTCCCTGAACTCCATATAGCTAACTCCCAAGTATGATTTCGACTACTTGCAAAGTATTCGTTTACGAAATGATCAGTGCTGGTGTAGAAATCCGACCTGAAATTTATTAAGGTCTTGGACGTCATGCAGTTACGTATAGATCTGTTTTAAAGCATTCACTAAAATTTCAGCTCTGCCCTTTATGAATTAAGTACTTTCTCCCTTACTCCCGTTTGCATGATCTTTAACTATTTAAATTATAATAACGACAAAAATCTGTTTAAATGCATCATTTATTTATTTATGCACTAACTATCATCTATCACTAGCAACGGTACCCATAACTAGCTTATTTTCTACACCCGAACCAACACACAAACCATTAAATTCATGCCACAACTTCAACGGTAAGCCAATGCCAATGGAAAATATAGCCACTTCATTTATTTTCTTGTAATACAATTAAGAATTTTTAATTGTGCGGTTAACCAGAAAAACACACAAAAACCCCCCCAAAATGATAATGCAGACGAGCAGCAGCAGCCGCCGCTACTAAAAATAGTACATGAGGTAGGTAAAAGGGCAGGCTGGCAGATAGATAGAAGTGCGAGTAAAACATAGAAAACATTTCAAGCGCAGCAAGTGTGTGGCAATGGAATTTGTAAATTGAAAATGCAAAGCAACAACAAGTTATATACACATTAGATATAAATGAAGTGTGGGATATAAAAAATGCAAAATAGAAATAGAAATTGAAAAGGACACATTGAAATTCGTGTATTTGCTTGCAAAATTAATAAACTACACAACTCGGTGGGACCAAAAGTTTTGGCAGCTAATACAATTTTGCACACACAGTTTATATATACCCACTTCCGCACACACGTTGAACACTATTAAATAACAAACAGCAAAAAAAAAATAATAAAAAATAAACAGCAATGCGCAAGAGACATTTGTTATGAGAGAGATAAAATATAAAATTCAAAGCAGCAAAACAAAAGAAAATGTGCGCCAAACAACGACGAAACAAAGGAACAAAGTAATTAAGTAGTTCGAGCCGGAGAGTTCAAGAGGTAGGAAGTGTGTTAAGTTTTTGAATGTGTTTTTAAAGAAAATGTGTCTGAATTATTACAGGCAACACACATTTTTGTGCAAAAAAGTTGCAAGCGCAGACAGCCGAACGGACAGACAAATTTTGCGGACGGGCATTAAAAGTTACTCATACGCCATGGCATTCATAGACAACCGCATGCATGTTTATATGCATGTATGCATGTATGTATGTATGCGCATGCGACAATTGTAATAATAAGCGAACTATTTAAAATTTGTGTGCTTGCTTGTGTGTGCCTCTACACAAAACACATTTTGTGGCCAACATTTTGCTTACATACTTATGTGCATATCAAGGCCCAATAAGAGCACTCAAACAACAACCAAAAATGCAATGTAAATATGGCAACGTTAGCGGTAGCGCCGAAAAACAAAAGCTCATAAAATGTCGCCAAATTAGACATAAGACAACCACAAAGTAGCGACTGCGGCGAATTTTACAATTGCAAGTGTGTAAATGAATGAGTAGTTAAGAGAGTGAATGACTGAGTGAAGCTTATAAGCAACTAAGTTTGTCAGTATTTCTGGTAAACACTGGGGAATACAATATATACGTCGCAAGCACTCAGGTGTCAGCTAGAAGTAATGTAGGAAAATGCCGCCCAAGCATACATACATATCGTCGTTTAGACTTCAAAAGCGTCTAGCTGAGACCTTCATAACCGCCTAACCGACATTTGTGCCAAAAATTAAATTGAATTCCTCACACCCAATTCTACGACTTCAGAGCTGAAAAGGACATAAGAAGAAAATATAGAGCTTTTCGAACTTTCCAAAGACCAAACATATTGTATGCACCGATACAGGTGGGCACCAGGAGTTAAAGTTGGGCAAATCTTCATTTTGGCTTAGGCGGCTATGAAAGTTTCATTTAGGCGTTTATGAAGTTTAACCGACGATTGGCTAAATTGGTTCTACAAGTGTTAACAAAGAGACAAGAGTCGTCTATGTAGTTGGTAGTATTACTTAAGCGGCCATGGGACTATTTATCTATCACCTAATGACATCATCCTCAGGAGTCGCGTTTCTGGATGGAAGTGTTCACCAGTTACGCTATGCAATGAGTTCAAGGACATTGTATGGTGATCCTAATTTAAAATGCAAGATCTAGAGCCAACAATAAAGCTCCTTTTTGTATTCTTAAATGAAAAATAATTTATGCAGCCACATTTACGCCTTTGAGTATGTTTAGAACAGTTGCAAAAAGGGGACCGAAATATAACATTTAAGTACCTAAGTAAAATTCCATGAGGAATAATTTTGTAGAAAATTAAGTATAATTCAGTAACTCTCTCACAAAAGTGACCATTTAACTAACCCCTTTTTGGATAGTGTCCTAGTGCTTTAGGAAAATTTTCGCTAAAGAATTTTTATTAGGGGTGTTCTCAGAGGAATAACTTTGTAGAATATTTTAACCGCTGGCGGCTCTAAAACAACAAAAGGTAGAAGTGCCAGCTTCTATGGTCCGAGCGCAACGGTATCCATAACTTTGGGGCGTTTTCCGAGCATTTTTTAAGCGAAAATATTCGCCATCAGTCAGTATGCAGCGTTAAACTTGAGGAGAGGATACTTTGGTGAGAGTATCACCCAACTGAGTGATGGCCAAGTGCCACTCAGGGCGCTGGCGTACTACGAGATCAGCTCTTCGCTTATTCGCTAGTGCATAGAAACTCTTGTCCGAGAGTGCATAGAAAGTTTAAACAAAGTTGGCGCCAGAAACTCATTATTTCTGGCCTGGGTTTCTGCACACAGAGGAGTACCTACTAGGAAATGAGATAGCCGACGGCCTTGCCAGAGAGACTAATAATAATATAATACAATGGCGCTATTATAACTCTGACGAGTTTTATGGCCGAGCTTCTCTCCCAATTCGAGGTGTGCTCCTTTTTATTTTTCCTACTAATTGGGTGGACCTGCAGTTTTATGCCGACTCCGAACGGCGAATGCATTTTTTGTGAGAAGCTTTTTCATGGCAGAAATACACTCGGAGGGTAAGCCGCCCACTGCCAAGCGGTGACCGCTGCTCTTAAAAGACCCAATAATTGTATTTTTACTAATTCGAATTGTTTTGGTGGTTCGAACCCGAGACCTCTGACATAGCAGGCGACCACTCTACCCACTGCACCACAGCGGCCACCACTTGCCAGAGAGATTCTGATGGCAAATCCAATAGGATTTGAGCCATTCCTAAGTATAGGAACACATACGATACGGGAAGAGCTCAGGATTGAGCAAAACACAAGTAGAGCAGCAGCACTGGCAAGCATGGAATGCTGTAATTCGCCAGGCGAAACTATTGCCGGGAGAGGGATACAATAAGAAACGCGCCAAAGCGATTATGGACCTCCACAAAAGCAAATTGAGAATCTTGACCGGACTTTTAAGTGGTAACTGCAAACTGAAAACCCATATGCACAGACTTGACATTTACTCAGGTATGAAGCTTGTGCCGATTCTGTGATGTGGAGGATGAGACCGCTGAGCACATTCTCCTCGAATACTCGGCCATATATAGAAGGAGACAGTGGACACTTGGGCAGTATCAGCTTGAGAGCAGCCAAATACCAACTCTAAGGGCAAACGCAGTACTAAATTTTCTGTATGTGAGATTGGCCTAGAATAGGTTAGGTATTTTAATGAGCTGAAGGGCACAATGGAGCCATAGATCGCGATGCTTAACAAGCTCCAAAAGAATATCTATTTAAACCATTAGTTCCCTCATGAATTTGTCTTTTTTAGCTTTTTTTTTTTTTAAATTTCACATAAAAAACATTTATGCGTTCGCTAGAGGGTTAGAATAGGGGTATTCGCTATCCATAGCATAACCCTAGCACGTAGCACGGATTGCACGGATTGCAAAGTTTTACAACGCACAACAACAAAATACAGGCGCACAAAAATATGCTAGACCTCAAAAATATGCTACACCAAAACCTATGTATATTTATTTGCTATGAAGTGTAGGAAATTAATTGCGACCCTGCGTCAGCTGACATTTGCCAATTGCTAATTTCAATTTCAATTTGAGCATTCGAATTTTTCTTAAAATGTTATTTTTTATGTGTATTTATTAAATTTACTAAAATAAAATGATTTATTTATTAAAAAGTGAGTGATGAACGCGTCCCTTTGGCTAAAAAGAAAAGCTGCTTCTTAAAATTTCCTACGACTGTGCAATGGGGTGCTCTCGATGTGTAGCATATTTTGGTCTAGGATATTTGCAATCCGTGCTATCTTGCTATCTTGCTAGGGATAGCGAATACCCCTAATGTTTTAGCAAATTTTTCGCCAGAGAATTATACTACTCTCAGACTAAATCCTTTTACAAGAAACGTGAAAACGCCATAGCAAAAAAAAAAAATATGTTAGCTTAAAATGCGAAAACATTGCCAACTGCAGCTTTCTTTGCATACTTTAAAACGCTCATTTTTTTCTGAAAATCAATTAAACGCCGTTTTGCATGAATTATGGTCCACAATCCTTTCTCTGTTCTAATCAACATTTCCAGTTCAACACTTTGTCTTGTCGTCAATTCGATTTACGTCAGCATCACCTTCATCACTTTAATTCTGCTTCTTCAATGTTTTTTTTTTTTTTTTTGTCAGCCAAAAAATTCCTTTGAGAAATTTGCCAGCTGCCAACAAACAATCTACACACACCTACTCTAACTACAATCAATCGAATTAAATTCAATTACAGTTGTCGTCTTAGATGATAAGCATAGATGGGCATACTGCAGTAAACTCAGTAATGCAGTAAAAAAGCAAGTGCAGTAAAGCTTACTGAATGCTCATGAAATTGCAATAGCTATTAAAATATTACTTTATATTGCAAAATATTCGAGTTCAAACTGAGTTTTGCGAAAATTTTCGGTAGAAAGTCAAGGACGAGCATTTTGCTGCTTGAATACTGGTAATTCATTATTACTGATACTTGAGAATGCCCATCTATGATGATAAGAATGAATGCGCAGCAGTCAATAGCGACATCAATAGTAGGAAACCGGCATTTTGGTGACACTAAAATGTGTAACGAATGTGTGTGAATAGAGTGAAATTTGTAACAATTATACGAAAAAGCAGCGCAAATGCTTTAAATGCATATATATTTGCGAAAATATAGGTAAAGTATCTATCTATGGAGTTAAGTGTTTTTTAGCTCTCAAGTGCGGCATTTTCATTCGTACTCAACACTTTGCTATATACACATGTTTATACACATTTGTTTATATACATGTTTGTGATTAAATGCAATCATCCAAGGCCGTATTTAGGGGGGGTGGGGGGAGGGGGTTTTGGGTGTTTGAACCCCCCACGAAATTCTGGTAGATAAATTTTACTTTTATCATATTCAAAGCTATATGTTGAAAACACTAGTTTACAAATATTAATTTGGGAAAATACCAAGAATTTCAGGTATATGGGAGGGCTGGCATTTCTTATGGTTAGGGTTTTGAGATAACATAATTTTGGGTTTTTTTGGTTACAACTTCAATCAAAAATTCTTTTCGCTGAAGTTACAAATACCCGCAAGCCGTATCTACTCCGTTCGCAAGATAATTGAAGTATAACTGCATAAAGTCATTGCATGGCTGAAAATTCATTACTCGGGTTATATTAGTGTGTGAATTATTTTTCGAAATCCCATATATGGGATGTGTGCGTTGTTATAGTCCGATTTCACCTATTTTCAATACTAACTTTTCAAAGTCAACATTTTATTGATTTTTTGCGTTTATTGAAAAAATTTGGCTTTAATTTGGGTTTTTATAAGAAGTTGTAAAAATCAGGAAATTCTTATTCTTTTTAAAATTATTGTGTTTTATTGCAAACATTTTAAGTGTAATATTAAAAAGATTCGATGAATACTTTATTTTTGGCGATTTTTTCCAAGTGAAACAAAAATGATGTTTTATGGTCGAAAAACTCGGCTAGGTGACCCAACTGTATGAAATCGACTTCACAGATCAAAGGACATTAGAGGGAAATATAAAGCTTCCCAAGCACTGTTTGCCAGCATAACACCAACAGTCTCAAAAAATAAGCTGTTGCTGTTCTGGGGGAAGTTATCATAATTTTTTGAGAACTTTTGAATTTCGATTTCCTTTGAAGATATCTGAAGTCGAAGCACAGAACAGTCGAATATATTTGTTTGTTTATTTGTGCTGTTGCTTTACTCTGTAATTTCAAACAGATCAGTCGACAGCACAGATAAACAGAATATTAATTTTCAGTGCGGCTTTTTAAAATTGGTTTTTTTGTACATTATAATTTCGATTGTTCCCATAAATTTAAAAAAAAAAAAACAATAACAACAGTGGTGTAAAAACTCGAAATTATGTTTGCCCTTTGCTGTGCTGTAAAAATTTCCACAATATAGCAACAATCGACTATAATTTTTTGAAACCTAAGGATGCGCAGTTGCAGTACAGTAGAACTTTTTATTTTTTATACTTCTGCGCTGTTTATTTTTTAATTTTCAAATGAAAATGAAATTCAATGGAAATAAAAAAAAAAGTTGAAAACAATTTCAAACCCTGCTGAAAAGGCTAAAATAGTGACATATCTATCAATTTTAAAAATCGGATGTCAAATCACAAAGTTGCAAAAAAAACAAGTTAAAGTCTCAACATAAGCTAAAAATTTTGGGACGGACTTTTACAGCTGAAAACAGCTGGGTAATCTAACCGAGTTTTTCGTCCATAAAATAATATTTTTTTTTCACTTGGATAAAATCACCAAAAATAAAGTATTCATCGTGTTTGCAACAGAACAGTCTAATTTTTGTCGACGAAAAAAAGCGCATTAAAAATATGTCAGGAAAAAAAGACGCTTTACAAAACATGTCGACGAAGATAGACGCATTAAAAAATATTTCGACGAACAGAGACGCATTATAAAATATTTCGACGAAGAAAGACGCATTGGCATTAATATTGACGAAGAAAAAAAATCGAATACGTCTTTCTTTCCTAAAAAATATTTAAATGCGTCTTTCTTCATAGTAAAGAAATATAAAGCGTCTTTCTTCGTTATCAAAAAAAAATAAAGAGTCTTTCTTTCGAAAAATATTTTTAATGCGTCTTTCTTTGAAAAAAAAAGTTTGTGTCGTTCTTCCTCAACAAAACACTGCGTCTTTTTTCTTCTATAGCGACGTTTTTATTTTTAGTGCACGAAATAGGTTATATATTTTTCTCAAAAAAAAAAAAAAAAAAAAACGATGAACCCCCCACGAAAAAAATTCCTGGGTACGGCCCTGCAATCATCAACTGCTCCATTCAACATCTATATGTGCTTGCTTGCTTTCTCCGCTTCTCTACTCGCTCTCATACCTGTTTAAACCTCCGTCTGGCACTTGGTTCCAGCCAGACCTTTTTCATTTTCAAACTACGAAAAAGAGTACTATAAATTGAGCTAGATGCTTGAAATTTCAGGTAGCTTACTAAAATTTAATTTTCTACAGACCTGTAAAAAAAGTTCGTTGATATCTCATATACTAAGCTAGTTATACCGATATGTTGACTAACACATCACATTCGGTACACTTGGGTCTGGCTGGACCCACATACAAATTGTATGAAAATGAAAGTGTGTGTACGTGTTTTGCTTAAGAACTTCCAAAGTATCCAATAGATTTTTATGAAATTTTCCCAGTGGGTTCATGTGGTCTCTTCGCATAAGATATGGTTTGAAAAATTGGACACTTCCCGGAATTTCGGCCCAAATGTGGACCCGAATGGCCCCGGAATGGACTTGGGCAATATTGGTGTCAAATAAAAGGTACTAATCAGGGCTTGAATATAAAGTAATAGATAATTTTTTAAAAGTGAACACTTCGCGGAATTTCGGCCCAAATGTGGACCCGAATGGCCCCGGAATGTACTTGGGCAATATTGGTGTCAAATGAAAGGTACTAATCTGGGCTTGAAATGGGCTAACATGGCTCACAAGATATAGATGAAAACGTGGATCCGAGGGTCCCAAATGTTTTTTTAGAGGTAGAGATACTAATCATATGTACCTATATGCAGACAGAGGGAGGCAGGTTTAGCGCAGCAGGAGAGGGAATCGTTTGCATATTTTTCTTTTAAATTTATGAATTATCGGGGCAATAGATATTTGCCTTTTAGTTTATATTTTTCAGTTATTATTTTGTGGTTATTTGATAAATTTAAGTGCAAATATAATTCATAATATACGCGTTATTTTTTATATTTTTACTATTTTTACCAAGAAAATTTTGAGTGATGAAATTGATTTGATTTGCAATTTTAGACCACATAGAAGGAACTTTGATAGTGAATTTTATGAACGGCTAGCAGCTGCATTAGCTAATGATTTGGGACGTAAGGGGGCTGCTGAGGAAGTTGAAAAAACTTAATAAACATTTGAATATAATAATATAAATAAGCTAATATTCAGAAATTCTGTACAAAATTCCTATATTTACGCGTAAATTCACACAACATTCCGAGGTCATTTCGCCAAACATGCCTCCCTCTATCTATGTGACAATTCCTATCTCTATTACTATCGCTTACAAATATTCCGAGGTCAGCGAATACACGATTTGACCCAGCTTAGATATCTCATTAAAAATAACTCTATATTCAAGCCCTGATTAGCACCTTTCATTTGATACCAATACTGCCCAAGTACATTCCGGGGCCATTCGGGTCCACATTTGGGCCAAAATTCCGGGAACCGAAAACTTTTTCAAACCACATCTTTTGCGGAGTGACCACATGAACCCACTGTGAAAATTTCATAAAAATCGATTGGATACTTTGGAAGTTCTTCAACATCACGCGCACACACACTTTCATTTTCATACAATTTGTATGTGGGTCCAGCCAGACCCAAGTGTACCGAATGTGACAATCGAAATAAGTGTCTGACGGAGAGTTAAGCCTGTGAAAAATATTCTAGTAACGTGTGCCAGCGCACACGTTCTATCATGTCGTCATCGTCCTCGTCAATGTGTGGCATGTGTGAAAACATTTTTGATTCATTAAAAATTTAAACAGTTGAGTGTTTTGCGCTCCCTCAGACAGACAGACACTTTTTGCGAATTCCTTTTGCACTTACATGCGGTGATGTGAATTTTTTTTATCGATTTCCCTGTAGGTTTTTTTTTTTTTTTGGAAATGCTTATTGAATTGTGTTTGTGCCATGTGGCAAAGGTTGCACGACGCATCACAAAGGTGGCTATTCAAAAAAAAAAAGATGAGGTTTTCAAATGGCTAGCAGTACATCGCAGAATGTTGCTAGTAAATGTACATACATATGTGTGTTTGTTAGGCCGGACAGATTTACTAACCTACATCGTGCCATAGAAATTCGGATTCCTCTAGTTTTTCTGAGCAGAAAACTCTTCAACGACATTTGTCTAAAATTAATTTTGATGTTCCGGAATGTGGGTTTCATGCACCAAGGCGAATTTTTAAAAGTCAAAAACGCAAAAACAAATCGCTAAAAAATTAAACAGGCCAGCATGAATATCAAACTAAATCAAAATTTTATGCCGAGCCTACTTAAGTGTAGAATCATTTGTATGTTTTCGGTTTTGGAGGTTCGATGCTCAAAATCGCATATTTTCGCGATTATCTCTTGCTGTGTATAATATGCATATCTAAAGATAAATAAATTCAATATAGTAACAATATTTTAAAATTATAATTAACCTTCCGGTATAGAAGAACTAGAATGCACTCTCCTTTTTAGCCCAAAATCATGGTATCGTATCTCTATGTTATAGTCATACGATACTGATGATTTTCGCTTACAGCACTTTATGTACAATAAATGCTCCAAATAAAAAATATCCGAATTTTAGCTGCAAAAATTGTTATCGATTATTTTCACTCGATACAAGTCGCCCCGGCCTAATGTATATGTATTGCTATAGAAAACTGCAAATATTTTTTAAATAGTTGTAGTTTAAGAAAGTTATTGAATTTTTCTATTTTATTTTTGCCTTTAAACTGTAATTATTAATTTTTTTATGAAATGCCTTTTGGAACATTAATTTTAGGTACCTAGGTATCAGCAGTAAACACTTTGGGAATAAGTACATAAGGCTGGCGTTGCCAACTATATTTAAAAAAAAAAACTATCCGAAAAATGGTCTATAGGTTTGTAGATCAGCAATAAATTAACTTTTTTTGTATAGAATTCACATTTCCTCAAGTCAAATAGTGATTGTGTAGCCTCTTATTGTTGTCCCAAAAATAAGCACTCACTATCAAATGATCAGCCTTTTTTAATTAATGCAAAAACAATGCCAAAACGAAGAGTTAATAATTGGCAAATGTAAGCAGCAGCTGAGCCATAGATAGAATAGTAAAGAAATAAAGAAGGAAAAAGTAGATGTATTGTGGAAAAACAAGTAGTATTTAGAACAAGTAAGGAAGCCTAAGTTCGAATGGAATCGAACATTAGATACTCAGCTGTATGCTTTCATTGTTTGTTTGCGTTTGATGGAAACACGGTGTACTTTATATAAAGCGAGTGCGGCATAAAGTGGGCGTAGCCACGCCCATTTTCTAAATTCTTATCAGTCATCCAACTAAGCATATCAATATTATTCTTTGTGCAAAAATTCATTCCTTTATGACTTCTAGTTACAAAGATGTCACGTTACACATTCCCAAAGAGTGTTCCAGAAATATCTGTTAAAAAGTAGGCGTGGTCATAAACCGATTTCAATAAATTTTTGCGTGTCTATTAACACAAGTTATAAAAGTGTATAAACCAAGTTTCGTCATAATATCTCAATTATTTGTCGAGTTAAAGGCTAAGAAATCTCGTATATCCCTCTGTCCAAAAGGAAGCGGTGCCACGCCCATTTTCCAAAATTTGTCTATTATATGTTTGCGGTCTATTGTGGAACTGACGTCACAAAATTTCAATGAATTATCTTTATATTTGGCAAAGATATCGCTTAAAATGTTCTTATTAGGTCACTTTATAATACCCATATATAAAAGTGGGCGTGGTCGTCAACCGATTTTGGTAATTTTTCGTCCACACATTTGCCTAAGTAAATATATCATGCGTACCAAATTTCATAGATATATATTTAACAGTTTCTGAGTTATAGCTTATAAAACATTCAATATATGCCCCTTAATAAGTAGGAGTGGCACCGCAAATTTTCCAAAATTTTTGTGTTTTTCGTTTTATGTCCGCAGGTGGACTGCTGCCATAAAATTTCAATGATATATCTTTATATTTGACAGAGATATCGCTTAAAATGTTTTTATTAGGCCCCTTTATAGTTCACATATATAAAAGTGGGCGTGGCCGTCAACCGATTTTAACAATTTTCCATTAAAATGTTTGCCTAAGTAAGTAAATCACGCATACCAAATTTCATCTATATATCCCCAATGGTTTCTGAGTTATGACATATAAAACTTTCCATGTTTGACCCTTAATAAGTGGGCGTGGCACCGCCCATTTTCCAAATTGCATCAAATTTCTTCATAGGGGCCTGAGCTCAATACGTGGGTAAAATTTCATCACTCTAGCTTTAATAGGGACTGAGATACCAAATTTCCGATTTTTTCTATATAAGAAAAGTGGGCGTGATCATGGTCCGATTTCGCCTATTTTCAATACCAACCGTCCCAGTGTCGATGCCAACTTGCATTTCACATTTCATCAAAATATCTCAATTTTTGCGCGAGTTAGAGTGTTTACAGGCGGACGGACGGACGGACGGACATGGCTCAATCGATTTCTCTTTTCACCCTGATCATTTTGATATATATAAGTCTATATCTATCTCGATTATTTCATTCTGTTACAATCAACCGTTATGTGATTAAAACTATAACACTCTGTGTACTAGTACAGCTGAGTATAAAAAGAAGAAGTCAAAAAGTAAGTATGAGGGCACATGTACGTATGCGCATCCACATAGCAAAAGCAAACCTTCATCACATACAAAATACTCTGCTGAGCCTTAAAAATATCTTCAAGTGCGCTGCATTGTGTGCGAAAGTAATTTAAAAAGATAATTTTGACAATATTCAGAGTATAATAGTATAACTAGCTGAGGGTGATGAGGTGTTAACTGAAACGCAATTTTGGGGCGCAAAGCTCAAGAGACAGCAGACCAATTGTGGCTGAAAAGGCACAAAATAAGAAGCAGCAGCAACAAAAATGATTGGCATTTAAAAGGAAAATTGTGCGTCTTAAATAATAAATGTACTTGATTACTAAATGAATTGAGTAAGTGGGTGAGCGGGTGAGCGGGTGAGCAGTTGTTGAATAGAAAAAAGGGTTTTTTACGACAATTACTGCAAATGTTAGCTAAGAAAAAAACTGACAGCCTATTTTGCTGAACAATAAAATATGGATGTTTGTATGTAATAAGTATTTTTGTTGCTATGTCAGTAGGTACATATATTCGAATAGCAAAAGAAACCCTTTTCAATTTCTAGCTTAACATGCGAAAATTAGTTTTTGATTGTTTGGGGTTGAGGTAGAGTGGTGAGTGGCAAGTGCAAAGACATTCAGCTTTTTTTTTGTAATAGCACAATAAGACGATGGAGGTGATATTGCCTTTTCCTTGTATGTTAAAAGGAGATAAAATTATAAGGCTAGTGATGCTTAATTTCATCTCTTTGCTACTTTTATTGCCTTTTCTAATAATTCTGAATCCATTGACCATTTAAAAATGATATCATAATCAATTTTCTTTTGACTGTAGGTCTTCATAAGAATCGAATAGAATTGTAGAACAGTGATTGGGATGTTCGCTTATTAGTGCCGCCAAAAGTCAATACATTTGTTTTAATTAGTACTATAAGGTGTGAATTGGAAAGGCGTTTACTAGCAACTAACCAAAATTTCTTAATTGATATGGAGAGAGAGTTTCAAAGGCAACTTGGTAGCGCTATTTTTAGGGTACCTCTTATGAAGATAATTGGGTCTTTTTTGCGGCACATTCATGGAACCAGAACTCTGCGAAGCTGTAGGTAGTACTAGGCATACAATTTCAACATTAGTGCTTCTTTTTCAGAGAGCTGCCAAATTCGGTGTTATAACTTATAAGACTTTTGATCTTAGCACAACCTCAACACTTTTCCATTCGAAATCAGAAAAACCTATTTTTAATTAGCCAAGAAGGTATTTTAAATTGGCGCTGAAACTTTTTTTAACCGAAAAGTTATATTCTATAATTTTGGTTGGCGAAAAACCTTGCACTCAACCCTTCAAGAGGGTGTCGACTGGTAATAGACGCCCCAAAACAGCGTGCGATGTCAGGAGTTATCTGGTTATTGGATCAGTGATGTGTATCCTAATGCCTCAACAGTTACGATTACCTGGAAACGATATTACAGACAAACTTGCGAGAGAGGAAACACACCCGCTATACTTTCGAGAAAGGGTTTTGGTGTGCCGCCCGCTACCAGCAAGCTCATACTGAAGGAGTTCTGCTTCAAAGAAGCGAATTACAGGTGGCATTTTCTGAGTACATGCAATCATACTAGGCTTCTTTGGCCTAACTGGAGCGCCAGATGGACCAAGAGTCTACTAGCGCTCGGCAGGTTCGAGCCAGGACTAATGTCTATGCTATTGACAGGCCATATAATCCTTGGGAAGCATGTAAAATGGATGAATGATCCCTATTACGATTACTGTAGGGCCTGTGGGGACGAAACTGTAAGCATCTACTCTACGATTGCCCGTAACTAGGAGGCAAACGACTGAAGCAGTTAGAAGTCTACCACTTTTGGTATATAGGAGATGTAGTGACATAGAGAGTCAATAAAATTATACTAAGAGTCCAAACGATGGTTGAAGTAGGGCGTCTTCGAATCCACGAGATATCAGAATGATATCTTCTTGCATAGATTTAGCAAATATCACATGAATATCCTGCCGTTAGATAGTGGAGAAACCAATAACCATGCCCATTTCCTTTCAACGGTGTCCATACTAAACTGACAGCTAAAATTATGATTGCAAATTAAAAGCAACATAGAATTTAGAATACCATTTTGCACAGTGAGCGCTCATAATATAAATTCACACAATCACCCACATACAACTACAATTACAACAACTACAACTGCACAGCGTTAGTAAAAATAGCAGGCTGAATGAATTAAAGAATATTCCGGATTTGTAGTGCGCGATAATTGCGTACTATTACCCAATTGGAGCCAGCCAGCCAGCCAGCCAGCCAGCCAACCCAACAAACAAGCAACCAACCAAACCAACATCCATTAGTCGTTTAGTCGTCATTTAGTCGTTTGCAAGGATATGCAATTTAAACGCGCATTTCCGACTCAACTTCAAATGACGCTTTGGCGCCGCTAACGAATCAAATAGATTTCCTGCTGTCAGGCAGAACTGTTAGCGGCAGCAACACTTGAAGTGAGCGCACAAATATCTAGTTAGTAAAAGTTGGCAATAAAGCAACAACAAACAACTACAGCAGTACAAGCAGTGCTTGACAGCAATTTTCAGCTTACCTGGGCACGCCGTGAATGCCATTTAGCGCTGATGAGATGCTCCTGAGTCGTGTACGTAGGGTTGCCAGATACCTTTCCCGAAAAAATCAGTACACTGCCTACCAAAAAAAAAAAAAAAAAACAATATATGCGGAGAAAATCGTCTTTATTACTGGCATTTTATTTCGGTTTCCGTATCGTTAACTGTCAATCATCTTTCTATGACTTTTAGCGTTCGCGTTGCTTCCTCCTTTCTAAGTGTTTCATGGTTATGCCGTGGTTATGCTTACGACCAAAACACCGATGAAATTCGGATACATTTTCGTCATCGATGGGACATGTTTACGCTTAAATCGATGACTAGAGCGCACATACACAACATAACACATTATTACCCCGAAACCTCGGCGTGCTGGGTGCTTGCTTCACCCAGCAAATTTGATCGATGTGAGAGTCCGAAAATTCGCTCACTCGTCGGAGTGCACAACAACAATTACACGTTGCTCGTCGAGTATTGTCGTAAGCATAACCATGGCATTACAAACGTGAAATGAAAACAGCTGGAAAATTAAAAAATTAAAAACAGAACAGGGTGATAAAAATGAATTTTTTTAGTGTCGGCTAAAAATCAGTACAAATCAGTACAAAATGCAAAAAATCAGTATTTCTTAAGGTTTTTAAAACCATCAGTACGGAGCACGAAAAATCAGTATTGTACTGATCAAATCAGTACGTCTGGCAACCCTACGTGTACGTAAAAGTCGTGCAGCTGTGCGCTGTGCTGCCGTGTAGTTAGTATTTTGCGATTTTAACAATTTTATTAAATTCAATTTATAACATTTACACGCTTGTCTTGTGCAAATGCGAATGCGAAATCTATGTATTACACATACTGTTGTCATTCGGATTGCAATTGCCACCACATCCGGCTTAGCAGAGCACATAAGCACGCACATTAGGGTGTTTCAATTTTGGTTGGTATATTTTTTATACGGTTAAATCGAAAGGTACTACAAATCAACAATACATTCCTCCTTACATTTCTTTTAGGGAACATAACAACTTCCATGACTATGCCCCATGACTATCGCACGGTGATGGCCACCTTCGCATGAATGACTTTGTATAGTAAAAAAAGCAATTGAAAATTGTTCGAAAGCGTCCGACTTCCATTGCAAACCGAATGCTTTTTTTCATATGGTCGTTATTATACTCTTGTTAGGTATTCAGCATGAATGGTAGCATTATTGTAGTGCTGAATATACAGCTGCCTACCAACTAACTTTGTTATGTACTTAATTCGTATAATTTTTTTTTGTTTCGGTTCACTCTTCTTAACTCCTACTTTAGTCAGTGGAGATATGATTTTTGCTCAATTTGTACGTGACTATTAACATACTTTAGGAATACCTATAGTATACCTAACAAAAGCATGTATCCTGGCATGAATAACAATCGTATCACCATACAAATAGGCCCAATGGGCTTATATTCTTATATACTCATACTTAATCGAATAGTTGTGCTCGAATACTTATACTCAATCGAATACTTGTACTCATCCTCATACTCAATCTAATACTCATATCCAAAGTTTCATACTCAATCGAATACTCATATTCGAATATCCATACTAATTTTCAATCGAATACTCACACTCGAATACTTATACTCGAACTAATACTCATGCTCCAAAAATTAATCAAGATATTTCTTTCACCGAAAGCGCTACTGTCTACTTCTCTGACACCTTGTATTTGATTTACAGAGACACTAAATATACATTCATGTACATATGTATGTACATTAGGGTGTTCCTTAATATCACAACAGCGATTTTCTTCGGTCTCCCTACATCGGTAACAGCACGATCAAAAATACCACATATAAATTTCGGCCCCGATCGGAGATTAGTCGTGATTAGGGTGTCGCACAAGGGGTCAAACTTCAGTTAACCATATGGTACCCCTGTATAACATCCCTTAAGCGACGCCGATCAGGACCACAATTTATATTTACTTAGTATCCTCGAGTAAAATGCAATTTAATTTTTTTTTTGTCTTTATATGGCCATCTGAACTTTGATTCCTGTGCGACACCGCTCAAACTCCTCCAATAGGATAGGATCCAAAATTTGTATTTGGTATTGTTTACTAAAGATCAATCGATTTTGGGCATATATACAAAAAATTAAACTCAAATTTTTGAGTGCCCATAGAATTTTCTGAACTTTTTGCCTCTGTGCGATATCACTTAACCGTTTCCTATTGCGACAAACATTTTTTATCTGGTATCTTCGACTATATTAGCATCGACCTAGGGGGTGAAGTTGTGGAAATGCTATAAAATTCGTTTCCATACATTTGGGGACAACTCTAATGTACATACATATACAAAATATCCGTGAATTTTACGCCTTGTTGAACTCTTCCACTTCATACTTACCTACATCGTTAGATATACTTTCAAGCTACTCATTTGGTCTCTTGAATTGCTCAGCCGTTTCGCAAATGAAATCATTTTCATCTCGAATTTGATTGCTGTGAAACATATGAAGCAACGTACATACATAGTTAGTATCTATCCATTAGATCTAGCTACGTGCAAAAATCCATGCTTTGTAATAACTGTGTCTTCTGTAACACATTCCACACATACCACACATACTCGCGCAAACATATTTATTTGTTTTGTTCCATCATTCCGGAAATTGTTGCTTTTATCGCTGTCAACGATGCGGGTGTTATTTAATTGGCGCGTTTTGTGTCAGAAAACGTTTTTATCATCACCTCCCCGCACTCACCATTTCGTTCGTTCGTTAGCCTGCTTCCAACCAACATGATCTCCTTTCATTTTTTGTAGGTAGTCTTTTATCTTTCACTTATTTTTTTTTTTTTTTTTTTTTTTGTTTTTAATAAAGAATTGTTGGTCTGCAGCCGTGCGTCTCAATTCTGAAGCACTGCTGCGCTTCGCTGGAATCTTTAGTGTTAGAGAAATGCAGGATATTAGTTTGTGGTTGTCATAAATGCTCTTGGAATTCATTTGAAATGATTTTCTATTAAATTGTTGTATTGTATCTCAGCAGGAATGGCATGTGTCTTCGATTATGTTGTGGTCGAAACTCAGCTGGTTCTATTTGATCAGGAGTGAAGTGAGCTCTTATGAAATGTTATTGGATTTTAAGCTAAGTAATTTTGAGTTTCATATACCATATGCGAATGTAGGTTAAGAAGAGTATTGAGGCAGTAGGGTGGCATACAGATTCGAGGTCTTTCCTACTTAAAACCAGAAGAAGAAGTCCCTCACTTCGCCTTTCAACACGAGCCGACCATTGAATTAGGCGGTTATTAAGACAACCCCATTTTTAAGGTGGGATACATAGGCCGGGTCTCGAGATATGGGGTCAAAACCACTACCCGAATACCCCTCGAACAGATTTGACCGATATTAGTATCAAATGAAAGTTCTCGATGAGGACTTCAACAAAGTTGTTGTCGAGGAATTCAACATAGAATATTTTTTAGTTGAGATACTTGGGCCGGGTCTCGAGATATGTCGAGATAAATAATAAATAAAAGAACCACTACCCGGATACCCCTCGAATCGATTTGACCGATATTAGTATCAAATGAAAGGTCTTAATGAGGACTTCAACATATTTAAATTTTGCTTCACCGAGAAATAAGCCGATGGAGAATGCGCTAAATGTGGCTGCTTTCGCATTAGCCGGGTTTACAGTATGCAGATATTCATTGTACCAGTGTTAGAGAAAGCAGATTTCCCATCTGGACCACAAAGAGGGAGAGATAGAGAGAGAGAGGCCTTGACTATCAGAATAAGAAAAGCGATTCGAGGACACCTTTAGGGTGACTTACACAGTAAAAATTTTAGTTTAATTTTAATTCCATTTTGGTATTTATATATAACAATGCCAAAAAGCATAAAATTAAAACCATTCTTGTTTAAAAAAAAGAAGAGAATATTGAGAGACAGAAATTATTCTTGGTGTCAAATAAATACTTTTTTGGAATTAAATCAAAACCAAATTTTCATAATTTTTAGAATATTTCTGGTATTAAAAACAGTTGAAATGGTATAAGATCAATCCAAAATTGGAATAAATTCTATACTTTTATGGAATTAAATCAAAACCAAATTTTGTGTATTTTTATAATATTTTTGGTAATAAAAACAGTTTAAATGGTATAAGATCTATCCGAAAATTGGAATAAATTTTATACTTTTTTGGATTTGAAAATAAAATTTCCAGCGGATATACCGCAAATAACCCATTATATCAAAGATTAATGAGAAATTGAATAACGTTAACATAGTTTATTTACATAAAAATCCAAAACAGTAGTAGCAAACACTAAAGTACCTTATATATCGAGTCCTAATCCTCATAAAAGTGTATCCAACAAAAAGTAAATTTTACAGGACACAGTTTTTTTTAATTTGTTTTGCATACAGTTTGTATGCCGCCTTGAAACTTATTTAGTCTCTAATTTCGAAACTGCACATTTCACAGCTATGAAATTTTGGGAGTTGATGCACGTGATAATAAATTGTTGATTTCCATAAAAAAGCTGAAACCGATAATTTTGTTGGATACACTTTTATGGCGGTTAGGTCTCGATATATATGCATATTGTCACTTTTATACTAATATTTTGGAGATGTCCAGGGAAATTTCGGCATCGTCGCGGTTCTTGCAGTGATACCCTCAACTGCCTTATGACTGAAAAAATAAAGAAAAATTTATCCTCATGATATTTAATTAATCTCCTGCATTACTTACTTGATAGAATTATTCGATTCGGGTATTTGAGTAGATTTAATTACATACTCCTCCGGATTGCAGTTTTAGAAACATTTTGTTTGATTTTTTTTTTACTTTTTTCTGATAATTTTTTTTAATATTTTGTTTGGTTTTGATTTCAAACCAAAAATACTTTGATGGTAATATAATTGAGAAAGAGAAAGTTTTTTATACTTTTCAGGATTTGTTTTTAAACCATAAATGATAAAATTTTTTTAGAGAGGATTTTAATACTTTTTAAGAGTTTGTTTTGAAACTACTTTGGAATAAATAAAATTGTAAAACTTCTCATAGTTTAAAAATAAGACTTTTTGGCATTAAAATTCAAATTTAATTCCAAGAATGATTAAATTAAGTACCTAATGATATTAGAAATAAACTATAATTTTTTACTGTGTATATATGTATCTAAACGCGGCCTCTAGCAACCAACTGGAGACGGTGCTAAAATGGTGTGATAGGCTAAATCTAACTAAATCTTATTACGTAATTTGTTTCATTTAAAATAAGGTCTTATCGGCCACATCTTTAAGCTCTGAGGCAATTTCTTACTGCTAAATCAAGTTCCTTTCTTCGGTTAAATCAAGTTTTTCGTGGTATAAAATGTGATTAAATTTACGACAGAAACTGCTTGCAGATTTATTTCGCATAAAAATATATTATCTACTTAGACTTGTCATCAAATAATTTCCCTATGCAATCACTTTTGCGACATTTCGTGCTGATTTTCTGCATATTGCATTTGAGCATTTTCTTCCTCCCCTTTTTAAATTTTTTTTTTTGTGTAAAATAAGTTAAAACAGCTCAAAATCATTGACAATTTTTCTTGCCGCGAATTGTGTGGCACTTGCAGTT
Organism: Urophora cardui; assembly: GCA_960531455.1. Classification (NCBI taxonomy): domain Eukaryota; kingdom Metazoa; phylum Arthropoda; class Insecta; order Diptera; family Tephritidae; genus Urophora; species Urophora cardui. Next base: position 135,558,950 of record OY482673.1, on the reverse strand, counting down.
GATTGTAAATGCGGCGGCAGGCTGCGCTTCTCAGAGTTGCATTTCATACTTCTTCTTTTTATAAATACACTTAGAAAACACTGCGCGTGAGTTTAAACTTTATTTATGTAGTGTACTTTAATGCATGAACGGACAAACTAACAGAATTTGTAGAGCAAAAATAAAAAAAGAACAAAAAAAAAACAAAACGAAAACAAATGAAAAGCGTATTCAAATAAACACGCCATGCTGTGGTGGAGAAGAGAGCGAGAAAGCGAGCACGGTAAGTAGTTTGAGCAGAGTTGCCAACAAGTTAAAAGATATGCTTTGATAACATTGACAAAAGTATTTAAGCTTGACTTGCAGATATTGTAAAAAAAAACGGATAAAAAAATTTAAAAAAAGGAAAAAAAGATAAACAAAATAACAAATACAAGATCGTGTACATTCACCGCATTGCTCCTATTTGCTTTTCGCCTACTACTATTTTTATTTAGTTGATATTTTTTTTTTCAAGATTTTCGCAGCATGTGTGTATTTACGAGGTTTGACCATAAAGTACGGGAATACCTAATTTAAGTTTGGGCCCCCAAAGGCTGGATTTTGACTATGTCCATATTCTGTTACCAACTCAATTGTCGGGTCCACGGAAGGGTCAAAGCTTAAGGATGGCAGAACTGGGGCTGGTATATTTGGGTCGAACTTTAGTAAATCGATACCAATGGGAAACTACCCCACTATCTGTCAAGCTGAAATCCATGCAATAGAATTTTGTTGCAGAGAATGCATTCGAAGAGGATTATCCTCGAAAAGTATTATCATTCTGTCGGACAGCCAGGCAGCCTTAAAGGCCCTGCAAACCTACACGATAACATCCAAACTTGTGGACGAACGTCTGATGGTGCTAAACATCCTAGGAGTCAAAAACAGGATATTACTGGGATGGCTCCCTGGGCATGAACGCCACGATGGCAACGAAAAGGCCGACGGGCTTGCAAAACAGGGTGCAACGTCGGCATTCTATGGTCCAGAGCCCTTTGTGGGCTAATTAAGGCATACATTAGGAAGACCATACGCGAATGGGAAAATAAACAGTTCAGGCAGCATTGGGCGAATGTTTACGAACAAAGACAGGCCAAATTGTTTATAATTCCATCAGAACGGGCATCTCATAGACTCGTTAACTTAAGAAGGGAGGACATACGTATCTTAACTGGATACTATACGGGACACTGCTTTCTCCGATATCACCTAAAATTGAAAATTGGTCTAGCGGAAACACATACGAGTATATGTCGATTTTGTGAACTGGATGACGAAACACCGGTTCACATCCTATGCGAGTGTACTGCGCTCGCAAGGAAAATGCTATCATACCTAGAAAGTGTGACCCTGCATTCATTTGAAATTTGGAACAAAAAGCCTGAGGAGGTGCTTAAATTTATCAAAGGCATCCATATACACTAGGCTATGAGGCAGAGCACTATAGATCTCATTGGAGGTGGCGGTGCAGTATTGCCCTATGATAATAATAATAATGTCGCTCATTGCAGTAACTTTCGATCAAAACTCGTACGTACTTAACACATGCAAACTCGCCAAGCAATCACATTTCACAGCACTTTTGACAGTCGACTAATGTAAGTTTTCGTATTGGCGACAAAGTTTTTCGGGTTTTTATTTAAACGAAATAAGAAAACTTTTTTAAACACGCTGCAGTAGCAAATTGAAGAGTTTGAAGAAATAAAATTAAAATTCTTAGAGTGTGCTTTAATTTAAGTGTAGTGGAGTTGTGTGCTTGTATGGAGTGTAATTTTTTTCTGTTTTTTTTAACTTCATTGCACTTCCCATACAACTACCTAGTTATATAGAAACCGTCTTGAAAATGCTTTTAAGGCTATTCATAACTCTCCCCATTCACAGTACATACCTTAGTACTTCTAATACCCCTCATATACTTATACTTTGTTTACGTAACGCATAGGTTCTAACTGTCATTCTATCCCGCCTACCTTTGGCAATTTATGAGCACATCATTTGGCTTTGACAATGAATTATTTCTAGCAGAAAAATTACCCTTTTTACAACACACCAACTCAACCATCAACATTGCAATGACAGACACAATATGGCAGTGATATTCAGTAGCCGCCCTGAAGTGGTCGCATATGTATTAACTTGCCTAGCAAAGGAGAAGTGTCTAGTAAACTAAATAAGGCACCTTTCGAGTACACCGAGTGTATGTAAATTTTCATGAACAGCTGTGAAAAGTATTAAACGTAGTGATGGGCAAGTCCGAGATGTTTAATTTTTTGTCTTGATTGTTGAAACATCACGAATGGTTTCGGTGATATTCATTCGTATTCAAGTCCAGTAGCGAATAGCCGTCCATCGATACAAGATATCGATCGCATCACTAATTGCAATAACCCCCAACTTAGAAGAATTGTAAAAACATCTCGATTATGTAGTCGAGGTGCGAGTCAATCAATTTCTGACTCGACAATCATTTTGAAACAATGGCGATTCTCTCTTGTAAAAGTTAATGTGACTCCTCTTTGTAAACTACTTATTATAGTGCTTATATGTATATCACTTGTCCAACACTAACACTTAGTGTCAATGGTATGAAGTATCGCTATTAGTTATGATATTACTGAACAATATTGCTCAAGTCATTTACTTTATTTATGTCCATGTATGTCTCGTTTATTTTTATACAAGGTGACTAAGTGAAAGTCGTCGCCTGGTATTTTTTCGCCAAAACGAAAATAAAAGTTTTGCTCTAAATATGTATATAAATACTCTTTTTTTCCCAAACTCCAAAATAATCACAACCTTTGCCCTTTTGAGCAATCCCCGAGGATTATTTAATCAAACTCTCGACAACCGGAAGCCTAAAAAAAATTAAAGGGCTAAATCCTATACTGGTCACTTTTTGACAGTGGAGAGAATAAAAACATTTAAAATTCTAAGACGATCATAAAAGTAATCTCTTTTTCAAGTCTCACCTTTGATGAATAATGTGGCAGAAGGTTAGCATACGATACTCCAGCAATATGGTATTTTCATTATCCGATATATTTTTCCTTCATTATAAATTCGAAATCCAAGCCATTCTCGAAGGTACATAAGTTTTAAGGGATTGTCTGAAATGGTATTAATTTTATCTTAATATATTGTTCTTATTATCTTCGATCCCATTGTTCGATTGTGTGCTGGCAGTTACAAGTTCATTCTCAGCTCGAATCGAAGGTAATTCTTGAACGTTCAACAGAATGTTTCAATGTAAGGTAACCTCCATAGCTCGGGACATTGCGGACACAGTGGTAATAATTTTTAACTCGGTGGCTGTTTCAGGCCAAGGATATATACAAGTACATATTTTGTTAACCCAGTAGCCAGTTTCTCCTTTTCATTCAGAGAATGCGTATGTAAGATAACTTTTTCGTTACCCTGTAAGTTTGTATACAAAGTTTATGCACGCCTCTGTTGCAAAAGTTTGTGGTGACTACATCAGCGAAATTTGTGCATTCGCCTGCTTCTTTTATAACCACAAGGATTTTGTTTATAAACTTATTTACAGCATTAATTTTGGTGAAGTCATTTTAAAACTGCAATCTCATAAACAAAATTTGCGCAGCTGATTGGTACTTAAAAAGGATTTTTGCGCATATCATATTTTGGTAGTGATATGTTTGGAGGAAGAAAAAAATATGAGAGGATAAATGCAAAGTTGTTAAAGGATTATATGAGCGAAGGCCACAAATATTAATATGAATAGATAGGCTTAAGGTTGAGTTTTAAAAGGTTTCGAGTATTTGAGTAGCAAACGAGCTTCAAACAAACATCGAGCTACACGATTTTCTGGATACCCGGTATCTAGAGCTCTAATACCGAGTACTAAAAAATAACTCTTTTAAAATATTTAAACAAATTACAATACAATGGCCTGCACATACATATAAAGGGCATATTATCAAGTAAAACATTTAACTAGTAGAATGGTTGAGCCATGTGTTTGTTCTACTTAATTTTTATCACTCACCGATAGCCATAGCCATAACAATTTAGACAGCTAACATAACTGGCAAAAGCAATTAGCCATTCAAGCGTTACATTGATATGGCCAAAAAAAAAGCATTTAACCAAAAGGCAGATGCAAATGCTTGTATGCGTGAACGTACATGCACACTCATGCTTAGAAAAAATTATAGTTAGTTGTATCTAATAGATACTGGCAACTAAACTGCTAGTCAGCGACACTCAGCGTCCATGGAGTACCTATGCATTTAGGTACATAAGCACTTGAGCCCGCATTACGGTACACAGGTCAAGCGTTAAACGTAAATTTGATTGGCCATATTTTTACATACTCAATAGTACATACTTGCTTATGAGCAGATGATACAATTTACTTAGCATGAGTTTATAAACTACACGTTAGTATTAGAACTTTGTAAGTACTCGCTGGCATTTGACAGCTAAGCATTTGCTGCAGTTGTTAATCACCTCGCCGCGAACGCCGCTTCACCACTCTTCCACTTGCCTTTAGTTGCTGCCGCTTTGGCCCAGTTCATCGTGGTCAAATATCTCCTATTGCTTTCCCATTAAAGCGAAAAATGAGAGAGAGAGTTGGAGAGCACACAATTTTGACCGAGATCTGGCGCTGACACCGAATCAAAGTGCAGCCAATCTCTCACAGAGAATAAAAATCGTAAAATGAGAGAATTTGATTTTGATCTGAGCATAAACTGGGCCTTTTCCGCTTTAAGTCATGTCATTGATTGCCAATTGTGAAGCAGCCGCCAGTCATGCATACATCTACTGCAGAGCGGAAGAGGTGGGAGCGGAAGATAAAGAGCTAAAATCATTAGGGGTATTCGCTATCCCTAGCAAGATAGCACGGATTGCAAATATCCTAGACCAAAATATGCTACACATCGAGAGCACCCCATTGCACAGTCGTAGGAAATTTTAAGAAGCAGCTTTTCTTTTTAGCCAAAGGGACGCGTTCATCACTCACTTTTTAATAAATAAATCATTTTATTTTAGTAAATTTAATAAATACACATAAAAAATAACATTTTAAGCAAAATTCGAATGATCAAATTGAAATTGAAATTAGCAATTGGCAAATGTCAGCTGACGCAGGGTCGCAATTAATTTCCTACACTTCATAGCAAATAAATATACATAGGTTTTGGTGTAGCATATTTTTGAGGTCTAGCATATTTTTGTGCGCGTGTATTTTGTTGTTGTGCGTTGTAAAACTTTGCAATCCGTGCAATCCGTGCTACGTGCTAGGGTATGCTATGGATAGCGAATACCCCTATTGTTTATATTTAAATTGTTATTAAGGTTGAAGCGGAAACTTGTGTGTGTGGCAGACAGCCGGATGGACGGGCAGGGCAGGCAGGCAACCTGTCACTGTCAATGTATCGCCATATTAATCGCGTTAATGATGAAACTGAATCAGCATTTTAATCGAGCGAATGGGCTAAGCTGGCAACGTATGTGCCAACATACATACCTACCAAAAAATCTAAGCCTTATTTAATAATTAAAACAGCAGATTCAAAGGCTTACGAAATAAGGCCTGAAAATTATAAGCTTAGCAAATTTGTATGGCGCAAGGCTTAAAATAAGGCTGATTTTCCTGTGTTGATGTCATCAGGCCATAAGGAATACTCTCTCTCTGAGAGCACACGTTATTCCAAAGGCTTATCCGCCATGCGAAATAAGGCCTAGATAAGTACTAGAAGGTTAGGAGCAGACAGAGTGAGTGTATAACAGAAGCAGCGCTGCCAGATTACTCCTTTTTTAGAACTGATTTGTCAACAATAAGCATAACTTATTTGCAGGGTATTCACGCACAAACATGCACAGAACATGCACAGAGACACAAACAAGTATGTGTCCATAGTAAAATTTATTGAATGATATGCATAGATGAGCAAAAATAGAGATTTGCTGACTAGCATAGAAAAGTTGGACAGGATATTGGCTGGGCGATGTGGTGGATTGGCGATGGCAAGTGGGAGGGAAAATGAAAAGAAGGGAGGAGGGGGAGCGATGCCTTGGAGTTAACTAGAATAACTAAATTAGTAAACTGCCGATGCGGCTAAAGAAAGTTTCGGTGAGTAATTGATGAAACCACATAAATTTAGTGCCATTCATGGCATAAAAAATGAGGAATGAAAAAAAGCAGCGTAACTTTAGAAACTATATAGAATGAAGAAAAAAAGAGCTTACATATAACTAAACTTATATACATATAACCCCAATCATGGGTACCTTGAGTGGGATGGATACGCACAGGAGTTAAGCCTCCTGAATCCGTCGTTAGGCGAGATGTTGAACTTAGGCTTTTGCAGACCACCACCGGCACCATATGTCTGGCTATTTCAAGGTCCAGCGCGTTCAATAAGGAACATGGCTAAAGGCTTGCGGGTGCAAGATCAACTAAGGATAACAACTTGACCACAACGAACGTAGAGACCAGTTCTGAAACCACCGATGGTAGCTTGTTAGTAGTATGGGGGGCTCGGTACGCTAACAGCTAGCTAGACACTGACAGGGTAAAGGATTTCAATGCTTTCTCCTCGTAAAAAGAACATACACGTAACTGAGACCACTGAGGCATTACTCACTATTAGCGAGAGTCGCAAACTACTCATTCTCTCACACCGCTCGCCATAGCGCATATAGAAATAGTTAGCCTACCATACCCTCAAAAAACTTCTAAATGTCACATAACACTTTTGAAAGCAAAAAAGGAGACATTTTCATGTTCTGGTAAAATTTCACGGAATTCAATTCGCCACTCGTTACTGCTTAACTAATTTCAAGAATATGCAACTTTCCGCTTTCATCATTTTCAACTTTAACTTAAAATTCCGTAGGCAAATGACACTTTGACAATGATAACTTCACCAAAGAAAACAAAAAAAAAAAAAAAAAAAAAAAGAAACCAAAACAAAAACTAAAACCACGCTAAGAAAAAGCAATAGGCTGACGAGAAGACAAATAAGCGAGTAAGTAAAGTAAAAGAAATTTCGGCAACTTCAAAATTGGAAGCTGTACGAGCAGACTGCGCTTGGTTGGCTCACATGGAGCACCATCAACATGGAGTACTGCTGCAGCTGCGATTCCAACAATTCTGTCAAAATTAGTCAACTAACCACCCTTGCACCCACCACAGCCGCCAACGAGTAGTAACTAGAAATAATAGTTAGTTGAGTACGAAACGAAACGAATAATGATGACGATTTCGCGCTGATTTGAATGGTGATTAAAATGCAAGAAAATTTTCGTATGCAACAGCAGGCGCATCAGGCCGTCACGGTAGGCGTGAACCCGGCCGACTTGTGTCGCATGTGATGTGTTTCCGCAACAATAACTGCTGTGAATTGTTAAACTGAAGAAATAAGTTTTCTTAGACTTTTCACTTACTTCTGCTTGCCTTGCTTGTGGTTAGTCATGCTGTCGAGCAAAGTTTTTTTTCGTCCGTTACTTTTCGGTTGGTTTGCAGTTTTTGTCAAAAAAAAATGAGCAGGATGTGTAAACGGAATTGAGCGGCAAAATTAAGAGACGTAAACAACAAAAAAAGTTTAATAGAAATAGAGTAAGAACTGCATCTGTCTTGTCCGCCAAGGCAAGACGAAGAGAAAAAACACAAAAATTTTAAAGAAAAATGTTTGTGTGCATGCTTGACTGGGAATAATAAAGTGGTGAGAAATATAATAAAGACATTGCCAGCTTTAGTTTAATTTTTTTAATTGAAATTTTGTACTTCAATATGACCACTCATTATTCAGGCAGAACTTGCGTTGCTTAAAACATGCTGCCACATCTGGAATTATTGTTTTCTTTTTTGGGGTTTGCTTGTAATTTTTTTTGTTTTTTTTTTTTTTTTTGTAAATGAATATAAAATTTCTGTTGGTTTCCAAAACATACTAGGAACTCGTTTTTTTTGGGTTGAAAAGTTAGGAAAGTAAAGAGAGAGAAAAAAACCTGAGGAAATGCTTAATTTTTGAAAACAACAAAACTCGTTAGGCTTCCGGGACACCGGAAATGTGGGTCCTATACAACACAGAGCAGTAGCAAACACAGAATAAAGCCGAACTAGTACCCTTTGCGACGTTTCCAACGCAATAAATATTACAATATCCTGATCGCTGGAAATTTTTTTCTTAGGGATGCCACCTTTCCTAAAACTATCGATTAGATAAATTAATAAAATTAAAGTTTTTAGCATATCGTCCACTCTTTGCTAAAGATATAGTAACTCTTATTGCAAAACAAAATTTTTTTCGAGGGTTACCACCTGTCTGAATTTTTTTAGCTTAATAAAATTTGTAAAATTTAATTAAATATCACAATATGTGTATAAAGTTAAAGGTGCTTAAGAAGGGGGATCGCCGGAAATATTTTTGTTAGAGGTTGCCACCTTTTTGAAAAATTTTTATAAGCTAAATTAATAAAATAAAAGTGTTATCGCGCAATTTTTCCCAAAAATATAGGAACTCTCATTGCAAAATAAAAAATTTCTTTGAGGGTTGCCATCTGTCTGAAATTTTTTAGCTCAATAAAATTTGTAAAAATCAGTTAAACATCACAATGTGAGTATCAAATTAAAAAAAATTTAGGAAGTGTTCGCCGGAAATATTTTTGTTAGAGGTTGCCACCTTTTTGAAAAATTTATATAAGCTAAATTAATAAAATAAAAGTGTTATAGAATATGGTTTATTTTTTTGTTTAACGAAGGAACTCTTATTGCGAAACAATTTTTTTTAGAGTTGCCAGCTTTCTGAATTTTTTTCTTCAACAAATCTTTTAAAAAATCCATTAAATATCACAATATGAATATCAAATTAAAGAGCTAAAGAAGGCTGATCGCTGGAAATATTTGTTTAGTGTTGCCACTTTCTAAAAATAAATTAGATGAGATAAATATGTAATAAAATAAAAGTATTTTATGGTCATTTTTTTTCGAAACATCGAAGGAACTTTCATTGCAAAAAAATTTGTTTGAGGGCTGCCATCGTTCTGATTTTTTTTTTTTTTTCAACAAACCTTTTAACAAATCAATTAAATTTCACAATATGGATATCAAATTAAAGAGCTTAAGAAGGCTGATCGCTGGAAATATTTTTTAGGGTTGCCACTTTCACAAAAAAAATTAGTTGAGATAAATATGTAATAAAATAAAAGTATTATATGGTAAATTTTTTTCGAAAAAACGAAACTCTCATTGCAAACAAAATTTGTTTGAGGGTTGCCACCTTTCTCAGATTTGTTAGCTCAATGAAATTTGAAAAAATATCACAATGTGGGCATCAATTTAAAGGAGCTTAAGAAGGCTGGTTGATGGAAATATTTTTGTTAGAGGTTGCCACCTTTTTGAAAATTTTTAACTAAATTTACTTGATCATAAAATGCGAGGATTACGAAAAGATGCTCGTAGAAGGAGATACAAAGTATCGCTGTTCATTCCAATGCCTAAAATAGGAAGTCGGCCACAGTAAATCGTAGTAGGGTATAGCTAGTATATATTAAACGTTTCCAAATTTATAATTAATGACCTTTTTATATAATTTGTACCCCCCTCTCTTGAGTTACAGCTGCCACTTTGGAGCGCCTGATGATTTTAGCGTTGTTATAAGGTTTCTTTAGCTCTCGAGCGCATGTTTTGAAAAGCTTATTTTTGCTCGTCTATGTAAAAAGTTAGACATTCTTCAAAAGTTAGGTTAGCTTGACTAAAGTCTAGAACGTTTCTCATATAGACCACCAAATACATTTTATCGCTTTTCGCAAGGAATTGGAGGCATTTAATTACATATCGCACCCTAAATCAAAAAGAGGCACAACTCAAAATTTTTCGAAATCGAGTTTTTTTTATAAACGGGTATACGGAACATATCTCTAGCGATTGCCAAAAAAAAAAAAACTTTTGAATAACTGTCTCTTTCGACCGAAAAATAACCATTATACCTGGCCCTTTGCCATACGATTGCTTGTAATGAAAAAAGTTTTCGGCTCTCCTGAAAATTTTTGAATTTTGAGTTGTGCGACTTTTTGATTTAGGGTGCGATATGTGTGTATATGTGGATTTCAATTTTTTTTCAGTTTAATTATTTTGTGTAAGCCGCGGTGCTTTCTATGTATTTTTTAATCGCTTTGCCACCACTTAATATCATTCAATTTGTATAAAATAGTTTGCTTTTATTAGCATTAACTTTCAACCATACATTCTAACTAGTGTGGTTAGCTTACTACTGCAATTAAATCTATTTATTCTAACTAATTTCCCTCATCTAACATGAAAAAAAAGAAATCTCAGTTAATCTCCACTCCACATAATCCACACAATGTGCACTAATATATATCTCCGCTCTCCCCTCTCCACTGCTCACTTACCTTTACGCCGTTAATTTTATGCCGCATATTTGCGTCTAATTGCGTTTGCAAAGCCAACAAAACCAACGAAGCGTGTGTGTTATATTGCATTGGTGATGAGTTAGTCCACTCGTTGGCTACCCATGCTGTGTGTGCTGCATTTAGTTCATCCATGCTTCCATGTTGCGCGCAACTCTGCGAGGGCTGCAGCGTTGCGCATAATCAGTGCTGCTGTAATTGGCCAATCAATTTTGTCATTGTTCGCATTTATTATGCTCATGGCGGTGATTATTTTCAGTAGAGCAAAAGAGTGTTGCTGCCAACAAAACCAACCAGCCAACCAACCAACTAACCAATACAGGCGTGCAATATATAATTGTTAAATGGTAGGTAGGCATATATATACATATTTACATACTTACATACTCTTATAAATGGTATTCATTTTGTATACCTTCACACCAACAGTCCTACAGTGCACAGTAGTACATAAATTTATGTCAACGCAATTTAACACTGGAAATTGTGATTTTTCGTAACGAGTGAGATTTTTTATTATATTTTTTCATCTTTTCTTTTTTTTTTTGTATATACATATGTGCGCTTATTTTTTCGGCCAACAGGCACATTTTTAACGCCTCAATGCTGACCAATTTGACTGCCAAATATGTCTTCTGTACTGTGCGCAGCGGATAGAGGCCAAGTATGGGAGAGCTTTTTATAAAATTAAATCGCTTGGAAGTGCAATGTTGGCAGCAATTTTTGTTGAATGGCGTTGCGCATTTATCAGTGAATTTACTTAATATCGCAATTAGTAAAAATATTTTCTTTTTAGGTGATTGTTTTGTTATTTCTTTTCTTTGAATATTTTTTGATAGCATTCACTCTTCCAATCAGCATTAACTAACCCTCGAGTCACATGCCGAATCATGCTAAGTTCCATACAAAATTTTGAGCGCGAACTTTAACTCATTGTGAATTATCTCGCGATTTACGCTGAAATTCCGTCTCTGGCAATGATGAATACGGAAGAAGAAGAAGTATTCACGAACCATTTTTCTAGTTACTTTTGAGCGCCAATTACGTGCCGTGTAGACATTTTTTGCATAGCTTAGAAATAGGCAAAACTAAATTTTTTCAATTGGAAATTTACGCCACGCCCTAATATGTGTGGTGTTAAAAATATGCAGAAATAATAATAATACTCAATTGCCGCAAATTATAATAATTACGATCAGTTGGTAGTTTTATTATTATTTTCTATCAACACATGAAAAAAGGTAATAGTTAAAAAGCGTAAAATGCGCTTCAATAAAAAACTGATTGCCAGTGATGAAACTTAAGTGTTTTTAATGGGTAAATTGCGAAAAATTTTCATGCGATTACAGTGATGTAATGGTTTGAATAAATCCGTGGTAAAAAAAAAAATTTCACATTGCAAGAACTCGCTTGAAGTTAAACGACCTTATCAAACACATTAAAGTTACTCTCAAAGAACAAGTGGTTGTTCAAAAACCACAACTGGATAAGAACCTTAGAGAAAATGCTAACAGCCAACCAATTCAGAGAAAACACCCATAGAGTAGAGTCGGGAAACTATCGATGGCACTATCGTTGTTATCGGTATTTTATTTTTTGAACCCTATCGAAGACTATCGATTGCCTTTTCAAAACTATCAAAAACTATCGATAGTAATGTGTACTATTGATAGTTTTGCAACTTTTACATCCCCAAATTGCACATTACTATTTCAGATTCTTTTAAGGTTTTATATTCGTCTATGTACAAAATAATAAAAATTACATTATAGAAGGTTTTGAAGATTTTTGTTCTTTCGACTTCAAACTTTCACTTCCTTGTTCTAAAATATACTGGACTGAATGTATAAGATTGAGATTTTGAGGTTTTCTTGAAATCTTAAATTGTCGGCGATAGTTCTATCGATAGTACTATCGCTGGATTATTTTTTTGAAGACTATCGAAGACTATCAATAGTTTTTATAAAACTATCAAAAACTATCGATGGTGGCATCATCGATATTTTCCCACCTCTACCATAGAGTCACAATATCATCGAACCGCTAACCCATCAACGCAAATTTGACAAAATAAGCCATTGGTCGGCGAAATTGTGAGAGATATTGTGTTTGAGACTGCAGAGAGAGAGAGTTCTATATTGGTTCGCATGTACGTGTGAATCGAGAGGACGTGATTGTGGTATGGCGCGCCGATGGCTGAGATAAACCGATTTTATAACTACATAGTTGGTCTTAGTCGACGAATACAGAAGGAATTATAAGTTGACACAACTATCCTTAAATATTAGAAATTCCGAAGCGTATCTAAACTTCGACAATGAATGTTGAAAAGATTGTTATTCAGTTTGAGAACTCGGTCAGTATGCAACAAAACGGCGCCTTCGTTCTGCAACACATTTTATCTTCGTATAAATTCGAAAGCCTGTCCGGCGGACAGTCAGTTTTCAAAATGACGTTCCCGTGGTATACATGTTATGACTCCGGAAATAATAACGATAAAATGAAAATAAAAAAAAAAATTAAATTATTGAAATTTATAGAGACATACATACATACATTCTGGGAATATATAAATTAGCATTGAATTGAACTCCAGCTTTGTACCATCTCAAAGGATAATGAATGTCACGGCATCCCGTAATATACCTGTATTTTTGACTTTTTTTACGGAACTTTTTCGCGAAAGGGTTAGCCGTAGACCTATTATAAAAACTTCAGAATTCTAAGTTTAAGTTCGTTTTCGAACCAACCAAATAAATTAACCGAGATGAAACAATTTTATCTAATATCAAAATCATAATCCCATCAAAATTTTTCGAAAAAAGAATGCACTTTTTCAACCTAAAAAACTTTACCCTTCAAGTATTATGAAAACGTAGATAATCTTTGTCACGACTAAATAACAAATGAGTTATTTTACAAACTTTCCCAATTTAAAAAGGAAAAAATGCAATTTCATTGTCATACGTCAAGTTTTTCGCCATCTTTTATATTCGCTTTGTCACAAACTTGCTTATAACTCGTTTTCTTAAACCCTCTTTTTTGTTACACAGAATTTTAATTCTTATTTGCATTTGTTCTCTGTAATAATTTTATTCCTTTTGTCTCAACAAACACGTCTCAATAATAAATTAAACTGAGATTTGCTTCAAAAAACTCACTTGCAAAAAACTTTAATGCAAATGTCGATTGTTGATGGTCGCGCCATAAATTGGCATAAAGTTGCTTATGCGACACAAGCGAGACGTGCCACATGCCACATGCCACCGCCTATCACCGTTTACCACTTATCTACCCGCCACCCTAGTACTTAATCAATGCAATTGCTGTAACTTTCAAGCAATTTGCGGTTTTTTTTCGCATGATCTTCGCGCGATTTATTTGCGGTAATTTTGCTGGTAATTTCTTTTCTGTTTTCTTTTTTTTCGTTTTCAGCTTTTTGTATTTATGCTCTCTTTATGTTGTGTCATATAGCTGGGCTAACAATTCACAATTCTTTATTAACTGCTGTTTAAGCTGTTGTAGACGCGCACACTGAGAGAAATGTTTGTGTGGAAAATGAAACTGTACTCACACCGAAAAACGATAATCGCTAAGTTATTCGACAATTTTGTATCAGTGCCAAAAAAAGATTTGGTAAGACTTTCTTAAGGAAAGTGAACAATTATTTAACTTATTTATGAACGATAGACACTAAACTTTTCTCATTTGTAGTTTTCGCTGTTTAGTTTTGACTTCGGTTTCTTAGATTTCGACTTGACGTCGATTTTCGGTTTTCTTTTTTTAAGCCCGCTGCTTTTTTTTAACTTCGGAATTTCGTTTTTTTCTTTTACTTTGGATTTTAGGTATTCGGTTTTTTACATCTGGTTTTAATCTTTAGGATTTGGTTTTTTTTTTTTTTTACTGTGGTAGTTTGTTTTTATGTTGGTTTTTGGTATTCGGTTTTTTTACTACGGGTTTTGATCTTTTTGATTTCCTTAGATATTTTTACCTCAGTTTTTTGTTTTTTTTTTTGTTTTTTTTTTTCAAATTGATACTTTTTATCTCGGTTTTCGTTATTCGGTTTTTGATTACCGTTCTATTTACTTCGGATGTCGTTTCTCGTTCTTTTCAATTTAATTTTTTTTACTTCGGTGCTTTTTTTATTACTTTGGATTTCGACATTCGTTTTTTTTTTACATCGGATTTCGGTCTGTGGGTATTACATTTTTCTTACTTCGGTTTTTGACTTCGGTTTTCGGTCTTTTGGATTTCATTGTTTTGACTTCGCTGTTTTATTTTTTTACTTCGGTATTTAAATTTTTTTTACTTTGGATTTGGGCGTTCGGATTTTTTTTTAATCGGTTTTCGGATTTGTTATAAATTGGATTCCGGTTTTTTTGACTTCGGTTTTTGATCCTTTGAATGTCATTGTTTTTACTTGGGTTTTTTTTGTTTTTCTTTTTTGTGTTCGTTTTTGTTTTTGTTTGAGATGGATTTCGGTTTTTTTTACTTCGGTTTTCGGTGGTTTGGATTTCATTGTTTTGATTTCGCTGTTTTGTTTTTTTTTTCCTTCGGTATTTAATTTTTTTACTTTGGATTTCGGCATTCGGTTTCTTTAAATCGGTTTTCGGTTTTGCTTTAAATTTGATAACGGGTTTCTTGACTTCAGTTTTTGGTCTTTTGGATTTCATTATTTTTACTTCCTTTTTTAAATATCAAAATTTTTAGTTTTTTACTTTGTTTTTACTTTGAGTTTCGGGTTTCGGTCCTTTGGATTTCTGTTTTGACTTCGGTTGTCGATCTTTTGGATTAAACTTGTTTTGACCTTTATGTTTCGCCCTTTTTTATTTTATTTGGATTTCGGCATTCGGGTTTTTATATCGGTTTTCCTTTTTTTTTGCATTGTTTTCGGTTTCTTAGATTTCTATTATCACTCTTGTGGATTTCGTTTTAAAATGGCTATTAACGATTGAAAATGGAGACTCAACTAATTAGAGAAAATTTCAGAAATAAAATACTTAATATGGGATAGTGATAGTAATATCTGTATTTCAAAATGATTTTGGGACAAAATTCTGGCAAAAACTAAAAAAAATTCTGCGCGACTTAATAATTTCGAGTCAAAATTCTGTATACCAAAATTCTGGATGGACATAATGATGAAGGGTCATAATCCTGGAAAGTAAAATTCTGGTTTCCAAATAATTTTGTACAAAAATGCTGGTTGTTTTTATTGTTGAAAATAAGGCACTCGTATTCTGATTTTTAAGAAACAAATGTGTAATTCGATTTCTGATTGTGTATATATATTTCCGATTTTGTATATATTTGGAATGAAAAATTGCTGAAGGGTGTACTACGTAGAAGGACATCACCGTGGCGGTAGCCACGGTTAGGGCACACGTCCGGACGGATGGCGTAGCCCAGGGTTATTTTTTATAAGCGCGGCCGAAGGCCACCAACGCAGAAAAGTGTTCTGCGCAAAAGCACTGTGGACCGGGCCATTGATATTACTCCGGAAAGAATTCCTTCCCAAAAGTGGGGTTAAGGACGGCATTTTTTGCAACTTTAAATGCCTATATTTCGGAAACTATAGGCCTCCGAACTGTACCGACTTAAGATATAGGATCGGGGCGCCCCACAGTGCTTCGTCCCATAGGCAAAATTGAGATAAAATAAACTGCGTAATTTATTCAAGTAATATATATTTTTGTGAAGCTAACATATCACCTGAAATAAATATATAAGTAGAATTTATAATCTCATGCTTTTGTTGCCAATAGAGGTCGCTAAAGTCAGTACAATTTCGAGGCAAAACTGTTTTAAGGTAATACGATTTTTAATGTGTTACAAAAAAAAATTGCCAAAAATTCATTTTAAATCGGATAACTCTGAAACTTGCCACATTTGCTTACCATTATATGCCCTAATAGCTGAAATAACTTTTGATAAATGATTCATTTCAGAAAGGTGACTAGTTCCATCGAAACATTTGCGACTTTTTTATTGGAGTTCAAAAAATTACTAAAGTTTGATAGAGTCAAACAAAAAAATAAAAAAGAACGACTATTTTTTTATTAGCGAATTTGGTTAACTTTGAAGTGTTCTAGTAAAATCTGTAAGAAAATTGCATTGTTTTTTGCCGGAAATGTAGAAATTGTACGATTTTGTAAAGCCATATTTTTAAAATTTTAAAAAATTTTGCAGAACCTTATATATATGGTATGGAAAAAATTTAGCAAAATTAATGTATGTAGTTATATTTTCTCTCATGCTATAGGAAATTAGCCTAATTATGCTAAACTATACAGTTTTTATTAATATGTGACAAATACTAACAAAAAACATACATGTAATACTAACTTTTTTAGGTGAGACACATAAAATTTTACAAAGTTTGACAAAATTTGCAAAAAAAACAAGAAAAAACGACTATTTTTTTATTTTAATTTTCGATTCTATGCTAGGAGGTCTTGCTACCAAAAAAGAAAAAGTTTCAAAAATTATGCCGGAAATCGCTAATTTAGTACTTTATTTAACATCCCAAAAATTTTATTTTTACATGGAAAAATTTTATAATAAAAAAGTATTTCTGTGTTAACTCTAATAATATTGCGCTTTTTAAAGTTACAATTTGATATGTGCCAAAATCATATTGATATTTTGCAATAGAATAGTGCATTAAACTATAACAACCAACATATTTTCTGAACAAATTTAAAAGTAATTTTCTTTAGAACCATTTTTTGCAATAACTAACGGGAGTAGTCCATCCTTGATTTTAAAAGGATAATTATATATGTTATAGTAAGTTTTTAATGCATTGTGATTACATGTTAATCCAAAAATTACTTTTTGTAAAAAAGGATATATGGGAGGTAGTCATGTCCTTGCACTGAAAAGGACGAAACTTCTCACCTAGTTTAAAAACATAATTCTATAAACATCCACCAAAATTCATTTCATTCTGTTTGAAATTGAAGTTGAAATCACAATTTTAAAATTAAGGATATATGGGAGGTACTTATATCCTTTCACATAAAAGAACGAAAGTTATAACCTAGTTTAAAAGCATAATTCTATCAAGATATGCCAAATTTGATGTCATTCTGTTTGAAATTGAAGTTGAAATCACAACTTTAAAATCAAGGACATATGGGAGGTAGTCATGTCCTTGCATCGATTTGGCCAAAACTTCGTTTTTTTCTTATCTCTATTATTTTATGAGTGTACACAAAATTTCATCGTTCTGTGATTACTCCCCTAATTTTGCCGATTCACTATATTAAGACGAAGCACTGTGCGCCCCCCCTGTAAAATCGGCCCGGCGCGGTTAACTTACTAAACAGCTGATTATTGAATTTTGTCTACTGTAATTATCCCTTTTAAAGAGTGTTGACTTCTGTAAAATAAATCCTTATTATCGAACTATGTTGCCAACAACATTTTGACAGGCAAATGCATTTTTGTTGACATAAAAGTGGGCGACATGAAACAATAATGGATTTTTTACATGAAATAGAGTGACATGCGATAGTTATCAAAAATATGGCTTCATGTCTCATTTTCGGGAAAAAATTTATGACGTTAACGTTCCATTATATTGAGATTTAATGGCCCGCGGGCGTTATTTCCACGGGCGTTATTTCACTGCACCGTGTAATTCAAATACAATTTCCGATTTTTCAATACATCATTTTGAAAAACAGAATTTTGACTTTATAGAATTTTTGTATAGAGAATTATGAAAAACAGAATTTTGAAAACGGCATTTTGACATACAGTATTTTGTAACACAGAATTTTGAATCCAGAATTTTGGAAACAGAATTTTAAATGCAGAATTTTGTCTCATAATCATTTTCTGGCCAACCCACTTAATATCTGTGGTCACAAGCAATAACCGCTTAAGTCAACTTAGGAAGATTTCGAGTTATATATACCACGTTATTCTCCTTTTAAAACACTATATTTCTGTAAAACCCCCATGCTTATAACTTGATTCAACCAAAAGATATAAATAAAAATATTTAGGCTTAACTTACAATAGAGGTATATTAAACTTGCTATAACAGCCAAAGTAGACGTATATACTTAATCAAATTTCTTCATGACATTTTGTTTTATTTATAAAATTTGATCGCAACATTGTGGATGGCTCACTGATTTTGCGTCCATAGTTTTTAATCGACTTTTATGATTTTTTAAGAAACGCCATCGAATATAAAAATCAATTTATCTCGATATCGTTTTTTAAGACTTAAGCGATTATTGCAAATTGCTACAGATATATTCGCTTAAAATAATCGCTATTAAATTTTTTCACAGTGTATGCTACTGCAATTTCACTGCAGGAAAAAACTAATTTTTTTTTTTTGCATTTTCTTTGTCACTTTTATTCATATCTCACTCCATTGCAATTGAAAGCTGATATTATCAGACGGGCAATTAGCATTTGCTCTATAGTGTAGCAATTTTTTTTTTAATTTTTTTCTACTTTTTTTCCTTTGACGCTGCTACTGTGTGTGTATGTTTGTGTATTTATGTGTAATCATATTTATGAAAATCATCCATAACGAGTGTGATAATGTTGAACAATAATTCAGAAAGCTTACTGTGACGACCAGCTAACTTCATAGTGGTCAACATGGCTGGAGGGCGACGCGGCAGTGTTGCGATGGTGGTTTTTTGTGGGGACTGCAACGCTAAAACTTTTTACCCTGCGAAATGTCATAATTTCGCCATATGCAAAGGGAAAATTTGAAGGATGTGTGTGTGTGTGTGTGTGAAAGAAACGGCAGCAGAAGCAAATGAGTAAATGACTGCGACTATAAAAGACTAACTTATTACAACAGCCTGCTGCTACTGCTGCTGCCACAGGACGAAATGATAGAGAGGACGAGTGCACCTAGTGCAGTTTGTGGTAGCAGTGACAATGGCAAAGACAACTAACCAAAAAAAAAAAGAACATAAAAGTTACAGGAACTGCTTTGGGAAGAGAGGCGAACGTTTACGGACGACAGCGAAAAAGGTTGACTGGCGAAAATTAAAAACGAGCAAAACTCCATTTTTTTTTTCTTTACGCAAGCAAAAGTCGATGTGAAGTATTTAAATATCCTGTGGCCATGCGCTGTCACAATTTTTATAGTTTAAAACGGTCGAAAAAACAAAAAAAAAAAAAGAAACAACAAAAGCAATAGTAGCAAGCAACAGCAACTGTATCAGAAATAGTAACAGCAGCAGTTGAAGCTGCAAAAAAAGGAGATGAGAAGCTGCGCCGCGCAAATGAAGTTAGCCTGCCAACTCTGCTGCAAATATGTATGTTTGAAAGTGTGTGCTTAATTTTTTTTTTTAGCGACTGCTGTGGCTAGCACATTTACCAAACCAGCTGGCTGCTGCGAACATTTTCTGCTGCATCTGCAAAAGTCTGGCAACTTCCGGACAGCGGTTGGTTGTCGGTTCTATAGTTTTTTTCTACTACTGCTGTTCCGTTCCGTGGCAAGTAAGCGACCATACATGCACATGTTTGTATGTATTTCTTGCCGCTTAAGGGCTGTGCACATTGTGTGGCTGCATGGCAATTTTTAACGGATATTTGTTGGCGTACTTTTTTAATTTTCTTTTTTTTTGTTATTTTTGTAAAAAAAAGTATAAATTAAATAAATTATTTTTTTCGCTTTGCTTTTTTCCAACATTTGTTGCGTATTTTTTCTACTAAATCATATTTTGCGCCCAACATAAGTCGCTAACTACGGCTCGTTTCGCATTAACTTGATTTTGTTGTTGCACGTTGTAGCGCTTCTTTAGATTTATAATTAAGATTTGCTTTGCTGCAACTGTTGCAATGAGCGATTTCCTTTTTTTTTTTGGAGGGACTGCAAAGCGTTGCGCATTTTATACCCTTCATGAATGATTATGAACAATTTAGTTTGATAGTAAAAGAAATAGAGAAGGCATCATTAGCGTTACCGCAGTCATTTCTGAGCGCTGCTTGGTAAGTGAAATTAAAAAATCCATCAAATATTGGCCTTTTAAGCTACTTTTAGAGACAGAATGAAATTAAAGGTCCGTTGGGCGACGAAAAAAAATTATTATATCCTACAAAATAAAGAATAGCAACACTTTCTCTCTTCTGATTGCGTGCTGAGGGTCTAGCTGACTTAACTCTAGCCCTTCAAGATCCGTTCCTTTGCATTGTTCTACTAAGTATGTACAATAGGCCATATCGCAAAAAAAAAGTTCGAAAAAAAATTTTCGGTTCCAGTGGTTCTCCCCGGAAAGGTTATTTTGACCCCTTTTTTATAAATTCAGTAAACAATAATATTTTAAAGGTCGCTAGAGACTTAAAGATTTCTAGAAAATTATCCGCCGTAAAATTTCAGCAGGCGTCTGTTCAGAAAAAATCTTTGTAAAATGAACCTAACAGACCACCGGAGTTTAAAAATTGGACCATAAATACCGAAGATATAAAGAAATGTATATAGCGACATCTAGCGGTGTCACAAAAAAAAATTTTGGTCCATATAAGGCGAGATGTCCTATAATATAGGGGTCGTCTTTATACATGCGAACTATTGATTGCTTGAGACTGTGAGAGTAGCTTAGTGCTCACTTCACGATTATTTTCATTCGTATTCTAGTTCAATCGGGAGTAGTCGTTAATCGTAAAACATTTCGAACTCATAAACCCCTCGTGCCGCTTTCAAAGCACACCCTAAAATATTTCGGACTCGCCCATCACTAATCGAAAAAACTTCCAACTCGAAATAATCGCAATAACATCTCGAGTGTGTAGTCGAGGAGCAAGTCAGAGGTACTGCGATAGCTCTTAGGCTAAGGATGGTCCAAGAGTTTAGACAGTCGGCTCAGTATATCATCTATAATATGTTCCTTTTGGACTTTTTTCATTATTCACAGGTATAAAATCCCTCATTCTACCCACAGCCCGTTCGAACATTACTTTCATTCATTTATTAACTGCAGCCAACAAAGTCACTAGTCACATTCACAGTCACATATCTAGTCGCACAGTTTGCCTTGGGCTACTCGACACTGGCGCTGGTTCTGTGTTCTATGTGAATCCTCACATTTATCATTGCGGTCGCACTGCACTACATGGCACAATTTAGTAAGAGTAGCAGAGTATACAGGGTGGGTCGAGCAGTCGAGCTGGCATGTCTCGATTTTAATTATGTTATGGACTTTAGTTATATTTTTATTTTTTTATTCATTTTTTTTTATTGCGTTTTCTCCGTTTTTGTTGCGTTTTCTATCGCCGGCCACTCACTTGCATGACTTTGCTAGTAAGCGATTACTTTCTGACTGCTATTTTTTATGTCACGCGAAAAGAAAGAAAAAATAAAAAAAGATCGCTACTAAGTAATTATCGCAAAGTTTTGTATGTGTTCATATTAAATCATAACCATGAGGCGATTTTCATAAATTTTTAAAATTTTTAGGAAAAAAAATGCGAACTAAGTTTTATTTATTGTCCAAAAGTGCACAATTATTTGAAATCATAATAATAATAATTTATTTCTTATTCATACAAATCTCTCACCAAGAAAAAGAAATGCGCGCACGTACTTGCGCTGAAATCTGTTACAGTTTGGTTTTTCTTTCAACTAACCCATGTCTGCCACACGATCCATGGGCTGCTGGCTGCCTGCCACCCGTGGTGCGTGCAATAATTTCGCTCCTCAGCTCAGCTCAGCTCAGTGTTGTCCACCCAAGCAATTAGTTGTTTGTAAAATCATTGTCGCATTACTATCGACACACAATGAATTGATGGCAATTAAGTACGTACAAGCGAGGCATTTAAATGTGTGTTGTTGTTGTTGTTGCTTTTGTGCTTTGGATGCGCCTGAGGCGTTTATGTCAGGGCAAAAGTAATTGCGTGCCACAGCATCCGTGTGCATGAGTCTTGTACATTTATGTTCGTACATATGTTGAATGGACAATGGATATGCGCTGATGTTAAGTGAAGTGTTGTAATTAGCGCCATGGGATTTCAAAAAGTAAATGCTTGTTGGCGAAGAAAGGAGCCAAAGCTCACGCTGGCAACGTCAGGACGTGAGATTGAGGAGAATAAATGAACGAATTGCTACAATAACATCAATAAATACAATAACTTTCAGCATGATTTGTGTAATAGTATATTTTTTCATGTATGTGTGTATGTTTGCATGTAAAATATGTTCTTAAAAAAACCGATGATAATTATTTTGCACAAAGTCCAAGGGCTTGTCTTCCTTGTAACTTATGTTGCTTTTCGCCAGTTGGATCGCTGAAGGAACATTTCATAAATTATATTCCGCTTGAGCTTTTACCCTCAGGTCATCTGTCCTTGGCAGATTTGATGCAAGCTTTAGATCGTGAGCGCTCTCTGAGTACAATATTTCCCAATCTGTGCTACGAGCGTCGTACACAATGAGCGCTGAACTGCCCTAATTATCAGGAAATTGCAGGAAATTGCAGGTGGGTTGAGCACCCCCCCCCCCCCACCATCCCCTGACTCATGCAAACACTCATTACTATTTGGTTGCTTGTTTTTTCGACAGGGTAGATATATGATGTATTGTGGAACGATTTTCCGTCCTCCCTTGTCAAACTGGGTTTAGAAACAAACTGGTTTCGGCTAATATGCGCCATCTTCAGTATATTTTTTTCTTAAGATGGCGCATATAAGCAAAAACCGGGTTGTCTCCAATCCATATTTGACAAGGGAGGACGGAAAATCGTTCCACAATACATCATATACCTACCCTGTCGGAAAAGCAAACAACCAAAAAGTAATAAATAATGTCAGTCAGGTACATCAAATCCGGAAAAATATTATACTGATAGCATACAAAAGCCAACATATGGTTCAACAAGCACTCGTTGAAATCTCACTTAATTGAACAGGCTAATATCAGATGAATCACGGAGTCGGCAAATCTGGCCTAGACTTGCTGAGAGGAGACCGAAATCGGTATTACATCTGAACCAGCTCTCGATTGGTCCACTGTAGGAACTACTAACTACTACAGGCCACTGTCTCATGGGCATTCATGTCCCTCTTATGGGCCTCTACAAAAATGACATTTGTCGCAGCTGCAGAGACGTGGAGCAGTCTGAAAACCATGGACGCAGAGAAAAATGGAAAAATCAAATACTTAGACCTCACAATTAAAATAAACAAAGAGACTAACAAATTTACTTACGAAATATACAGAAAACCCACAGCAACGGATACAGTAATACACAATAAATCTAGCCATCCTCAACAACACAAGAATGCCGCTTTCAGACATTTATTAACACGACTTGAACGGACCCCGTTAGAAAAGGAAGCTTACAACAAGGAACTCAGCACAATATACACAATCGCGGAGAACAACAGATATCAAAAAAGTTTGGTGAAGAAAATACAGAAAAACATAACTTCAAGGAAATCGGAAAACAAAGAAAAGGTAGAGAAGAAATGGGCAGTCTTATCATATACCGGAGCAACATCTTACAAGTTGGCTAAAGTTTTCCAAAAATATAACATTCATGCAGCATTTAAAACGAGGAACAGCATGGAAAAACCTCCACGAAACAACATTAACAAGGAAGACCCCTTTGACAAACAAGGCGTATACTTGCGAATGCCAAAATAGCTATATAGGACAAACAGGACGCCAAATCAAGACGAGATATCGAGAACACGTAAGAGATTACAATAAGAAAATAAGGAAATCATCAACGACAGTGGAATCAAATTTCGCCAACCACATGGCAGAAAACAAATGTACACCCATGAAAATAGGAAAAACAGCTAAAATTCTCCACATACAACACAAGGGAAAACGACTTAACGTATTAGAAAATATGGAGATATACAAACAGAAGACATTCGTAGGTAAAATAATAAATGAACAAATAAACACCGCATCAGATACATTATTTGAACCGCTTAAGCTCTTATACCGAAAAGAGGACAGAAAACCTAAAACCGACATAAACAAAACAACACACAAGAGGACAATAACGGACTTTTACCTGCCTGTTTAATGAGGATACAAAAATAGATTTACATACCTAAACGCGCAGACTCGCACGCACACACGCATGCACGTCGCCCGAACGCACGAATGCACGAACACACGAACACATCACACGAACACGAAGTACGTGACCAAACGATGGAAGTCAGTTACTATAAGTACTATCGAACTTATACAAAATAACTCAGAACGAAAAAAGACACTGAAGATGGCGCATATTAGCCGAAACCGGTTTGTCTCCAAACCAAACTTGACAAGGGATGACGGAGGATCGTTCCACAATACATCATATTCCTACCCTGTCGGAAAAACAAGCAACCAAAAAACAGTCTGAAAATGTTGAACACTCGCCTTGCCACTGTCCTGCTCTTTCGATGGCTAGGCATTGCTTCTTTTATAGGCACTTCTCCCAGTGTCTGGCGCTTGCAGCTCCGCCGAGTCCGAGTGCCTGGAAAATACATAGATACTAGATTTTCTGTGCTTCATTAAACATTCGCTCCAGTTTAGCTTCACAAGGATCTAATGTTAGTATTTTTTTTATCAATGTTTCTAGAAAGGTTTTTAAGGGATCCAGGAAACCAGGGCTCCCATGTGGTATCAGAAAGGGCCTATTCGGTCTAGGTATGCCCTTGCTGCCTTGAATTGCGCAGGCAGCCACCTCTACTTAATCTAAGCTAACTATGCCCATAGGAGTGTAAAAAATAATATACATTGCAAAGAGTGATATAAATTTTTTGTACCTACATATCTCACGTTTTATGCAATAGGGATTTTACTCAAAAAAATTTTTTTTTGGGAAAACGCAAATAAAGTTTTATAATTTCAAATAGTTTCCTTCTACGGCTAACTACAAAATCACTTTTATTTCCGCCATTTTTATCTTTTTGAGTATTTTATAAGACTAGACTCAAAGGCACTACCCAGTTATTGAAATATATGGCAAAATTCCAGAAATCGAAAATTTCGAGTTAAATCCCTATTGTATAAAACGGGCGATATATTGATTTCTCCTCAGAGATTAAATTTAATAAATCAGATGATCAGCTCCTTAGGGTGTAGCTGCCACTTACCATGATGTATGCTGAACATCAAGCACTCTTTTGCAAATCGCAGGGCTTTATATGTACATAAGTATATTCATTCTTCACACACACTCCTATGCAACCTTCATATTTTCTTCCATGCAAAAAGTAAAACGATTTTATTGTTGCACGCTTGCGGCGTTTATTATGATTTCGTGTCACCAAAATTCATATGTAACACATGCTGCATGTATGCCGCACTAACGCCCAAGGTGACAAAAAAATCAGAAAAAGAGAAAGGAAATACCAAAAATTGTATGCTTCTTAATCTACGGGCAAAGGAAGCAGCAGTTTGTCAAAACGCTTGATGGCTGTGCATTCGTGCGCGAATGACAATTGCTGATGGCGCAGCGCTATGAGTGTGATGGTTAACGCTGATGTTTTTAAAGTGTGGCCAGATGGATTTCAAACATATTTTTATCATTCCACTTATTATTATTTTTAGCTGGTTCTTTCAAGCTGCGGTCCAATGGATTAGGCTACTTTTCAGGCGACTACCAAAATACCATTTTATTTTAAATTTTTTTCAATTTTTCTTTTAATTTTCAAAAAACTTTTTTATGTGAAAACTTAGTACTTAGCTTCCTTAATATTCAATCAAATTATGTTTAACCATCTTTAGCTATTTTCAAGCAATCTGGCAACTCTTAACGCTCATTTATTTCAATTTCCAATCATTATTGCAGGCAGCTCGTCATCAGACGGATGTGCATTGCCGCATTAATGACGATTATGGTTGTTTGCTGTGTAGCAGCGATGTCATTGTCGCCAATGTTGCCACTGTCATTACATACAGAACATTCAGTAAACGTCTCTGCTGCATTTCCAGTGCCTCTTTAGCGACTTCGTCCTTGCGACACAATTGATTATACGAACGAGTGTGCCGCGGCGGCAATGTCAATATCATCGATAATGTTGCAAGCTGATGATGTTTTTCCTAATTTGCACGCAGGCAGACAGGCAATGCTGTATGTACTCGCAGTTATTGCTTGTTGTTGGCAGAGAAGTTGAAGGAGAGCAAGAAGAGTTACATACATATATATTAAATGTAAAGCAAGAAGATGGATGAAAAGTGCGATGAAATGCAGTTGTTGATAGAATTTTTCGGTTGCCGATTGCATTTGATTGCTTGTGTTTCATTTCTGTCTTGTGTTTGCTAAGAAAAATCATTGATATTAATGTCCGCCGTTGTGTAAATGAGATGAGACACGCAAAAAATGTATAAGTATTATATGTATAACGAACTGCCCTGCAGGAAGAAAAAAATCAGTTCCTAAAGCTAGTTGATTTTTAACTGACTATTTTCAGACAATTGAAAAAAAATAATCTATTTGTATGAAACAGCAAGAAACCCATTTTTAGTTGGTTGCTTTGTCATGCAGGAATATACAAAAAAACATAAAGTGTGCATTGACAAAAGCTTTCAAATGCCTGATGAAAATATTTTTATTCAAAAATATTTAAACAGATAGAATTTTTCTGTGAAAATTCCTCATTTTGGATTTGGGAAGCGAAGCAATGGAAGAATATCGAAATTCCTGCGAATTCCATGAATGTAAACATGTTGGTATGTAAAAGCTAGATCTGCAACCATTTCCGATGTACATATGTATGTTTTGTATAATTTTCTAAAAATGAATTACATATGTTATACGAAATATACAGAAAACCCACAGCAACGGATACAGTAATACACAATAAATCTAGCCATCCTCAACAACACAAGAATGCCGCTTTCAGACATTTATTAACACGACTTGAACGGACCCCGTTAGAAAAGGAAGCTTACAACAAGGAACTCAGCACAATATACACAATCGCGGAGAACAACAGATATCAAAAAAGTTTGGTGAAGAAAATACAGAAAAACATAACTTCAAGGAAATCGGAAAACAAAGAAAAGGTAGAGAAGAAATGGGCAGTCTTATCATATACCGGAGCAACATCTTACAAGTTGGCTAAAGTTTTCCAAAAATATAACATTCATGCAGCATTTAAAACGAGGAACAGCATGGAAAAACCTCCACGAAACAACATTAACAAGGAAGACCCCTTTGACAAACAAGGCGTATACTTGCGAATGCCAAAATAGCTATATAGGACAAACAGGACGCCAAATCAAGACGAGATATCGAGAACACGTAAGAGATTACAATAAGAAAATAAGGAAATCATCAACGACAGTGGAATCAAATTTCGCCAACCACATGGCAGAAAACAAATGTACACCCATGAAAATAGGAAAAACAGCTAAAATTCTCCACATACAACACAAGGGAAAACGACTTAACGTATTAGAAAATATGGAGATATACAAACAGAAGACATTCGTAGGTAAAATAATAAATGAACAAATAAACACCGCATCAGATACATTATTTGAACCGCTTAAGCTCTTATACCGAAAAGAGGACAGAAAACCTAAAACCGACATAAACAAAACAACACACAAGAGGACAATAACGGACTTTTACCTGCCTGTTTAATGAGGATACAAAAATAGATTTACATACCTAAACGCGCAGACTCGCACGCACACACGCATGCACGTCGCCCGAACGCACGAATGCACGAACACACGAACACATCACACGAACACGAAGTACGTGACCAAACGATGGAAGTCAGTTACTATAAGTACTATCGAACTTATACAAAATAACTCAGAACGAAAAAAGACACTGAAGATGGCGCATATTAGCCGAAACCGGTTTGTCTCCAAACCAAACTTGACAAGGGATGACGGAGGATCGTTCCACAATACATCATATTCCTACCCTGTCGGAAAAACAAGCAACCAAAAAACAGTCTGAAAATGTTGAACACTCGCCTTGCCACTGTCCTGCTCTTTCGATGGCTAGGCATTGCTTCTTTTATAGGCACTTCTCCCAGTGTCTGGCGCTTGCAGCTCCGCCGAGTCCGAGTGCCTGGAAAATACATAGATACTAGATTTTCTGTGCTTCATTAAACATTCGCTCCAGTTTAGCTTCACAAGGATCTAATGTTAGTATTTTTTTTATCAATGTTTCTAGAAAGGTTTTTAAGGGATCCAGGAAACCAGGGCTCCCATGTGGTATCAGAAAGGGCCTATTCGGTCTAGGTATGCCCTTGCTGCCTTGAATTGCGCAGGCAGCCACCTCTACTTAATCTAAGCTAACTATGCCCATAGGAGTGTAAAAAATAATATACATTGCAAAGAGTGATATAAATTTTTTGTACCTACATATCTCACGTTTTATGCAATAGGGATTTTACTCAAAAAAATTTTTTTTTGGGAAAACGCAAATAAAGTTTTATAATTTCAAATAGTTTCCTTCTACGGCTAACTACAAAATCACTTTTATTTCCGCCATTTTTATCTTTTTGAGTATTTTATAAGACTAGACTCAAAGGCACTACCCAGTTATTGAAATATATGGCAAAATTCCAGAAATCGAAAATTTCGAGTTAAATCCCTATTGTATAAAACGGGCGATATATTGATTTCTCCTCAGAGATTAAATTTAATAAATCAGATGATCAGCTCCTTAGGGTGTAGCTGCCACTTACCATGATGTATGCTGAACATCAAGCACTCTTTTGCAAATCGCAGGGCTTTATATGTACATAAGTATATTCATTCTTCACACACACTCCTATGCAACCTTCATATTTTCTTCCATGCAAAAAGTAAAACGATTTTATTGTTGCACGCTTGCGGCGTTTATTATGATTTCGTGTCACCAAAATTCATATGTAACACATGCTGCATGTATGCCGCACTAACGCCCAAGGTGACAAAAAAATCAGAAAAAGAGAAAGGAAATACCAAAAATTGTATGCTTCTTAATCTACGGGCAAAGGAAGCAGCAGTTTGTCAAAACGCTTGATGGCTGTGCATTCGTGCGCGAATGACAATTGCTGATGGCGCAGCGCTATGAGTGTGATGGTTAACGCTGATGTTTTTAAAGTGTGGCCAGATGGATTTCAAACATATTTTTATCATTCCACTTATTATTATTTTTAGCTGGTTCTTTCAAGCTGCGGTCCAATGGATTAGGCTACTTTTCAGGCGACTACCAAAATACCATTTTATTTTAAATTTTTTTCAATTTTTCTTTTAATTTTCAAAAAACTTTTTTATGTGAAAACTTAGTACTTAGCTTCCTTAATATTCAATCAAATTATGTTTAACCATCTTTAGCTATTTTCAAGCAATCTGGCAACTCTTAACGCTCATTTATTTCAATTTCCAATCATTATTGCAGGCAGCTCGTCATCAGACGGATGTGCATTGCCGCATTAATGACGATTATGGTTGTTTGCTGTGTAGCAGCGATGTCATTGTCGCCAATGTTGCCACTGTCATTACATACAGAACATTCAGTAAACGTCTCTGCTGCATTTCCAGTGCCTCTTTAGCGACTTCGTCCTTGCGACACAATTGATTATACGAACGAGTGTGCCGCGGCGGCAATGTCAATATCATCGATAATGTTGCAAGCTGATGATGTTTTTCCTAATTTGCACGCAGGCAGACAGGCAATGCTGTATGTACTCGCAGTTATTGCTTGTTGTTGGCAGAGAAGTTGAAGGAGAGCAAGAAGAGTTACATACATATATATTAAATGTAAAGCAAGAAGATGGATGAAAAGTGCGATGAAATGCAGTTGTTGATAGAATTTTTCGGTTGCCGATTGCATTTGATTGCTTGTGTTTCATTTCTGTCTTGTGTTTGCTAAGAAAAATCATTGATATTAATGTCCGCCGTTGTGTAAATGAGATGAGACACGCAAAAAATGTATAAGTATTATATGTATAACGAACTGCCCTGCAGGAAGAAAAAAATCAGTTCCTAAAGCTAGTTGATTTTTAACTGACTATTTTCAGACAATTGAAAAAAAATAATCTATTTGTATGAAACAGCAAGAAACCCATTTTTAGTTGGTTGCTTTGTCATGCAGGAATATACAAAAAAACATAAAGTGTGCATTGACAAAAGCTTTCAAATGCCTGATGAAAATATTTTTATTCAAAAATATTTAAACAGATAGAATTTTTCTGTGAAAATTCCTCATTTTGGATTTGGGAAGCGAAGCAATGGAAGAATATCGAAATTCCTGCGAATTCCATGAATGTAAACATGTTGGTATGTAAAAGCTAGATCTGCAACCATTTCCGATGTACATATGTATGTTTTGTATAATTTTCTAAAAATGAATTACATATGTTATATTATGGGATCAATTATTTTTCACCCCAAAAAAGTTAGTTTATAGTTACCCTCCAAGTAATGCAGAAGTACACAGGACTGACTTTTTTATCGCCATTCCCAAACAAAAGTAGTTAGCGTTTTTCAAAGAAAATATACAATTAAAAGTGACCACTAGTGTCTTTGGAAACAGTTTAGAGGCAGTTTTAAGTTAGATGCATTTCCTGCAGGGGCATCTTATTGAAGCGGCTTTTTTCTTCCTGATGTTAAATTGCCTTAAAATATTGAGATAACACTAGCAGCCATCGGTTGGTAAAAAACCCGATAATATACGGGTAACACTTACTTATATCTACGGTATATTTGATGGAATTTATGAATGGAGCAATGCAGATTTTATCGTACATATATGTGTGAGCTGATGATGATCATGAAAATGATGATGATGCTGATGATGATCATGAAAATGATGATGATGCTGATGATGAAGATGATGATAATGATTATGACAATGATGATAATGATGATTGTGATGATGATGATGATGAGGTTGCTGATGATGATGCAGATGATGATGATAATGAGGATGGTGATGATGACGATGGTGATGATGATGATAATCTGATGATGAGGATTATGATGAAAATTATGATGATGATGATGATTATGGTGATAATTATGATAATGATGATTATGATAATGATAATTGTGATGTTGATAATGATGATAATCATTATGAACATTGGAGTACTTGACCATGGACCAGATTTTTTATATGGATTGACATGGCGAGTACTATACCCATATAGTCCATTTTTCGATGGAGAGCTTATATGATTTAATTCTATGACAACCTAATACCATGTCTCCACATAACGTGTTTCGCTCTTTTTTTCTGCACTCGCTCTCTCAATCTTGTTTCGACCTCGAAACGAGTGCCGAAACTCTCTAATTTCCATACAAATTTCTGAGAGCGAGTGAAGATTGAAATACTTGTTTCGTTCTCAACCCCCTTGCCAAACGCGATGATATAGATGCCTTCTCTAATTTTGTATCGAAAACCTATCGAAATCTCACACAGACCAAAACAAAAACGTAAAAATAAGCAAACATACAAACATTTAAGAAGAACAAGAAAGAGAAATGTTAAACTGAATAACGATCAGCCACGTGGAGACGGGTTATTTAGCGGGACGTTTCCTTAGATGTTTCGCTGGCGAATCAAGTTATGTGAAGACGGGCTTTAACACTCGTTGGTTCAAATCTTGTAGGTATATGTAATATTGTTCTTTTTTGAGTACTCAGCTGGTTTCGAGTGGTCCATGGAGTACTCGGAATTTTTGCAGGGTTATTATAGTAAGAGCCCGCTAAAATATTAATTTTATAGTGCACTTGGAATGAAAAGTACTCCATATTTAAGCAAAAGTATTTTTTTCAACTTCAATTTCAAACATTTTACCAATCTTATTTCATCTGCTTTCGCTAAACCTGACAATTGTCAACATTTTCTGTCGCTGCATCAGCTACGTTAAGCGATTCTTTCCAAACGATTTCCTTATTGACGCCATCAACGAAATGAAGCACTCTTATATTGCAGTTTTAATAGCAAAATCTCCTACAAAAAAAGCTTTTACAAGTGGGATAGAGATGGCACTGAATCCAATACTAAATTCTGTATGTTTGTGTGTGTGTGTAAGGAATAAAAATAAATGCTGGATCAATGAATGGCGAATTGAGCGGTGTGCCGCCATCATCATCATCAACATAAACATTATTTGCTTCAATACATTCAATGCAATAAATTCGCAATTACGCTTCAATGCAAACGAAAACGGACATGTAATGATAGCTCAATAGATAGATACAAGAAAAAGAGGGAAAAAAAACAAAGAAAATCCTAAAGAAAAAGCTAAAGAAAAGAGTAGATATTGTAAAACAAATACGAAATTCAAGCAATTGTTCAATGATTGTGCAGCAACAATAACATTTATAACTATTTTGTGCAGCAGCAGCAAGAACAAAAACAACAAAAACTGCAATAATAATGTATAATGTCAGTGATAACGACGTACAAAGCAGCTACAGCAGCAGACGCACGAGCTACTCGTTGAGACACTCAAGAGTTGATGACATCCGGCATTACAAAGGCAACATTGTGATTGCACACACACACACACACACACACACACTCGCATACGCAATGCAGTGTTGACAGCAAGTTGTTTGAAGTTGAAGTTGAAGATTGCACCAGCAAAGACGGCACGCGCTAAAACGAAATCGCAGCACGGATTTGCAGCCAAAAGTTTTGAAATAAGTAACAAAAGCGCACAAAACAAGCAAACAAAAAGTAAAGAATATAGAATTGAAAAAAGAATGCGAAACGGAAAACTATTAACGGAAGGTATAAATTGCAAAGCACAACCAAAAAGGCAGCGGAAAGTGTCGCAGCAATCGAAAACAAGCAGCAATTATTTGTACAATTTTTGTGCGAGCACGAGTTGCTGTTGCACGTGCTGCTAATGCCGCCTAAACACTTTTGAGAGCATAATGATTTTAGAAAAACTTTTTTTAGCGCAAAAAAAGTGAGAAACAAAAACAGAACTAAAACTTGCTTAATGTTAAATTATTATTACAGCAATGTGCATTTGCTTGCCACTTTTACTTACACACACACACACACGGCTGCTGTTCAATGCGCTTATTAGATACCCTGCAGCGAAATCAACTAGTTGTAAACTAATTGACAACTAGTTGGCCATACAGCTCAACTAGTCAGTTATCTATCTTTTTTCCATATTAGCAACTGGTATTTTTAACACGGTGATGACCTAGGAAATGGCAATTGTCAGTATCCACACCAGAGTCATACCACTTGACTGACTAGTCAGTATCCACACCAGCATCATACCACTTGACTGACTAGTCAGTATACACACCAGCATCATACCAATTTGCTGACTAGTCAGTGTAGATCGCAGAACTATACCAGTTGACTGACTAGTTTACATGCTACTCCAATGAAAATAAAAATTGCAAAATAAAGTTTCTAATACATTTATTTAGTTATTAGAGTATGATATTTAAATTAAAGAATTCAGGCACATTAGATTGTGATCTTGCATATTAACATTTATATTGATGATTTTTTGACTTTATACAAACATATGATGTACTTTTTTCCATGGCTGAAGTAGTATCTAATATACTGGGCTATATTAACATCTCAAATTATGTTATATTTGTGGTATTCACCTGATTTAATGATCTAACAATTTGCAACCAACTAAATCTACAAGGGGCCTACTACGCAGGGTTCGAATACTACAACAATAAAAAAGCTGTTTTACTTTTACTGCATACGTGTTCATTGCAACCTCCAGAAACCCCGGATACATTCGTTTTTAATTTAAAACCCTCTTTTGGCAAAACTTCTTGTTTCGTAACTAATCTCAATTTTTTTCCTATGAAACTAGTTGGGCAACTCCCATAATTTATCTAGTCAGTTAACTGGTAGGTTAGCTGACTAGTTTGGACTTTCGCTGCAGGGTACCTACCAACCAGCACACCTGGGCGTATACGTAACATCAATACTTGAGCTGAAACTAACAACTTCCGTTTGTGGACACATACACACGCTTACACCCATTTAGACGCACACTCAACCAAGCCGCAAGCGCCCAGCAGCCAGTTCGTGCATTTAAGTAACATTTTCTTCATTAATTTATTTATGTGAAATGCACGTGCGCTGGCTGGCTTGGCTGGCTGCTGCGGCACTACTCAATTGGAAGTGAAAAATAATGTCCCTGAAGGCAAGTCGGACAAGTTTTCGAATAGAAACTGCTGGTGTTGGCTGCCGGCATTCCTGTCTGACTTTGCTTGCAGGTTATGCAGTTGTTGTTTAGCGCAACAAATTGTTGGAATTAAGTTTTTAGATGCTCACCTGTTGCAGGTTTCGAAATGAAATTAAATGGTTATTATTTTCGTAGCGAATCGTTAAGAAGAAGTGTCGCTTGTTGAGCAGAAATTTTAAGTATTTAAATGTTGGTTGGTTGCTGTGCCATTTTAATGCAAGTACTCATCATGTAACAAATAATATCCCATTGTCACGATTCATCATCAATTCACAACGATTTTTATTCCCTCTATAAACATTCTGAGATCGTTTATTGCTACGGTTCATCCTTTTCGAAACATTTGCTTTCCTTCGAGTAACCTGTTAAGGTCTGCTAGGGACAATTGAATAAGACTTTTTCAATGGAACGCCTTTGTTTTTGGAATTCAATGCTACCAAAGGTTTTGTGTCTGATATGAGACAGTGCCGGACATTCGCACAAGAAGTGTGTGTGGCCGATTCCTCGCTGCCGCTGCATTCCTCGCTGCTGTCTTAGTTGCAGCTTCTGCATCTGGTGTTGAATGAGATTCTCATCCGTTCGGCTTGTTAGCCAGTGTGCAGTGTGATAGTGAATATAACTTTGAAGATTTATTTTCTTGATCTGCTAAGGTGTTCCCTAGATTTTGTTATGTTGTATTCTGGCCAGGTCTGCTTGTTGTTGTTGTTGTTGTTGAAGCCACCCGCCCCATCGGGTTAGGGGGCTTAGAATATACCCGTGGTAAGGAATGCCTGTCGTAAGAGGCGACTAAAATCCACCGGCCTAGAAGGTTGATTATGGCTTAAAAAATCGTTCGCCCTACAGTAGGACTAGTGTCAGAAATGACTAGTAACCGAGCGTACCGGATTTATCCGGCAAAGGACTGTCACATCCCCTACACTACCCAAAACCTTCGGGGATTGTCTACAACAATAACAACAACAACAGCAGCCAGGTCTGCTTCGTGATCTTACATGTTACTGTAGATTTCCACCATGTGGCGAGTTTCTTACGTTTTTTATGGATGTTTCTTTTAATAGCTGATAGGGTGCAGTTTATCGCAGCTGCCCTTGATAGCTTCATATACGCACCGGCTTTAGCCAGTTTATATGCCATCTCATTTCCCTCAATATTTCTGTGACCAGGAACCCAGATGAGCGAGATGGGCACGCCTTCCGCTTCCATTGCTTTCACAGCGTTTTTGCAGCTTGGGTCAGTCTTGGATGTTGTTATCGGAGAATTGAGCGCTATAAGCGCCGCTTCACTGTCTGAGAATATATGTATGTAGCTCGCATCCCCTAATTGTACTTTCCAGCAAGAACTCGTAGGCTCGCTCTATGTATTGCAAATCCGCTTGGAATATGCAAGCTTAATCTGGCAGGGGGAAATAGAGCGAAATGTTTTGGTTGCTCAGAGAAACCCCTCGACCCCCATACCTTAGTCCATTTTGGACCCGTCTGTGTAGATTGAAATTTTTTCCTTCTCCGCTAACTATCTCTTCTCCATTGCCTTCTCGAGGCGAACCTCACCTTAAAGTTGCTGCTAAATGTAGTTTCGCGTCGAATTTTTTAAATGAGAATTGTTGTTATAATACGATGTATGTAGATAAATTTTTTATCATATTTCCTCAATCTCAGCCACCAGGTCTATGCCAATAAGGTCGAAGTACCACGTATGAGTTTTTGTCGCAATCGGAAACGGTTAAGGGATGTCGGACAGTGGTCAAAGCACCGATTACCATATGAGAGAGACACCACTTAACCGTCTGCCAACGGGAGACCAAAATTTATACACATACATATATATATTAGGGTGGGGCGATTTGTATGGAGGGAAATTAATCTATACCGCGTCATCGAAATTCGGATTCCTCTCAATTTTCTGAGTAGAAAACTCCTCCACGACATTTGTCTAAAATTATTTTTGGTGTTCCGGAATTTGGTTTTTATGGAATAAGACGGATTTTTGAAAATAAAAATTGGGCACAAATCGACAAAAAAATAACCAGACCAATGTGCGTATTGAAGCAGAATTTTATGCTGAATCCAGATATGAAATCAGAATTAAAATCGGATGATCCGTTTTCGAGATATAGCCTGATATCCGGTTATGCGGGCTGAATGCCCAAAATCGCATATTTTCGCGATTATTTCTTGCTGTGTACAATATATGTTACATTTTTTTGCAAACTCCTTAAAGATAAGTTAATACAATATATGATAAATATTTGAAAATATTAATTTATCTTCCGGTTATTTTCCTTTGCCCAAAATCCCGGTATGGGATCTCCATGTTATAGTCATCCGATATCGATGATTTTCGCTGACAGCGCTTTGTGTACAATCAATGCTCCAAATCCAACACTTCAGAATTTTAGCTGCAAAAATTGAAGAATTATACCCCAAAACGTAAATGTATGCTGTTTGGGACTTGTTTTTTTTACTTTATTCAACAAAAAAAAAAAAACTCAAGGTTACTCATACGCCATAGCGTACTATTGGAAGCAAAAAACAAATTTCAGAAGCATAAGTCTACGTTTTAGGGAATCTACGTCTACGTTTTAGGGAATAATTCTTGAGTTTTTGCAGCTAAAATTCTGAAATTTTGGATTTGGAGCACTTATTGTACACAAAGCGGTGTCGGCGAATATCATCGGTATCGGATGACTATAACATAGAAGATAAATTAATATTTAAAAATATTGTTCCTATATTGTATTGACTTATCTTTAAGAAATTCGCAAAAAAATGTAACATATATTGTACACAGAAAGAGATAATTGCGAAAATATGCGATTTTGGGCATTCAGCCTCCATAACCGGAAATCAGGCTATATCTCGAAAACGAATCCGCCGATTTTCATTCTGATTTCATATCTGGATTCAGTATAAAATTCTGCTTAAACTCGATATGCACATTGCCCTGGTTATTTTTTTGTCGATTTTTGCCCAATTTTTATTTTCGAAAATTCGCCTTGGTCCATAAAAACCAAATTCCGGAACATCAAAATTAATTTTAGACAAATGTCGTGGAGGTGTTTTCTACTCAGAAAAATGAGAGGAGTCCGAATTTCAATGGCGCGATATAGGTTAGTAAATCGCCCCACCCTAATAAATATATATATATTAATTTTATTCTGGGCATCGCCCTAATGTACCTATTTATGTAGGTAAGCTCCTGACGTTTGATGCCAAGCATATACATACATAAGTAATAATTATAGAACAACTATTCAGAAGATTTGTGGCCCTTGGCGCGTTAGTTAAGACGATTTTCCAATGAATGAAAATGCTCCGGCCCAAAAAGTATTTCTATCGACAGCATCCGTTGGCAGCAGTGGAAGTCGGATTATACTCATGCATTAGTTAGATCAGCCGGAGAATGACTGGGTCTCTTAACATCCTCTTTTATTCACAAGTCATGCGAATTTGCTAATTAATTAATTTACACATGCGATACAGTGGCTTTGCATATATGTATCTAATCATTGAACATGCCAATAAAATATGCAGCAGCTCATCTTATGAATATCTTCATATGATTAAGCTGTTTCTACCGACATTGTTGCTTAAACAGCAGAGCATTTGGACATGCAACAAGATGCATGCAAATTGATCAATTAGCTGTTGAATAATTTATGTTGCAGGCATTTGAAGTCAATGCAGATGCATTCCTGATGCAATTAAGTTCGAACATATTAAAGTGTAACATTGATGAATTTGAGTGTGGTTCGTATTGCGCTTGAATATATTCAGTAGCAATTTGTGAGTTTAGAGTTGATAAGAAAGTGATATAAATGTGTTATTTCTTGTATTTTATTTTATATTGGAATAAATTTCTTTCCAGTAAATATGAAACAATAATACAATATAACAATGTATAACGTATATTATTTATATAATATACAGGGCTGGAAAAAACAAGTACAAGAATTTACAATTACCATTACCAATACTCAGTAATAGAAAAAACCAATTACCAAGAGTAAGTATATTTTATTGGTAACTGAAATTCAGTAAGAACATTTTTCAATTCCTTCTCAATTACTTTCAATTACTCCAAGTATTTAAAATAATTGATTTAATTTTGTGAGAGTTGAAAGTAATTGAAAAATGTACTTATACTTGATGATTGTATTATCAAGAATTTGTACTTACACCAAGTACAATTACCAAGTATTATTCATTACTTTCAGCTCTGATATATATATATGTGTATATATATATATAACAACAAACACTAATATGTACTAGAGCTTACGATTTCTCGAGTTCGAGCGAGACGAGATTTCTCGCAAGACTCGAGTTCTCGCGAGATTCTCGAATATCGAAAATCTCGAAAGGCTCGCGAGCTTCTCGACATTCAACTACATCGAAGAAATAGCGGTATAAGCATACTATGCTGATTTGTAGCTTGTTCTACTTGTACGTACTTACATGTGTATGCATATGTGCCATTTACGCCATTCCCAGGTGTATTTCATAAAATTCCGAGTGAAATACAATTAAAATTTCATAATATAAAATCTTTTCTTTCAAATGACATACGAGAAATTTTTGATATTCATATTTTTTTGACACAATACACATAATATGTTATGGAGAAATCCGAGAAACAAGAATTAATCGAGAACCCGGTCTCGATTTTCACGATCCTCGAATTTCTCGACACTGCTCGAGATCGAATCGTAAGCCCTAATATGTACATATGCATGTATGTAAATTGCGCAGCACAACCCCATCTCATTTTAATCTCCATCTCCATCTCCATCCCATACCCATTTGCATCCCATCCCCATCTCCAATCTCCATCTCCAATCTCACTGCACTAAAAATTCCAATTGTATATCAGCCACTAATTCCATTCCCTTCCTCTTGAACTGACCATAATATAAAAAATGTACAATTTTATAATTGCCAGCATAAAGATATTTTGGCACAAGCTCAGTTTTCAATTGCCAACCATTCAGATAATAATGATCCGCATGCATTGGACAATTCTTCATGAAATTACCATGCGCGAGCAAACTGCGATACAAGCCTTTTAATATATGATTCTTGAATGCGATTATTGTACGACACAAATCGTTGTCTTGCTGGAAAAGTGATTGATAAGTTTTCGAATTGGCAATGCGCATTTGAAAGTCCAAATGACAACGCACACCAGCCACTAAATCACGTATGAGTTGGAAATCAACGTCAACTGTATTATTTTCGACTTTAGCGGTAAAGTTGGTCAAGTAGCGGGGATTGGCGCGATGGTGCAATGTGGTGATTGTGACTTGATTGACCTGTAGAGGGAAAAGTAGCGAAAAAAAGAGAAGAAAAGAAAAGGTGAATTAGATAGATAGAGAGAAATAAATTTATTAATTTTTTTTGGAATATTTAGTTGTTTGTATTACTCACAGCTAATATTAATTTCAGTATTATGATTACTACGAACAAATGGTTTAGAAAACGCATTGCAGCATTACTTGACAAGCCCATTGCGTTGACTGTGAATTTTAATTTTAAATTCGAATCATTTGTTTATTATTCAATTCTAATTTTATTTGTAATTTTTTCCAAAACTATCGTAGAATATTAACAATCTAAAAAAAATGTAATTAACACGAAATAGCTAATTTACGTTTTTGATGTGTAAACATCTTTGCTGTAGCTACGGGTAATTTCGAAAAACAGGTAAAGTTTACGCGTAAACATGTAAATGCGTAAACCGTAAATGACCTTGGCATTGTCAGTGGTAGGTAGGTAGCTAGGCATGTACTTACAAATGCTTGCATGCATAGTCGTGCAAATGCAAATATCAGCAACAACAGCAACGAAGCGAAGCGAATGCGACAAATAGGCAAAATAAAAAGGGCCAACCTGTTTGAACATGTATAGATATGCATCTGAGCAATATTGGTATCAAATGAAAGGTTTTGAGCAGGACTTCGATATGAAGCTCTTTTCATTGTGACTCCTAGGCCGGTTCTCCAGATATGGGTCAAAACGTGGACCCGGATGATCCTTGAATGTTTCTGAGCAAAATTGGTATGAAATGAAAGGTTCTGAGCAGGGATTCTACAGGGAGCTCTACTCTTTATGATTCCTAGTTCGGGTTCCGAGATATGGGCCAAAACGAGGACCCGGATGATCCTTGAATGTCTCTGAACAATATTGGTATCAGATGAAAGGTTTTAAGCAGGACTTCGATATGAAGCTCTTTTAATTGTGACCCCTAGGCCGGGTCTCCAGATATGGGTCAAAACGAGGACCCGGATGATCCTTGAATGTTTCTGAGAAAAATTGGTATGAAATGAAAGGTTCTGAGCAGGGATTCTATACGGAGCTCTACTCTTTATGATTCCTATGTCGGGTCCCGAGATATGGGTCAAAACGATGACCCTGATGATCCTGGAATGTTTCTGAGCAAAATTGGTATCAAATGAAAGGTTTTTAGCAGATCTTCTACACGGAGCTCTACTTTTTATGATTCCTATGTCGGGTCCCGAGATATGGGGAAATACGAGGACCTGGATGATCCTTGAATGTTTCTGAGCAATACAAAACAAAAGAAAATAAAAAATCAAAATTTAAAAACCAAAAACCAAAACAAACAAAAACAACAAAATAGTAGCAGTCACAATGACAACAAAAATTACAAAAACTATAGTCGCATTTTAATCCATAGAAAACCAGGAAAAAAGGAATAAGGAAAAGGGAATAAATATCCGATTTCGAAACTGTTTACACATCAATGTTCATGAATACTCGTTATTCACGCTTTAATTTTTTTTTTTTTTTACAATTCACATAAAATAATTATTTGAAATAGCTAAATTAAATAAATGCGTTAATTAGCAAAAAAAAAATTTATTTTTTGTAAAAGCTAATGCATTTTTAATGATACGCTGAGAGTAACCAATATTAAATATTTATCAGTAAATAAGTTTAAATTGTGTTTTGTTTGAAAAATAAATTTGTACACAGCTGGCTGCAGAAACTTGGAATCTATTTATTAGAAGCTTAGTTTAGCGGAAAATATGCTAAATGAATATATTTAGGACGAGCGGATTATGTTTTAGAAATACGACATTGCGATATGTTTGTGTACCTATGTACTACCTATATGATCCTTATCATATCCCTGCATCTAATATAAGGGACAGGCCCAAAAAACGACAGTCTAGAACTAGAGAGTTCACAACTTGCTCAGAACTGGCTCTAAAGGGATGCAGAGCGCGACAGATTATTATTGTGACTTCGTGAAAAATTTACGTTTACAGATAATACTTTAAAGTTGAGCAACAGCAAATGCTGCACTTTAAAATAATGTCCCATTTTGCTGTCGCTGCTGTGTTTTTGCTGCCGTGCCAAAGTAATATTAGCTGGCATTTGTAGCTAATATAATATAATACAATGGCGCTATTATAACTCTGACGAGTTTTATGGCCGAGCTTCTCTCCCAATTCGAGGTGTGCTCCTTTTTTTGTTTTTCCTACTAATTGGGTGGACCTACAGTTTTATGCCGGCTCCGAACAGCGAAAGCATTTTTTGTGAGAAGCTTTTTCATGGCAGAAATACACTCGGAGGGTAAGCCGCCCACTGCCGAGAGGTGATCGCTGCTCTTAAAAAACCCAATAATTGGATTTTTACTAATTAGAAAAATTGTTTTAGTGTTTGGCTCGGACCGTGGTTTGAACCCGAGACCTCTGGCATAGCAGGCGAGCACTCTACCCACTGCATCACAGCGGTATTTGTAGGTGAATGGGAATAATTTCAACTTTTGTATGGTTAAGTTTCAAAAACTTGGTATATTATTATTATTATATTATAATATAATACCGCATCGTTTTTCAGTATGTTAAGAGTTCTGCCGGCTGAGGAATTTTTTTTTTTTTTTTTTTGTAAAGCGCAGCCAAAGACGGTCTATTTTCTGCACTAGTCTTGAAGTGCTTCCTTTTTAAATATATCCGAACTGACGATTTTTAACTATCCCAGGACTCTCTATGGGAAGTAGTTTAGCACGCGTACCAAATTTCTGCAGAGGGGGGGTATATAATTGTCAATTTGTAGGACATCGCCGTATTAAAAGAGGCAGTTGAAGGCATTGTTTTGGGATCGAACGAGAACCAATCCTGTATTTTTCTGAAATAGTTTTACACTAGGCTGGAACTAGCGCGATTTGCTGCAGGGATTATACAGATATATTTAGTCAATCGTGGACACTAGTTAGACAGATTTCAGTGGCTGCCGTAGTAGCGGCTCACTAAGGAAAGAAACTGTGCTTCATTGTAATAAAACACCTGTTGAAAGTTGTGTGAGATTTTTAAGGCTTTTAATCCTAGATTATTAACATTCGTCTCTGTGACGGAACGAATCTAATTTTTTCTTGATATTTTACAAAGGATTCTAATTTTATT
The DNA here is from genome assembly GCA_960531455.1 of Urophora cardui. Classification (NCBI taxonomy): domain Eukaryota; kingdom Metazoa; phylum Arthropoda; class Insecta; order Diptera; family Tephritidae; genus Urophora; species Urophora cardui. The sequence continues at coordinate 135,515,971 of OY482673.1, read as the reverse complement.
TTGACGATTTACCATCATTAAACTTTCAAATAAACATATAATTTGCGCTTCAGTGCTTTCGTTACACACACTTTTGCTCGTCAGTCGTTAATTTCCATATTTCTACTTCAAACATATGTAATTTGTATTAACACAAATCCTCAACAAAAAACACCATTAAATTACAAAAAAAAAAAACAAAAAAAAAAAAAACAATAAAAAATATTCTAGCTTTCAAAACCATTAAATTTACGTTTAACTGTACTATTCCAATTTATTAGATTTTCTATTTTTCTCATCCGATTATTTGCGCCACAAGCAACGCTTTCAAAGCAAAGCGTCAAATGAATATGCTAAAACAAGTTTAAAACTGCTCACAGCTCATAATTGCAACACAAGAATGAAAAGGAATATCCTTTGAATCATTTGCAGAAAACCTCTGTCCATTTGTGTTATACTTTAAGCAACAATCTGCTACTTGTTTGCTTCCTACTGGTGCCATTTAGAGCCCTCATTTTCAGTGTTTAGTTCAGTTGTTTTTTGTGCATAAATTATTTTGATTTAACAAAATATCCTCGTAGATATACATGATTTTCCTGAGTTCAGTGAAGCGACATATTATCGCCTTAAATTATGGTAATATATTTGGCTTTATTTGAGAAAAAGTGCTTGGAAAGTAAAACTTGAATTTGAAAGGAATCACTTAAAGATGTGGAAGTTGGATGAATGTGTGTGTTGAAAAGCACACTAAGCAATTTTAATATATTCTATCAACAAGCAGATTTACTAGCTTGAAATAACTGCCTTCTAAGGATTCGCAGCTGCGCTCTCAAACATGGTGGCTTCGTTTTGCCCCTGAATCACCTAAGTAGACAGGCTTGTTGTATGCTGAAGTTAAGATATGTACTCATTAAAACATTGTTTGATTTATTATTTATATCTATATTGATGATATCTTCGGGTTACCGAAGCTTTTTCACTGCAAGTGATTGGAACTTACTTCCAGTTTGTTGGCCTAGGGTTCCAGAAGCTTTGGTTGCTCTCTACCCTCTTTAGTGAAATGCGAAAAGCTATGTAGGCGTGATGTGACAAGAATGGCCTGTGAACAACCCTCCACTTAGACACATCTAGTCCTGTGTCTGTACAGAGCGTAATATCTACAACGACCAACCAACTGAATCGCAGCCAATAATTGAACCAAGCTGACGGGAGGCGCTGGGACTCTACAGATTCCTATAAAATTACAAAGTGCTTTCTGAAAAGGCCCAACAGGGAGGTAGATATTTATTTTGGAGGCTTATACGCACCCGGAGGTAACAAACTTCCTCCTCAAGCAGAGAAGGAGGGAGCTTCGGGACCTTGTGTGGGTGATTACACGATACAATCCATGGGGGAAACACATGGGAACCATAGGCATCATCGATAGTTCATTATGTCTATCTTATCTGGGGGAAGAGGAGGAGGACGGTGCAGCGCATTTTCTCTGCACCTTTCCGGCCTTCGCTAGACTAAGATTGCGCCTTCTCGGGTCGGATGTATTCAGAATGGCCGATGCACATTCTCTACCACCGGCACAGTGGCCGCTGTGATGTAGTGGGTAGAGTGCTCGCCTGCAATGCCAGAGGTCTCGGGTTCAAACCCCATTCCGAGCAAACACCAAAAAAAAAAAAAACAAAAAAAAATTTCTAATTAGTAAAAATCCAATTAATGGGTTTTTTAAGAGCGACGGTGACCTCTCGGTAGTGGACGGCATACCCTTCGAGTGTATTTCTGCCAGGAAAAAGGTTCTCACAAAAAATGCATTCGCCGTTCGGAGCCGGCATAAAACTGTAGGTCCCCTCAGTTAGTAAGAAAAACAAAACGGAGCACACCTCGAATTGGGAGAGAGGCTCGGCCATAAAACTAGTCAGAGTTATAATAGCGCCATTGTATTATTATATTATTACATTCTCTACCACCAGACTAAATTCTCTGATTTACTAAAGTATCTGGGAAGTTTTCAGAGTAACCCTCATTCCAACATCCCACCCTTTTCCCTACATCCTGATCCTGATTGTTTGTTTGGTGTTTAAGTCAGCCCCTATAATGCCTGGTTGATTTTTTGGAACCCTGCTAATGCATTCGCTGAGTACTAGTGATGGAGCCTCCGCCTCGTGCGCTATGTAGTAAGACGCTATGATGAAATCCCTTTTTCCCCGCTTAATGGCTATGGCCATTAAGTCTTCAGAGCTGAAATTGGATAATATAATTGTTTTTTGTTTTTTTTTTTTTTTTGTAAAAGGAATTTCTTTTAAGACAGTTTTAGTTCATTAAAATTTGCATAACTCATTGAACAGAGAGAAATGGGCAACCAAAAAAAAAGCGAAGAAACATTTAAATACATTAAATTTCATTCAACCATTTTTTGCAAAGGTTGACAATATTTGCTTTTAAATCAATTCCGTATGTGCACAATATCTTTTGGTTTCCTACACCACAAATCCTTTGTATTCATTCATTGTAAATAAAAGGTAGATATACCCACCAACCACGAATTTCTCAAGTATGTGTCTATCATCAAAGCAACAAGATTTTCTGCGGCACTTTCTTATTTGTGATTTTCGGGCGGGCCAAAAAAGCAAACATACTTTTAATAGAAGAAGAAACCGAAAGCGAAGTGCGCTTCACTTGAAAAATTGACATTTATCTGCATAAAAGTCAAAATGATTACAAAAACGAAATGTGTTTATCGTTTTGTCGCGCGCCTCAATGCAATTTTTGATATTTGTATGTCAGGCTGTCAAAAACGCCGCACAAGCACGACCACATGCCACTTGCTAAATGCTGGATGCCTCATGCCACATGCCTTCTGCCGTTTGCGTTGCTGCATGTTCATTTGTATGAGCGCCCGCTTTGAAGACGCAGACGTATTTCTTCTTCATCTTCTATGGACTATTGTATTAGAAATAAATAAATAAATACAACAATAAAAGCACTCAGGCAGGCAGCTGCTCAAGCGCTTGGAAAACGGGCGGCTTCTAGTTAAAAGAGCTGCAAAGGCTTTGACCTTCTTACGTTTGTGTGAATGTAAATGCAAAAGCTGGAGAAAATATTTGCCAAATATCTACTAACCGACCAACTTGGGGTTGCAGCTGCCCATTGGGGCGTGTGTGTGGTGATGGCGACGCTTTAACCACAAGCGTGACGCAGGTGCGCTTATTTACGCTCAACTGCATTTTCTTGTTGTACGAAAATCACATGCAACAAAAAAAAAATGTTGTGCTTAAACCACAAAAATATGGGGATGAGTGAGTGGGTAGTAATATAAAAAGGATATCTACCATGACGGCAAATTCAAATTTTGTGCTTAAAAGGAAGTAACAGGAGCGTGAGTGATGTTTAGAGCAACAAAAAGATACAAAAAACAACAAAGCAGGAAATAATATAAAAAGAGTCACATGTCATTTCTGTGTGGCCTCTTGTTGGTGACAGACACAAAATCTTCTGAAGCAAAGCGAAGAAAAATAAACTTAAGGTCTTTGAAGTGTATCTACGCACAGACAGCAAGCTTGTATGCCATATGAACTTAAGTTAGAAATTGTATCCATAAATACATACAATATTTGGCTTTAGTTGTGAATATTTGTATGTACGTACCAGTGGCGGACGCTTCATACAAGCCGAAAAGCCCGGCTTGCCTAAATATCTTCGTTCATTTGATTATATGAATTTCTTTAAAATCTAGGTTTTTAAGGTTGAAATGTGTTTACTATTTAAGTTCTCATGGAGCGTTGGTGCACCGACAACATTCTCGTATGTATTTTGTTTGTACAGACAATCACAGCACAACCTGGGTTAGTGAGCATGCTTTAACAGTTCCACACATAGGCTTTTATGGGGCTTTCAACACAGAATAACATAGCTCGTTTCCTCACTTTCTCTAAGGAGAAGTCAATTGCTTATTTTCAGAGTTAAATTGAAAAACAAAATGGAAAGCAACTTTTTCTTTCTCTTTGTCACCATAACGATGTGCTAGTGCACAAACCGGATAAGTAATATTTTGAAAAATGTTCAGGAGAGCAAATTTTGTGTTTCAATAGCAATAACTTGTTAACTGTCACATTTTTTTCAGTTATAACGATTACGAATAGTTAACTGAAGTATGTGGAATCCAAATGTGCTAAAATTATATTGATGGTTTCAGTGCCTATACTATTTTTTAGTGATTAAAATTTATTGGGCACTTAACCCATTTCGCGCTAACTTTTTTTAATTTCAAATATTTTTGTTAGAGCTTTTCTATGAAAAATTTATTCAATTTATTTCTGTTAGCACATATTTTATTGTTCATCTAACATAGTTATTAAATTCAAATAGTACATTTTTATGGGTTATTTAAGTATCATGCTAACGTAGTTAAACTAAAAAAATTTATAAAAATGGATAGCAATGTGTGAAAATATGAGAGATCCTGGAATACCACATACCACATGTTGTGGGCCTGGTCGAATAATAGAAAACCACATACTTAATAATTTTAATACATTCTCAAACCCTGCATTAGGATTGAAATTCATATATATTATTGTAGGTTATAGATACATTTATGTACATATATATACAGAGATATATGTACATGTACATGAAGGTATATATATAGATTTAGACTAGCTATTAAAACACAAATATTTGTGTAAATATCATCATATATGTCTATAATAATCTATAGGATACCGAGCATAAATTTTTATTTTGTGGCACTTGGAATTTCTGTGCACAAGAAAAATTATTTTTATAGAAAACTAGCTGACCTGCCAGACGTTGTTCTGCCTAAATTTATTCCTATAAAGCCTAAAGGAAAAGTCCTAGATTACCGTGTTGCCGTATCCCTATCCCTATCCCTATTCCTATTCCTATTCCTATTCCCATTCCTATTCCTATTCCCATTCCTATTCCTATTCTTATTCCTATTCCTATTCCTATTCCTATTCCTATCCCTATCCCAATCCCTATCCCTATCCCTATCCCTATCCCTATCCCTATCCCTATCCCTATCCCTATCCCTATCCCTATCCCTATCCCTATCCCTATCCCTATCCCTATCCCTATCCCTATCCCTATTCCTATTCCTATTCCCATTCCTATTCCTATTCCTATTCCTATCCCTATCCCTATCCCTATCCCTATCCCAAACTCTATCCCTATCCCTATCCCTATCCATATACCTATCCCTATCCATATACCTATCCCTATCCCTATCCATATCTCTAGCCCTATCCCTATGCCCATTCTATCTCTCCAGACTTTCAAGGTCACCCCTGGTCCACATTTTGGTCGATATCTCGGAAAACGGGTCGCATAGGGTCTTGAAAATCACCTCTTTTTTAAATACTCACCAACACCTTTTATTTGATACCCATTTTGTAGAAAACCCGTTTGGGGTCACACCTGGTTCATATTTCAGGAAATACCTCGAATACGGGGTCTTATATGGGACCAGTAACTACACCTTGTTCAAGCACTTGTCAACACCTTTCATTTGATACCCATATCGTACGAACCCGTTATAGGGTTACCCTGGTCCACATTTTGTGGGATATCTCCAAAACCTTCCCGGATTCTTATACTTTTTTTGGCCATAAACCATGTCGGGCTCAATCGAAAACTACGTGCAAAATTTCATTTAATTCAGTCCAGCCGTTCTGGAGTTAAATCATCAGGGAGGAAAATGCGACTTATTTTTATATAATAGATTTTAATTTCTAAGCGCTCTTATCCGGTTTGTGCACAACAAATATTTCATTTTCGAAGCACTTAACTGATTATGCCATCGCATATCTCCGCTATTATTGATAATTTGCTTACAAAAATTGCACACGAGGTAGGTATAGTGTTGATGATTCCAAAAATGCAATTAACTCAGTTTCGCCAAAACCTGCATTTATCCGGTTTGTGCACTAGCACATCGATAAGTTCAGTTGAATTATTCCCTTTTGTATATAATTCACGTTTTGATGATAAAGAACTTGAATTTACTTTTGACCGAGCCAGACTATAATATCTTCCGATAATATTTTCACATTATCCATTATATATCATAACTTAGTTATACTTCGTCATCTTCATTTTCTCGAGTTATTCCAATACATTCAGTTTCATGCGCTATGAACACAAACAATAAACCAAATATGCAAAAGTCAATCGAAGTAGATAATACAGCAAAGAAAATTGCATAAATAATTAATGGTCATGCTTCATACATAGGCTTACGCAGCCAATTTATGGTAGGGCCGCCAATGGTGTGTACATATTCTTGCTGCTTGCTTTTAATAGTCTTCAATCTTCAGTGAAGAGCACACTTCAATCAATCGGTTTTATCGCTTGTAATGATTTCAATTACTTGCAAGTATCTTTTCGGATTATCTAAATAAGTACGTGCATGTTAAGCATTGGCCATAAATTCAAATATTACAAATTCGATTTTCCTTTTGGTTTTGGTTTTCCTTTTGCAAAGGTATTTTTAGTGTTAGTTCTTATTTTACTGAAAATTATTTGGATTTCTTTGATATACTTACGTACCTAAATCTATTAACATCCATATAGACCTCATATTTGTATGTATGAGGATGATTACTTTATTTAAGTATTTAAAGACTATTATGTTAATAATTTCCTCAAAAATTTTATTGCTCTAGAACTGCTTCAGTAGCTATTCAAGAGGTGCAATCTACAGTTATTTGATTTAAAGGAAGAATAGAAGAAGAAATGCTGGTTGCTTATTCATTTTATTTCTAGAAAATATTTTCCTAGTAAAATATAATACAATACATACACTAAGAGAAAAGTTCCGCGTTAAAAGCCAGCTGTGTACTAAATGGTTCCAAAATTACAAAAATTAAGGAAAAATAAATTAAATTTAGGCTTTCGCAGGCTTGAAATAAGCTTGAAATAAGATAAAAACCTGAAAGGAAATTGATTAAACTATAAGATTCTTGATTCAGTAATGAAATTCGTAATATAAGTTTAAACATTTTTAAAATAATATGGGCAGGCATCAATCAGTCATATTTGCCTGCTTCAAATAAGCTTAAATGAGCTGCTGTTTCAAAACTGCACACCCATAGTATAATATTTATAAAATATGTATATGGTTCTAAAAGTAGGAATATATTCTTGATTTTAGCATTTTCGAGCTCAACAAAATTTGATGATGGTATCGGCTTGTTTCAATCTCGCTCGAGTACTAAATTTAGCTTGTTTTTCCCCAATATATATGTATATGTCCGTTTCCATCTATAATCACTCCGTCACAACTTCAAATTGCGCTTCTCCGACAAAATCCATTTCCTTCTTCTTATATTTACCATAATGTATCAAATTTGTAATCTTATAATTGCCAGGAAAAAGATATTTTGGTACATGGGCAGCTTCCATTTTCCAATTATTCAAATAATAATGATCAGCAACGAATGGGCAATTCTCCATAAAATTGCTATGCGCAAGAAAACTTTGATACACACACTTATAGAAATGGTTCTTCAATGAGATTATTGTTTGACAAAAATCGATGTCTTGATGGTAAAGTGATTGATAAACTTTCGAATTGGCGATGCGTATTTGAACATCCAAATCACAACGTAAACCAGCCACCAAATCACGTTTGAGTTGAAAATCACTATTAAGCGTGTTATTTTGGAGTTTCATGGTGACGTTGCTGAAGTAACGTGGATTAACGCGATGCTTCACAGAAGTAATTTCGACGCGTTTGATCTGTGGAGAGTTGGTAAAAAAAAAAAAAATAAAAAGGAATGGTGTAAAAAGATAACTAATTTAGGTATAATTTCTTGAAATAATTGTTTGGTTAAGCTGCTTACAGCAAGTGTTAAGCTAAGTACTATTATTAGCACAAGCAAATATAGCGGCAAAAGCGATAAACTGTGCCTAGATGCGCACATTGTGTGTTGACTGTGAGGTTGTCTTCTGATTAAAATTGCTTTTTTATACTCAGCTGTACTAGTACACAGAGTATTATAATTTTGATTTCATAACGGTGGATTGTAACATAATGAAATAATCGAGATAGATATGGACTTATATATATCAAAATGATCAGGGTGAAAAGAGAAATCGATTGAGCCATGTCCGTCCGTCCGTCCGTCCGTCCGTCCGTCCGTCCGTACGCACGATAACTCGCGTAAAAATTGAGATATTTTGATGAAATTTGAAATGCAAGTTGGTATCGAGACTGGGACGGTTGGTATTGAAAATGGGCGAAATCGGACCATGACCACGCCCACTTTTCCTATATAGAAAAAATCGGATATTTGGTATCTCAGCCACTACTATAGCTAGAGTGATAAAATTTTACCCACGTATTGAGCTCAGGGCCTTATGAAGAAATTTGATGAAGTTTTGGAAAATGGGCGGTGCCACGCCCACTTATTAAGGGGCAAACATTGAAAGTTTTATATGTCATTACTCAGCAACCGTTGAAGATATATCGATGAAATTTGGTATCCGTAATTTGCTTACTTAGACAAATGTTTTGACGAAAAATTATCAAAATCGGTGGACGGCCACGCCCACTTTTATATATGGGAACTATAAAGGGGCCTAATAAAAACATTTTAAGCGATATCTCTGTCAAATATAAAGATCTATCACTGAAATTTTGTGGTAGGAGTCCAACTACGGACATAAAACAAAAAATACAAAAATTTTTGAAAATGGGCGGTGCCACGCCCACTTATTAAGGGTCAAACATTGAAAGTTTTATATGTCATAACTCAGAAACCGTTAAAGATATATCGATGAAATTTGGTACGCGTAATATATTTACTTAGCCAAATGTGTGGACGAAAAATTATCAAAATCGGTGGACGGCCACGCCCACTTTTATATATGGGAACTATAAAGGGGCCTAATAAAAACATTTTAAGCGATATCTCTGTCAAATATAAAGATCTATCACTAAAATTTTGTGGCAGGAGTCCAAAGACGGACATAAAACAAAAAGTACAAAAATTTTGGAAAATGGGCGGTGCCACGCCCACTTATTAAGGGTCAAACATTGAAAGTTTTATATGTCATAACTCAGAAACCGTTGAAGATATATCGATGAAATTTGATATGCGTAATTTTCTTACTTAGGCAAATGTTTTTGCGAAAAATTATCAAAATCGGTTGACGGCCACGCCCACTTTTATATATGGGAACTATAAAGGGGCCTAATAAAAACATTTTAAGCGATATCTCTGTCAAATATAAAGATCTATCACTGAAATTTTGTGGCAGGAGTCCAACTAGGGACATAAAACAAAAAATATAAAAATTTTGGAAAATGGGCGGTGCCACGCCCACTTATTAAGGGGCAAATATTGAAAGTTTTATAAGCCATAACTCAGAACCGTTAAAGATATATCGATGAAATTTGGTACGCGTGATATATTTGCTTAGCCAAATGTGTGGACGAAAGATTACCAAAATCGGTTGACGACCACGCCCACTTTTATATATGGGTATTATAAAGTGACCTTATAAAAACATTTTAAGCGATATCTCTGTCAAATATAAAGATCTATCACTGAAATTTTGTGACATGAGTTCTACAATAGACCGGAAACAAAAAATAAAAAAAGTTTATAAAATGGGCGTGGCACCGCCTCTTTTTATACAAAGAAATCTACGAGCCTATTACTCGACAAATAACTGAGATATTATGACGAAACTTGGTTTATACACTTTTATAACTTGTGTTAATAGACACGCAAAAATGTATTGAAATCGGTTTATGACCACGCCTACTTTTTAACAAAGATATTTCTGGAACACCCTTTTGGAATTTGTAACGTGAAGCCTTTGTAACTAAAAGTCATAGAGGGATGCAATTTTGCACTAACAATAATATTTATATGCTTATTTGGATGATTGATACAAAGTTTGAAAATGGGCGTGGCTGCGCCCTGTTTATGCAGCACTCGTTTCATATAAAATACACCCTATATCGAACAAACGCAAACAAACAATGAAAGCATACAGCTGAGTATCTAATGTTCGATTCCACTCGAACTTAGGCTTCCTTACTTGTTGTTTGTTAATTTTATTTATTTGTTTTGTGTAATTTTTTTGATAGAGTTGTAAAATATGTGTAATGTAGAAAAAGTGTAATTAAAATCAAATTACTCAATTAAGCAAAATGCGTTAATTATAATATAAAATTGAATTTTACAAAAGCTAATGCATTTTTAATTAGGCAATAAGTGAATCTATTGTAGGATCTTTATCAGTAATAAATATGTTTTGAATAGAAAAACAATATATAAATAATATGTTTTACTCTGATTGTAATGCCTAATTGTTTTTGGCGTTTTTTTTTTAATTTTAATGATTATTTTAATTGTCTTACATTAACCTAGGAATTGATAATCAATTAAATTAAAATATGTATTACAAAGAGTAATGATTAATAGCCATTAAAAAAAAAATAATCAGAAATAATCATTTAGTCAAAATTAATCAAAAAATTTTGTTGATTTTAAATATGATTATTTTTAATTGTTTGATTATATTTAATTGTTTGATTATTCTTAATTGCTTCATTATTTTCCATTATTTCTTTTTATATGATTATTTTTAATTACTTTTGATTATAACCAAAGCCTTACAATTTATTCTTCACAAGCGGAAGTAAAACATAAATTTTAAACAAAAAAAAAAAATTAAAAACGAAAAATAATTAAACGATTAATAAATTAATCATACAATTAAAAGTCAAAAATTTTAAAAATCAAATATTTAATTGTATAAATCATGCAGTTAAAAAATTCGAAGAATAATTTAAAAAATCAAAATAATCATGCAATCGAGCCTAGTAAATCAATTAATTAATAGCTTTTACCATATAATTAACTGTTAGTTATTTAAAAGGTGAAATTAATCATATTCATATTATTCATGACATTCAAACACGTTAAACTCAGATTTTTATTTCAGATTATTTGAATTGACATACATTAATCTGGGAATCAATTAAATTAAAAAATATAAAAGCAATCATGATAAATAGCTATTAAAAGAATAATCACAAAAAAATTTATAAAATCAAAACTAATAAAAAAAAAAATGGTTTGAATTGATTTGTAAATGGTTGAATGTTTTTAATTGAACAATTATTTTACATTGCTTGCTTATTTTCAGTTATGCGGTTAAAGAAAATTATTAAGTCACTTACATAGTTAATTAACCGTACAATTAAAAAAAAATCGAGAATTAATTGAAAAAAAATCATTCAATTAAAATCAATTAATCGATTAATTGATTTACTTTTTTAATCATTTAAAAGCTTAAGTTAATCGTACTTAATCACCCATGAGTTACATAAATTAAATCTGCTTTAATAATGATTAAAATCAAATCAGATCTGCTTAGTGTAAACATATACATAATTATTTTTTTCGACAATTAGGCTCAGCAACTGTACACTGTAATATAACGAATACGGTGATTAACTGACAAATTCGCTAGATGGGATACATACATATACACCGCTTTCGTCGTGGGTTTCGTCGAAAGATTTGGCTATGACGCGCTCGACACAAGTAAGCACTTTCTGAAGGGTATCTTCCTAGAAAAAGCGGTCACTAGATGGAGGCCGCTCAGTAACTGCAATCATTCAAAACTCGTGCGGCTTAAATATGTTACAAGACTATCTGGCTGCTTCTACTGGAGAGGAAGGGTCTCTCGTTTGCTCTTGACATTATAAGTGGTGGTACCCTGACATAATCCCAAGGGGCATAATCCCAAATTTTTTATTTGGGATTATGTCACTAACCCTAGGGTGACATAATCCCAACTTTTTTACTTGGGCTTATGTCACCCTAGGCGTAGTGACATAATCCCAATTGGGATAATGTCATTTTCAAGCCCAAAACACATTTCAGTAGTCTTTCTTAGATTTTATTACATTAAGCAAAAAATTAAAGCTGACAATAAAGTTAAGTTTGTTATATAATAATACATTGAGTATATGTATAAGATGAAATATGTATGTACTTAAATACACATGTTCTCAAAAAATTACTTTAAAACTAAAAAATGACATTAAAATTAAATATATTTACATATATACAGACTTTTTCAATAAAACGATAGGTATATAAATATTTGTGTACATTGTATATATGTCTATAAAAAGATGAAAATTTGGAAAAAAAAAATCGCGCGATTTTTGATTCCAAATTTTCGCCTGCGGCCCTTTTTTCTAATAGATCGATAGGTATATACAAATGTATGTACATATGTCTATAAAAAGATGAAAATTTGGAAAAAAAAAATTGCGCGATTTTTGATTCCAAATTTTCGCCTGCGGCGGTTTTTTTTAATAGATCGATAGGTATATATATATGTATGTACATATGTCTATAAAAAGATGAAAATTTGGAAGAAAAAATCGCGCGATTAATAGATCGATAGGTGTATACATATGTATGTACATATGTCTATAAAAAGATGAAAATTTGGAAGAAAAAATCGCGCGATTTGGATTCCAAATTTTCGCCTGCGGCGCTTTTTTTCTAATAGATCGATAGGTATATACAAATGTATGTACATATGTCTATAAAAAGATGAAAATTTGGAAGAAAAAATCGCGCGATTTTGATTCCAAATTTTCGCCTGCGGCACTTTTTTTCTAATAGATCGATAGGTATATACAAATGTATGTACATATGTCTAAAAAAAAAGATGAAAATTTGGAAAAAAAAAATTGCGCGATTTTTGATTCCAAATTTTCGCCTGCGGCGGTTTTTTTTAATAGATCGATAGGTATATACATATGTATGTACATATGTCTATAAAAAGATGAAAATTTGGAAGAAAAAATCGCGCGATTTTTGATTCCAAATTTTCGCCTGTGGCGCTTTTTTTTTTTTTTTAGATATACATATGTCTATAAAAAGATGAAAATATATATAAATATGTACATATGTCTATAAAAATAAAAATTTGGAAGCAAAAATCTCGATTTTTCTTCGCACTAGTACCTACTCGAGTGATTTGGTATTCTGGCTTCCTTTTATTTGGGATTATGTCACTCCCACATAGGTGACATAATCCCAAGTAAAAACATTGGGATTATGTCACACCATGGTGAGTGACATAATCCCAAATTTTAAAATTGGGGTTATGCCACTTGGGATTAAATCACGGCACCTAAGTGGTCACTTAACAGTTGTTAAGCGCGCAGCATTCCTTATGGTTGCTTCTGGAGAAGCTTATTTCGGTAGTGATTTTCGGAAATGGTATTGGTTCGACTAGGAGTTGAGATCTTCGTGGTATCACAATGCCAAATTTTGGCCTTTGTATATTGGTGATTGCACCACCAGCCACTATGGCAATTTTTAAGACTTTTTTAAATAAATGATAACACTTTGGCCACATTAAAAGAAATAATGAACTCATTAAACACTTCTAACACTTTTATTTTTCAATTAAACACACAAAAATTTATTAGCGCAAGAAAAACTAAAAAGACCAAACAATGAGTAAATTAAGTCAAACTCGCACACTAACCCACACAACGCGGCTGCTTAAATGATAACAGCAAAATGACATTGAATATTACGAGTTGTTGGCGGCGCAAGTAACAAACTTATTCAGCTCATGTTGCTTACAAACCTGCCTTGGCGCTCTTGTCTAGCTCAACAAACCCTTACCTCAGACCAGCTTCTATCTCACGCTATCACTACCAGCCTTTTCACACGAAAAATGCGACATGTTAGGCGTGACAGCCAACAACAGCAATAACAAATGCTTTACTGCAGTACCTACCCATTAAATAGCGGCTGGAAAACAAAGCAATACCAGCAATGGTGGGTATAGCAGTGAGTGGGAAAAATGTGATAAAGCACCTACATAATGAAATAATTTCCATTGTTAAAATGATAACAATTTATCAAGTAGACACTTCTAGCGCGGCGCACACACAAGCACACATCTTTACAGCAGAGATGCTTGGGTGGCAAGTGTGGTTGGTGGTATGTACAAGACGAAGCAGAAAAGCTATCACAAAAACAATGGAGACTGCGACTGCAAAGATTGTTAACAGCTTGCTTATACTTTTATTTTGACTTGCTTTTTATACCTTTCAATAACATGAAATGGTAATATAAATTTGTGTCACACGATTGTTGAAAGTACCCAGTGGCGCGCGCTTCATACAAGTGAAAAGCCCGGCTTGCATAAATATTTTCGTTCATTACATATTAATAATTTTTTCCAAATCTGGTTATTTCACGCTTGAAATGTGTTTACTATTTAAGTTTTTCAATCTGTTTTAGCTGTAATCATTCATGAAATCAGCACAATATCAAAATCAGGCAAAAGCGTCATTCTAAAAAGCGGCGAAAGGAAAATCAAATAAAATCAAACAGTTCAAGACTCTTGCTAATTCGACTTCAGTTTTTCAAACACTAAGCTAAAGCACCCATTTATTAGATATTATTTTATAGTGCTATAATAAGCATATCGACTTGTTAAGTACTACTGAAATTGCCGTCGGTATAAGGAAACTAAAAATACCTCTGCGTTTTCGCGTGAGATTCAGAGATTTATCTATAAGTTTGGCGTCAGCAATTAACTCACTTGAATTTTTCCCAAATGATTTTAATAATAACTCTCCTCTGCTCTTGTAGATAATTTACGTTCTGTTGATGAAGAGCTTGAATTTACTTTCAACTGAGCCAGGTTTGTTAATGTGCTGCCCAAAATTAGATACAACAAAAGTCATACCTTTATATACATATTAGTGCTGGAAACCCATCGATAGTGGTCCCATCGATTAACCGTCGATAGTTTTAAAGGCAACCATCGATAGTATCGATGGTTTAATATATGTACGTAGGTGGCGCGTTAAAGGGAAATGTGCAAGGCTATTTTATAGAAGGTTAACCTACTAAACAGCTGATTGCTAACTTTTTCTACTTTTTTTATTCATATTGTACGTAGGTGGCGCGTTAAAGGGAAATGTGCAAGGCTATTTTATAGAAGGTTAACCTTCTAAACAGCTGATTGCTAACTTTTTCTACTTTTTTTATTCATATTGTGGTGCTTATGAAGAAAAATATAACTTTTTATTAGAAACATATTATAAAATTAAAAAAAACCAAAGTTTATGTAGAAAGTTCACTACCAAAAATAAATCAATAACTATTCAAAACCCAATAAATACAACGGAGTTCGCTTCTCTGATTATATTATCGCGGCGATACTTCGCGACGATAGATCGGCGAATCCGAATTCCCAGGGCAGTCACCTCTCATTAGCGATTCGTGCATTTTTATATTCTCGGATCGTTGGCGATTCGAGATTTGGGCTCATTGGCGAATACATTCTAGCAAATCTTCTCCTGCGAATCCGCCTCGAATTTATTGGGAAGTAGACTACTACATACACACATTTGTACGTATACAGTTTTCCACAAAATAATAGGAGAGCCGAAATCAAAACCTAAATGCTCAATTCTCAATAAAAAACAAAACATTTTTATTTGCAATTTTTATCATAAAATTATTCACTAATCTTTTATTTATATATTCACAGCCCACATATTCCAATCAAGTACCTTAAAAATTATAAATCTCAGTTTTTTTGATTAATTTTTTCAACAGACGTTGTAGTTATTTACCAAGTAAAATACCATCGATGGTTAAAAAAAACATCGATAATCGCTATGGCATCGGCCCCATCGATAGTATCGATAGTTCAATCGATGGTTTTCCAGCACTAATACATATGTATCTTCGTAATATCCATCGTATATAAAAACTTAATTATTCTCCATCATTTTCATAACAAACCAAATATGCAAACCGAATTTAATCAAAGTCAATGACAGAACCGCAATCAGCCTTTCAGATAATATAACAAAGAAAATCACATAAACAGGCATATTTGGCTATGCTTTATACATAGGCTTGCCCAACCAATTATGCTAGCCCGCCACTGGCGCCAAAAGCCGATTGCTGAAAGTAGGTACCAGAAGGTGGCGTGACAGACCCAACAAAGTACATCAATAGGATCGGGATCATGAGCTGTGAATGTCATTTTAGAACAAGCTGATTCTTTTTCGGAATCGATTATCTAACTTTGCATTTCCCCATTCATGAAAGGTATGAAGTCTTCGGTACGGCCGAAGTCAGCAGCGGTTTTACTTGTTTTGTTGCAGCTTTTTGCCTTTTATATTTGCTTTACGGTTTTCGTGTTAGCTTATTGTTTCTGCTTTTTTTGGCTTTTTATGTTACATGCTTATTATTTTTTGTATCTTTTAAGCTTACAATGCGTTTTAACATGCCATTTCTGTTTGTTCCTACTCCTGCTCTGCTATGCGCGTCAGCTGAGGTTTGTGTGATTACAAGCGGCGCAATTATTTTCATTTTGTTTGTTTTTTAGTAATATTCACAACAGGCAAAAACCAATTTGTTATCAGTGCGAAAAAAATACAACAAAAACCAACCAAAGCCACTGACTTCTTGTGTTTTAACAGTGAAACGGCGGCAGTCGCGCCTAAACGATTATACATAGTTATTTACTAACATTTATATTTCTTATACGCATTGTTTTTGTTGTTGTTGTTGCTTTTATTGCTGTTCCTTGCCAGCTTTTAATAATGTTTCTATTATTCTGCGACATAAACATTAAGGTGGAGTGAAATCATATGGAGATTTTTTGTTTGTTCTTTTTTTGAACGTACCAGCAATAAAAAGTTGCCTTTATACGAGTTAGTGAACCCCACAAAATTTTATCGCGATAGGATGACGTTTTGAACTGCCCCCAGCACCGCAAAGTTGAAAGCAATAAGCACGGTCTGGTACAAATATGAAATTTTGAAAATTATAAAATCAAAAAACGAAGTATGAGGATTGATAAAGATGGCTAAGCTGGATTTAAAGTGATTTTTTTTTGCAAACAACAACAACAAAAGTTATTAAAGGTCAAAGTTTATATTATGCATTCTTTAAATTGCAATTACTTAAAAAATACTGAACCGATTTCGAATACCATTTTATACTATTCGATAGGTATTTTGATTCCCTTTAATTTGATATACATTTCATATATGAAAAGTAAGGGGGGTAAAAGGGGGGTTGACCCCCACAGGGGGGTGTTATGGAACCCACATAAAATGTATATTAAATTAAAGGGAATCAACATACCTATCGAATGGTATAAAAATATTCGAAATCGGTTCAGTAGTTTTTAAGTAATTGCAATTTAAAAATGCACAATATAAACTTTGACCTTTAATAACTTTTGTTGTTGTTGTTTCCAAAAAAAATAAATTCAATTTAATACTCAGCTTAACCATCCTTATCAATCCCCATACTTCGTTTTTTTATTTTATAATTTTCAAAGTTTCATTTTTGTACCAGATCGTGCTATTTTTTCAACTTTGTGGGGCTGGGGGCACCTCTAAACATGCGAGTAGGTCAATAAAATTTTACAGGCTTATTACTGGGCTAGAAAGGTTCCGTTCTGGCTTTGGAACAAATTGAATTTCCAAAAAAAAAAGTTTCACTCCACCTTAATAAACATGCATATGTTTTGTTATTTGTTATTTCTCTGTAGAGAATTCAGTAACTAGTGAGCAAAATTTCTACTTCCGAACTAGCGAAAAGGTGTCAAAAATGAACTAGATCAATTGTAGTTAGACCCTCACCAGTTCGGAAAGAGTGAATTGAGTGACCATTATAAGACACACTTTCATTTGTAAGCAAAAAATCTATGAAGATTATTCGTTCGTTCAATTGCCGTCGGCTTTGTATATTTCTGCAATTCTCAGATGTTTAGTGAAGCATTTTATATAAAGAGTTTTCTATTTGCATCTTAACATGTATGTAATGAAATGTTCCCCTAATAATGCTTTTCCGATACCTAAGGCTTATTTTAAATTTTTTTTATTTTATTACTTTTTAAATATTTTTGTAAATTTTTATTAAATAAATAAATAAATAAATATTAGTGAAAAAAAAAAATAAGTAAAAAAGATTATGCCCCTCATCACCGACAGGATTCGAACCCGCGCTCGCCAGCTTGATTGTCACACGCGTTAGCCAGTGGGCCATCGCGCCACTTACATGAAGTGTGTCAAAGGCTGCACTTCAGCGGCAAATGTAAAACTGTGGAATTTTTATGTACTTGTAGTTAGTTCAGAACTATCGAAATTGTGCCAATAAACGAACTAGTGAAAACTGGAGAATTTAGTACTAGTTCGGAACTATCGAAAATGTAGTGCAGAGAGTGGCAATTAACACCGCCTAGGACATCGCCGTGTTAAATTCGCCAGTTGATAACATGCAAAAGATAATTAGCTCGCACTAGTAGTGGCGAAAAATGCACTAGAAGCGACCTAGTTCGGAACTAGAGATTTTCCCTACAGGGTTGCTGCAGTCATCTGCTGCGCGTTGGTGCTACAGTGCGTATGCGGCGGCATTTCACGCCTGTTAAACCTTCTTGTGTCAGCTCAACAATGATAGTTTTGTTAATGTGTTATAGCTTTGATGGTTTCTTTTATTTTAATATTTGTTGTTTTTTTCTTGTTGTTGTTTTCTTGTTTTGGGTTTCTTCGTGTAGTAAATTATTGTGTTTCTTTGCACATCGTTCTTGTTTGTTAGCTCAAGCTTTTCATTTGACAATATTATAACTGTCATTGTACGAATAGTTTATTCATTACTTGCCTTGTTTGCATGCATATCATTTATTTCTTGTGTTTATTTTGGCTGCGCTGGTTTTGCAAAATATTGTAGGGAAGTGTGAGCATAGTAAATGTTTAAGGTTTTAAAATAATAAGCTTAAACTAGCTGGATCCGTGCGCATCTTGCGCAAAAAATAATAAAACATTCGGCGCCAGTCGATATAGTTTCTGATCTCACGCCCATTTTAAAAAACTTATATTTATTTGGTTTTATGTCTACAGTGGAACTTATGGAATTTTCAATGAATTACTTATGTATATGTTTGACAAACATATCGCATAAAATGTTCTATTATACCTAAATATATATATGTATTTGTATTATATTTTTATATATTTTGCATATATATTTATATATACATATGTACATACGTGGTCCCTGCCGACTTGGGCAATTTTTTTTTCCACACGTTTGCCTTGGCAAGCAAATCAGTGGTCCAAGCTTACTCGATTTATCTGTTACAGTTTTTGAGTTTTTCCTCCTCCTCTTGGCCCATTTTTCAAAATTTCAGCACTTTTCCTCATAACGGCATAACGTCATTTCATCACTCGGGCTTTATTAGTGACTGAATTATCATGTGTTTTTCGAAATACACACATATGCCTTATTTTCAACCCCAATTTTCTCTGTTCCCATTAGAATCTGTGTACCAAATTTCATTTAAATATTTATATTTTTGCGCAAGTTAGAGTGTGTACGGCCGGACGGACGGACACGGTTCAATCATTTTTTTCAGCCTGATCGTTTTGATATATATACATACATATATTGTATGTACTACTTACAGCATATCTTATCCTGAAAAGCCCCCATTTATCGTAGGCATGAATACACACGTGTTCGCCTAAAATAATATTATGTTTACATACAAACATACAGCTGAAGCTTATAAAAGTGTTTTAATATATACACGACTGTTAAAATGGAGCGACATCTGCATTTGAGATTGTAATTGATAGAATAAAATAATTCTGAAGGCATAGTTTTAGGCGCAAATCTCTTAATTTACATTTAAACATTTTATTTTTGCAAAATACTATTTAAAAAAAGTACCACGCCCAATAAAACACCGTTTCACATGCATAGCTAATTAATACCTTTAAAACGATGCCTTACTTATTAATTTTGGTAAATTATGTGAGCAAAAAAAGGGATATTTATAAAACACCAATTAGAAATAATATATATGATATAAGAGTTTTCAGTCAAACATGTATACCTTTTTGATGTGAATAAATCAAGGATGGAAAATAATTATTATTTTTAAAATTTTGACCAAAAAAATCAGTATGTTCCCACTATCGCAAAATAAATTTGGATATACCACTATATTTATCTCTGTATAATCTGCGGCTATCTGCAATGATTTTTATTTTAAGAGTTTTATCCATAAAAATCGAAAGTAATAATTACAGCCTGATTTTTATTTTTTCGATCGAAAGTAATTATTATTATGTAATTTTAATTTTTTTGATCACTAATAAGTATTATTCTTGGATTTTAATTTTTTTACTGGATCATAATTATTATTTCTTGATTTTTACTTTTTGCATCAAAAATAATTATTATACTTGATTTTTATTTTTTCCCTCAAGGCATAATGATTATGTGTAATTTTTTATTTTTTTACTCAAGAATAAAAATTATGGTCTGATTTTTATTTTATTATTCATAAAATAAAACTCAAAAGGTCATACAGCCTTATCCATTAGGATTTTTGGCTTAAAATTTTGCATGCACACACCTTCTACTCTGCTCTAACTACTTCCGAAGATAAATCGTTGGAAATTTTGTTATAAATGGTGGAAAAAAGGTGTTGAAGTATGCATGTAATTTGCTTTAAAATTCATACAAAAATTTTACTTATACGCCACGGCAATATGCTCATATATAAAACTAGCTTATATCCTTGGGTTTCACGCCTTGGGTAGATATCATTTTTTTTCTTGTGCAAAATCCTAACTTTTCCATACATAAATCTAAACATACCTTGAAATTCCGGGAATTTGCGCGGTTTTTGGTGTAGCTCCATCCAGTTTTTGGAAAAGTGAAATTTTTTTTCAGATTACTTACTCTAAAACACCCTATTTTTATATTCCGGAGAAGGAGAGAGGATCTAAAAACACGCATCAAATGTACATATGTCTGAAGATATGCATCAAGTTGCGTCCTAAACGGATTGGCCGATAAATACATCTTACACACGCATTGAAATACAATAGAATTTTCTGAAATACAGCTGGAAAGGGTGCATAAAAAATTTAAAGTTATTCTTTTTTCATTTATTTTGCATATTTTATAGAAACGCGGCGTGAAACCCAAGGATATAAACTAGTTTTACATATGAGCGTATTGCCGTGGCGTATACGTAACATTTTTGTATGAATTTTAAAGCAAATTACATGCATACTTCAACACCTTTTTTCCACCATTTATAACAAAATTTCCAACGATTTATCTTCGGAAGTAGTTAGAGCAGAGTAGAAGGTGTGTGCATGCAAAATTTTAAGCCAAAAATCCTCTGGGTTCAGGCTGTATGACGTTTTGAGTTTTATTTTATGAATAATAAAATAAAAATCAGACCATAATTTTTATTCTTGAGTAAAAAAATAAAAAATTACACATAATCATTATGCCTTGAGGGAAAAAATAAAAATCAAGTATAATAATTATTTTTGATGCAAAAAGTAAAAATCAAGAAATAATAATTATGATCGAGTAAAAAAATTAAAATCCAAGAATAATACTTATTAGTGATCAAAAAAATTAAAATTACATAATATTAATTACTTCCGATCGAAAAAATAACACTTACAAAGTAATAATTAAGTTTAATCAGAAAAATATAAATCGAAGAATAATGATTATACGGTGATTTATATTGTTTCGCTTATAATGATTACCGTCCCTGGAATAAATTCCATTAAAGAGAATATATACAATTTATTGCATACTTCAAGGCGTCATATTTGATTTTTTTTTAATTTCTGGGTTCTCTTACGTACTTTGCATGAAGATTTCGTCTGAGCATAAGCCTAGTGAAACTTTCCGTGAATAATTTTCTAGAACATTTTAACCCTCTAGTGCATTCGCAAGAAAGTGGCCAAAATTATGCTTTCGGGTGGAAAATTATCCTTTGGTTTAAATATTCCAAATTTACATGTATACACACCCATACATCATATTTGGCTTCGATAAGAATTTTAAGCCATTTTTTCCACCTTGACAAAACTTGAACTTCACAAACAAATATTTTGCTTTGTAGACTTCTAAAAATGCTTTTGACTTTTTCGGGAACTACTCGTTAAATAGGCTTATTTGTATAGAAGTGGCCTTTATTAGACACTATAGTAAAGTAAAGTAGGACCTATTACAAGCTGGTGCCAGCTAATTCCGCGGATCTGCACTGCGAGCACCAATAAGCAATATGTAATGGTCAAATAAGCCACCTTGACTGCGTCGAGGCCGACCTTAAAAATCTTCCTTTCAAAGGATAACTCTTCCTGCGTTGGGTATTCAGCCCACACCCAACACGAAGAAATAGCCCACAAGCAAGCTCAAGAGCTCCTTTTTTCTCTGTGGTACCAGATTTAATCTCTGGTAGGATCTCATATCGGAGTACTACCAGTTGAGTTACCGTTTCACTCGGAACTGGTAACCTGTCTTTACTAAGAGGTTGACGAAGTCCTCGCTCTCAGCAAAGGCCCTACAACGGAGTTACTGGCATCCGTGGGATTGTAACACCCGTAACTTTTTTTCGCCGGTTGGCAATGTCCTCGCTGAACAAAGGTCCACGGTTTCAGTCCAGAAGAGTCAGAAATCTTATTTCTTGCACTTCAATTACAGATGAATAGTCTTTCACACAGCTTCACACATTTTTCCACACATACCTTTCCACCGCCCTTTGCGCCACCCTTTGCGGATTAATATCTTTACTTCAATATATGTATAGTCATACATAAATACAGCTTGCATAAATTAAAACCAAATTATAAAGTAATAAACTGTGCATACACTGCAGTATCATTACTTTTCGGCGTCATGCAGCTGTGTGTGTGAGAGAGAGAGAGAGAGAGAGAGAGAGAGATGGGAGAGAGAGGTAGATTGAGAGTGAGAGAGATCGAATATGTATAAAATCGCATAAGCCCACTCGCCCAAGTGGCACAGTCTTATAAATTGACGCCACCACAATTCCACTGAATTGTAAGCGAAGCCAAAACAACAACACAAGACAACACTTACTACACGCAGTACAACCTTAATGACTACACTCACACATGGGAGTACCTACATCCAAAAAGCAGCGACCACCAAAAACATTGGCCAAGGTCCAGCAGCGTCTACCTCAACAACACTGGACTACCTATCTCTGTATGTACTACCACAGCGCCATCCACAATTTGCTGCCGCATGAACAACGCGACTCCACAACGCTTAACTCACTCGTAGCGCATTAATTGGCAAATAATTTGGCTATTATCATGTGCCAGATCGCACAAACAGGTCGCTGCAGTTGCCGTCGAAGACGAATGCGAGCACAAGAAGTGTAGAAGGGCATGAGAAGACCATCAAATGCACACAAAATGGCGCGAGTGGTAGAGATATGAAGAAGAGGTAGTTGCAGATTTTCTGCGGCTTGCTTGGCACAATGCCAAAACGTAGTCCAACCAACGACCAAAAATTTGAGGTGATAAATCGCTGATGATGGCGATTTAAATACCCGCAATGAGACAGTGCAAAAAAGGAGTTGTGTTGAGTTGCTGGGCTGTGTAAGTTAATAAATTTGAGAATGAGTACCTATCTTTTGTGCAGTAAATTAATAAATTGGGCTTGAAAGAAGAATGAAACTCGTTTGTAATGAATTTATTGGAATAAGGAAATAAATGCTCAAAAAAAGACTAAAAAAAAGCTCAACTCAAGCTGAAGTTAATTACAATCAGACCTGTTAAATACCCATTAAAATAAGTAGTGATTAATCTTATTGAATTTAATCAAAAAATTAATTAATAATGCAATTAGAAAATCGAAAATAACTGAAACTAATTGTATTAATCATTCAATTAAAAAAGTAATTGAAAATAATCAAAATAATAATGTTAATCCTGCAATTAAAAAAGTATTTGAAAATAATCACACTAATTGTATTAATCATGCAATTAAAAAATCGCAAATAATTGAAAATAATCAAAATAATTGTATTATTTATTCAATTAAAAAAAATAAAAAATAATAGATTAACTAATTAATCATGTAATTAAAACAAATCAGAATTAATTGGCAATAATAAAATAATTGTATCAAACATGCTATTAAAAAATCAAAAATAACTGAAAATAATCAAACTAATTGTATTAATTATGTAAATAAAAAAATCAACAATAATGTTTACGCCAACTCTCACTCCGAGATGTCGCTGGTAGGAGTCATGATTGACAGTTCATGGTGAATGATCAATTAGCTGACAGGACTCGTTACTTCATCTCGCTTTGGTATGAGTCCTGTTAGCTGATCCCGTTGTTTTTGGCTCCACTTTCTGTGGTGCCTATAAAAGGGGTGGAAACCAAACAGTTTCTCCTCTTTTGATCATCAGATTTCATCAGCGACATCTCAGGTGAGTACAGTGAAGTATATCATATACAAATATATACTTAAGTGCTCAATCTATATATGAAGTGTAAATTTCTTTTTTGTTGCTGTTTGCAATTTTTGAATTGAAATTAAATGAATTACTAATTAATTAATTTCTGCGTAACAATTTTCCACATTTTGCTCATATAAGTCAAGCTACCTTGAGAACCGGCTGCCTCTTGTTCCCCGTTTCCGAAATTCATGAGTAATTCCGGCCCCAAAATTTTCCCGCTCGAACAAATAATTTAAAATACTCTAAATAATCCTATTAATCATGCAGTTCAAAATTTAATAAAATATCACAAATAACTCAAAATAATCAAAATAATTGTATGAATCGTTCAACTGAAAATGCAATTGAAAAAAATTAAAAAATAATTCAGTCAATTATCAAAAATAATTTAAAATAATTTTATTAATCATACACTTAAAAAAGTTATTGATAATCAAAATAATTGTATTAATAATTGTATTGCAATTAAAAAAAAAAATTGAAAAAGATTTCAAAATAATTGAAATAATCACGAAATTAAAATTAATTAATCGATTAATTAATAAACTTTTTGTTATTTCAATTAACTATTAGTCATTAAAATGTTTAAAGTAATCGCATCTTATCATAAGAGAGTTAAGAAACCAAAACATGCTTCAGTTAATAGTAATCATTAAAATTTTTAATTACTAAATAACTGCTCTGCTTACAACTAGTTTACTCATTGGCATTCTGTCTCTCTATCTATCTTCTATTCCATATTTCTAACTATCCACATCCATACCTCTCTCTTTAAAACTGCGGAGTGTAAAAAAATACTTAATCACTGACCAATTCCCAAGTTTTCGCATTTTACACACGTTCAAAATATATGTACATACGTTGCACCAGCCAAGCCAAGCCGGCCAACTGACAATTAATATTCAAATTTATAAGCCACCATTGACCTGAGTGCATGCATTATCTGCCAGCACAAACCTCACAGGAATCAAGTAAAACAAGTAAGAGCGCGGCTGTCTTCGGCCGTACCGAAGACTTCATACCTTTCATGAGTGGGGAAATGAAAAGCTACCTATGTATGTCGTGCATAGCCTGATTTAGTATAATTTATAATTTCAATTTTGTGGGTTATTTATGGAACGATTTATTAGAAAAAATGGTGTCTGGGCTATTTAAATGGAGGAGTTATACGACAAAATGTGTATATCTGAACAATCGGTTGTATGGCAGCTATATGTTATAGTGGTCTGATCTTGACAATTTTCGGTAATTCTATTTGGGCCGATATGGGTACAAGTACTTTAAAGTTTCATGTCATTATCTGTGAAAATGGAGAAGTTATATCCCAAAATGTACATATCTGAACAATCGGTTGTATGGGAGATATATGTTATAGTGCTTCGATCTGGACAATTTTCGGTAACCTTGTTTAGGCCAATATGTGTACAAATACTTAAAAATTTCATGTCCTTAGCTGTTTAAATGGGGAAGTTATACACCAAAATGTGTATATCTGAACAATCGGTTGTATGGCAGCTATATGTTATAGTGGTCCGATCTTGATAATTTTCGGTAACCTTCTTTGGGTCAATATGGGTACAAATACCCCAAAGTTTCGTGTCCTTAGCTGTAAAAAGGGAGAAGTTATACCCCAAAATGTGTATATCTGAACAATCGGTTGTATGGGAGCTATATGTTATAGTGGTCCGATTCGGCCAATTCCGACAAATGATCGATTGAGCATCAAAACTCACCCGTGTTCCAAATTTCAATCAAATATCTCAAAAACTGAGGGACTAGTTTGCGTTCACACAGACGGACGGACGGACGGACGGACGGACAGACGGACATGGCTTAAACGACTCAGCTCATGATTCTGATTATATCGGTATATATATTGATGGGTCTGTCACGCCTCCTTCTCATGAAAGGTATAAAAATTATCTTAATACAGAAATGAGCGCAGGAAAGTGCAGTGGCAGCGCAGCGGGTGGGTGTGCGTGGTTGTGCACACGTGCCAGTCACTGCTGCTGCTACTGCTGCATGCTGATTTCATTGCAATAGGACATGCAAAATATACAAGTACATACATATGTACTCGTCGTTCGCTGTCGCTTTGAGCTTTGACATTAGTCGACTCCTGCGCTGTACATTTAATGCCGCATAGATACATACGTGATAGCGCTTTGGGGAAATATTTCAACACATTTAATGAAAGGTGGATATGTGTGCGTAGCAGATAAAATATTCGAGCATGTAGATATGCATGCGTGTAGGCATACCTACGCATAAATTTCTTCTCATTCAATATACACTTAATTATTTGCATATAAGCCAAGGCGTAAGTACGTGCATACGGCTCTGCTTAACTGGCATTTTGTCGACATAAACACTCAGTCAAAAGCACATAATTTATGAGAAAGAAAAGCATGTTTGCATACTCGTATATACTTAATTGTTACACTGCTCTACAGCCAAAAAATACTCTAAACGTGACCATCCTATCTATATGTAAAATCAGTCGCTGATTCCGAAAATCGGGTTCATTTTTAATTCTATGGGAAGGTTTTTGAGATATCGGCAATTTACCGTTATTTGGCCAATGGCTCCACTTAATCCTGTATATCTCTTTACCGCAGTAATATATCTTCCTCGAGCTTAAACCAAACGAAAGAAAATTAAATTTCCTTTTCATCGCTCCTATAACATTTTTCTCTAACTCTTATAGTTTCTGAAATATTGACGATTAAATTTGAATTTTTTCGATTTTTTACGATTTTTTGAAGAAAAAATTGACTTAGTCAGGCAATATCTTTAAAACCAATGTTTTCACCTTCGGTTTTACTCCTTTACGTGAAGCTCCATTCTATTACCAAAAAAAATAAGCTATCAACGAAGAAAATCTGTGGTAAAATGGAAAAGTTATAGGCGATCATATAAATACAGCCAAATCGCGCAATGCCGCTATACGGCACATTCTATGCATATTGTACCAATACCTAAACAGCTGCAGTAGCAGCACATTGGCAGCGCAGTAGGTAACAGCGCATTTACGGGTATAACATGCATAGAATATACCCGTGCAGAGGCATTGCGCGACTTAGCTGAATTTACTTGATCGCCTATAACTTTTCCATTTTACCATGGATTTTCATCGTTGATAGCTTATATTTTTCCCAATAGAATAGAGCTTCAGGTAAAGGAGTAAAACCGAAGGTGAAAACATTGGTTTTAAAGATATTGCATGACAAAATCAATTTTTTCTTCAAAAAATCGTAAAAAATCGAAAAAATTCAAATTGAATCGTCAATATTTTAGAAACTATAAGAGTTAGAGCAAAATGTTATAGGAGCCAGGAAATTTAATTTTCTTTCGTTTGGTTTCACCTCAAGGAAGATATCTCACTGCGGTAAAGAGATAAACAGGATTAAGTGGAGCCATTGGCCAAATAACGGTAAATTGCCGATATCTCAAAAACCTTCTCATAGAATTAAAAATGAACCCGATTTTCGGAATCAGCGATCGATTTTACATATAGATAAGATAGTCACGTCCAAAGTACAGACAAAAAATTTCATTTTGTGATCCAGTGTTATTGATGATTAGATTCAATATAAAGGCGACATCGATAAGTAGATGACAACTGAGAGGTGCTTAGCCAGGCGCGTGCATATATTTGCCACACATACTGGCATATTTGAACTTAGTTCACCAAGTTGACTACAAAAACGGTATATATATTATTAAAGAACTAAAAACTGTCCACAAATATTATATCTTGATTAACAATTAGAAAGCATTTGGAAACAAGTAAGGAAGCCTAAGTTCGAGTGGAATCGAACATTAGATACTCAGCTGTATATTTTCATTGTTTGTTTGCGTTTGATGGATTTTATATAAAGCGAGTGCTGCGTAAAGTGGGCGTAGCCACGCCCATTTTCAACATTTTTATCAGTCATCCAACTAAGCATATGAATATTATTCTTTGTGCAAAATTTCATTCCTTTTTGACTTCTAGTTACAAAGATGTCACGTTACAAATTCCCAAAGGCTGTTCCAGAAATATCTTTGTTAAAAAGTAGGCGTGGTCATAACCGATTTCACTAAATTTTTGCGTTTCTATTAACACAAGTTATAAAAGTGTATAAACCAAGTTTGGTTATAATATCTCAATTATTTGTCGAGTTATAGGCTAAGAAATCTCGTATATTCCTTTGTCTAAAAAGAGGTGGTGCCACGCCCATCTTCCAAAATTTTTATATTTTTTGTTTCCGGTTTATTGTGGAACTCATGCCACAAAATTTCTATGAATTATCTCTATATTTGACAAAGATATCGCTTAAAATGTTTTTATTAGGCCACTTTATAGTTCCCATGTATAAAAGTGGGCGTTTATAATACACATATATAAAAGTGGGCGTGGCCGTCAACCGATTTTGGAAATTTTACGTCCAAACATATGACTAAGTATGTATATCACGCGTACCGAATTTCATCGATATATCTTCAACGGTTTCTGAGTTATGACTCATAAAACTGTCAATGTTTGCCCCTTAATAAGTGGGCGTGGCACCGCCCATTTTCCAAAATTTTTGTGTTTTTTGGTTTATGTCCATAGTTGGACTCATACGACAAAATTCCAATGATAGATCTTTATATTTGACAGAGATATGGCTTAAAATGTTTTTATTATGCCCCTTTATAGTTCACATATATAAAAGTGGGCGTGGCCGTCAACCGATTTTGACAATTTTCCGTCAAAACATTTACCTAAGTAAGCAAATCACGCGTACCAAATTTCATCGATATATCTTCAATGGTTTCTGAGTTACGACATATAAAACTTTCCATGTTTGACCCTTAATAAGTGGGCGTGACACCGCCCATTTTCAAAAGTTTCATCAAATTTCTTCCTAGGGGCCTGAGCTCAACACGTGGGTAAAATTTCATCGCTCCAGCTATATTAGTGATTGAGATACCAAATTTCCGATTTTTTCGATATAGGAAAAGTGGGCGTGGTCATGATCCGATTTCGCTCATTTTCAATACCAACCGCCCCAGTCTCGATGCCAACTTGCATTTCAAATTTCATCAAAATATCTCAATTTTTGCGCGAGTTAGAGTGTTTACAGACGGACGGACAGACGGACGGACGGACGGACATGGCTCAATCGATTTCTCTTTTCACCCTGATCATTTTGATGTATATAAGTCTATATCTATCGCGATTATTTCATTCTGTTACAATCCACCGTTATGTGATTAAAACTATAATACTCTGTGTACTAGTACAGCTGAGTATAAAAAATCGCTGTCTTCCTTACGGGTATGTTTAAGGTGAGTAAAATATACCGGTACATTTTCGGTACATATGCGGTATATTATAGGTACATTTATGGAAAATTTTCTATGCGTTTTTGTTAAATTAAACAAAAAAAAAATACATATTCATTTACTGTCGCCAATGATGCTAAAAATTAAATTTTCAAAAAAAAATATATATTATTTTAAGTAAAAGTCTAGCTTCGGTATAATTTTGATATACCTTCTGTACTATATCGGTACAATTTGGCTACGTTTTCATTACTCTTTAAATAATAATAATCATTAACGCACTCCATTGTACTCACTTAAGACAAATTTAGCCTTGCTGTAATTTTGTTATATTTTCGGTACATTTGCGGTACAAATACGGTGTATTTTTGATGCGATATCGTTACATTTTGAATAAAAATTATACCTTTATTGGCTACGCTGAACTTATTTTTAAAAGAAATACACTTCCGTATAATTTCGGTAAAGTTTCGTTATATATTTGGTACAAATACGGTTTATTTTCGGTATGATTGGCTGCGGTAGTATTTTTACAAATTTACGGTGCATTTTAATTACGATTTCGCCAGCTTTTATGTAAAAATATACATAAATTGAACGCAGTTTTCCATGAAGTTACTTAATTGAACTTATTTTTAAAACAACTTAGCCTCTCTATAATTTAGGTATATTTTTCGGTACCTGTTCGGTACAATTTCAATATATTTTCGGTAAATGTTCGATACAAACACGGTGTATTATCGATACGATCTCGTTACATTTTAAACAAAATTATACCTTTATTAGCTCCACTGAAATTATTTTTGAAACAACTTAGCTTCGGTACAATTTCGGTAAATTTTTGGTACATGTTTGATACAAATGCGATATATATTCGGTATTATTTCACTATATTTTAAATTAAAATATATATCTAATAACTCCATTGAACTTTTCTTTCAAATAACTTGGCTTCGGTACATTTTCGATATATTTTCGGTAGATTTTACGTACAAGTACGGTATATTTTCGGTACGATTTCGCTACTTTTTAAATAAAAATACATGGCTGCAATGAATTCAGTTTTATAACCAATTACTAAACTGAACTCTATAATTTGTGTATATTTTCGGTACATATTCGGTACATATTCGGTACATTTTCGTTACAAATTCATTACAATTTTACTATATTTTCGTTTCTTTCCCGGTTCTTTTTAAATAAAAACATTTATTAACTGGAGGCACTTAATTTATAAAAAAAATCCAAAAGAGAGAATAGTTTTATTAGCTTTAAAGTTTCGGTATCGTAAAAACAGATTTTTCGAAGCCCCGTGTCCAAGAAAAACTGAATTCAATATCTTTTAAAATTTTCAATCTCCTTACATTTATCTAATCATCATATTTTCAATTACTAGTCGGAATGTCTTCTTTACCTTCATTGCATCAAGATCTGCGCCATCATTTTAGCCTCAAAATACGTTCAAAAAAAAAATAAAGCCAAATACATTATTCTCTCAACATACATGTAATCATTAAAATTTGCTATTTTCAGGTAAGAAAAGTACTGACCATTTTCGAGCAGACAAAAATTAACTCACCTTCATCATTTCGCAAAATACATGAGGGCACAATCATAACATTAGTCAAGGGGACTCAAACCACTCAATGGTGAGTACACATGTGCTACATATATACATACATATATACCTACTCATTCATAAAGCATGCGAGTACATTATTGGCTTAAAATGCAATCTTTTTTACAAAATTACCTTAAGTGTCTAGTGCAAAGATTTTTTTTTTTACTTTTTTCTTACTTTTCGATTTGGCATTATGCCAATAAGATGGCTGCAAAAAAAATTTACAAAGCAAACAAAGAAGAAAAGCAGAAATACTGTTACTTTATAGGCAATTGCTGGTTGTTAGTTAGAAGAATAACGAAGACACGAAAAAAGGTCGGAAGGAAGTTTGTCTGCTGCATTTATGACAAAAAACGAAAAGCGCAAAAAGTGCAGAAGTGGATTTGGTTTTTTGAGCTCCAAATCAAGACAGCAAGGTTCATAAGCGTAATTATTGTTGTTGCTGCGCTTGGTCTTTTGTCGCATGTTGTAACACGTGCGCTGGCATTTCAAAAAAGTAGATAGTTGATAGTTTTTGTGTGGCGCATAGATTGCGGCTCTGCATACTTTTACATGAGCTTCGTCATCAACTCTTCCTTCCCCCGCAGAACTTGCAGTAGAGTTCCACTCCCAACTACATACATACTCGTACATATTCGATCATTCAATCTTTCAGCAGTAAATGTGTCCATTCATGTATGAAATTAACAACGGCGCAAGAAAATATTGTGAATAAAATGCAGAAAAAAATAGAAAAAGCAAGTGAAAGAGTGAGTGTTATTGAAAAAGTTGAATCAAAACTCTCATACGTGTACAGTGAAACCTCCCTTGGGCGGACACTCACCGTCGGGCAAATTTCGTCCGCCCAAGAGAGGTGTCCGCCTAAGGGAGTGGGTTGCTATTTTAGAAATTTTTTGAATTTTAAAGGATTTATTTATTCATATATCACTGAAAAAATACAAGGATTCTTATGTCTTCAAATTTTCACTTAAATACATAAAAACATAAACATATTTATGTATGTACATATGTATACATATACATAAAGTATTAACATACATATTACATATCAATTAGTAAGTTGCTGAGAACTAGAAATGTCGGGATATCTTGAAATTATTTAAAAAATTGCGAAATTGTCGATTGACGAGAAGTTTTTTGCTTATTTAAAATAAAATTATTTTGCAGATGGCTTTCAAATTTCTGCAACAATTCAAATGCAATAAGGTCTTCCGTGCAAAATCTTTTCAAATTTGAAACTACATTCAAAGCCATTTCGTTCGAGGAGATTGCATTACCTACTTTCAGCGGTAATACTTTCAGTATCGGTACTATCATCATCAATAGTTTCGACATTCTGGTCAGTGAGAACATCTAACTGGAAACCCGTGAATGTAGTTATATCTATTCCAATAGTCATGCGGACATTTATTTTAGTTGGTGATTCCCCTTTCATCGTAGCGCTTTTTACCTTACGAACATTCCACGAACTTTTTTTATATTGCTATAAAGGGTTTGAAATTGCTTAGCTACTTTTGCTGCATTTGCTTTTGCTTTGCTTTTGCTAACGAAAAGTAAATTAGCAAACTCGGCCAGCCAAGTATTCAGCTGAGCCGAGTTTGCTTGTATAGTTAAGCAAAGCAACGCGATTAGGGGGATTTCATTTTACTTCCAGCAATTAGTTGTGTCTTTGCATTTTTTCTGCTTTTGCTTATTTTGCTGAAACGATTTGTTTACGCATATTTCGATTTTTTATACATATTTACTTATGTGTATGTATGTATATACACATAATATGTATGTATGTCCATTTGTAAACATCTTTTCATGTTGAATTTTGCTTAAAAACTAGTTTCAGCAAAATAAGCAACTGTAAGCAAAAATTTACTACTCAACTAATTGCTGGAAGTAAAAGCAACCCTCTCAAATTGAGTTTAGGGACACGAATTTCGATACGATACGATACCAAATCGATATTTTTTGCATTTGATACCGATACTTTTTACTCGATTCTTTTGCAACGATATTTTTTGGTATCGAGTACTTCAACCACGGTATCGAACAAATGAGTACATTCAGTGATGGAAAATTAAAATTGTGTCATATTTGTCTAAAAAATTGTGCAATGCAAAATAGTGTCGAGTGTGCAGAAGTGACAAGCTGCTTCCTAAAGGACCGAAAAATGCACAAGCACGAGTAATTTTCACTGGTATCGAAAAATAGGTCTGATCCACGTGCTGAAATAATTGCAGGCTTGGGCTACTTCGTAAGGTTTTTTGTATGAAGTTGTATGAAGTTACCCAAATCTGTTTATTGATTTTCACATTTAACGAGGCGCACACTTGCCACCGAAACTTGCTTACAATTTGCAATTACCATGCGATAGAAATAATGATAACTGGAGATATAGGATTATATATTTTTCATTTTCATACGATAATTTGACGTTTGCAAATAAAAAATCGTCATTTCAGCGAAGGAATCGTCAATATCTTTTTCTTTCTCATTTTACTAAAAACACGTAAACAAAAAAGGGTCTGTTTTCCATTAATGACCCTATGACACTACGTTTTTTTCCTGGTATTCTACAAGGTTTTTTGTGTGATAGAGGTGGTCAAATACAGTTTTGTGTTAGTGAAAGGGAGTAAGCTATGTTGGAAAAAACCAACGAAATACCATCTAGGCGGTTTAAAACCAATGAGCCAGCTTGTATTTCGATAGGTTTTTTGACATTCGGCACTTTTTTCTGACAATTGTTTCAATTTGACAACTATAAAATAAATTATTTTTAAAATATAAAATATATGGAAATACAAATTTTAAATTTGCCTCTTGTAAGCTTCTGCTTTGGCCGTAAGGGGAAAGAAGAAGTCCGGAAGAAAAATCATACTGCGCAATGGCTTCTCTTTATAACATGGAATGCACAGCTTTTCTGACACTCAGTCTCAATGAAAATGAATTGTTAATGTTATTTAAGATGTTTATTTTTTAAAATACTAAATATTTTGCAAATATCTTTTTACAACTGTGATTGCATTAAATACACCTGTTGTTTTGTAAAAGCTGTTGGTTTGTAAAAAATGTTTTCAAGAACTTAATAAACTTGTATAATTTTTTTAATCAGCTTGAACTATTCTTATGAGTTAGAAAAGGATTTACGTCAAAATCAAAACTTTGGAACCAGCCATGGCATACTATGACATGGAATTGGCACTAATGACGTTTTCGATTCTGCATTTCAGGGTTGCTTGTTCTATTGACAAAAATGTCGCCCTCTACCCGACCACAGGGCAGCATTTTCTGCCCTTAATATGACCAAGGGGTTGCATTATTTTTGTTTCATACATCACATGAAAAGTGCAACATTTTCTTAGGGCTCAGGGCGCATGTTGATAATGTTGCCTTGTAATAATGCAGCATTTTGGTTCAGAATCGAAAACGCTATAATACAGCGATATGCGTATGCCTCAGGGTGCAGTTTTATTGCGTTTTTGGTAACTTTCTAGAAGACGGTGCAACTTTAAACCGTTTTAATAAATATCTTTAAAATGTAGAAAAATATTTTATTTCCGCGTTCGAATTCATAATCTAGAGGTCAGAACGCGTCGATTGATACCTCTTTTAACTATTTTAGAGGAAATTTTAAGGTTGCACCTTCTAGAAAATTACCGCTTTCGATACCGATACTTTGAGTATCGAGTAGTTTGGTTTCGATATTATCGGGTTCGCGATTCTTTTTAACCGATATTTTAAATGAGTACCAGATCGATGCTTTTGATTCGATATCGTGTCCCTAATTGAGTTGCTTGGCTTAACTATACAAGCAAACACGACTCAGCTGAAAACTGAAGCGAATGATTCGTGTTTTCGTTTTTGGCTCGGCTGAATTTAGCAATAAGCAAAAAACATCGGCTATTGCTGTTTTGCAGCAAGCAAATTCAAACCCTGTTGCTATACATACTTATATTTTGTCCGCATAAGAGGAGTTCGTGTCCTCCTAAAAGCCCGTCTCCACATAACTTGTTTCACCAAAGAAACATGTAGCAAAACACCTCGCTAAATAACCCGTCTCCACCAGTGTTGCCAGAACTTTTCCAGAGTTCCAGCTAGATTCTCAAAAAAAAAAAGCTAGAAAAAGCTAAAAAAATTGTTTCACACATAAAAAAAAACATTTAAAGCTAAAAAAAGAAGCTAAAAAAAAATACGAAATTACCCAGTAGAACTTGGAGCGAGATCTCCCCAAGCGAGAGAAGAAGAGTACTCTATTTGATATCCTTTCCGAGCAATATCAAAATTGTTTCAGTTTTGTTTTATTTTGTTTGTGTTTATTACTTCCCTTCCTAGTACATAGTTACAATGTTAAAAGCGAGTATAAAAAATTGTATGCTTATACACGAAGTATAGGGAGTAATGGAGTTTCTATTGACAAGTACTCCCGGATTAATAAAACGATGATCCCAAGTCCTACTGCGTATTTTAATGCTTTATTAATAGGTGATTTCCCGTGGCAGTGATCCGGACAAAAAATTTGCAAGCCACTGCAACAACAATTTTTTGATCCTGATGTTTATCTGGATCAAAAAATCCATTACAATCTATACGGACCCGAAATGGATCTAGATAAACATCAGGATCACAAAATTGTTGTTCAATTTGCACGCAAAATTTTTATGCGGATCTGGAGGCGAACTCGCCTATTGTGTTTTCAAAACATACATAAATTCAAGGCCAATTTAACAGGTCGGTTCAAGATACAAACACACATACACGCCGTGACCTTAATGTCGAATTATCGTGACCGAGATGTCAAAACTATAAGGAAGACGAAATAATTTGACATTCAGCTCACGGGCGAATGATGGATAAACTCAGAGAATGAAGAATTTGACGAATTGTAAACACGAATGCATGTAAAGAATATGCAGAAGTAAACAAATTGGATAGGTGTTGAAGAAGAACAAGAAGTCAGCTGATCTGAAGAACCGACCTGTTTAGTGGAGCCTGCATAAGTTATTTATTTTCATATACTATGTATGTATATGCAAATTTGTACTTCAGTGTCAATAAAAATAACGAAATGTTAAAAAAAATGTTTTACATTCAAATAATGGTAACTATGATGACTGTATGTATGTATATGAGCAGCAAGCAGCGCTCATTTTTTGGGGAGTTTTAGCAAATAAAAAAGCTAGAAAAAAAAGCCAAAGCTAAATCAGAATTTTTCCAGCTAAAAGACAAGAAAAAAAGCTAAATCTAGCTTGAAAAAAGCTAGAATGGCAACGCTGGTCTCCACGTGGCTGATCGTGATTCAGTTTAACATTTCTCTTTCTTGCTCTTCTTAAATGTTTGTATGTTTGCTTATTTTTGCGTTTTTGTTTTGGCCTGTGTGAGATTTCGATAGATTTTCGATACAAAATTAGAGAAGACATCGATATCATCGAGGTTGGTATAATACCATGTCTCCACATAACGTGTTTCGCTCTTTTTTTCTGCATTTTCTCTCTCAATCTTATTTCGACACGGAAACCAGTGCCGAAACTCGCCAATTTCCATACAAATTTCTGAGAGCGAGTGAAGATTGAAACACTGTTTCATTCTGAATCATCTTGCCAACCTCGATGATATCGATGTCTTCTCTAATTTTGTATCGAATATCTATCGAAATCTCACACAAACCAAAACAAAGACGCAAAAATAAGCAAACATACAAACATTTAAGAAGAACAAGAAAGAGAAATGTCAAACTGAATCACGATTAGCCACGTGGAGACGGGTTATTGAGCGAGATGTTTTGCTACATGTTTCTCTGGTGAATCAAGTTATGTGGAGACGGGCTTTAACAGAGGTTTTTATGTGATTCGTTATGAAAAAAAATCAAAGTGTCCGTTGACGAGAGGTTCGTGTCCGCTTAATAGAAGTTTTTAGTTCAATTCAATAGTAAATACCTGTCCGCGTCCGGCCAAGAGGGTGTCCGCCTAAGAGAGGGCAATTTGTTTTAAAAATTGAACCTAAACCTTGGTACATGAAAAAATGTCCGCTCAAGGGAGGTGTCCGCCTATTAGAGGTGTCCGTTAGGAGAGGTTTCTCTGTATTTGTATGTGTTTGTGCAATGCACACACCCAGTATTCGTTTACCGTATGTGTTGCAGCAGTTTGTGTGGATTTTCAAGAGTGCCTCAACATACAGTTAAGACGTCAAATATCTGTTTATACACACATATGTGCAGTCAAGTTGCTTTAGCATGTGTTTGTGAATTTTTCTTTTTTTATTTCCATTTTTTGCTGCTCGCTGAACAGCGTACTTATAATACAAGCTTGCATAGTATTTAAATAAAATTATGTGCACTTGATGGAAGTTTATTCAAAACTTGTGCTTTACATCTGCATTAATATCGAGCTACATAGATACATATTCAGGCTTACAACGCTTTGCCCACATATTGAGAGGCTATGATGTGGCGAAGAGAGTTTTTGACCTGCTGTGGTGGTATATACACTGTGGTCAGACAGTACATCATTTTACGAACAAATAATTAAAATATTTTTTTTGCTTAAATAATTCAATTTTTTTAGGATGCAAGCCAAAAAATGTTTTCGGTACATATTCGGTACCGTGTTGGTACATACTCTGTACATTTTCGGTCAGGAATTAACAAATAACCAGATTGTGCATTCAGCGGTCCCGCTAGGGGTTCATCCAAAATTTGACAGATTCAGCTGATTTAGTGACGTAGTAACATAAATTCTCTTTCACCCAGTTTCGTTTCCGGTTTTCTAATAACTAAAGATTGTGTGCGATAAATGTGATATTTATATTAAAAAACTAGTTTAAATAAATAAAAATTTTGTGCCGTGTAATTATTTGTGTGAATAATAGTTCAATAAAGGTATTTTTTGCCTGTTTGAATATTTTCTTTCTCGTCGATAACGTAGTTGATGACGTAATAACCAAAATGAAGCCAGTTTCACGGATGAATATTTTGCTGAATATGGCTGAGTGCACAATATTCTTTATTTGAATCATGATTTTCGGTCAGGTGTCGCTCCGATGATTTGCTAAAAATATACATTTTCGTAAACAATTTAGAACTTTCGCAGCAAAAGTTAGCTGCGGTACAATTTCGATATAGGTATTCTCGGTACATATTCGGTACACTTTTGGTAACTATATTTTCGGTACGAATTCTATACTCTAAAAAATGTATACATAGATACTTTAACTGCTTCCACTGAACTCATTTTTAAAACAAAATGCCCTTTGGTACAATGTCGATATATTTTCGGTACATTTTACGTACAAGTGCGGTATATTTTAATTACGATTTCGCCACCTTTTAAATAAAAAATATACATTAGTGGCTCCATTGAACTTATTTTTAAAACAACTTGCCTTCAGTACAATTTTGGTATATTTTCGGTACGATTTCGATACTTTTCGCATAAAAATATACATTTACTGAGCTCGTTCAATGCATTTTTAGAAACACTTAGCTTCAGTACAATATCGGTATATTTTCGGTAAAAGTCCGGTATATCTTCATTACGATTTTGCTACCTATTGCATAAAAATACATTTAATGACTTCATTGAAATTTTTTCGAAACGAATTAGCTACGGTATGATTTCGATATATTTTCGTTACAAATACGATATTTTTTCGGTACGATTTCGTTACCTTTAAATAAAAATATACATCTTCTGGCTCCGTTGAACGCATTTTTAAAACAACTTTTCTTCGGTTCAATTTCGATATATTTTCGGTACAAGTGCGGTATATTTTCATTAAGATTTCACTACTTTTTACATAAAAAATACATTTTGTGGCTCAATTTTTTTTCAAAAC
This sequence comes from Urophora cardui, assembly GCA_960531455.1. Taxonomy (NCBI): domain Eukaryota; kingdom Metazoa; phylum Arthropoda; class Insecta; order Diptera; family Tephritidae; genus Urophora; species Urophora cardui. Next base: position 135,476,868 of record OY482673.1, on the reverse strand, counting down.
AACTTGGCTGCGGTACGATTTCGCTATACATATTATCGGTACAGATACGATATAATTTCGGTACAATTTCGCTAGCTTTCACATAAAAATATACACTTACCGGCTTTTTTGAATGCATTTTTAAAGAAAAACTTAGCTTCGGCCTAATTTCGATATATTTTCGGTACATTTTGTGTGCAATTACGGTACATTTTCGATACGATTTCGCTACTTTTTATATAAAAAAATACACTTAATATCTCCATTGAACTTTTTTCAAAACGACTTGACTTCGCTACAATTTGGATACATTTTCGGTACAAATGCGGTATATTTTCGGTACGAATTTTGTTACCTTTTAAATAGAAATATAAATTATTTGTAACACTATTTCCGGTACAAATACGGTACATTTTGGGTATATTTTCGGTAGGATTTTTCAACAAAAAATGATACCACTCAACTGAAATTATTGTCGAACCAAAAACTTCGGTACAAATTCGTCCTATTACAACTTTCCAGCTTTGGCATGAAATATTTTTTCCACTTACAGTACCACTGTGGCTGTCCAAAAACAAATTAAGAAAATTGTTCGAATGTACTGTTACATGCATACAAACGAAAAATAAAATACAAAACAAAAATTCAACAAAAATTTAACAAAAATTCATTGTCGATATAATCGAAATATTGTAAAATCAAATTTCAATATTGCACAGAACATGATAAAACTTGTTAACCTGCAATAACCATTACTTTAAAAAGCAAGCAAAGCAAAACCAATGCAACAACTACTGACCTAAGCATCCAGGCTGCAGAAACATAGACACACAAACGTGCATACAAAGGCGGCAATCCAATAGTAAATTTTTGAAAATCTGTTGTACAAGCGCATAGCAGCCGCGCAGCTAAACTAGTTGTAGGTACTGCAAATGAAATAAATAAAAAAAAAATAAACGTTAAAAAAGCAAAAGAGGAATAATTTAAAAAAAAAAAGCTAAAGTTATTAAATGGCAGCATTTTGTATTGAAGTTGAGAGTGAAAATACAATATGTTCATCGCTCATATTGCCAACGGTGCAGTGAAGCAAAGCAAAGCACCAAAGCAAGCCTCAACAGCAGCAACAGCAACAACAACACGGCAACTGCAGTCGAATTTGTACGCAATATTGGCTAGAAATTGACTTGCAGTTGCAGCGCTTGATGCAATAACAATAACTACAACAAAAAGCAGCGAAGGTTAATTCAAGTGTTTTATATATTTTTTTTTTTATTTTTGTAAAACATGAATTTGCTTTGTATGCGCGCGTATGTGTGTGTTTTTGAGTGTGCCATAAGTGCATAATACCGGGTCAATACAAAATCAACTCAAGCCTCATATATGTATGTACTACACACAAACATATATGTATTTATATGTCACAGCCACCACTACAACCGCACACTGACCACTAATTCCCTTTAAGTGGCAGCACCAACCAAAAAATGCTGAGTTGTTCAAGTTGACTTCGAACAGGCAGTAAAAATAATAATAAAACGAAATCTAGTTTTTTTGTGGGATTTGAAGGAAAAAATGTATTAGCAAAATACGCTAAGCTGTGCCTTCAATATACTCGTATATGTATAGTTGTATGCTTGTATTTTGCAGCTTAAGCCGCTCTACAACAATGCTGCAAGGCAATGAAGCGGGTTTTTTTGAGGGTAAATGCAATTTCACGTATACGCCTAGTAGAGCACATATTCATTTGAAGCATAGGTGTGTTTGTGTTTCGTGTATTTGTGCGTTTGTTGCTTTGATTTTTTTTTTCTTTTTGTAATTTATTTACGAATTTTTGTGTATTTTTTTTTTGTTGCAAATCCAATACAACTTGAAGTGATTGCAATTTGTGTGCCACTTTTGCTGCGCTCCAATGCCGTTTGGCTGTAGTACATAGAAAACCCTTTGCCCAAATATTGGATATTCAGTGACCGTAGAAGCATTATGCGATTATACTTTTATTTCTACTTTTTTCTCTTATATTTTGTAAATAAATTTAAGCTTGACACAAATTTCAGCTTATAGCATTAAAATTGTAAGCATATGAATTTCATCTTCGAATTAATATAGGATAAGACTTTAAGTATCTAGTAGTGCAAATCAACTCAGAAATATTTACAAATTTACGATAATCTATTACTAAAAACATTAATTACATTCAATGATCTAAACAAATGAGCTTTATTAGCATAGAGTGATAAATAGGACACGCAACCTCAATTAACACTAAGCTAAATGAAGCAATGTTTATATCTACTACTTTTAATAGATTTCAAGTTATATATATAGTGCACAACTGGCTCTCTCTGAAACCGCTCGATGCTTTTATAGCCTTATCATGAAGGTCTGCAGACAAAATGAGCATGTATTCCAGCTTAGGTGGTACGTGCTACGTTAGTGCCTGTACTAGTTTTGGAGTGTATCGATCCATGCAAAATTTAAGAAAAAAATAAGCATTCAGTGTTTAGCTATAAAAATAAATTATTTCGAGTCAAATTTTTTAAAATACAGTTCGCTGGCTTCGTGAGCAAATGTGGTAAGTCCAATTTTTATCAAAACTAAGATTTTAATGCAGTAAGATAGTGCAACTAAAAATACATCGTCTGCCAAAAAGAAGTTACCATAATGTCTGTTTTTCGTGGTGTAATGCAGTGTTATGCAAATGTGCTAAGTCCATAAAAAAAATTTTTTTTTCAAAAATCTACGTGCTAAGTCCAGGTGAAAATAAGAAATTATTGGTTTTTTTAAATTTGTTTTGTATAATGATATGGAATTATTACAACATTGCTTTAATAAGCATAGCTTGGGACTGTAAACGTTAATAATTTGCGGGAGTGGCTAGCTTTCCCACCAATTTGATATGCAAACTAGTTTGCGGTACTTCTTACATTTTTATTATAATTGTATGCGTTTGATCGAAAGGCGGTGCACCTATTTTATATAAAGAGGGTGCAGCATAATGTGGGCGTGGCCACGCCCATTATCAACAGTTTTATCTCTCATCAGACCAAGCCTAAAATATTCTTGGTAGTGCAAAATTTCATTCCTTTATAACTTTTAGTTACAAAGATGCCACGTCACAAGTTTCCAAATGGAATTTTAAAATTTGTTTTAAAGTAGGCGTGTTTACAAACCGATTTTGCTAAAATTTTACTACAAGTTATAAAAGTACATATGTACTACACCAAGCTTCGCCGTAATATCTCAATTATTTGTCGAGTTATGGGCTCCGAAATGTCTTAGATTCACGATGCTACGCCCATTTTCAAAAATATTTATGGTTTCGGTTTTTGTCCATAGTTGGACTCATGCCACAAACTTTCAATGAATTATCTTCATATTTGACAAAAACGTCGCTTAAAATGTTTTTATTAGTTCCATTTATAGTTCCCATACATAAAAGTTGGCGTCGTCGCGTCGTCGTCTACCGATTTGGACAATTTTTCGTCCAAACCTTCGCCCTAGGAAGTAAATTACGCCTTTCACATTTCATCTATATATCTACTACTGTTTCTGAGTAATTTATCACTTATAAAACTTTTAGAATTTATCCTTTCATAAGTGGGTGTGGCACCGCCCATTTTCGAGAATTTGAATTTACTTCTGTATAACGGCTTAAGCTCATTGCATGGATGAAATTTCATCCATTATCACTTTTTGCGTATTTTTCGATATATACTATATAGGGAAAGTGGGCGTGGTTATCATCCAAGTTCGTTTATTTTCAAAACCAACCTTCCCTGTCTAGTTAGGAGCCTCTGTACCAAATTTTATCAAAATATTTCAATTTTACTACATACAGTTGAGTATAATAATTTGTGAGAAAATGTGCTAAGTCCACCTGTGATAAGTCCTAAAGAAGCTCATAACTTTGTACAAGCTTTATATTAAAATGTGCCGATAAATGGTATTTTAGCACGACCATCTGAGGAAGAAAACTGCATTTAAAAATTTTTAAAATAGTAACAACAAAAAAAAAAGTTGGGAGGGTTTTGCCTCTCCTGAAAAGTTACCAGAAATGGACTTAGCATATTTGCTCACGAAGCCAACGAGTTGTTGCTTAAATAATTCGATTTTTGTTTTTAGAATGCAAGCGAAAAAATATTTTTGGTTCATATTCGGTACAATGTCAGTAGTTATATATTCGGTACAATGTCAGTAGGTATATATTCGGTAAAATGTCAGTAGGTACATATTCGGTACAATGTCAGTAGGTATATATTCGGTACAATACTTGTAGGTATATATTCGGTACAATGTCAGTAGGTACATATTTGGTACAGGAATGTGATAGAATTGCTAAAAAATATAGGTTTTCTCAAATAATTAAGATCTTTTGCAGTTAAAGGTAAACTACGGTACAATTTCGGTATATTTCTGGTACATGTTCGGTACATTTTATATAGATATTCGGAATAAATTCGAGAAGTTTTGAATAAAAATATATATGAACTTATTTTTAAAACAAAATAGCTCCGTTATAATTTGTTTATATTTTCGGTACATATTCGATACAATTTGGGAATATTTTGGGTACACTTTTTCAACAATGATAGAACTCAGCTTCGGTATATTTTTTCAGTGGACAAAATAAGCTGCTAGTAGGTATTATACTCTGAAATACCCATACTTGCTACCCTATCTAATTAGACTAACATGGTTCTCAAACAGTATAAATTTGTATATTCCAAGAGAGAAAAATTTAAAGCCAAGTGAGTTTCTTTGCATTGTTTCTTTGATATAAAAACTTCCCTATACATAAAGCTACTCTTAAAGGAAGCACCAATCAGGTATATTATGTATAAAAGCACATATTTTTGGGATATCGTTGTACCTTTCCATTTCCATATAAACATGTTTTATAAGGAGATCGGCAAAAGGAACTAACTAACTATAGAAAATACTTGTATAAATACTAGTCTTTACAGCCAAGAAGAGAAGACTCGGCTGGGCTGTGTTTTCAAGGATGAAGGTGAGAGAAATATCTTAAAAACTTGCAGATCTAGCATAGGGAATGACGATATTTACCCTGAACTTCTAATAAAAATTCAATCTTAAATTGCTACATTTGCAAACTAAAGTAAACTTACATAAATGCTTTAGAAATCAAGTTTGGAGCTTAAGTGGTCAGTGGCCATTGCATGCGCTTTTCTTGGAAATATTCCTTTGCCGACTGCCATCAAGACAAATTTTCTATTTTAGTCTTGTAACCGACTTTGTGGTCAACGGACATTTCAGGGTCAATTTACTGCGACAACGAAACACAATTTGGCTTAGTTAATTGAACGTGTCAGGTGAATGCTTAAGCGTTGCACTAACAATTGATGCAACTAGACATGCAACCAAACAAGAATGTGGAAAATTTATCAAACTAAAATGTATGTAAGTGCAGATTGTGGCTTAGGCTGGAGGTAAGTAAGTTAGGCGGCACTGCTGAAGCGACTAAAACTTTATGAGCAAATTTAGGAAAGGATTTAGAATCATTGCAAAAGGTATACAAAATAAAGTTGGTGTTTGGTTGTTTGAAGGCAAATTTTTAAAGTTATTTGAAAAATGCAAGTGCTGATTTCTGTTTTTATTTATTTTCATTTGTTTTTTTAACCCTTTCCACCAAACCTTCGAGAAAGAAAAACGAATCAATCAGTGCGCAAACGAGCGTAAAAATTGCATTGCCATTGACGAGCCCAACAACAAAAACCGCAATAAAAACAACATATTCGAGCGAGGAAATTTCAAGCTGCATTGAGCTTAATTATTATTTGGCTTTTGTAATACAATTATAAAATCAAAAGCTTGCATTCAAACGAGCGAAAAGCTAACCATGCAAACACACACAAACGCACATGTGAGTAACTCCATCCATATGTATGACTTTATATGCACGTTTATGTGTGCTCACATGGCGTGAAATTCTGCTGCATCTGCACATTTCACACACTCACTGGGGCTGGCGCATCATGGCAATCAAGCAATCAGCCCTCGTTGCTTGTGTGTAACATATTTATGCTGGAATGGCTCATATGGCTGGCTGCTTCACTTGCTCTGGCTTTGGTCACTTGGTGGACGCACGATGGCCACGTGGCTAACCTCATGCTTCACTGCTGCTTTGGTTGCTATTGAGCAATTTGCCATCAGCATTATTGTTGTAGTTTTTATTGTTGTTGCTCTGTGTTGCTGCAACGTATGTGTTATGTGATGCGTGTAAATGTGCATAAATGCATGGAGGGAACACAAGAAAAAAATGGACAATTTTATGTTCCTTTTAAAATTTACTGTTTCGTTATTATAGACACTAAAACTGTCTTCGGTACAAATTCGGTACAATTCCGATACAATTTTGGTAAAAATTGGTACGTTTCCGATATATTCATGTTATGTTTTTAGCCATCATTACACTATGGCTCGAAAAATTACTATAAGAACATATTAATGGACAGTACCTACACTAGAAAGAAATTAGGAAATTACTGAACTTTATTATATTTACCGTTTAAGTATTTTAGATTCGATTGCAATTTTTATTTTTTACTATATTTAATTTGTTAGTTTGATTCCAATGTAATTTCGACAAAATCTCGATACAATTTCGGTACAATTTCGGTACAATTTCGGTACAATTCCGATACAATTTTGATAAAAAATCGGTACATTTTTGTTATATTAACGGTATGTGTTTAGTTAAACTTACATAGGCAAAAACCACTATTTCTCAAGAAAATTAGTGCCTATGCGAACATATGTATGCATTAATGGAGAGTACACTGAAAAAAAATATTGGGAAATCCTTGTACTTTATTACTTATATGTATTTACCTTTTACATATTTTAGAGAATAATTTTAGCTTCGTTTACAATTTTAATTTTTTATTATTTTCATAATTTCGATATTTTAGAAAACAAGTTCATTTCCATTGCTATTTCGGTACAATTTCGATACAAATTCAGTAAAAAATCGGTAAGTTTTAGGTATATTCACGATATATTTTCATCTAATATTACACAGGCAAAAACATTATGGTTTCAGAAAATGAATATATTAACGGAGAATACCTACTTACACTATAGTGCACTAAAACGAAATTAGGAAATTACCGTTTAAGTATTTTACCGTTTAAGTATTTCAGCGAGCTTTGGTTGCAATTTTTTTTTCTTATATTTAAAATTTCGGTATTTTAGAGTATTAGTTGGATTCCGGTACAATTTCGATACAGTTTCGATACAATTTCAATGCAATTTCGGTACAATTTCGATACAATTTCGCTACAAAATCCATACATTTTCGCTAGGTTTTCGTTAATTTTTGGTTACACCTAACTACTCCACTGAACTTATCGACTTAGCCAAGGAAACATTATAGTTCGTAAAAATGCATATAAAAATCATCAAAGCACCTTTCTGCAAGTGTAACCTTGAAACCAACAACAACAAATTGCCAACGCAACAAAATTCATTGCGTGCATGCATATGCCGGTAATTTAGCTATTAAAACTGCAATGTATGCAAGTGCATAACTCACACCTCGCCACCACCAAGCAAAACGAGAAAACGAGAAACCAATTTACGTTAACTTGTATCGTAATACCGTATCTAATACCTACCACACTCTACCCACCGGCGCATGCGAACATGTGCATGTGTATCGCTGTGCGTGCGTGCATGCATGCAACATTTTTCAAGCAGGAAACGAGTTTTGCCACTTGCGGTGTGTGATGCGCAAAATGTTGCCTCTTGAAAACTCATCGAGCGCCGCTTCTCAATAGGCGCGCACAACACTAAAGAATTAGCATTTTACCTCTTTGCTTTGCGAACTTTGTAGCCTTCGAACTCTTTCCTTCAAAATTTATCCTCACTCCGTTGAATTCATTGTTCAGCGCTTTGTTGGTCTTCTAGTTAAACGGAAACGGATGCTGTCGTTCGGTCAAAATGCATTAAATTGCAACTCAAACCATTTTCATAGCTAAAACATATCGTAGTCATCGACGATCAACTACGACGGGCTTCGTCGGTATATCATTTGGTCGTTGATTCAAATAAGACACATGCAATATTGCAACAAGCTCCATTTGCATCGAATATGTTGCACTTTGCCTCTATTGCAAGCCATCACATGTACATAAATATCTCTGTGTGTATCTTTATATAAGCGCTACTTTTCATGCTCCTGCGCTAGAAACATTTTGCATGTGTTTGTTTCTCATTTTTGCATGCAGCTTTGTACGCTGAAGCGTTAAATTAATCGTGACGGCTTTACGGTCACGCGCCCACTCCAAGTATCTACCCAATCACATGCATTTGTATGTGCAGTGAAATTTGTAGCAGCGCATGTACGGCATTTATGGCAGAGGGAAGCATTAAAATGGTATTGTTTTGATATTTACGTGGCCGTCTAGTGCTGACTCAGGTAAATAATAGCTTGTGAGGTCGGAGAGTATGTACTTTGGAGCAATCATGATTGAAAAGCTACGGCAGAGATGGGGGAGAGTGTAGATAATCTAGTGAGTAATCTTCTGATGCTTTAGTTTAATGTTCTTCTATTTCTTCATTGTTCTAAATATTTTAGCTTTCTTTGAAGCAACAAAAATTATTATCTTGTACTCAGAAAGCATGACTAAAATGGCAGGTGGTAAGTAAAACCCGTAACGAAAAGATACAGAAACTGTGACAGTTTATTTATAAGGCAATCGGCCGGTCGGTCTTTAACTATGCATCGTAAGTGCAGAAGAGATTGAAGAAAGCTCAAAGCCTGCCAAAATGCTGGCCACGAAGCACATAAGTGCTAACACTAACACTTTCTGCTGAACTGGCAGTTCCTTCTGGTATGGCCGCGCAGAGGCCACCCTAATTGACACCTAATACTTTTAGAATCTCTCCCCGGCAAGTCAGGAATCATCACCTCGACCTTTCCACAGATGCCGATAAATGCATCAAACAACCATTGGATCCAGCGGCATATACCTAGACAGGCCATAAACCTCATATACAAGGAAACAGTCGGCAACTTTGTTTCCGTCTTACTTTGTACTTAGAGATTAACCGCCCCCAATGGAGAAAAGGAACTTGAGATACGTAGCGAAACACGAGTCACCTTGACACAACTAAGGTAAGATTTTGCAGTAGATTTCACTCCTGACAAGCCACAATTGTTACTGACATACCTAAGGTATGTATGTCCGGCATGTGGAGAGATGTCACATGATACGTGTCATCTTTTCAAATGCCCCTCAAAACCCACTCACTTAGAGCCGCTGTCCTTATAGACAATTCCAAAAGAAACTGCAATTTTCTCAAGTCTCCCACTCAATGTGACTAATAACAATCTGTGACAAGGTACGCCAGCTAAGCAAAGCTTGATACTGCTATAAAAACATAAACAACATACACATGTATGCCCTGCATATTTTTACTCTTAATTATATATCTATCTCTTCTCTTAGAAAAATATTTCCCCTATCTTAAGAATCATCGTAAATAAAGTACGTCTCAGACGAGATAAAAAATGGCGTTTAGAATTCTCAAAAACTCTCTGAGAAAAAGAGCTAGATAATAGGCAGTAAATTGGTATTTTCCTCATCAATTCTTTTGCGTACTACCCAGACAACCAGGAGGGTCCGTTCGGTGCTCCGTTAGGTTAGGTTAGGTTGAGGTGGCTGCCTCCGCAATTTATGATAGCGGGGGCATACTTAGGTCGAGCTGCCCCATTGTGATACCACACGGGAGCCCTAGCTTCCTGATCCCTGTCGGTGCTCCGTTAAGACTCCCTAAGCGGTGGAGCTTTTCCGACGGAGAAAAGTGCCTTTTGAAATGTATTAAAAACTGCACTTTTAGGACTCCTTAAAAAGTGTTTTCGGAGCCCTAAAATGCTCTCTCAACTAATCCGCAAAGGCTACGTGCGGAACCTCAAATGCGTGATGTTAGAGTTTGTAAAAGCTAATCCTGATAAATCAAAAGGCTTCTTCGGACTACTTTGAAGTGCTTCGTCGGGGGATTGTTTTAGGAGTGCCATTACGCTCCAAATTCGTAGCGCTCCGTACTTGGTTAGCTTGATCAACTCGAGATTTGTAAAGCTGATAGACATTGTTTCCACTCAATGCATATACCCTATGCCTCCCTAATATAATGTAATTCTTCATCGCAATAGATCCACCATCAAAGCACTATTTCAGAACAAAAGAAACTCATTTCCAGTAAGTAAGTAATTTCAAGCAATAATAATATTTTCTATTCATTGCCTTAAATTCTAAACGTCTTTTCATTGCCATTTGCTTGGCTTAAGCACACTAATGAAAAAATTGCACAAGAAATAAGAAAAAACTAATAAAATGCCAACCAACGCCATGTCTCGACAATTTTCGGTCAAAATCTCCTTCAACAACAAAACCATGCAAAAGCAAGAAAACCCAAGACAAAAAATAAAAACCAAAAAAAAAAACTCAAGCGTTGATTACTTCGTATAAATTAATATGACAATATATTTTCACGGCGGCTAACACAAAACGGCTGAAAGCAAATAAGAAAGGATAAATGCCATGTACACCACAAATGCGATGGCAGTCGGCGCGGTGGTAGTTGTGATGGCAGGCTGACAAGCAAGTAGAAGCCAAAAGGAGCAAAAGTGGAAAGGAAAATGAAAATGAAAATGAAGATGAAGTGGTAAGAAACAAGAAAGCAATAAAAGCAGAAGTGGTAATCGTAAAGGTAATGATTTTGGCTACAGCCGCACGTTTTAACAAATGGCTGGCGAAGGATAGTGGACGTACATATGTAATGGCTGGCAGTAGGAGATGTAAGCGGTTGTAGGTGCGTGCGTGTGTTTGTATTTTGAGAAAGTGGAAGTGCAGTTTACGCTGAAATTACCTTTCATTTTCTCATCAAAAACCACTTGAATGGGCGCCAGCATCGCATCCAACGAATAGACGGATGAATGCTTTGCATGGAAAGTGTGGAAGAGAAGAGAAGGAGAAGGAGAGAAAAAACAGGTGGCAAGGCTTCAAGGAAATAGTTGAAGTAAAAAAGATTTAGTTAGTGGGTATGTATGTACGTGCGTTTGGCAGGCTGTTACTAACGGAGTGCTTTATGTAGTTGGCAGCTACTGGCGCCTAGCGCTGCACGGTGTTGCCAGATGTAAATGTTGCTGCAAGGAATAGGCGCTTCATTTTGTGTGTTGTTTTCGAAAATATTCTAAATCTGAATTTGTGCGTTAGAGATGTGTATATCAAAAGGGGATTTTGGAGGTTGTAAGATAATACATAATGATGCGTTGGCGCGAATGTAACTCGAAACAAGTTTAGGCCGAGCTTCTCTCCTAGTTCGAGGTGTGCCTCTTATTTTTTTTTTTTTTTTGTTTTTTTTTCTAATAATTGTGTGGACCAACAATTCCGAATTGCGAATTTTTTTGATTAGTAGCTTTTTCATGGCAGAAATACGATCGAATAGTAATATGCCGCTCAATGCCAAGTTGAAGGTATTTTTTTTTTGGGAAAACCAATAATTAGGTACTGGTACCGGCTCGGTTCGAACTCTGGGCCTTTGGCATAACAGGCGCGCATTTGGTGTTTATATTAAAAAGTCTGGCAACACTGCAGTAGAGCTACAGCACAGCCAACTGGCATACCACGCCAACAATGCCGCTGCAGTATTTAAAGACTAACTTAAGCTTCCGTTTCCGCTGCCGTTAATGACAGAGGGCGACCAACTGACAGCGGCCGACCAACGACCGTTGTAGTTGTTTTTTGCTCTTGTTGTTGTGAGTATGTAGAGTAAAAGTGCCTTTGTCGCCTGTCGCCTGTCGCCTTTGACTTTTGACGCATACAAAGTCTGGACCAATTAATGGGCATGGCTGTACCATTTGACTATACGCTGTTGCTGTACGTTGTTTTTGTTGTTGTTGTTTTTATTGTTGTTGTTGGCTGCATGCATTTATATTTTGATTTTTTGCTGCCTTTGCTGCTTCTTTTTCTACTTTTTTGGTCACTTTACTTCGCTCACTAATGACTTACCATTCTCAACATTTTGTCGCGTTGCTTAAGAATTTAGTGGATTTTCTTATTATCTGCGAGCCACAATTTTCTTGTTTTCTTTTTGTTTCATTCACGAACGAAAGCGAAAATCTTTGATGGCAGCAGCATAAAATTAAAGTGCAAATGCCACTTAGGGTGTAGTAAAAGGTGGTGGGCACCGGATATTTGCAGTAAATTGCAGCAATTTAAGTTAAGTTAAAGTAATTGCCGGTCGCATTAAAAATGATTGTGACCATGTGCTGAGTGGAAATGCTCAAATAATTTTGCTCTTAATAAAATTTTATGCTTAAGCAAGTTAATGGTTTTTAATTGAATATTGAATGGTTTTTAAAAGTGTATTAGTTACTTTATATACCCAGTTTTTTCATATATCGCGAGCTTTGTTTCTTAACCCTTTCGACCCCAACGTTGCCTGAGGGCAATTTGGTAAGTTTCTACGTCTACCCAATTTTTATGTCTGTTCGTTGAACCGCTATGATAACGGTGATCAATTATGTTGGAATGAATTTTGAGAAAAAAAACTAAATTGTGAATCATATAGCAAAAAATTTGTCAAAATACTGGGGGAGTGTCGCTAAATTATTTTGCTGAAGAAGAAGAAGAAATTTTTAAAATCATGATTTTTTCAAAAAAATTTGTTAAAAGTGATAGGTGTGTGAGTGAAGTAGGTAATTATTTTTTTAAATTAAATTTAAAAATTGAAAGAAATTAGTATCTTATTAAATTTACTACCAAAATTGCCCAATTTTGATCAAAATCAACTTTCCCTAGCGCCTAAACGGAAAGAAGTGGCGACTGCAAATTTTAATTGTACATTATTAGTATGAATATAATACGATTGACATCGAACAAAATTTTTTTAAATTGCAGGAAAAAATGTGGGTTCGAAAGGGTTAAATGACTCAGAAAAATTAATTGATTTTGTAAAATTTGTTAATCTATTAGTACCTCTTCAAAGATGATTTTGTCCGATTGTTTTGGGTGGTCCTATGCTACATTTTTAGGAGGTCCTCAAGTCGAAAAATTTCACCAGGGGCATCTTCAGACTACATTTTTATATAAAGACGCCATGAAGTATGCAACAAATTTTGTGAGCTTCTTTTATATTTCCCAGCAGTATTAATCAGCTGGAAAACAGTAGATATGTAGTTCCCAAATCTGAACTACCTAAAAACTGCCGAACGAGAAGAAAGAGTTTCTGTATGTCCATAGGAAAAAGCTAGTACACTCCGCCTTCAGGGAAAATAGCTTTGATGTCTTCACTGCCTGGTATTGTGGAACGAATTTCCATCATCCCTTGTAAAGTTTGATTTGGTTATAAACCGGTTTCGGCTATGTTCCATCTTCAGTATCGAAACAAGATAACCTACCTGTTGGAAAAGCAAACAACAATAAAGAAATCTTCACTGCGTGCTCAGCAAATATTTCAGTACAGCTGCGTACTCAGTTAATTTTTCAGGCAATGATATTTGAACCCAATTTCAAGTTATTTTTCATACTGAATATTCCACTGAATATGCATTTTCTTACCTCGAATACTGCTAGTTTGTTTTATAAATACTTTTTTTAGAGATTTTCGTGGATGATAGTTCGTTGAATGTGTTTCGAGTATCACTATCACCCCTATCCTCAGAAATTGAATTTTTTGAACTGAGCCACCTAAAATTTTTTCGACGGCCATGTATTTTAATGAAAGAGGGTAGTATGGCTCACAACGCTTAAAGAAAAATACGTATTTAACAATTTTCCGAAATTCGAATTATTTTCAAAGTTATAGCTATCAACACTTTTCGAAATTCCTCAGTTTTTGCCGATTTTCTCACGATTGGTCAAACCGATTTCGCTAAATTTTGACATACAGATAAATGATATCTTCTAGCAAACTGCATTTCTTATTTTTGCAAATAATTTTTTTCGCAAACATTATTCGCAATTTTTATGTTCTTGACCGCGGTCAGATGGCGCTTTTGCTAGATGTTGTTGGGCATTTCATTAGTAACTATTAGCAAAAAAAATTTTTTTGGGGCACTTTAAAGGCGCGGGAGTTACTTACATTTTTTACAGACTTGTTTTTTTTTGGTATGAATTTTTTTTTTTTTACATACTGAGTATCTACTACGAATAATGAATTAAAGCATGCATAATTCCCGCTCCCTTAAAGTGCCCCAAAATTTTTTTTTTGCTAATAGTTTCTAATGGAATGCCCAACATCATCATACAAAAGCGCCATCCGACCGTGGTCCAGAACATAAAAATTGCGAATAATGTTTGCAAAAAAAATTATTTGCAAAAATAAGAAATGCAGTGTGGTAGAGGATACCATCTTTTATATATATGTCAAAATTTAGCAAAATCGGTTTGACCAATCGTGAGAAAATCGGCAAAAACTGAGGAATTTCGAAAAGTGTTGATAGCTATAACTTTGAAAATAATTCCAATTTCGAAAAACTGGGCCAAACGTATTTTTTTTTGTTGTGAACTATACAAAAAAAAAAAAAGTTTCATAAAGATAGTACTACTTCGAAAAAAAAAGTGGCTCAATTCAGAAAATTCAACTCATATTTGACTTCATTCCTGTTCCTACTGCTTCCGGTGCACCAGTTTGTCCGTAGCAGTATGTATTATGCTCAATTGTTAGTAGCTTTCGCTACAAGATATGACCGGAGATCTTAATCTGGTATTATGGTAAAGCAGAAGTACTTGGGCTGCATTCCCAAATCACCTTTTTTTTGGAGCGATTCATTTGGGTATTTTGTGGTGACTGTGGTAACTTTGGTTTACTTTAAATTGATTTGTAGCGCTTTCGAGCATCATAGACAGAACAACTTGGTTGCAAGTGTCCACGTTGAACATATACATACATATGTAAATGCTCTCACTTTAATGTTTTCAATACCAGACCGTTTCTTTTCAAAATTTGTTATATCTGGTAAAACTTGCATTTATTACCAGAAAAAAGCGTTTTCCGAAAAAAAGATCTGTTACAATTCCATTTTACATTTGAAGCCCACATCTGGTTATATGTACATATATCTATGTATGTAAAACCCGCTTCCATTCAAATGAATAATTTTAACTGCTCTCTCTTCAAAGTTCTAAATTTTCATTCCTCAACATGTTAACGCCTTTTTTAAATGCCACTAATTTATTAGTATTATCATAGACATTTCGCGAAATGACTTTCCAACATACTCAACGCTCGTCGACGGTGTCTTTTTACACACTTAAGTCGCGCGCACACGAAAATTTATGACCAAAACTATAAATAAAAACTAAATAACCATTTATGCATTGCATTTTCACTTTGTTTCGTTTTTTCTATTTTTTTTTTTTTTCTTCTTTTTCGCGCTGCAACATTTTGACATAAGCTGCCAAGAAATGCATATTTTAGGCACGATAGTTTATGTTAGTTGGTGGCGTTAGTACTGCAAGCATAGCTAGATACGTAGACTAAAAAAATTGTAAATTCAAAAAACCGTTGTAAAATATGACTTTTATCGTTTGAAACTCGTTTTTCCAAATTTTTATTTTTTTTTTGAAAGAAAAATGCACAAAATTCTTGCAACATTGCAATTACATATATGTCATGTTGATATCTACATATGTATCTATGTAGGTATTTAGTATGTGCCTTTGTATCGCTATGTGCAATATTGCAAAATTTCTAAAGTGCAATAAATTCATCATGTGCGCAGTGAAACATGCCGTTATGCCATCACATACTGAAATGCATATCTGAACACATACTTACGCACATATCGCAACTCACACATTTACATATATTCATATGTACATATATGCAGAATTTCATACAAACTGCCCTTTTAAATTTCTCTCCCTTCATCTATGCAACTGCAGCTCGAAAGTTTTTGCGTGGTTTCGAAAATTTCGTTGCACTCGACTCAATTCGCCTTATTTTTCTGTTTTTGGTTGATGGCTTCGGCCTGGACGGCGGCTTTTTGACGCTTTTTGTAGAGTTGTTGTGGTTTCAGCAGCTGCGTTGTTGTAAAATTGGTATTGTTTGTTGCTGTTGTTATTGCTTTTTGTTGTACGGGTTGTGGGCGCACAAGTGTTGCCAATAAATTTGTTGTGCATATTTCTTACTCTGGCAGCTTGGATGATAGTGTTTTTGTTTTTCTGCTAGCTTCTCTGTTTACACGCTCTGTTTGCTGCACTCAGATACAGGCCCATTAGGAAATACGTGTTTTGTTGGGATGTTGGGATGCAAAATCATAACTTTTTCATACATAAATCTAAACTTGCCTTGAAATTCTTGAAAATCGCGCGGTTTTTGTAGTAGCCCCATTCAGTTTTTGCAAAATTGAATTTTTTTTAATTAACTTACTCTACGACACCTTATTTTCATATTCCGGTGCCGAAGGGATGATCCAAAGAACAAAAAAATGCATATAATGTGTACACATATAAAATTTGTTGCATATTTCAAGGAGTAATTTGTGATTATTATATCCTGTGGTCTTTTGCGTTATTTGTACAAAGATTTTGTCTGAGGGGACCTCTAGTGAAATTTTATGGCGAATAATTTTCTAGAACATTTTAACCCTCTGTATTCATTGTTAATTGATATTTTCTACATGTTTTTCCAAACAAGGGTTAAAAACTGAAATTTGCATGGGCCTTAGAGGGTTAAAGTCTACCGCAAAGAAATTCCTTATTAAATTCTGTAGAAGAAGTCCGAGCTCAAAAACTTCATTTGAGGTCATTTTTTATAAGATATTTTCGATAAAGTAATTGCACCTCCAGCTAAAGCCATAAAATTTTAACCCCCTCTAAAAAAAAAACTCAGATCCTCTGGACTAGTACTCTGTTCGGCAAAGTTGGTCTGGGAGACATCCTCTTTCATAATTAATAGCGTTTGTTCGTGCTGAGAAAATTTTTTGTAAATTTGTTGGACTGTGTAATAAGAGAGGATTTTAACTCGTGCAGCAATTCCTAGTGCTGCCAAGTTAGATTTTCGCATTATTGTGAATGAAAATGGAAGGCTTCGAAATGCCGATGTCTGCACTAGATTAGATAGGATTTAAAGTGCGATTTAGAGTGAAACCGATTCAAACGTCAAGCGAGATAACTCTCCGAATTCGTGTAAAGAAAACTTGGTGAAAATTTCTGGGTTGAATCTCATAAACTTTTAGACGTTACTTTTTCTCCGTTTTTCTTTAAAATGTTTCGAAGAAAATTACAAAAGGCTCGTAACTGCTCACTGTAGGAAAATTTAGAGTATCGTAGTAGTCTACTAAAGCCGACATTTTGACTCGTACGGCTTTTCCCTTCACTAAACAAGTGTGTAAGTAACCGTCTAATCGAGTCATTCAATCGATAACATTGATCGGTTTGAATTGCAGAAATGCTTTACTGTTCCAATTGGGTCTAGTTCTTAGTGCTTACATATTTTATATTTTAGTATGTAAAAATTTCTGCATATCAGCATATAGTGCATTATATTTTGACACACGTTTTCACATTTATGCTTACGTTTTTCATTTGACAACTGTTGTTGTTGTTTTCATTTAAACGCCACATAAAGCACTCATATTCGTCACATATATAGAATTAATTGGCTGTCATAAATTAGTGCAAATATAATATATGTATTTTATTAAAAATAAAATATGTTTATGAAATGTGTTTTTGGCACAGTTTCAAGAAAATGGCTTGTAAATTTTAATGGAAATTAAAAGTAATGTTTCTTAGGTATGCAAGTTTTTACATAAAAATAAACAAATTCATCTCAACACTATTTAAAAATATGTATAGGTATACAAATATATAAAGTGATGAGTAGATATGTAAATAAAAAATGGGTAGATCAAAGCTTATGATAACTGATCCCTTGTCAAGCGATGATGGAAAATCGTTCCACAATACATCGTATTCCCACCCTGTCGGAAAAACAAGCAACCAAAAAGTACTTATGATAACTTATTCATTTTCATATGAGTTGAATTTTTTGAAGTGGGCCACCTAAAATTTTTTCGACGGCCATGTATTTTAATGAAAGTGGGTAGTATGGCTCACAACGCTTAAACAAAAATACGTATTTTTTCGAAATTTGAATTATTTTCAAAGTTATAGCTATCAACACTTTTCGAAGTTCCTCAGTTTTTGCCGATTTTCTCACGATTGGTCAAAACGATTTTGCTAAATTTTGACATATATATAAAAGATGATATCTTCTACCAAACTGCATTTCTTATTTTTGCAAACATTATTCGAAATTTGTATGTTCTGGACCACGGTCGGATGGCGCTTTTGTATGATGTTGTTGGGCATTCCATTAGTAACTATTAGCAAAAAAAAATTTTTCGGGCACTTTAAAGGCGCGGGAGTTATTTACTTTTTTACACTTGTTATTTTTGTATGCAATTTTTTGAGTACTACGAATAACGAATTAAAGCATGCATAACTCCCGCTCCCTTAAAGTGCCCCAAAATTTTTTTTTTGCTAATAGTTACTAATGGAATGCCCAACAACATCATACAAAAGCGCCATCCGACCGTGGTCCAGAATATAAAAATTGCGAATAATGTTTGCAAAAAAATTATTTGCAAAAATAAGAAATGCAGTTTGCTAGAAAATATCATCTTTTACATATATGTCAAAATTTAGCAAAATCGGTTTGACCAATCGTGAGAAAATCGGCAAAAACTGAGGAGCTTCGAAAAGTGTTGATAGCTATAACTTTGAAAATAATTCGAATTTCGAAAAACTGGGCCAAACGTATTTTTTTTTTGTTGTTGTGAACTATACAAAAAAGTTTCAGAAAGATACTACAACTTCGAAAAAAAGTGGCTCACTTCAAAAACTTCAATTCATATCACTTCATACATGAACATAAACTTGACTTTTCACACCGAAATTCCGTTTAGGAGCATTACTGCAATAGGCATAAAAGGTACTAAGTTAGAGGCTCACATATGTAAGTAAAATTTTTGTAAAAATCCATACAAATTTCTCATGAGTCTCATCACTGCATAGAGAATTGTACTTAGTTCTTGCTATGAAAACACCGCGCAACATGTTAGCAACATGATGCCAGCAACATTTATTCTAGCCTATTTAAAGTGATGGAATTTTATTATTATCATATTAAAAAAAAAAGACTTTCTTGCGAAAATTTGTAAATTGCTTCTAAGAAAATGCTCCTTCATTTCACATTTATTCATTTTTCGTCTTGAGATTTATGTACCTATTCTCCTTTAACAATAAATGTTGCTATCAATATTTTACATCAAAACAAATGCAGGTTGCTGGCGATGTTACATAGCTGTGAATTTAGCATTTGGCTTTATAAAAAAACTGAATAGTCTCAGTTGCAATTAAATTTAAACTCTTAAAAATATTTATATTGCCCTGCTAACATTTGCGACACACAAATTTAGTTAAAGAACTTCATTAAAGCTTCAATTCATTTATACACAAACTACGCGCATATATGTACATAGAGGTTAGCTTTAATAATTTTTTGTATGCATTGCAAACCTTTCCTGCATTTGCTGTAAATATACATACATAACATTTCACTCACAATCGAGAATCGAAGTCAAACCAAGAGTTGGCAAGCAACGGAACAGAACACCTGCAGCAATGAAAAATCGCTTAATGACGCCATTCACACTGGAGTCGTCCGAAATGCATGTTGCCGAGAGCCGTAGGCAGCATAATTGTAGCTAGCAATACGTGTCAAATACATATCTACGTATATGAACACATAAGTTCAAATATATATATATTGGTATAATTTTTTTTTTAATTCTTTCGAAACAGCATGAAATCAGCAAAAAAGCGCTGCTGAACAAATACAACCATGAGTAATTACATATATCTATACTAGAAAAAATATAAAAATCATCATAAAAGAGTTAAAAAATCTATTTATCATCATCATCATCATCATCATCATCATCATCATCATCATCATCATCATCATCATCATCATCATCAACACATACAGTCTCCATTCTCTCTCTGCTGCATTTGCATGCATCACATCATCGCAGCCGTCACAGCATCAACATCATTTAGTATCACTCCTATTAACATTCTCAGCGCATCATCTCACCTTTTGTCAGCGTCAAGTGGCAGCATCATTTGTCAGTTTTGCGAAATTGCAATTGGATTTGTCACATGCTTTTTTTTTGTTTTGTTAGCGTTTTTCTGAAATGCGGAAAGCGGCATATTTTTTCTACCATTTCTTTCATTTCTGCCCAGTTGAACGTTTTACCAAGCGCTTGTGCGCCTACTTTTGCTTTTTGTAACTATGACAAAGTGCTCTACTGAGCGGAAACGCTAAAGGCTTTTTCGTTGCAAGTATTAAAAATACATACAGGGTGCTGTTTTTGTGATGAAAAATGTTGTCATAAAGAAATAACCATTAATTTTTTAGCTTAGAAGCATGATAAGTTATAGTTGATGTGACATTTCATCATACTGAAATCATATGATGTGAATCAACGTCATTTTGATGTCACATGATGCTATCTATAATGATCATTTATTTATTTTCTTTTTTTTTATTTGATAGCATTGTAATATTTTAAGCTGCATTCTGATGTTGTGATATCCAATAGCATGGCGTGACCATAACTAAAATCATATTTTGTAATGACATAATTTGTAATGTGATATCTTAAGTAGTCAATTGATAGAACACTGCATCATTTTTACATCACTTGAGGTGGTTCAGCAGATCATATCTATATCTATATCTATACTAATTATATAAAATTGATTGTATGGAAAATGTATGTAACGCGATAGCTCAAAAAGTACTGGACCGATTTTAATAATTCTTTTTTTAAAATGTCATAAATGGTAAATTCTCGACAACCGTGTACTTTTTTTGCGCATTTCTGAGACTTTAATACCTTTTTCCCGGTTTTAAATTTCGAAAAACTCAAAAAAGCGCAAGCATAGACACATTCGTTTGGTCATTTGCCGTGTTCAGTGGAGGCGTCGCAGTCGTGCCAGGCAGCGCAGCGTAGGCGACTCATATGTTTGTTTTTGCACGGTTTGTTGTTTGTCTCGGTGGCAATCAAAAACCTGTTTATGCATCATACTATGCTATAACTCAAGAACGCCTGCACCTACACCTGCGATATTGGCATCAAATGAAAGGTGTTGAACAGGACTTCAACATAGAGTTCTTTTCATTGTGATGCCTAGACATCCTCCCCAGGTATGGGCTAAAATGTGGACCCGGATTACTCCGGAATGTGGTTGAACGATATGGGTATGAAATTAAAGGTATTGAGCTGGGCTTTAATACAGACCTATTTTCATTGTGATTTCCATGACGGGTCTCCCTATATGGGTCAAAAGGTGGATCTGGATGACGTCGAGATGTGTCTGAGCGATATTTGTATCGAATGAAAGGTCTTGATCTGGACTTCAATATAGAGCTATTTTAATAGTGATGCCTAGGCCGAGTCTCCAGATAAGGGTCAACAGGTGGACCGGATGACCCTCGAATATTTCTGAGCGACATTGCTACCAAATTAAAGGTCTTGATGAGGACTTCGACGTAGAATTATGTTATTTGTGATGCCTGGGCCGGGTCCCCAAATATGGGTCAAAATGTGACCCCAGATTAACCCGGAATGTTTCGGAGCAATATTGGTATGAAATGAAAGGTTCTGAACAAGGCTTTTACACGGAGTTCTATTCATAATGATTACTTGACCGGGTCTCCAGATATGCGTCAAAATGCGGACCCGGATGTTTTTGAGCGATATTGGTATCAAATGAAAAGTGTTGGGCACGGCTTCAACATAGAACTGTAGTGATGGCTAGATAAGGTCATCAAGTGGACCCAGATAACCCCGGAATAACTTAACTTAACTTAACTTAACTTAACTTAACTTAACTTAACTTAACTTAACTTAACTTAACTTAACTTAACTTAACTTAAATAAACTTGGTTTGAATTGACTTGACTTGACTTGACTTGACTTGACTTGAAAGGAATTGACTTGACTTAACTTGACTTGACTTGACTTGACTTAACTTAACTTGACTTGGCTTGACTTGACTTGACTTGACTTGACTTGACTTGACTTGACTTGACTTGACTTGACTTGACTTGACTTGACTTGACTTGAATTGACTTGACTTGGATTGACTTGAGTTGAGTTGAGTTGACTTGACTTGACTTGAATTGACTTGACTTGAATTGACTTGACTTGACTGGAATTGACTTGAATTGACTTGAGTTGACTTGACTTGAATTGACTTTAGTTGAGTTGACTTGACTTGACTTGATTTGAGTTGACTTGACTTTGGTTAACTATTATTCCTCATTGCGAAGCAACGGGTATTTGCTAGTTACATTATATTCATATAACATATCCATACAACTACATATGTATGCATAAAAGTTCTATGATAAACATTTTTAAATCACATGATATTAAGTATCAGTATTCCACCTAACATCACATCACACAAAACTCTATCATTTGTGTATAAAATCTCTTTAAGTCAATTCAGCGCTAAAAAAATATCAAATTAGATATACTATTAAATCATATCACAAATAATATGTATGACTACACGTGAAATCATATGATATAAAATCATATTACAGAAAATCGAACCAAATCTATCCCAATCACTTCAAGATATGGGATCATACAGCTAATTATAGTATTTTACTCATAATAAAATATGACATCACATCAGATGGTATGCGTAAAATTACATCTTTTCCACATCAGTACACTCAAAATCACATCATATCACTGTAGATCACATGATATTATCAGTTATTATCACGCAAGATCATGTGAGATCACATTAAAACCAGATGAAATCAAATTGCATAAAAGCGTAGCGAAGCACTTCATATCACTTCAGGGCACAGAAAATCACATCATATCACATGTTATTTATTATGTTTAATACATACTTTAAGCATGTTGTGCATGAATTACCAGATTTATACCTATACCTTTTCAATAACCATTTTTTATCACCTCAAAAGCCACTTCAAAATGTCACACCCTGCATGAAACAAAATTCATTGAAAAGTCATTCACATTTATTCATTTACAATATTGTGTCAGTTCGCATCATACAAATATGTTTAAATGTATTGAGAAAAATACACACATAGATAGATAAATGATTTATATTTACATTGATGCAAGCATATTTAAAGCGAATTCAAAACGAATGTGAGAAAAAATATTCTGAACATCATTTTTTATTTTTATTTTTTTTAATGAGATATAACGTCATTTTGTACTGCAACAACTTTGCTTTTAGCTCAAGAATGTTGCTAGGAAAAAAGGCAGCGTATAGTATGTTGGTGAAAACTACAAGGGTAGTGCGATAGTTGAGGCACTGTTTCAGATATGTATAATGTTTCTAGAAATATAAATGATGCTTTCAAAATTATTTTGTTGTAATGCAAACCAAGCGAATCTAGTTTATTACTTTTTGTTTGCTTGCTTTTCCGACAGGGTAGAAATATGATGTATTGTGGAACGGTTTTCCGTCCTCGCTTGTCAGTGTCTTTTTTCTAGTTTCTATGTGTTTTCATTATAAAATCACATAGTTTAAGAATGGCTTGCAAAGTAAAAGATTGGGTTTGAACCAAGCTATGTCTGGTTTGGAACTTGGCTAGATATATGCGACTTCGCTTAAAGCCCGTCTCCACATAACTTGTTTCACCAACAAAACATCTAGCAAAACATCTCGCTAAATAACCCGTCTCCACGTGGCTGATCGTGATTCAGTTTAACATTTCTCTTTCTTGCTTTTCTTAAATGTTTGTATGTTTGCTTATTTTTGCGTTTTTGTTTTGGTCTGTGTGAGATTTCGATAGATTTTCGATACAAAATTAGAGATGACATCGATATCATCGAGGTTGGCAAGATGATTCAGAATGAAACAGTGTTTCAATCTTCACTCGCTCTCAGAAATTTGTATGGAAATTAGCGAGATTCGGCACTGGTTTCCGTGTCGAACCGAGATTGAGAGAGAAAATGCAGAAAAAAAGAGCGAAACACGTTATGTGGAGACATGGTATTAGCTTAAAGCTCACACTGAGGATCTGTGGTATAGGTATAGATGTATATAAACATGACCATCAACAGACCCAAAAAAGGCTGCAGCAACATTTGCCCACATCAAAGCGATGTCAGCGAAGCATGAAAGTCACACCAACACCCCTTTTCGGGCACCTCGGATCGTTACCTTCACTAACATACATATAAAATTATTGCCCTTCGGTTCGACACAAAACAAAAAAAGAAAAAAAATAAAAATAAAAATACAAAAAAAAATAAAAAACGGAAAACCCCATAGAACTTTGCCACTGACGAAGGCCTTGGTGCGGTCCGTTGGCTGTTGACTTGACTGACAGTAGTCAAGCTGTCTGTTCGTCTGTCTGTCTGTGCTGCCATGAATTGTTTCAGCGTGAAAGGCAACATGAGCGAGTGGGTGGATGTGCCAGCAGCCCTTCATGCAACATAATGAAAATGCAATTAATTTTTCCAACAATTTCTTTTTCGCCATTGCTGCCTTCGATGACGATTACTGTGGCTGGTGCTGGAGGTGATGTTGGTTGTGGAAGTGATGGTGGTGCTGGAAGTGATGGTGGTGCTGTATGTGATGGTGGCGATGTTGCTGACGCAGTCAACGCTTTTTACATTGCTGCGTTGCTGCCACTGAAACAAATGTTTGGCAGCAGCCATTCTGCGCCTTGCTACAGTGCTTCTTCTTCAGCCTTTTTTCAGCTGCCGCTCAAATGTTGCGTTGGTGCTGCTGGTGTTGCTGATTTTGTGATGTTAATGTAATAGCCATACAATATCTATTTTTTTTTTTTCGTATCATTGCCATCATGTCTGTTTGCTGTTGTTGCTGCAAAACAGCTGGCATATCTTTTTGTTGTTTGTTTGTTTTCTTTTTTGTTGTTTTTGCTATTGCTTTTACTATGTTATGCTCTTAATTTTCATGGGCTGGCAATATTATGACTGGCTGTCGCAATATTTTTTCACCGCCATCATTGGCGCGCTGATGTTTCAGCAAAGAGTCAGTATCTGTTGCACAGTGGTTAAATGCGGCTATCATCGTCTTCAAAATTCAATATTTGTATAATATATGTATTTTCTAAGCATGAAAAAAAAACGATCGCGGCTAAACCATACCAATTTTGAATGCAAAAAATGCCATCATATCATATCATCATATGATGTGATGTCATAGAGCATTTTTCAAGTTTTTTTTTAACTAAATTGTAAATAGCTCAAATGGAATACACTTTCAACCAATACAATGCAAAAATACATATTTTAACTTAAACAACTTGTAGTAACTCAACATGCATAGAAATCATGAGGTTGTGATATGATGTGATGACATATCAGATCAAGCGCTTATTGCTCGAAAATACAATCAAATACACAAAACGTGCATACGATTTTAATGAGAGTTAAAATTTCTCTCCGACAAATCCTAGACGCTTGGAGCTTATCATGTTGTGATTTGATGTGATATCATGACACGACCATTGTTGCTCGAAAGCGTAATCATAAGGTAGAAGATTGAAATTATTTCTCTTGAAACCAACAAAAACACATTATTGGACTTATAAAATACTCAATTATTATCATAGAGCTTATGCTGTTGGGAATGTGATATCAAAGCGAGGCATTTCTAATCAATCAATTTCAAAGCGATTGGCGGTTTTGTGCAGCTTTTCTGCGATTTGATGCGGAAAGCGTGTTTTATCATATAAAAAAAATTTTTTTTTTGGCTATGTCCAGCTATTCAATAAAAATTTCACACTGTTCAACAAAGCCAAAGCTGCTTCCTTTTTTCACTTCAACCTACTCCTCACTCTCTGCGTGATGTACTTAGTATCATCAACGGCGTTGAGTTGTTGTGCACCCAAAGCAAGCAGCGACAAAGACCACTCACATTAAATGAGGAAACCAATTATTCGCGCTTATAAAGATTTGTTAGAATAAGACCAACAAAAGCACACAAGCATGAGCTTTGCAACAACACTTTTAGAAAATAGATACATACCCACGTATTACGTTCTAACAAATAAATCTGTTTGTATTAAAGTATTTATTTAATTTTTGAGTTTTGTCTGTGATTTTATTTATATATATTTTTTTAAATCTAATTCTTCGCTTCTCTTCAACCCTCACCCGTTGCTTTTCTTGCTGATTAATGTCAGTGATTCGCGCATAACGTTTGTAGAATGACCAACAAAAGCAGGCAGCAACAAAACAGCAGCAGCAGCAATAGGCGGCGGTTTCACTAACAGGAAAAGCAAGAAAAATAACAACAACAACCCAAGCCAAAGCAAAATCGGCGTCTAAAAGTCAGTTACATTTGTTTCTGTTGCTTTTTTTCTCTCTACGACTCTCACTGCAATCGCAGCAGCAAAACCGTCAGCCACCAACCGTTTTCATTTGTCCATCGTTAGCTGTCTGATACATCAGTTCTTGGTTCTTCGTTTGGCCACCACGCCACCTTTGCGGTTGTCTGTCAATACCCCAGTGACAGAACCTTCATTTATTTAGCTTTGACTTTGCAGTTACCCTTTTGTGTATTTTCTCTCTCCACCAATTTTTTCCAATCGTTTGTTCATACAAGGATTAAATTGCCGGAAAATTTAAGTGCAATAAAAATCACTTGCAGTCTTAGTCTCAGATCTGTTGATGATTTTTAGCAAAATTGTATGTTTGGTTAGGTTAAACATGAAAAACTTCTGATAAAGTCAATTAAAAGCAATTTAACAATAGCAGTTGAACAACACAAGAATCATTTCATTTTAGATCACATGAGCCCCTAAACAGAATACAATTTCATCACACTATTTTATTAAGACAACATATCAGATCACTTCAATTAAAGTGATTTAAGGTCACAATGGATTATATCAGATCTTAAGAGATAAAATGATTTGTTTTCACTTCTCTTCTTCACAGAACTCCAGATGATATGATATTAAGTCATAATAAAGTCAGATCAAATCATATCAGTTATTTTCAGTGCTCAAAAGTCCCATCAAATAAGATTTAACATCAAATCACCTAAGAAATCATACTACGTTACCTGAAGTCAATACTCGTACCTAAAGTGAGTAGATTGTCTGGCTTGACCAAGTTGTAAGATCGCATGATATAAAATCATGGGAAACATAAAATGAGATCAAGTCATTACAGATAACTTTAAGAGACAAATCGGTCATATAACATGCATATCATATATTATATCATCACATCAAATCATATCACATGATATCAAAACTTATGAAATATAAAATCATACCCATTCAGTTCATAATAATTTCAAGGGAGAAATACCCCTTCAGGTCATATGATATACATATGTACATATGTATATATAATATCGTATCTCATCACATCAAATCATATACATATCTTTCATCAGATCATATCAGATCACACTATTTCACATTAAATCATTTTGCACAAAATAAAACCAAAAATGTAGAACGTCACATGCGAGCACATATCACATCACATTATGAAATATCAAATCATATTACATAAAATCAGACACCAAGGCTGTTTAGATCGCTTCAAGGCACAGAAGAGCTTGGCAGATCACACGTCAGGTAATATTCAACGTACATATATGTATATTCTCATATGATTATGCGAAACATTATCGCAGCTCATGAAAGAAAATAAACATACATATATCACATGATTGAATATCACTTTCCATCGCATCACTCCTACTCGTATAATATTGAATAATTTTTACATATCACTCAACATTATTTCATGCCAATTTACTCAAGATCATATAGAATCATTAGATCGTATGCCTTATACTACTTTAGAGCACATACGATCACATCACATCATGTAAAATCGGCTGACGAGTATCAAACAATTTCTCGTCTTAGCATTATGTAGTTTGCTTTGTGCATCTTTGGATTAATTTAAGCAAATTCAATGCACATTCTTTTCGTTTTCTTATCTTTAAAGTTCAGCAATAATAAAATAAATAATCATTTTTTCATGCAAAATTTTAAACAGTCAATGGAATCTGGTTTACCGCAAGAATACAAAGAACTCACATTTGAAAAAATTGCCGCCGGAAATTGTAAATCTCAGCTGCGAATGCTGTGAGTGTAATCGGAGCGGAAATTATTATTGCATTGTATTTTAAATAAACGAAAAATTATAAAAATATGAGAAATAAAAAAAGGAAATAGAAAAGTAGTAGGAGAGAGTAAAAGAGAAAGATTAAACAAGAAGAAGGCAGAACAATGCCAAGTCTGATTTACTATTGCATATGTGCATAGGTTCTTATGCCATATATACGCATGTGTGTTAAAGTTCACACACTCAAGGCAGGCAGGCAGTGGCACGAATTGACAGCTAACATCCGTTTCCGTATTTAGAGCGTACATACAGATATATGTATATGTATTTAAAAAAATTAACAAATAAACGCATTCATAAATTGAAGTGTCTGTACGTCGTATGTGTGTGACCTTCTTGGCTTGTGACTTCCCTGCAAAAAAATGTGCGATCAATCCCGAAAGAGATTTGTCCTCGATTGATCTCTTTCGAAAACAATCGATCCACAATTAGTCCCAGATTGTTCCCGTACGGGTATAAATGTAGACTAATTGTAGACCAATTGTTCCCGAACGGGTATAAATGTAGATTAATTGTAGACCAATTGTTCCCTAACGGGTATAAATGTAGATTAATCGCTTTCATCCCGAACGGGTATAAATGTAGATTCATCGCTTTCATTCCTAATGGGTACAAATCTAGATTCCTTAAATGTAGAAATTTTACAAAAATGTGCAGTGTATTTAAAAAATTGTAGAACAACCGGTAAAACGAATTGAACACCCTTTTTAATAACAATTTTAACAAAATGTTGCCTAAAATATCCTATGAAAAAATCCTTTACATTACGCTTATATAATGCATACTCAAAACTTACAATTTTTTTAATTTATTTATTGAGATTTTTTTACAAAAGTAAAACATTATTTAAATATGCATGAACATTTACATTTTTTTAAGGAAAAATCTACATTTGTACCCGTTCGTGCTGAAAGCGATTGATCTACATTTATACCCGTTGGGGATGAAAGCGATTAATCTACATTCGTACCCGTTCGGGATGAAAGCGATTGATCTACATTTGTACCCGTTCGGTATGTTAGTGATTAATCTACATTTATACCCGTTGGGTATACAAGTTGAACAATTAGTCTCTTCATAGGACATGCTCGAACAAATGCGATCAATTCACTCCATATAAAGGGATGTAAAATTGTATTAGTCGCATGCTCCCTTGCGATTGATCCCGGACACGTCCCGGATTAATCGCATTTTTTGCAGGGTTAGCATCCCATCATGGGTGTGGTTGTTGTTGCTGTGAATGGCGCATACACAATAGCGAAGCAAATTATAAATGCACAGCAATTACAACAAACAGTAGGAGAAAATTAAAAACAGAAACAACAACAACAACCCCAACAACAAAGACTTTGCTTAACATTGCTTATACAGGTAAAGAAAACCACAACAACCAAAATAGAAGAGAAAATGCATTTTGAATTGGAAAAAATGCCGCTGCCATCTCAGCTGCTGCTTGCATTGCTAAATCTCATGCGAAGGATTTTCTTTCTATTTCCAGCTTTTGAAGGCCATTTTCAAGTGGATATGGGCTGTTTGGACACTTCAGATCTTTTTTTTCGCTCATGCTTTGTGCGATTTTCTCATACTGAATTTTGGAGCGCTTTGCTTGCACATGAAGTGATTATAAAATCCAAACACGTCGTTTAATCAATGCTACGTGCTACATCATTTTGCTTGGGTTTCGATTGGTCAATGTGATTTGAAAACTAAACGAAAGTGTTGTGGAAATTATTATATTGAATATATACCTATACCCAGCGTGAACTTATAAAGGAAATGTTTAGTGAAAAATAATAATAACTCTTTAAGCTTTGAAATCTTCTTTATGATCGTTTATTATAAAAAGTGACAAAAATCGTTAAAAACCATATTAAACCGAGCTGTATAACAGAATTCTATAAGTCATAATTTTGTAAAATACTTTAAACCATTACCACCCTCACAAACTGGCGGCAAAAATCATCGGCTGAAGCCTGTAAGAGGTTGCTGCCTAGACTCTCCTCCCCGATTCTTGTTCCTGGTGCTTGCTGCAGGGCAGACTGCGTGTAGGAGACCGCGGAGGGCTAACAAAGGCTGTTGTCCGGTCGAGTAGGTCCCCTCAAGGCGCGAGCCACGGGGAGAGGTGTGATACGGCCTCAGTTATGGTTCGAGGTACCTGGCGGAAGGCATAAAACGTGATGGAGGATAAACAGAGTAACAACGTTGTACAACATATCGAAAAGGCCCTGCGCTACAGCAGCCATGGGCGATTGAGCCCATATGGGTATTTACCCGTACGGGTCCCGTCGGCTCATTGCATGGGGAAGGTGAAATAGGTAAATGTACCAGCTGGTGGGGAGAAGGACGAACTCAAACTGAGCATATGGTTACCACACTTGGTAATTAATTCCAAAATAGGTATTTTTTTGCGGTTGGTAATTTGGTAACTATCAAATGATTTTAGTATTTTTCTTTTTCAATATGATAAAATTATTCTAAGGTATACTTAATTTGTTAATGTTAAAAATGTTTTTTTTTTAATTTCTACTAAAGCTATGACCAAAGAAAAATCAAACGAACTACAAACAAAATTCATTCATAGATGTGATTTACGTTTCAGATAATTTTTTTTTGTAAACCAAAGCAGGTGTACTTCTTTTAAGTTTCTTTTATCATTCGAATTATGAAGGCGATAATTTATTAGTCTGTTTGTAATTTTTTGGTTATTTTGTTGGGAATTATTATCAACATTTTTTTAGGATAGTGGCAACCAATATCAACCAATATTGAGCGCGCTAATGCATATTCGGTATTGAGAACAAGAGAGCATATATATATATACATATGTACATTAAGGTGGGGCGAATTTTTTTTTTTTGGAAATTCAATTTGTTCCAAAGCCAGAACGGCACCTTCCTAGCCCAGAAATAAGCCTGTAAAATTTTATTGACCTACTTGCATGTATTTTCCCTTAAATTTGGTATACATTTTATATATGAAAAGTAAGGTGGGTAAAAGGGGGTTGACCCCCGCTGGGGGGTGTTATGGAACGCACTGTAAAATTTATATGAAATTAAAGGGAATCAAAATACCTATCGAATGGTATAAAAATATTCGAAATCGGTTCAGTAGTTTTTAAGTAATTGCAATTTAAAGAATAATAATATAATACAATGGCGCTATTATAACTCTGACGAGTTTTATGGCCGAGCTTCTCTCCCAATTCGAGGTGTGCTCCTTTTTGTTTTTCCTACTAATTGGGTGGACCTACAGTTTTATGCCGGCTCCGAACGGCGAATGCATTTTTTGTGAGAAGCTTTTTCATGGCAGAAATACTCTCGGAGGGTATGCCGCCCACTGCCGAGAGGTGACCGCTGCTCTTAAAAAAACCCAATAATTGGATTTTTGCTAATTAGAAAAAATTGTTTTGGTGTTTTGCTCGGACCGTGGTTTGAACCCGAGACCTCTGGCATAGCAGGCGAGCACTCTACCCACTGCACCACAGCGGCCACCAATGGCAATTTAAAGAATGCATAATATAAACTTTGTCCTTTAATAACTTTTGTTGTTGTTGTTTCCAAAAAAAATTCACTTTAATACTCAGCTTAGCCATGTTTATCAATCCTCATACTTGGTTTTTTGCTTTTATAATTTTCAAAATTGCATATTTGTACCAGATCGTGCTTTCAACTTTGCGGGGCTGGGGGCAGTTCAAAATGTCATCCTATGGCCATAAAATTTTGTGGGGTTCATTAAGGCAACTTTTCATTGGTACTTTCAAAAAAAAAAAAAACAAAAAAAAGCTCCATATGTTTTCACTCCACCTTAATGTACATGCCAAAAGCACAAAGCACACTTGCTTCAATAACGACACAACACAATTTTCTGAATCGATACTTAGTAGTGAGAATCAGTGTTATTTATTTGTTATGAAATTTTATGGTCATAGATGAAAATTAAGGGCTTTATTTAAAAAATATTGTTGCTTTAGTATAGTAGCTTACTTCCATATATAGCGGAGAAGACATAAATTGGTTTTTTTAAATTATGACACTAATGAAGTAAATGGCATCGGAGTTCGAAAGCAATAGAGCGAGAAAGAATCTGCAAAATTAGCGATTGTACAGAGTTGCCGCTGAGGCCACTAAAGTGACAATTTGAACCTTTTTTAAGAGCCAGGCTACCGGAACCCAACTTTATGAAAATATGCAATATTTGAACCTTTTTAAACATTTGGGCCACTTTTGGTCCTTTTTTACTTTCAAACCTATAATGTAATAAATATTTTTTAGTTTTTTTCTTAAATATAAAAAAAGCTTTTTTACGTTTGTTTTTACATGGCCGTTTTCTGCTACTGTTGTTGGTATGTAGATTGTAATAAAAGAAAATTGAGAATTAAGCAAAACAAAGCTGACGGCGGTGGTAGCTCAATGGGATGCTATTGGCTTACCAATCGAAACGACTTAAGTTCGATCCTCGGTTGAGGCCGCCTGAAGAAGTCTGATGAGGGGATATGGTGGTCTCCGAAATGGATCCATAACCTCTACCAAAAAATTTTTTTTAATTTTTCTTAATTAAAAACTGGCCAATAGCTCATATAAAATTCACATAAAAAAGCCTCTTTGTTACCTTTTCACTTTTCATTAGCAATTCTCCGCTGCGAAGGAAAACCCCGAAAAAGTTATTTGGGAGTAAAAATTTTTAGAATGCAAGAAAATTGTTTTAACAAACCGAAATAGAAGAGTTTTCGCACAACGTGGGGGAATGAAAAACAACTTAAATGAGAACTAGTTGTGAATTTGTTGCAAATACGTTAACGCTGCCAGCAGTGCATCAGCAGAAAGATTATTTTCAAAACTTTCACTATTTAAGACCAAGGGTACAAACCGCTTGCAAATTGCTATAAGCATTAAATAAACCACAAAAATATATGAAAATGTGTTTCTAGCTAAAAAAAAATTTGGGAAAAACTTTTTTTTACTTTTTTCGGCCACTTTTCGAAATTTTTTAGCGGCAACACTGCACATTTTATTATTGGTGAATTCCTCTCTCTATATAAAACAATGTGGTTTTCATTTTTAGTGTTTCCGTACGCGCTGTGCGATGAACATCACTTAAGGCGGAGTGTACATCAACTTCGATATCGCCTTAGCTCCCCTTTCCCCGGAAATTATGCAGTGCCCACGAAAGCCCATGATCGCCCCTCTGCTGCGTTTATGTGCCTTGCGGCGCCCATCCCTGCGCTACAGGAAGTGCGATAGGTGTATTTCTTCATATTTCGGGTGCCTTTAGCAACGTCTCTTCTGAGGCACTGTTGGAGGGGCTCGAATGGATCGGAATACCCCCAATCATTCAGCGCTGGATCGGGGACGTTTTGAGTGGTCGGACGATGACGGATGGGTGGTACTTTTCGCCGACCTCAAGGAGGGCGCATAGGGGCACCCCGCAAGGGGAGCACTCTCACCCCTGTTGTGGAATCTAGTAGTCAACAAAATACTCTTCAGGATTTCAGGATACTAAAACTTGCGAAGTCTTGCATTCCATGTTTAGTATATCGCTTCCAATACGATGTTGGAAACACTAAAGAACATATCGCTGGCTTAGAGTGCAAACTGTGTAAGTCCATTTTTATGGAAAAAGTGTATTTTTATGTAGAACGCTAGAAAAATCAAATACGCACCACCCTAAAAAAGTCTGTCAGTGATACGCAAATTGTGTAAGCCCAAAATATTTACTTGCATACAATTTTTTTTTTCTTTGAGAAATTTTTTTATTTTTTGTTTTTTGTCTCCTACAAAGTTGGAAAAAAGGACTTACACAATTTGCACTCTAAGCTAGCGATATGTGGTCTATGTGAGAGATCAATGTATCCTGGTCAACCTAACCTACCCTCACAAAAGGGTCCTTATGACCCTGCCTTTGAGGAATCTAATTAAAATGGCATTTTAGTGGTCGCCAGCGGGTTAAAATATTCTAAGAACTTTTTAGCCGGAAAATTTAACTAGGGGTATGCTTAGACGAAATCTTTTTGGACATGGAATGTAAAATATCACAGGAAATAAAGGACTAGAACAGGTAAGGTGAGACTATACATTGGATGAGGTGAGGTGATGTATAAGAAAAAGCTTTGGGATGTGTTATAATATGAAGTTCAATGATGTAAGATGAGGTTAAGTTAGTTGATATGAGGTAAGGTGGCTTACACATGGACATGCGAGACACGAGGTAGTAGCTGAATGAAGTGACAGAAGTACAGCAAGAAACAGGTGTACTTTCTCCTTTCAAAACGCACATCAGGGTATCGAATACGCATTTTCAAGTTTATATGCATTTTAAGCTAAATACAAATCAACATTTATGTGACAGTTTAGCTTCATGGCATGTGTGTGTAATCTGGGTGTGGCAAGCCATAACGTTACGTGTCTTTTAGCCGGTCATGTTGTTATTGTCTCGTTTTTATTCCCGTTGTTGTTGTTGTTTATGTTGTTGTTTTGCTGTTATTGCTTTTGTCAAAGCTATTCACTGACCTCTGTCCACATTGATCATCGACAATAACAGCAGCAGCAGCAGCATTGATGCCCTATCGCAACTCTGCACACAATCAGCAAAATGTAAATATGCATTTACTTATGTATTGGTAAACAGTTTTAGATATGTGCATCTGTATATACCCTGCAGTGAAATAGCTAACTAGTATGATAAAATTGTAGTATATTAACTGGTATTCGTATGACAATACCATACCAGTTTATTTTGTCTAGTATTATACCAGTTAAATGCAGTTGAACCACAAACTAGTTATCAAAATACTAGTTTATCAACTGGTGTCCAAAAGACAGTATCATACCAGTTTACTTTATGCAGTATAAAGAAATTTGATGAAGACCAGCTAGGAAAAGCATTGCCATTGAACAAAAAGGGGTATTTTCAAAAAAAAAGTAAAGGTATTGAAAAAACAGAGTGCCTGAATTTTTATACATTAATTTTTTTTTTTTTTTAATTACTGAATATGTGGCTTAAGTTTTGTTTTTGTTTATAAAACTGAACTGTCTGTATATCTAAGCAATACTTATTTTATTTAATGAATGAATATAAAGAATTACATATGAAATAAATATACTTTAAAAGTTATTTCTTTTTTTGGATACCTGAACTGGTATTCGCTGTTGTAGATGCTACTAGTATTTTTCTGACCCATACAAACTGGTATTTAACTGGTATGAGCTTATGCAGAGGAAGACAATTGTCATTTCGTAGGACATTAACACACGAAAAATAGCAGATGTTTAAATGGGAAATTTACAGTCGGGCAAGCAGTTGACTGTTTACGGTATACTGGTATAATTCTAATTTGCAACTGGTTACTTTCGCTGCAGGGTATGTATAAAGACATAGGCATATGTGAGTGGAAGTGTGTGTATTTTGTGGCAAAATTAATTAATTCCTTGCAGACATACATATCTACACGTCTGTCGATGTCCGTGTGCAATGGGCAGCAGACCAAAGGTGCAACCATCATTGCCTAAGCAAAATATGTATATACTCATACACATACAAAAGCTTATGTACATCTAGGCTTCTAGTAAGTTTGTTTGCATTTGATTCTCTCAGCATTCAACACTCAGCACGTTTAGTTATTTCAATTGGCCATTTGAATATAAAATTATTAATGCCATAACATCAGATTGGCAGCTTGAAAAGTTGAAAGAGAATATTTGTGCGTGTGCAGGTGCATTGGCAGCTGCTCAACAGGGCCTTTTATAAGAATGAATGTAGAGATTTGCTAAAAATAATTTCTAGAAATTTTAAAATTTGATTTATCAAATGGATAAATGAATGAAAATAAATTTTGCAAAAATTCTCTTGGGAAATATGTAAATAGTTTTGTATGCATTAAATGTGTAAAAGTAGTTTCAAGAATTTGCATATCTAGGAGAGGGAAATATATATAAAAGCTGCATATGATATTTAAAAAAAAATATATATGTATGTACATTGTACATACATATATGAATATTCACAGTATTTTAGAAATATTGCCGATACAGACTTTGACCAAATTGCAGAAAGCAGTAAACACGAAAATCTTGTTACTGTAGAAAAAGCAGAAAGACCAACAGTGGAGTCAAATTTGGGTATGATCTACACAGATTCTGTTGATACATATGTCTGTGATATCAGTAACACCTTAACCGAACCAACATCCTCGAAAAGGGCTAAAAAATACTACGTATATTTAGGAACCAAAAAGGTATAGTAAAACACATAAAAATTGTGCATATTTCAAGGCGTTGCACAATAGGTGATTGTGGCCAAAAATAAATTCAAAATTAAAGTATGAGTAAAACAATTTTTTTAAATAGAGATCGACAGATACATCAAATTTTAATAAAAAAGCTTATATAAAAATTTTTGAGTCTCTTTTCGTTTAGCCGTACAGGGTGCCCAAAGTTGAGCAAAAAATAGCTTCTTTTTTTTCTCAATGAACACACCTCATACAAAATGCTCTATCACATTTAATTGTTAACATATGAACTCGAGTAATACATCATTACATAGATAATAATTTTCTCTTTCAGAAATTATAACGCAGTTGTAAATACCTTTCACTATTGATTTTATATGAATTTTCAAATATTGACAAAAAATGTCGATAAGAAAAAAATTTTGCTCGACTTTGAATAAAAAAATTAAAAAAAAACAAAAAATATGACCTCCTCAAATTTTTTTTATGCTTTAAAATAATATATTCTTAATCAAACTACATTTCCATTTTAAAAATCCACTTGCTCCATTTGCTTTTATAATTTTTTTCCCATTGGCCTAAAACTGCGTTTTTTTTTAAACGCATTAATTATGTTAGTTTTGACATTATGAAAAACGTTTATATTTAGGCGAATAATCGAATATTTCTTTATCTTCTTGCAGTAAATGGTGCATACTTTCAAATTATGAGGTAATCTTTTTTATCAGCGTTAATTCATATCTTTGACAGCTTTTTCCTTTTGGAAATTAAAAAAAAAATGTGTAAATATTGTAAAACTTTAAAATGAAATTAAAAAAAAAAAACAAAAAATATGACCTCCTCAATTTTTTAATATTTCATAGTCCTAAATGTCTTTTATAAACAGGAGAAAAAATCGTGAAAATTCGTTTGCTCCATTTTGTTTTATAAACATTTTTATGGAAGGTGTTTTTTGAGTTTTCGTACATTTTTCCCATACAAAATGCCCAGAAGTATGCTTCAAAAAGTTTAAATTATTTTGTATGGGGAATATTTGTCATAATGATGAAACTTAAATGTCGATATTTCCAATTCTAATTAAGATATTCAAAGAAACTAAACGCTGTTTTCAAGGGTAATGATTATGCTTTCAACTGGATTAATCGAGTTTGAGTGGAAAGTAAGTACATAAAAGATATTAAGCAGGGAATGGAGCCAAAAAACGTGTTTTTTGCCTATTTGGGCATGAATATCTCAGAAACTAGAACAAATTTGGAAAATCTGACTCCAGATTCAGGTTTAGCACACTGAAATCCTTTAGAAAAGTGTAATTTAATTTCTGGTATAAAATTTTTTTGAAATGCGATTTTTTTGTATGAAAGTTTTATGATAAATGCATATAACATACTTAAAACTGCATATATTTTTAATTTAAAAATGGTGAAGTGCTTTACCCCTTTTCCAAAATGATTACTGCATTTGATTTATATTTCAAAAATGTATACACTAATCAAAATGGAGCATTTTACCTATAATAGTTAGGAAAATGCTGAAATTTCAAAAATACCGTTATATGGGAGGTGGGCGTATTTGTGGGTGGATTTTGTTCAAATTTTCACAGTTTACTAATTTCAACCAAAAAAGCTTATGTTCCGAGTTTCAAGATTCTAGCTTAATTATTACTATTTTTGGCCGCGTTTGTATGGAGGTGCCCCCACTGTGCGTTGTATTTGTTTTTGGTCTGTGATCCCTTATGTTCATTGTACAAAAATTTGGTCTAGGCATACTCCCAGTGAAATTTTATGGCGAACAATTTTCGAGAACCTTTTAACCCACTAGCGACCACCCAAATGCTCTTATTTGCTGACTCTGCAAAATGTGTTAAAATAACACTCCACCAAGGGTTAAAATAACACTTTTTTGAAGGCGATAATGACTTAAAATATTCTATGAAATTAATCACCATTAAATTGTGTTATTATCATCTGAACATTGTACTTTGCTCCAATTTGAGTTTTAACCCTTCTTTATATGCATAAAGAACTGAACCATGGCTAGATATTACTTGCGTGGAAGATGTATAAGAATCTACTATTACCTAATAAGTTAGACATTTTAAAGTAAAAATTTAGCTACGGTACATATTCGATATAACTGCGGTACATATACGGTACAGTTTTTGTAAATTTTTTCTTCAAATTCTCCATATAATTTGGGTTATTTGGTCTAGTTCGATACTTATAATCCCATGTTTTTTTGAAATCATAATGCACAGCCTCCATGGCTTGCTCTGAATGATACCCTAATCCTATTCCCTGCCTTGAACAAAAATCTTCTATATGAAAAAAAAACTGTATGCACTTTTGGGGTTATGGGTATAGAAAGATCGTTGTAACTCTTTCGGAAATTAGAAATACAGTTAATATAATTACTTTTCAAATCAATAGTGAAGCAAGATTCGACCACTGAATGAAAATCGTTAAAAGTTTTTAAGTATTTGAGGCGCTCTAAAGGACATAGACATCTTAATACATCGGTGTTTTCCAATAATTTCTTACAACTATTGCGTTAATGTGGGCTGAGAAGTTCTATGTCCAATAAAAGATTTTTCGTGGTTGCTCAGGTTTTGATGGGAATAGTTGTAAGAAATTATTGGAAAACACCGATGTATTAAGAAGTATATTTCCTTTAGAGCGCCTAAAATACGTAAAAGCTTTTAACGATTTTCATTCAGTGGTCGAATCTTGCTTCACTATTGATTTGAAAAGTAATTATATTAACTGTATTTCTAATTTCCGAAAGAGTTACAACGATCTTTCTATACCCATAACCCCAAAAGTGCATACAGTTTTTTTTTTCATATAGAAGATTTTTGTTCAAGGCAGGGAATAGGATTAGGGTATCATTCAGAGCAAGCCATGGAGGCTGTGCATTATGATTTCAAAAAAACATGGGATTATAAGTATCGAACTAGACCAAATAACCCAAATTATATGGAGAATTTGAAGAAAACTTTATGTGAATATAATATTCTTCATATTTAAAAAAAACGGTCAACCTTTTTATGTTTATATTAAAATATTATAAATAATAAATAATAAACGTCTTAAAATGTATTTTTACTGTAATGAATTTTACTATACACTTATATACTAGAAGAACAGAACAGTCATTTTACCGTGGGTGCCATAAAAAGAACAGGGGCTCGCATGAAAAGAAAAAATTGACCATTTAAAAAAAAAATGGAATTTCTCAAAATGTGTCCGATGAATGATTTCAATTTTGGCTCAGAACATCTTCTAATATGTCCAAGAATACAACCATGAAATAATATCTTGGTTACTTTGACTTTTCATAATAAGTTGTTTAAGCTCACCGTGATGTACTTAATTGCTTGATATACGACAGTGAAAATATTATCACGTTCTTATTAATGCAATTGAATGCATTTCATAAGTTCCAACAACAAAAATATGCAACGCCCAGTAAGCGTTGTCATGTACACACATGAATCGTACAACAAATTGCATTTGTCAATTGTTGCATAAATAACGAGTTAATTCACGAAACATGAGAACTGTCAATAGAGTGACGTATGTGCCAATAATTAAAGCAACAGCAACAGAAACAACAGCAACAATGGTCACGAAGCATTCTTAAGGCAACGTGCAACAGCTAACACGTGACCCTCAAAGCACTTAAACGGCGAACAGTTAATGAGATCAAACTCGTTTAGGGAAAAGGCAGAGGCTCTTAGGAGAGAGTCGTAAAGAGCAAGAGGAGAGGGTAAGGAGTGAATGGGAGTTCAATTGTTAGAGCAGCGAATAAGACCCCGCCATCGAAGTGGTTTTAGTGTAGGAACACTCTAACCTCTTTGATCCACCAACTCACCAATGAAGTTGTTGTTATAATCATTGTTGTTGTTCTTAACGATGCTCAACACCACCTTGTGCCAACCCTAATGTTTAAATGCCATTACATGTTGCAACAAAATTTATGTACGTGCTCATTGATTCACTCAGTTCAGGTGCCAAAGAGAAGTAAATAAGCATAAGCATGTGCGTAGGTATGTTTGTGTGTGTGTAATGCAATGAAAATTTGTGTCGATTTGCATATTTAATCAAAATTAACATGGCCGATAAAATCAATTACAGCAAATGGAAGCAGCACGTACACACGTACAGCAACCGCACACATTCACCAACAACACATTGTCAAGGGAATCAAATGTCAAATGGCAGGCACGAACAGGCGGGCTGCAATGATTGTGAAGATGCGCTTTGGATGGCTGTTTGTTGAGCTGTTGAAAAACCGATTTACATATATCATTGTCATTAAGTAAATATATATGTTACTCTTTATGTACGCAACACACACATTACGATACATAAAGTTATGTATGTACATACATATCTAGTATTTGTCCACATTCTCCTTCGACCAACACTTGATGCCTGTTAATCGTTGCATTGTTCAGTTTTCGCTTCGATTGATTAAATCTGATCACATTCGACTTGGGAATATATGTATGTATTTATGTATGTAAGTATGTATGTATTTAGATGAAAGGCACAGCCGATTATAGCATGTGACATGATCTAAACATGGATTAGTATTTACAAGCGTTACATCTCAGACAAAATCGCTGTTCAATGAAGTTTATCTCACAAAATTGC
The DNA here is from genome assembly GCA_960531455.1 of Urophora cardui. Taxonomy (NCBI): domain Eukaryota; kingdom Metazoa; phylum Arthropoda; class Insecta; order Diptera; family Tephritidae; genus Urophora; species Urophora cardui. The sequence goes on along the minus strand of OY482673.1, from coordinate 135,435,779 downwards.
AGGACTTTAAACTTTGTATGCCTTTAAAAAGTATCGAAAAAGTACAAAAAAATTTGTTCCGAATTTATACCGAAAATGTACTAAAATTGTACCGAAACTAAGCTACTTAAACAATAAGTTCATTGATGCTATTGAAATTTCTCATTTATTCAAGAATAAAATATATATAATAAAATATACAAAAATATAACCAAATTTGAAGCGAAAATATATTGAATCCTGAACTAACTTTTTTAAGCTATAAGTTCCTTGAAACCATTACAAGTACGCATTTTCTCAAAAATTGTCCAAAGTGTACCCAAAATATACAAAAATTTTACCAAATTTGAAGCGAAAGTTTACCAAAATTGTACCGTAAATATATTGAATCTGTATAGCAAATAACTTTTTTCAAACAATAAGTTTATTGAACCCATTCAAATTACGCATTTTCCCAAAAAGTGACAAAAGTGTAGCCAAAATATGGAAAAATTTTACCAAAATTGTACCGAAAATATATTGATTCTGTATCGCAACTAACTTTTTAAGCTATAAGTTCTTCGAAACGCATTGAGTACGCATTTTCTCAAAAAGTGACGAAATTGTACCCAAAATATACTTTTATTTTACCGAATATGTATCGAATATATACTGAACTTAGATTTTTACACATCTTCCATGTAAGTATCTTACCATGGTCAAATCGTTTATAAATACAAAAACTGCGTGTGCAGTATTTTATTTAAAAAGTATCGAAATCTTACCAAAAACATATAGAAATGTATCGAAATTGTATCGAAATTGTACCGAAAATGTACCGAACACATATTATTGCTTGAATTCTAATTTTTTTTTTTTATTTAATTTACTTTAGTATAAACCCAATTTTTAGCAATTTTTATCTGGCATACTTACGGATGGAACACGAATACTGAATGTACCCAGATTTTAATCGACCGCGGTTTATAGTAACTTAACAAATAAATCTCTCTTGTTCTATCTATATTAGTTTTTCTAACGTCGCTTACAATTTTATTTGAAAAACATTGTGGTTACCACAACTTAAACACTAATTTTTTAAAACATACTTACCCATTAACAAACCCATTAAAATAAAGAAAATATCACTAAATATTATTTTTATTCGATTCTGCATTCAAATACAAAAAAAAATCAAAACGTATTGCTTGCAATTTAGCCTAAAAGCTCAGTCGGCACTCCACAGGTTCAAGCGTAAACCAATCGTAGGCCAATCGTAAGCATAGTATAAATATCGACAGAGGATTTTGCAGCTAAATGTTGCATCAGCGATTTGCTGAAAATTACGAGTACACAAAGACACTACATCTAAGTGGAATAAAATCGAAGCAATGTTAAATTTATGTGCATGAGTAAAGAAAAGGCATACAACAGCATAAGAGTTGCTTAATGCAAACGACTTTATGGGATGCGCTAAGTAAAATGAATTTGCGTGGTATAGCAATTTATTGGTTGAATTTATTAATGCTGAATTTATTGCAAAAAAAAATATAATATTTTAAATACTTTATAAGCATTTTTAAGGGAATGTTGGTATTAAAGTCAGTGAAAAACGAGCAGAAGGACCTGATGCTGATAATAGCGAATATTGTGATACCTTGAACCGTCACACTCGAAATGGGGTAAACAAAAAGTTTGTTGCATATTCCAGGGCGTCGTACTTTTGCTCTTTTATTCATACTCATTCAAGAAATAAGTCCAAAGGAGCACTTCGTGAGGGCGCTAATGACTTAGACAATAGCTATGAGTAGTTCACTTTCAAAAGAGTCTATGTGAATTTTTTTCGATATTCAGTTTTTGATGGATTGTGCACCAGTATTTGCAGGTGTACAATAGAAGCGTTTTTTTGACCTAACATACCCCTCCGGCCTCAGAATATGAAAATAGGATGTTGTAGGATAACAAATCTGATTTTTATTTTTTTTTTAGACAAAAAACTGAGTGGGCTACTCCAAAAACAGCGATTTTTTTTTTAAATTCCATGATAGGTTTAGATTCATATATGAAAAAAACCACAGAATTAAAAATAAAAAAAAAACAAAATATACATATTCTCATGTAAAATTTACGGCTTAATCGAATGGTGTACCCAGTTTTTTAGTGCAAGCCATAGGGAAGGTATCAAGACCGCCTAAAGTGGAATTTTATTTTTTTAGTCACGGATTTTCAAGTTTGGACCCTGGCATATTCAAGATACCTTAAATTTCTTTTTAATCAAAATATACAGGAATCTGCGCAAATTAATGCAGTTTTCAGAAAAGTTTATTTGATCGAAATCGAGCTTTTTTTATCCAAGCTACTTTGGTTTAAATGAAACATTCCAGAATCACTTTCATATTGAAAAATATTTTTTTTTTTGTTGCAAGTACAAACTTCGAAAATTTATTATTTAAATATATATATGGCTGAAAAAACTGAGTACACCATTCGATTAAGCCGTTAATTTTACATGAGAACATGTATATTTTGTTTTTTTTTTTTTTATTTTTAATTCTGTGGTTTTTTCATATACATATGAATCTAAAACTATCATGGAATTTAAAAAAAATCTCTGTTTTTGGAGTAGCTCACTCAGTTTTTTTTTTTTTTCTAAAAAAAAATAAAAATCAGCTTAGTTATCCTACAACATCCTATTTTCATATTCTGTGGCCGGAGGGAACATCTGAGAAACTTTGCCGAAAAAAACGCATCTAGTGTACATGTCCATTAAAAATTTATTTCAAAACCCTTGCGTATTCCTAAAAAAAAGCATTAAATAAAAAATACTCCTTCAAAAATCTATGTTTTATTTACATATACACTTTGGAAAGTCTCTATCTAAAATAGGTCACTCATACGCCTTGGCACACATTGGTGTCGCCTCATATAAGAGGCGCTAAAAGTTCTAAAACCAGTTTATTTCCACCAAAATCGCTTGATCTATGTATACTATAAGAGTAAATTTTCAAGCATAGGCCTTCGATTCTCTAAACAAAGCATTCTGTGTTTACTTTCTTTTTACTTGAACATTTTTTTTTTATTTTGACTCTATGTTTTTATTCCTTTCTGCGTTTTCGTCTTATTCAACCTAAGCTAGCCTAACTTAGTATAACTTTAACAGCTTTTAACTACAATTAATTTGGTTTATGAATTTTATTTTTGTTTTAGACATTTCATGCAAAATAAAATGTTGAAGCTGTCGTATTAAATTTTCCAGTCATAAATTTGACAAAACCACAACAACTGCCACGCAATTACAAGCTGCAACACGGGCAATGAAATATGGCAACATGACCAAACAAATACATACATACATACTCGTGTTATAATTGTAGATAAAATAAAATTCAATTGAAAATTACCATTATGAAATTTTAACATTGCAGCCAAATTAATTTTTTTTAAAACAGCAATAACAACAACAGCATTGGCATAAATATTTCTGACTACAAAAAGCTGCTAGCGCCAATGGCAGGCAGCCGCACACGCCTGTTTTATCCATTCCAACGCAAATGCAGCATTTTCACCTTGTGCTGTCTGTCTCTTTGTCTGTATGTCTGTCTGTCCAGTTGGCAATGCTCATCTGCCATTGAATTTGCTGAGCGTGTGAAAATTAATTAAAATATTCCACGTCATTCTCTTAACGTGCGGAGGTGGCGATAAAGGAAGAGGTGGAGGTGAAGATGGAATCGGAAAAGCAATCCTTTTTTAGTTATTGCGCCGCTATTAGATTTTCATTTTAACCAACTGTTGGCAGGCGGCGAACATTAAGGCCGAAAAGGGAATTGCCAGCAGCAGCAGGGGCTCAGGGGTTGAAATGCATATTTTGTTGTAATAAAATTTCATAAAAAGCATGAATAAGAATTTCTGTAAGTACAAATGTTTGTATGTACGAGTAGTTGAGAAAGATAACTGAATTTTAATTGAACGCAATCAATGCGATTTATTTTATTTCATTACACTTTTATTATGCAACGAAATGACGGCAAAGAAAATAAGACGAAAAAAAAAACGGAAAAGTATGAAGCAACTGCTTTTAGGCGCCTTTGACAGGAAAGCTGGAACTATAATGTGCATTGCTAAGAATTACTTTTGCAGGTGAATTGAGTTTTTGTCAAAATTCTTCAAAGTCAATGGCCGAACCGACCGGCCGGCCGTGTTTTCCGCTGTGTGTCTTCCACTTTGTCTTCTTCCGTTGTGTGTCAGTCATTAATGAACTTTATGAAGTTCTCGATGCACATTGTTCGCGTAGACAAAGATATCGGCTGAATGCTTTTTGGATTATTAAGATTCATATTGGGGAATTGATTAAAATTTGAAAATGAGTTTTTGGAGCAGCGTGCGCGTATTATCTTTTTATTCAAGGAAACTTACATTTACATATACATACGTATTTTAGGACGTATTAAATTTTTAATTAGAAATTTAATTTTTTTTAAATAACGCATAAATACATTTTAGAAAATGCTTTATAAAGCTGCATCATTATTACATGATAGTCTTTGGGGTGAATACGCTGCGAGACAATTTCGTAGTCATTACTTGCTTGCTTGCTTTTCCAACAGGGTGGGAATATGATGTATTGTCGAACGATTTTCCGTCAGCCCTTGTCAAATTTGGTTCAGAGACAAACCGGTTTCGGCGCCATCTTGACAAGCGATAACGAAAAATCGTTCCACAATACATCAATTTCGCAGTCAATATCTGTGTGTTAAATGATTTCAGATCAAGATTAAAGGCCTATAAACATTTAATATTAGAAAGTGTTAAAATTCAGATAATAATAAGAAGTAAAATTATACGGAAATCAATTTTGTAGAATCTATATTATTAATTATATTATTAATATGCTAACATAAACTTTGTTCCATTTTTTTTTTGTCGAAACTATTGAACCGATTTTAAAACTAGCAACACCATTAGAAAGGTGTTACTCTCAAATAGAACTGCGCCAATTTTCATTAAAATTGGTTGGAAAATGCGTCCACAATCGTCGTTGGAAAATTTCCGTGTGGTTGTTGTTGCACAACATAGCTGTATCAATGCGCATGCATAGGTGAGTTTGTGCCTGCTCACCAAACTTACCATGCAATTGTGAGTATGTTTGGCTGGAAGTGATGTGCAGTTGCCAAGAAGTAGAAACATAAAAAAGTAGCAAAAACACTACAACAAAAACACGAAGTCAAGTAATAAGAAGTATAAGAAAGAATAAGTAGAAAAGAAAAGTACAGAAATATAAAGATAGGAGAATTGGAAGGCGAGTAACGACAACAATACCAACAACAACAAAAGAAGAGTAGCAGTGACAGTAGCAACAAAAGGAGCAGCATTAACAGGAACAACAACAAAATAGTAACAGTGACAATAACAATTATACAAAAACTATAGTTGCACCTTAGTCATAAGTAAACATCTAGAAAAACTGTCGAGTTTCGACAGTAGGCAGCACTCTAGTATTTTTTAATCCTTTAACTGCATTACAAAGAGGTCACATTGACATCCTCTTAAGTAAAGCTCTGAAAAAAATACCCGTGGTTAAACCAACAACTTTCGGCTGTTGAATCTCCGTCTTTGATTCAACAGCAAAAGTATTTGTTTTTACAGCAAAGTTTTTGATCCAACAATTTATTCAAAAACGGGCGTTGTTGATTCAAAAACTTGCTTGCCTTTAAAAAATTTTTTGTGAGAAAATAATTTTTTGTGAGAAAATCAACAAAAAAATAATGATGGAGAGAAGATAAAGAGAAAAATCCAAAAAAAAAGTTTATTTTTAGCAACAATTTTCTCCCCGTTGTTGATTTAAAGGCAAAAGTATTTGACCCAACAGTTTCCGTTGTAAACAAAACTAATGAGAACAAATTTTTTTAAATTTTGTTTTTACAATGATTCAAATAATTCATGGATTCCTTTTTAGGAAATGGAAGTATAAATAGGTTACTACAATTCAATATAATGTTGAATGTTCCATCTTTGAAACAACAACGGAGCGTTGTTGGGCACATTTTAACTGCGGAAAGTAGTTGATTTAACAGCGAAAGTCTTTAGATTTACAACGTTTTTTTTCAGAGAGGGAGTAAAATATCATTTAAGAAAGAGTTACCGCTTTGTCTACTAATCCTGATTATGCTATATAAGTATTTCACAAGACTCCTATATTTCACTCTACATACAAATATGTATATGTATGTATGTAAATACACCTTAAGCACTAAATTCCGCAAAAATACCAAAACACTATAAAAACCACAAACTTTAACGTGGCTAAAACAAGAGAAACCAATTTTTAAACTCAAAGTAAATTTTAGTAAAATAGTAAGTACTGAAACAGCCCAAAGTGACAAATGGAAAATCGATGTTTTCCAAAAACGATAAGTAAGAAATGTTATAGATACAACCAACATTTACCGCAAATAATCTTAAACTAAACTTGAAAAGCGCCAGCACTTGACATTCACCAAACTTAAAATACACTTAAAATACTTAAAAGACTTAAAAACACAATACAAAACAATAAAGCAGACGATGGTGCTTGAAGAGGCAGTGTGGCAAGGTAGACGAAGAGAAGTGAGTGCCACGTTCATATGTAAGTGAGAATTTATTTTATTTGCTTACATTTGCCGCAATAATATTTTGTAACGCTTAAATTGCAGTGTTTAAGCTTGTATGTATGTATGTACATTAGAGCGTATCACGAAAAAAAAGTTCGCCGTACGCCCCCCATATGATTTCTTTCTCGAAAACATTTCTGGAAAATTTTTTTATTTTTTTTTTTGGACACCGCTAGATGTCGCTAAAATTCCTTTTTTCATATCTTCGGTATTTATGGTCCGATCCCTAAGTGTGATACACCAATCTCTTTGGCTTGAGAGGACGGTTTCTAATTCATAATTGTATTAACCCTATGTACGCCATTGGGGTCACTTCCACACATTACTTAGTTTATACCACCTTAATGTAACTTTTTTTTGCCGGCATGTTAAACGTCGTCAAAAAATATTAATCTTTTTCAAAAGAAGTATTTCGATCGATTCAGTAGTACGGGAAGTAAAACAAATTTAACATTCCGAGGAATATAAGTTTTTCGCTTCCTGTGGTCTTTTAGGTTCATTTTACAAAGATTTTTTCTGAAGAGACTCCTACTGAAATTTTATACCGAATAATTTTATAGAACATTTTAACCATCTATCACCGCTGAAAAAGGGTTATTTTGACCCCTTTTTATACAGTCAGGAAATAGTATTTTTAAGGTCGCTAGAGGGCTAAAATGTTCTAGAAAATTATTCGCCATAAAATTTCAGTAGGAATCCCTTCAGAAAAAATCTTTGTAAAATGAACGTAAAAGACCACAGGAAGCGAAAAACTTATACTCCTCGGAATGTTAAATGTGATTTATTTCCGGTTCTACTGAATCGATCGAAATACTTCTTTTGCAAAAGATTAATGCTTTTTAACGACGTTTGACGTTCCGGAAAAAAAGTTACATTAATGTGGTATACATTAAGTACTGGGTGGAACTGACCCCAATGGCGCACATAGGGTTAATGCAATTAGGAAGTGGAAACCCTCCTCTCACGCCAAAGAGATTGGTGTATCACACTTAGGCATCGGACCATAAATACCGAAGACATGAAAAAAATAAAATTTAGCGACATCTAGCGGCGTCAAAAAAATAAAATAAAAATTTTTTCCACAAATGTTTTCGAAAGAGAAATCATATGGGGGCGAACGGTGGACTTTTTTTCTTGGTCCATATAAGGCAAGACGGCCTAATGTACATAGTATGTAGTAAATCCTCAATTTCAAGGCAAATACCGCAATAAGCAACAACAACAACAAACAATGCGTATAACGCATAAAATACGAGCCTGCAACAACAATGGCAAACATTTCTGCAAGAATGATTTCAATGTAAATACATATACCTACATATATGTATGTTTAAGGTGTTGGGTTTTATTTACACCTACGCACATACCCATGTACATACATATATTCATATACTTACGTACAATGCTTTCCTTGGCTTTTCGAGCAACTCATGCAACAATTGCATTGGTAAACACACTTTTGATTGAAGTTGAAGGCGACCGTGCGTCCTTGGCTCGGCTTGTACGAGCATTCCAAAAGGTGTGAAAAATATGCAAGAAAGTTTAAATATGTATGTGTGCATGCTTATATATTGATGTGTATTACTCCATATGAAGCAAGTGCAGCTCGGTAACAATGTCAATAAGAATGATGCGCGCCATCAACATCTCTATTGCCAGCTTGAAAATAACACAACATCGCTTTAAAATGCTTACACTTATGAGCTAAAAAATATATGTAAGGTAGTTGCAATTAAGGCTTGTGTGGCACCAAAGGTCTTCTTTTGTGACTAAAATCGTTGAAACATTTCAATAGGAAAAGTTAGGGAAGCACATCATTAAAACACTTACAGAAAGATGCGCTTTTAAATGCGGAAAAAGTGTATTTTAAATCATACTTTCATCAATATGAAGGAAAGAAAATCTTTCACCTTCATATTTACCTTCAACATGCACCCACTTTCACCACCATACACCCATCTTCACCTTCACTATACACCCACCATTGCTGGCAGTTTTCATCAAATCAATTTGTACCATAGACATGTATACCAACTTTCAGCGTTAGCATTTAACCCCAATTGAAATCCTCCAAAAGTAAACATACATATCTCTGTCTCAGCATCAGACTGATTTTTAGTACAACAACAACAACAAACATTATACATTTAAGCTACAATCCAACAAATATTGATAGACATTTTCCAAAGGCATATTGACAAACGCCACTGCATACAGACAGAGCAATTGCTAAAGCGTGAGTGGTGGCAAATTTGTGGTGGCAAATTTGTGTGAGGATACGAGGTGGGAGTGAAAAAGGTGAGTTGATTGAGTAAAGCAACATTCATTTGTACATTCATTGAAAACGACTGAGGCACATGTGTGGTATGATGAGTTGTATTACGAGCTAAGTGATCGCTTTGCTGTTTTTCGTTGTTTGTTTTTCAAATTATTTACCAAACTTGAGTGAGTGTTGATGATGATGATGATGATGATAAAAATAGCAACAAACATTTTGCAAAACAACAACAAATCAAATAACTACAAATAATACAAATGCCGTCTATGTTTATATTATTTTTTGTTGGTGTCAATGACGTTGCTGTTGAAGCAGCAGCCAAGCGCTGAGGGTGATGAGGTGAATTGGCGTAGAATTTGCTAAGTTGCATGCTGCAGTCGCATACTTTTGTCATGTCTCGTTTTGGGACTGCTTTGAATGCTGATGATGTGTTTTTCGTTTTGATGAAGATTTTATTTAGTTTGTCTATCTTAAATTTGGTGTTTGAAGCAACCTTTGGAAGTTATGGTTGGCATTGTCTTAGAGCAGCGCAAAATATTTTACCTTAAATTGTATATTTAAGGGTATTTTAATGCACTGAATTTGCACTTCTTTTGCCATGGACTTTATTACTTACTTTTGGTACCTATACACTGAGAGAAAAAAAATATATGGAGGGGTCAAAGAAATTGTTTACCTATTTTGAACACTACGTTCTTTGTTTTGAGTAAATTTTCCTTAAAACATGTTAAAAGGTTTATAAAATATTGTTGTTACATGCGTTACCATGGTTTCATATACTTGTTTTGAAAAAATTCATACATTAAAATAATGAAAAATTCTTTAAGCGCCATTCCATTCCAAACTTTCCTTGTTTTGAAGACTTGATTTCTTTAATTTTGAGAAATTAAATTCCCATACAAATCCCCATGGCAACGAATTTGTTTGAAAGTTTTTTTATGTTTTTTCCACATTTTTGAGAAAATTTACACAAAACAAAGAAAATTTTGTATTGGGACGCGTGTTCAAAATAAGGAAAATTATGTCTTTGATCGAGAGAAATTTTTTTTTTGAGTGTAGAGAATAAAATAATTGTAATCGATGAGTTGTTGGAATAAGTATTTTCCTCACATGTTCTCCCAGTTTAAACTAGTAGATGCCAAATTAATTCAAAAACCACAAAACCCACACACTTTTTCAACCACATCAAACACAATCAGTTTAAAGCCAATTAAACTCAGCAAACCAAAATTTTTGTGCGACAACTTCAGCAATAAACAAACATACGCTGCAACACTAGTTGGTAAGGCGTATGAGATGAGGTGAATACACACACACGAATTGCTTAAGGCAACAAACACGGCAATGCTGGCTGGCTGACTGGCTGATGATACATTGAAACTCAAAACGTGTTGATGAAGCATCACTAAGCAATTTACTAAAACTATGCTTAAACTATTTAGTTTGCAAAATTCTTGGTGAAACCAAAAAAGTTGGAGCAATTTGCTGCTAAAATGGCAATTTTCAGGCAAAAGGAGCAACAAGAAAATGTCGCAGATGAGCAGGAGAGACTAAACAAATATGCAAAAGAGGCAGCTAGTTAGCAAAAGGGTATACTGTTGAAGGGTTAAAAGCAAACTCTACATGCACAATATTTGTTTATAAACAAAGTAGCTAAGAAATTGACTGGCGGCAATATGCACTAATTCGTTGTTTAGTTACTTGTTTTTTGTACGACGCAATACAAACACATTAGCAGCGCACATAAATATGCAACGACTTTAGGCGAAATCTTACAGTAGTTGCACAAGAAAGCAAGCATATTAACTTACAAAAAAAGTTAATAAAACCTATTAATTGAGTTATAAACAAGTCAAGTAATCTTTTTAGAAACTTGCCTAGTCCAATACATTTACGCTTTTAGTGGTTGATTTCGCGATATAATCAGCCTTATCGTGAACTTCATGTGAACAAAATGTTCGCAAAAATTACAAAGCAAAACAAAAACAAAATGTGAAAAATTGTTATTGTTTTGCTTTATATTTTTCGAGGGAAATTTTTCACATGAAGTTCATGATAGGGCTGAATAAGCCATTTCAATTACTTAATTGGCGGCGAAATTATCAAAAAATCTTCGCAAAGCAAAGTAACGGCAGGCACTCATTTAATACTCGTAAAAGAAAATTATAAAAAAGAGATAACAAAGCCAGACTACAAAAATCTGCAGCAACTGTGTTTGAAAAGAAATATTACTTTCTTTCTTACTTAGAAGAAAAAAGAAAGATAACAAGCAGCGTATTTCTTTAGCAAAAAAAAAAAAAATTGAGGCTTCCTTTGAAAAGTTTGTAACATGGCCGACAACAAGTTTTGGCCAAACACACATACATATGTACATATTTATACTTTAGTTACTCATTACTCGTATATTCAAGTGCACTTTTCGGCAGTATCAGTTTATTAAAAGAAAAGTTCAAGCAGCACACACATGTGAATGAAAGAAGAAAGAAACCAAAAAGCTGAAGAAGCGGACAGTGCAAGGAAGTTGGCGATGACCGCAGACATTCGGCCGCAGTGATAAAAAAAAGTAGTGCACAGCAGCAGGGATAGATTGTATGTATGTTTGTAGAGCACTGAAATAAGAATTTGGCAGCACTGACAGTGGTCCAAAAGTAATTCAAAGTGGTTTAGTTGAATCAAAAGAGAACCAAAAGTAATTCAATGCAGATAAGTTCTGCCAAAAGTGGTTCACGCGTATTTCAAAGTGGGTGAGTTGTGCCAAAAGTGATGTAAAAGTGGACCGAAAGTAATTCAAAGTAGATGACTTGTACGAAAGGTGATGCAAAAGTAATACAAAGTAAGTGTGTTGTACCTAAATGTGTCCAAAAGTAATTCAAAGTGAATGAGTTGGGCTAAAAATGGTCCAAGAGTATTTCAGAGTGAGTGAGTTTTTCCAAATGTGGTCCAAAAGTAATTCAACTTGGACTAGTTGTACCAAAAGTGTTCCAATAGTAATTCAAATTAGTTTATTTGAAACCAAATTGCACCAAGAATATTTCAAAGTAGGTAAGTTGTACCAAAAGTGGCTTAAAAGTAATTGAAGGTGTATGAGTTTTACTAAAAGGGTATCAAAAGTAATACAAAGTTTGTAAGTTTTACCAGAAGTGGCCCAAAAGTAATTCAAAGTAGTTAAATTGTACCAGAAGTGGTCCAAAAGTTATCCAAAGTTGAGAAGTGTGCCGAAAGTGATACAAAAGTAATACAAAGTAACTGAGTTGCGCCAAAAGTGGCCCAAAAGTATTTCAAATTGGATGAGTTTTACCAAAGGTGGTCCAAGGGTATCCAAAATTGGATAATTTGTACCGACAAATGCCCAAAACTAATTCAAAGTGGATGAGTTGCACCAAATGTGGTTCAAAAGTAAGTCAAAATAGCTGAGTTGTACAAAATGTGGTCCAAAAGTAATTGAAAGTGGATGAATTGTATCAAAATGTATACAACAGTAGTACAAAATAACTGATTTGTACTAAAAGGGAATCAATAGTAATTCATAGTTCCTAATTATGCCAAAAGTGGTCCACAAGAAAGTTAAAATAAGTGAAGCCACTTTGGAACATTCGCTACAATGTCTATTAGGTAAAAATATAAACAGCTTCCGAACTAAAATAAAATCACAAAAAACTCCCTTTAACTTTTAAATCCTCTCCACAACGCTCCAAACACCGCAAAAAACGCTGCACTGTCTTTTTCAGTTAGGCGAGCGGTCGCGGCGGGTCTCTACATTTGCGGTTATTCAATTTTGCTCAGTCTACTGCGCGTCGCAATCAGCGTTGCAGTCGCTACTACAAGCTTACTCTTATATGCATACATGTATGTATAACATGCAGCGACATATATCCTGATATATGACTGGACATGCATGAAAATGCCCATTGCTACGTGACCACTCACGTGCACCCACACACCCGCTACTGCCGTTTGCAGTGCACGCTGGGTTTTTTTGTCTTGTGGTCAAGTTGCGTTGGAAATGATGTCTCGTTGGTCTTGGCATTTTTTGTAAGAAAAGTCAGTTGGTGGCCGTTGTTACTTAAACTGATTTTTACTCCGCTTACTTGTGTATTTTTATCTTACTTTTTTAACTTTTTATTCGTTGAATCGCATAGAAATTCTTAAGTCACCAGTTGAGCGACACTAAGACTTGACCACTTGACCAATGAGACTTTTGGTTTTTTTCTACTATTCGTGGCTTCCATGTATGTGAATTTTTATCTGCTGCTACATGCATTCTCTTGATTGTAAAAGTAAAGCAAAGAAAAGGGAATGTCCTTAGCCGGTACGAGGTAGATGCTGTGTGTATAAGTCGCTTCAAAGTTTTCTTGTTCACATGTTTATGCCTGTTTGGGTTTTTGTCAGCGGAGAAGACGCCTATTCAGCAGCTTTGAGTTAATTTTTGTTTGCCATAAATATTTTTCTGTGTGTGTGTGTGTATTCGATCGTGGCTGCATTTAATCAAAAAGTTAGACGTGTATCTATTGCTAAAAAATTTGAAATTTAATTTTTTTTTTATATTTAAAGTTAATGTAATAAGTATGCTGTAAATATTTTCGGAAAGTCATTCATGCGTACTGAATTTGATGCATTTTGATTATGCCAAACTAAGAGTAATTACTTACTGAAAAATTTGTTGAATTTAGTTGAAATAAGAAGATAATAAACTCTTAAACATTTAAACACTCTGCGCTCAAGAGTTACAGCAAGTAAGTTCAATATAAGATTTATTATCAACTTTCATAATAATTAACTAATTTCTTGCCAACAATTTTTGCAATTTTCCAATTTCCTAATCTTAAGTCTCGCTCCCTTTTCAAATGTTAAATTAAATGTTGCCAATTATGTACCAAAAAAACCCATTAAGGTGCTATTTAAAATAAGCCAATTTTTTGCATGTGCGCAATTCTTCAACGCTTTTTTTACCTCTTCACTTTAAACTTCACTTCACTTCACTTCTCTCCTATCCTATTCCATCACCTAATTTCCTATCCACTCATCCTCCACCATCTTCCACGCCAGCGTTCATAAGTCATAACTCCGTTTAGCCAGCCGTCTCGTGTTTTGTACCCACTTGTAATTTAATATTTTCCCCAGCAAGCCAAGTCGCGATCATACCCAAGTTGCAAGTCGTTATAATTAAAAAAGTATCATCCTCAAAGTATGCAACATTTAGCGCATTTAATTATATGGTTAATGTAATGAAGAGCCAGCTAAGAGCTAAAGAAAGCGTTTGCGCTGGCATTAGTGACTTGCATTGGTGCGCTACAGTTGCAGAGTGAATGAATGAATGGGGAATTAGATACCTACATATGTAATTGTTTGTGGTTTGCGTGGAAGAGCAGTCCTAATATTTAATGAATAACAATTTTATTGACTAGAAATTAAAGCATGTGTTGTTATTGTAACTCTTTAACGATTATATAAATACGATTACTTTCAACTTTGTAATTATTAATAGTTAATTAACTTAAAAAAGCCATTAACTTATCAATTAATCAATTTCAATTGCATGAGTATTTTGATTCTTTTGAATTATTTTCCGATTTTTTTAATTTCATGATTACATATATTAATTAATCGATTAATTAATTTTAATTGCATGATTATTTTGAATTTCTTTCAATCATTTTTCAATTTTTTTTTTTAGTTACAGATTTGTAAAGTTATTGGATTATTTTCAATTATTTCTGTTTACATTAATTAGTCGATTAATTAGTCTCAATTGCATGATTATTTCTTTTTTTAATTATTGTACGATTTTTGTTATTGCACGATGAATACAATTATTTGATTATTTTCAATTATTTCCGATTACATTTATTAATTAATCAACTAATTAATTTTAATTGCATGATTATTTTGAATTTTTTTTTTTCAATTATTTTTCAACATAGTTGGAGATTAGTACAATTATTGCATTTTTTCAATTATTTCTGATTACATTAATTAATCGAGTAATTAGTCTCAATTGCATGATTATTTTGCTTTTTTAATTGTTGTACGATTTTTTTTAATTACATGATAAATACAATTATTTGATTACTTTCAATTATTTCTGATTACATATATTAATTAATCGATTAATTAGTTTTAATTACATGATTATTTAGATTCTTTTTTTCATTCATTTTTCAATTTAGTTGCAGATTAGAACAATTATTTGATTATTTTCAATTATTTGTGATTACATTAATTAATTGCTTAATTAGTCTAAATTGCATGATTATTTTGAATTTTTTCAAATATTTTGCGATTTTTTTAATTGCATGATGAATGCAATTATTTGATTATTTTCAATTAAATAATTTTAATTGCATGATTATTTAGAATTTTTTTTCAATAATTTTTCGATTTTTGTAGTTGCATGACTAGCACAATTATTTGTTTATTTTCAATTATGGTTACATTAACTAATCGACTAATCGATGATCATTTTGATTTTCTTTTTCAAATATTTTGTGATTTTTTTAATTGCATGATTAATACAATTATTTGATTATTTTCAATTATTTCTGATAACATTAATTAATCGATTAATTAATTTTTAATTGTATGATTATTTTGAATTTTTTCATTGATTTTTCGATTTTTTTAGTTACGTGACTAGTACAATTATTATTGTGTAGATCAATTGTACTTTTGGCATGTGCTTTATCAGACTTGTTGTCCATACACCCTTAACTCTTCAAACTATTTCTTTTATCATATACTCCAAAGCCTTATAACCATTTATTTACGGGCTACTGTTGCTCGTTGCAATCTTATTGTTTTAAATCGGCTTTCATTTACCTTTTTGAGTATTAAATTGGCAAATAAACGTGCTTACCAACAAAACAAGTGACAAAAAAACCAACCATCAAAAAAAGACAAGAGGAAACCAAATAAAAAGGACCAAACCGAATATGTGCAGCCGAAATTGAGTTGAAATCGCCACTAATAGGATTTTGAGTTCTGCTTATTCGTTTGGGTTGGGGTTATAAGGATATATGAACACGTACATATGTATGTATGTGTGAGCAATTTTGTTGTAGAACACCTGTCTTACTATCCGCCACATATACAGATAGTGAGTACTACTGAGAAGAAAAAAAAAATTACTGGAAGATTGTGCTTTTTGACCCATGAAATGAGTTTTTGTGTGTAGATATGTGATTGCCAAAGCCACACAAAACACACCACTTGTATTTCCGTGCCCCTCCCTTTCCGTAGTACCTATCCACTCTAGCTCTTATTAGTACAAATTAAATTACTTTTTGACCACCAACCAGTGTGGCGTGAAAATTGTTCGGCTGTGGCGCGGTCACTCGTTCGCATTCATTCATATTCATTGTTTTGTAATGTTAACTTTTTTGTTTTTGTGTGTGTGTGTGTGTTTTTTTTTTTTGTATGGAGCTACTTTTTGTGGCTTGGTTTTTTGGCTTAGCTCTGCAGGTTCAGCTAACAAGAGTGCAATTGCTGCAACCGTTCGTTTGTGTATGTGTGTTTGTGTGTGAATTGTGTGGCAAATCTGCGGTCGCATTATAATTAATTTGTCGTTTTCTACAACCGCGCGCCGTCACACCCACACCAAATCCAAAAATATGTTTTACGGCAGCAGGATATCATTTCAATGTGTGTTTGAGTTTACCCACCCGTTTTTATCAAATATATGAAAATGTGGAGCCTTCACAGAGCAGCTTGCCACGCGTTTCATCTGAACATTATGAATATTTGTTGAGCTAAACAAAAAACGGTGAAGATAATCAAAAAAAGTACATATGAATATGCAAATGTCCTTATATTGCCTCATACGCATAGAAATACGTGGCACACGCTTCCCATTGGCCATTGGCCATTGGCAGCTGTGTAATTGGCATAAGCAAAAGTGTCTAAGCCGATTTAATGAAATCGCAAAAAAATCGGTTGATAAACGCTAACCGAAAAAAGAAAAAAAAAATAACCAAAAGATAAGCGACGAAAAAAAAAGAGTCAAAAAAGAACCAAAAAAAAACGGACAGTAAAAAAAAAAGAAAAATGAGGTGAAAAGCTACGAATAAAAAAGACATAAAGGCTTAAGCCACAAGTCCCAAAAAAGTTGCGAACAAAAAAAAAATGTTGGCCAACATTTATATGTTGCAAATTATGCATGAACTTTATTAAGCCGAAAAAGTGCAGCTTGAGAATTCCTATGAGCTTCTTCTTTTCATTTTTAAATAAATAAATAATTTAATTTATGAAGTAGCAAAAGTAGTTTTGGTAAGCCGCGATAACTCTATTTAATTGAACTCCAAAAACAGTAGCCCTGCAGTAGAATAGTATTGAGGGGTTAAGACTATATATAGCTGTCATATAATTAATTTTTACATGATGACAATAAATTTTTCTACCGATACGGCAGTTTTGTAAGACTTGAAGCAACTTCGCAGCAAAAATAAATAGTAAGCATTTGCTTCTAAGAGTAACAAATATACATACATATGATTTCCAGAAAAGATTGCCCAAGATCGTTTCCTTATTCCACTTTCATCTCGAACTCGCCCATCACTAAACGAAACAACCTCTGACTCGGAACAATCGAAAAAAAAAATCAGGCTTTTTCAGTCGAGGAGCGAGTGAACTTTTCACTCGATAGTGATTTTGAAACTATGGCGATTCTCTTGATTGTCTTAAAATCTCGGACAAGCCCATCTCTATGGAAATCTAAAGAGGATAGCTCTCCCAATATATACATAATGCAGGCATTTGCTTCAACTAAAGTTGTTCTTCAATTGCTCGCCTTAAATTGTTTCGCTTCTTTGTTCTCCATTTATGCAAAATAGAATAGCTCACGCATGAATAGAAGAAAATAGTTAATAGTTAATATAGTGGAATTATCGGTATATTTATCAATCATTTCAAATATTATAAAAACTTGGATATTAAAATCCTGGACTTATTTTATAGAAAACTAGAAAATACACATCCCGCTTCGCAGCGACGAAAAAATTTTTATGTTACAATGAGCGTTTCCCTCTACATTCCCCTTTCTCTTTCTTTTTCCTTTAATTTTACCTTTACCTTTAGCTTTACCTTTACCTTTACTTTTTCCTTTACCTTTGCTTTCCTTTGCCTTTGCCTTTACTTTATGTGTTGAAGAACTGTTCAACGACTGTCATTTGTTAACAATATCGCTCGCTCGGAAGCATTGAGGGGTCATCCGGGTCCACGCTTTGAGCCATATCTTGGAACACGGAGTACTTTGGGAGTCCATAAAATTCACACAGACACACATTTATTTTTATATAATAGATGAGTTGACTTACCGCAAAATCAAAAGGATTAACTCAGAGTTTGGTTTATCCGCTACATAAATTTATTCTCAAATAAATTCTTAAATAAATGCAGTGTACAAAGAATTGCTAGATAAGAATACTCTCTGCTAGCAGTTCAACTTGAATAGTACTCGGCCTTCTAAAGCTGCTTCTATATAGGGAGTTGATAGATCGTTTAGTTTCAATAATTGAAGGTAAGGCCATCTCGAAATCTACATATGTAAGCGATTAGTTTTTTGTTCTTTGATGATAATGCGGATTGTAAGAACTTCCAATGATACGCCCATATAAAAAGTCAAATGTAAAGGAGAAGGAGAAGACAAGCGAGTGATTGGTTTCATTTTTATGATAATAAGGGTTTTTTCTGGGCTATTTTATTTATTTATATATTTTTTTATTTATTTATTTATTTATTTATTTATTTATATATTTATTTATTTATTTATTTATTTATAAAATATTTGGAATCAGTATTTATAACGCCACACGCAACATTATTGCATATGCAAATTTAGTGTTTTTTTGTTTTCGGTGCGTAGTAAGACCAAATATACAAACATGTTCCCTTTTAATTGGTTCTGTGCTAAAAAAACGGTAGAAAAAATGGCACTAAAACTATTTTAAAATATTCCATAAATCCACTTATAGTTAGTTTTGCAGTTCATCAACGCGTTGCAGACAAATAAATTTGCGCGAGCAGCCAGCCAATTTAGTGCAATTTTTTAGGAAACAGCCAAGCAAAACTTATTTCTGTGGAATTAACTTTTTGTGAGTTAAAACAATTTGCATGTAAAGTTTTAATTAAAATGTGTTAACCGGCGCTGGAAAGTGTGTGATAAGCTACTTACAAAAAAATAGAAAAATGGCAGACTTCAAGTTTTATAATTTTTATAACTCCTTTTTTTGAAGAAATAAAATTTTTTTTAAAACTTTTTAATTTCCGGTTTTTAAACAAATTTTTGCGTTTAAAAAATACATACTACATATATATTTTTTTCCTCTTCCACAGTCCTATTCAATTCACATTAAAATTAGTAGTGATTAATTTGCTTGGATTTTTAATTTTTATACTCAGCTGTACTAGTACACAGAGTATTATAGTTTTAATCACATAACGGTGGATTGGAACAGAATGAAATAATCGAGATAGATACAGACTTATATATATCAAAAAGATCAGGGTGAAAAGAGAAATCGATTGAGCCATGTCCGTCCATCCGTCCGTTCGTCCGTCCGTCTGTAAACACTCTAACTCGCGCAAAAATTGAGATATATTTATGAAATTTTGAATGCAAGTTGGTATTGAGACTGGGACGGTTGGTATTGAAAATGGGCGAAATCGGACCATGACAACGCCCACTTTTCCTATATAGAAAAAATCGGAAATTTGGTATCTCAGTCACTAATATAGCTGGAGCGATGAAATTTTACCCACGTGTTGAGCTCAGGCCCCTATGAAAAAATTTGATGGAATTTTGGAAAACGGGCGGTGCCACGCCCACTTATTAAGGGTCAAACATGGAATGTTTTATATGTCATAACTCAGAAACCATTGAAGATATATCGATGAAATTTGGTATGCGTGATTTACTTACTTAGGCAAACATTTGGACGGAAAATAATTTAAATCGGTTTGACGGGCACGCCCACTTTTATATATGTGTATTATACAGTGGCCTAATAAAAACATTTTAAGCTATATCTCTGTCAAATATAAAGATATATCATTGAAATTTTATGACAGGAGTCCAACTGCGGACATAAAACGAAAAACATAAAAATTTTGGAAAATGGGCGTGGCACCGCCTCTTTTTAGAAGCAGGAATATACGAGATTTCTGAACCCATAACTCGACAAATAATTGATATATAATGACGAAACTTGGTGTGTACAATTTTATTACTTGTGGCAATACATGTTGAAAATTTTAGCGAAATCGGTTGACGACCGCGCCCACTTTTATATATGAGAACTATAAAGGGGCCTAATAAAAACATTTTAAACGATATCTTTGTCAAATATAAAGATAATTCATTGAAATTTTTGGCATGAGCTCCACAATAGACCGGAAACAAAAAATAGAAAAATTTTGGAAAATGGGCGTGGCACCGCCTCTTTTTAGACAAAGGAATATACGAATATTCTTAGCCTATAACTCGGCAAATAATTGAGATATTATGACGAAACTAGGTTTATACACTTTTATAGCTTGTGTTAATAGACATGCAAAAATTTAATCAAATCGGTTTGTGACCACGCCTACTTTTTAACAACGATATTTCTGGAACATCCTTTGAGAATTTGTAACGTGACATCTTTGTAACTAGAAGTCATAAAGGAATGAAATTTTGCACAAAGAATAATATTCATATGCTTAGTTGGATGACTGATAAAAATGTTGAAAATGGGCGTGGCTACGACCACTTTATGCAGCACTCGGTTTATATAAAATACACCGTGTTTCCATCAAACGCATATAAACAATGAAAGCATACAGCTGACTATCTAATGTTCGATTCCACTCGAACTTAGGCTTCCTTACTTGTTAATAATGATTTTAATTGTCTTACATTAATTTGGATATCAATTAACTGCATCAAAACAGCTCATTCATTAAGAAAATATTATGTGTAGCAGGTTGTTGGAGCAATTTGAATTATTTCAAAGTGACACAAAACCAAAAGGCCGCTACTACTTATGTATCTCTTCAACTTTAATCCGAAAACCAACCAAACGCCCAGCAACCAGAAGCCGACAACAACTTGACACTTGCTAAAAGCAAATTTTGCCCAAAAGTCTTGCTTCATATAAAAAACAAAACAAAAAGATATGTGCAAATATCGATTACAATTTATTAATTCAATACTTACACACAAACTTTAGGTAATTTATGCGCATTTTCAATTATGAGCACGAAAACTAGCAAAAAACCAAGCTTGCAGCGCGCCAAAGAACGAGCTTATAAAAAAAAGACAAGTAGAAACGGAAAAGCCAAAAATCAACAAGCCAAAAATCGAAGGTATGGCCACAGCAGCTGTTCATGAATTGAAAAAAATAATATGTATGTATGTATAACGCTAATGGCCATAGCGATCGTCGCGTCGATCAAGCAAGCGAAGCGAGCGGCGTGTGCCATAAAAACAAAAAAAAAAAAAAAAAACATAAAAGTAACTGAAATATTTCTAAATCAAATAAAAAAAAACACGCTTAGCAATCGCAACAAGTTGTTGCAACCAAAACAATTTTTGGCGCCGCCGCTGATGCATGAAGCAATACATACACGATCGCCGCGGCGTTGCGCCAATTCAGCAACCAACAAGATCAATATTTGCGAAGATCAAGATTGCGACACATTAAAACCACCTAAATAAAATGAAAAATGCGCGCATGCGCAGCGCTTGATTTTGCTGTAATCGCCGTGTTCTGTGCAAAAAAAACTCTTGTTGCATGAGACGAAATTGTGCAAGCCAAAAACAACCAACAACAAAAAGAAGCCGTTCAATGTGCTTGATCAATTGGCACACACGACAAATCACAAGCCAAGCGCGCAAGCAAGCAACCACCATTACATTGATTGATAAAGCCACACAGCTTAGCTTTGATTTTTGCTAACGGCGTATTTTCATATGCCAGCGTCAAGTTCGCTCTCTATCTTATAACCAAAAAGCGCCTTCTATTTTAGAGCTTTTGCAAGCTGTTGGCTTTGCCAATCGAGCACCAGCAATTGCTGCATTTATGCGCATTGATTTTGCTAGCGATCGCATTTGTTGACAAGATCGAAATCGCAGTCAACGTTTTCGTCATCGCTGTCGCTGTCGCCAATGCTATAGCCATCGTTGTCGCCGTCACCGTCACTGTCGCCGTCGTTCAACGCCTTTGCCGGCCGTTGGTTCATTGCAACTGTGCAAATTTCGATTGCGAAATTGCGTTCGCGTCTGACAAAGCAGGCAAAAATATTCGACTAGCGACTAGTAAGCGCACTTTACATCGGCTATGCAATCGCTAACTAAGCCAACAACTTTATGCCACTTAACTCGTGTGTATGTATGTATGTCTGTATGTATGTCTGTATGTTTTAACATGTGCTTTTGCTAGCAATTAATGCTTATCAACAGGTGTAATAACAACAACAACAACACAGTACACACTAGTCGGTCAGTACGTTTATGATTGCATTTGGAAACAACTGTTTTGCACATACATACATACATACATAAATGGTTGTTGCTGGCAAATAAAAAAGCTAATTCATTTAATTATTTTGGTAGAAAAAAAAACTGCATTGCTGCAAAAGCAAAATTAGCGCTGGCTACGAGCAATCAAGCAAAAAGTACGCCTTAGATCGTCTGGCCAGAGCTTGGTGGTTGATCAGTCGGTATTGTACAGCGCAGCGCAACGGTTTGAAAAGTTCTAAAGTAACGGGAAATCGTTTAAAATCGAAACAACTAAAAAAGGATATAATTTAATAAAGAAGATTTGCTTATGCATATAGAATAAAACTGTGTTTTCAAATAAATACATACAGTTGTGTTCAAAATAATAATAGTCTATGAAATCAATGTGTTTTTTTATGAGTAATTTATAAAAAGTTTATTTTAATTTCTTTTTGGTTAAAATTGCGTACAAAAGTAGCATAGAGGTTCATTTCACGCGTTACAAAAGTTTTACGGTGTTAAGTTGCAAGATAACCGATTTAGAAAGACAAAGGTAAAATAATAAAAAATTCCTTGTTCAAAAAAATAATAGTATTTTTATTCTAGTTTAGATAAATATTTAAAAAAGGGCAAAATCAAAATATTTAGAATATACAAAATAAAGTAGTGTTTAATATTAGTTCGTGAAACCATCATTGTCTAAAAACACCTTACAGCGACGCGGCATAAAATCGACTAATCCTTCACAGCGTTTCTTAGGTATTTTTTCTCAACAATTCTTTCCTACTTCCCAAAGTTCACGATTATTGGCTGGTTTCCCATTTCTTTATGTCGCCCCACACGTTTTCTATAGCATTGAGTTCGGTTGATTGTGCAGGACAGGACATTACCTCAATTCCTTTGAACTCCTTGCCTAGCCGACTCGTATGTTTTGAGCGATAATTCTGCTGGAAGTTTCATTCCAGAGAAATTTTGTATTCCGCATAAGGCAGCATAGTATTCTCCAAAATACCCAGGCAGGCACGTTGGTCCATGGTGGGTCAATACGATGTATGGGCCCAACACCATAAAAAGTAAAACACACTCAAACTAATATTTTCGACCCACGACGTTTAGCTGATTTCTTGCTTTCGTCCGTCCTTTTTTCGCGGCACAGGTTCTCAACAGTATGTCCGTCGTCCACCGAATACTGAATACAAGCCTAGATACATAACCAAAAAGGTTAAACATGGTGGGCTGAAAATATCACTTTGAGCATGTTTTATTTTTTATGGTCTTGGGCCCATAGATCGTATTGACACCACCATGGATCAACGTGCCTATGTGGGTATTTTGCAGAACACTCTGCTGCCTTATGCGGAATACAAAATTTCTCTGGAATGAACCTTCCATCAGGATAATGACCCAAAACATACTAGTTGGCTAGGCAAGCAGTTCTTTCGTGCCAAAGGAATTGAGGTAATCTCCTGTCCTGCACAATCAACCGAGCTCAATGCTATAGAAAACTTGTGGGGCGACATAAAGAAATGGGAAACCAGCCAATAATCGTGAACTTTGGGAAGTAGGAAAGAATTGTTGAGAAAAAATACCTAAGAAAAGCTGTGAAGGATTAGTCGATTTTATGCCGCGTCGCTGTAAGGTGTTTTTAGACAATGATGGTTTCACGAACTAACATTAAACACTACTTTATTTTGTATATTCTAAATTTTTTGATTTTGCCCTTTTTTAAATATTTATCTAAACTAGAATAAAAATACTATTATTTTTTTGAACAAGGAATTTTTTATTATTTTACCTTTGTCTTTCTAAATCGGTTATCTTGCAACTTAACACCGTAAAACTTTTGTAACGCGTGAAATGGATCTCTATGCTACTTTTGTACGCAATTTTAACCAAAAAGAAATTAAAATAAACTTTTTATGGGTAAGTTGCACATTGGTTTCATAGCGCTATTATTATTTTGAACACAGCTGTATGTGTAAGTGAAACTTAAAGTGGTACAGAAGTGAGAAAATGAAAAAAAACTTTTTTTAATATAAAAAAAAATTAAAACAAGCAATTTATTTTCTATCTAATACTTATCGCAGCATTTAAAGTATACTTTTGCTCATACTAAAAAATAAAAAAAATAATAATAAAATTGTTTGAAGAACGCTTCTGATAAATATTGCGCTTAAAAAAAAAACAAATTTTAATTTTAAAACAAAAAATAATAAAAATCAAAAAAAAATATAATAAAAACTTTTAAAACTTTTAAATTCGAAACAAAAGTTAATCAAAAATAATTAAAAAATTATCAAAAAAAAAAAAAAAACGTTTGAAAATGTCGCAACCACTAAGCTTTTATTTACTTATAATATCTTGCTTTGCTTCCGCTTTTGCTGAAGATGATAAATTTCTCAAAGATCCGCGTAAGTCTTGGAATTGCATAAACTGAAACTTTCATAACCGCCACCTAACCGATATCTGTGCTAAAAATGAGATTTGCACTCCTGACGTCCAACTTCTATCGATCCATACCGAATACTTTAATCTGGGGAAACTACATATTTCCTACTAAGGTGCTTTAGAGTTTTGAAATCGTAGAGAGTTGGGAGTCAGGAACTCAAAATTGGAAAATCTCATCTCTGGAAGAAGGTGTGCGGCTATAAAGTTTAAACATCGATATCCGTTAATCAGGATTGTACTGCTAGATTACAACAGATGTACATACCTCTGTTGACCACATTTTCGCGTCTAGTGTCTACCGAGTTCGAGATGTTTTATACGATTGTCTCGATGGTTCAAGCATATCGAATGCTCTCGATGATTTTAATTCGTATTCAAGTCCACACGCTAATAGCCAGCAATCGAAGCAATCTTGGACTCGTCAGCGATTGCCGAAAGCAGCGGAGTTGCCCATCACTAGTCGAAACAACCTCCGACTAGGAACAGTCGCAAAAACATCTCGTTTAGTCGAGAAACGAGTTAACTTTGGACTTGATTGTGATTTTGTAACATTCGAGTTCATTCCCTCCATTATCTAAATATTCCGTACACGCCCATCACTACCTTTATAGCTACTATACATCCTTGTACAGCCATTGTATATCCTTGTACAGCCATTGTACATCCTTGTGCATTCAACGCATTATCTCGTCTAGGTCACGTTAGATATCTAAGAAACAAGTGATAAGTGGCTAGTGTGCGACCATGTGTATTTCACGTTTTCTGACAATACCATCACATTGTACATTAATAGCTTTGTACTAAGGTATATGCTTTGTAAATTCTTCAGACATGTCAGAAATTATGGCTAGTCTGTGCATATGACTTTTGAGTATCTGCAGTAGGGATTCCAATCCCGGGATTTCGGGATCCCGCCCTTTCTGACACCCCGAAAATCCCGGGATAGCTAGAATTTTATCCCGGGATTTTCGGGATAAGATAAGGAGAGAATATTCCGCTATTATAGCAAAGAAAAGTTATATTTTATATAATTTTTATTGGTCTCAGATCTGTATACTAACAGCATTTCCTATTCTGAATGAAAATGTTGCATTATTACATTGCAGCATTATCAACATGTGTCCTCTGTCCTATTAAAGTGTTGCATTTTTCATGTGATGGATGAAACAAAAATAATGCAAACTTTAACTTGTGCTAAGAGCAGAAAATGTTGCCCGTAGTCGGGCCAGTTTTATATTTTGTCAATAGAACAAACATCCCTAAAAAAAGTGTTGAGTCTGTGTGGAAGAGAACAAAAAAATGTGACAGCCGGAAGAAAGTGCGACATTTTTGCTAGAATAAAAAAGGCCATTAGTCAAAGTAAGGATTAAAATTTTTGATTTTTTTTAATAATTAAATTTTTTGTGTTGAAGTACGCGTTGTAAGGAAACGTATGTTTGCTATTTTTAAAGCTTTTAGCTTGTGGCAAAATTCATTTGATAATTTCTATTTCCTGATTTTTGGTCATTTATTTCTCAAATGTTTTTTGGAATTTTTCCACACGGAAAGTAAATAATGGAAGCAAATGGAAACAAAAATTTTAATTAGACTTGATAGTCTTACAACACTCTTCTAAAATTAAATACGCAGCTGCATACTCGGAATTCATATTTATCTATTCTGAATTTTTCGGCAAGCTTGGAAATATTCGCTTAAACAAAGTGCGTCGTTGAATTCTAAAAAAATTTTAGTGGAAATTATTAAATGATTGCAAGCCTTTTTATTAATATCTTAAAAGTACCAACTGCAAAGGCAAATGTTTTGTTCACCAAATGTATGTAATTTTCGTTGTTGGTTGTGCTTTTTAAAGTAACTCTTAGGTATTATTAAATAATACGAATGATTTTACATTCCTACTTTATTTTGTTACTAGTGATATAATAAACAAGTAAAAGCGCGGCTGTCTTCGGCCGTACCGAAGACTTCATACCTTTCATGAGTGGGGAAATGAAAAGTTACCTATGTATGTACATAGCCGGATTAAGTTTAGTTTATAATTTTAATTCTGTGGGTTCATTTATGGAAAGATTTATTAGAAAAAATGGTGTCTTGGCTATTTAAATGGAGGAGTTATACACCAAAATGTAAATATCTGAACAATCGGTTGTATGGGAGCTATATGTTATAGTGGTCCGATCTTGAGAATTTTCGGTAATCCCGTTTGGACCCATATGGGTACAAATACTTCAAAATTTCACGCCGTTAGCTGTTAAAATGGAGGAGTTATACACCAAAATGTCCATATCTGAACAATCGGTTGTAGGGGAGCTATATGTTATAGTGGTCCGATCTTGACAATTTTCGGTAATCCCGTTTGGGCCCATATGGGTACAAATACTTCAAAATTTCACGCCGTTAGCTGTTAAAATGGAGGAGTTATACACCAAAATGTCCATATCTGAACAATCGGTTGTAGGGGAGCTATATGTTATAGTGGTCCGCTCTTGACAATTTTCGGTAACCCTGTTTGGGCCCATATGGGTACAAATACTTCAAAATTTCACGCCGTTAGCTGTTAAAATGGAGGAGTTATACACCAAAATGTCCATATCTGAACAATCGGTTGTATGGGAGCTATATGTTATAGTGGTCCGATCTTAACAATTTTCGGTAATCCCGTTTGGGCCCATATGTGTACAAATACTTCAAAATTTCACACCGTTAGCTGTTAAAATGGAGAAGTTATACACCAAAATGTGCATATCTGAACAATCGGTTGTATGGGAGCTATATGTTATAGTGGTCCGATCTTGACAATTTTCGGTAATCCCGTTTGGGCCCATATGGGTACAAATACTTCAAAATTTCACGCCGTTAGCTGTTAAAGTGGAGGAGTTATACACCAAAATGTGTATATCTGTACAATCGGTTGTAGGGGAGCTATAGGTTATAGTGGTCCGATCTTAACAATTTTCTGCAATCTCGTTTGGGTCCACATGGGTACAAATACTTCAAAATTTCAGGCCGTTAGCTGTTAAAATGGAGGAGTTATACACCAAAATGTGTATATCTGAATAATCGGATGTTGTGGAACTATATGGTATAGTGGTCCGATCTTGACAATTTTCGGTAACCTTGTTTGGGCCAAAATGGGCACGTCTACTTCAAAGTTTAATGTCCTTAGCTGTATAAATGGGGAAGTTATGCACAAATTACATCCAAAAATTTCATGTATATCTGAATAATCGGTTGTTTTCTATATGTTATAGTGGTCCGATTCGGCCGGTTCCGACAAATGATCAGCTGCATATAACAACATACCTGTATTCCGAATTTCATTCAGATATCTCAAAAACTGAGGGACTAGTTTGCGTTCACACAGACGGACGGACAGACGGACAGACGGACAGACGGACATGGCTTAATCGACTCAGCTCGTGATTCTGACCATATCGGTATATATTTTGGTGGGTCCCCCACGCTTCCTTCTGGTACTTTCGACAAAAAATTTTTGGCACTAAGTTATAATACCATTTCATTCTCATGAAAGGTATAAAAATGGCAATAAAAATCTGTTTTTCTTTGCATTTTAAAGTTGTAGCGTTTCTCTGTATTTACTTTTTTCAACCCCAAATGTGGGAAAATAATACTGGTCGAAAAATTTTTGTAACAGAAATAAAATTCTATGTTT
This sequence comes from Urophora cardui, assembly GCA_960531455.1. Classification (NCBI taxonomy): domain Eukaryota; kingdom Metazoa; phylum Arthropoda; class Insecta; order Diptera; family Tephritidae; genus Urophora; species Urophora cardui. The sequence goes on along the minus strand of OY482673.1, from coordinate 135,407,307 downwards.
CAAAAGGATTTCGGTGTAGTTTTTGAGAGATTCATGTCCAAAGAGGCGAAAAACGCAGTTTGTGGCCATATTCACTCCTCAATATTTTTAAAATTACTGACTTTCATTAAAAACTGATTACATCTATTGGAAGCACGATAATTTCTTTTGAAGACAACGTAGATATCTGAATAAGATACCCGAAAAAGCAAAGCGCTGTTTTCAAGAGAAATTATCGTTCTTCCAATAGCTGCAATCATCTTTTAATGAAAGTTAGTAATTTAACAGATTGAGCTGTGAATATAGCAAAAAATCGCATTTTTCGCCTCTTTGGACCAAGGCTGCACAACGATATCAACAAAAATATTTTGTTTTGTTGAATATCAAATAAAAATTAACAAAAAAATTTTGTTTTGTTGAATATCAAATAAAAATTATTGAAATTATTTCGTTTCGTTAATTATCAAAAAAAAAATTATCAAAATTATTTTGTTTCGTTCTACAATCTCCAAAAGAATATCGAGCGTAGAACAAACCATTAACCAAACTAAGCTTTCCAAAATTCACAATTTATTGGAATTACACACGGAATGGCGCCGAAAGTGAGACCCATAGCGCCACAGTAGGTACATGACGCATTTTACGACAATCACCCACTCTCTTTCATTAAGTTTTGCCTACGAGAATGGGCCAAATTTCGAATTTATATCAAAAGGACAAGTCTTCATGTAACGTTGGTTCAGTTGGTTCCGTTTTGCTGACGAATGACCGAGTTCTCGTATCGAATAAGTAGCAACCGCTCTTCCCACTTTCCTTAAAGATGGCGAGTCATAAAAAGGTGACTCGTTTTCCATTTTTCCATCTTCTTCTCCTTTTTAATTGGCCTCATAACCATCTAGACGATTCTGGCCGGGTCCGATAAAGCGCACCAGTTCTTTCTGTTTCGTGCAGCATGCCGCCACTTGGAAATGCCAACGGAAGACGAATCAGTCTTCAACTGATCTTCCCAACACAGTGGAGGTCTGCCTTTTCTTCTGCCTTTATGGGATCTCGATAGAAATACTTTCTGGGCCGCCGCAGCAATTTCATCCATTCTCACGATATGTCCTGCCCGACGCAGCTGCTGGATTTCTATTCGCTGAACAATGTTGATGCCTGTGTAAAGCTCGCATCGTTAAACCTCTGTCCATACTCGCCCTCACTAACGCGCAGAGCTCCATATGTAAATCTTCCGAAGAACTTTTCTCTCGAATACTCCAAGTGCCATCTCATATGATTTTGATATCGTCCATACATACATCTGCGCCGTAGAACATGAGGACTGGAACGATGAGCGTCCTGAAGAGTGTGATTTTTGTTCATCGAGATGGCGAGCTTTACTTTTCAATTGCCTGCTTAGTCCAAAGTAGCACTTATTGGCAAGAGTGATTCTTCGTTGTATTTCTGTGCTGAGATTATTTTTGGTGTTAATGCTGATTGCCTTTGCATCGACATACATAAATAAACGTTACGTTACAATTCACAAAATAAAGCGGATATTTTTTTTCTACAATCTTCCACAGCAGATTACATCAATAATTGTCAAATAGCGGACAAAGATTTTATCAACTGTTCCACGCACAGCATACAAAAATTATTCGATAAATTAAATGACGGTAAGTAGAAGTGGCAAAAAAATTACGAAAAGCATGCAACATATCTGTGCACATGTTGCAACACCGCCTAAAACAAATTCTGAAAAATAAAAAAATTTAGTCATGAGCTCCAGACAACATTTTATTCACTCTTATGTGACAGGCGGTTTTGCAATACGATCAACATACATATCTCTGTATGTATGTATAGCTGTGCGGTAAACGTAGATTTTGTAGAGCACATGCAATTGATTAATTTACATGCAGATATGGCTAATACAAACACACGCAATCGTATACGAGTATATATGTACACACATATTGCAGGTATACCGGGCTTAGACAGCATCAAAAGTTTCGATCCATTCTACTTAAACCGGATACGCATTACGCAAGGCAATAGCAATGCGATCAACTTGAAAGTGGAGCTGGCCAATGCTAAAATCAACGGATTTGGTCACACAAATGTATTGGAGAGCATGTAAGTGTGATGACATAAATGGTATACTGAAAATTATTTTAATTTTAATCCATATTCTACTTAGTGTCTATCCAAAGGACTTTAGTTGGAAGACAACATTTATGCTGCCCGAAATGAAATTACAGGGTGACTATAAATTAGTTGGACGCATATTGTTGATACCGTTGAATGGACATGGTGAGGTGTTTTTGGAAGCGGGTGAGTTGAAAAAAAAAACACATATTTAAACTGAACTAGGTTATGTTGCACTTATAGAAATAAGCTTAGAAAAACAACTTTATTATAATTATATTCTCTGCTTGCTTAGAAAACATGACCGTTTTTATGCACTCAAAGACGCGTCTGTATGAAAAAGGTGGCTTCACTTTTTACAATGTAACAAACTGTCGTGTTGACTTCAAAATTGATGGCTTGAGATCGTATTTCTCGAATTTGTTCAATGGCAATAAGCAATTGGGTAAGTGAGTTGTATTTCTGATTATGTTGATGATTTAAGTGATTCCCTTTGCGGATTGTGTGCTACTCGTATACTACCAGAATCATTTTTTCCAAAAAAAAACAAAAAAAATGGGGTTGCCACCTTCTTAAAAAATTCGATTATGTCAATTAATAAAAATGAATGTATAATAGCATATCATGTATTTTTTAAGATATGTAGGATCTCTGATTGCAAAACAAAATTTTTTTTGAGAGCTGCCACCTTTTTAACAAATATTGCTTAGATAAATGAATAAAATTAAATTACTATAGCATATAGCGCGTTTTAAAAAAAAAAATATATATATACATATAAATAAATTTCATTGCTAAACAAAAATTATTTTGAAGGTTGCCACCTGTTTGAAATTTTTTCACTCTATAAAATTTGTACAAGTCGATTACATATTACAATATGGCATCAAGGCATCTGGCTAAAAAAATTTAAATAAGCTGATCGCTGGAAATATTTTTGCTAGAGTTGCCACCTTCTTAAAAAATTCGATTATATGAATTACTAAAATAAAAGTAGTATAGAATATCGTGTATTTAAAAAAAATGTGTAAGTTCTCATTGCAAAAAAAATTGTCTGGGTTGCCATCTGTTTAAAATTCTTTAATTCAATAAAGAATAAATTAATTTCTACAATATGAGTATCAAAGTACAATAATTGTTAAATTAATAAAATTAATATTAAATATTATAGCCTATCGTGGACTTTTTCGAAAATATGTAGCAACTCTAATTTATAAACAAAAAACTTTTCTGGGTTGCCATTCGTTTAAAAACTTTTCGCTCAGAAATGTTTGTAAAAATCATTTAAATATTACAATATTGATATAAATTTAAAGAGTTTAAGAAAGCTGATCGCTTGAAATACTTTTGCTAGGTTTGCCATCTTTTCAAAAAATTAGTTTAGATAATTTTTTAAGATAAAAGTATTATAGCATTTGTTTAATTTTTTTCGAAATATCTTAGAACTTACTGCAAAATAAAAACTTTTTTTGAAGGGCTGCCAGCTTCTTAAAAAATTTTGATTATGTAAATTGATAAAATAAATGTATTATAACATGTCGCGTATTTTTCGAAAAAATATTAGCGAAACGCCGAAAAGGGCTTAAGTAATTTTATCGCTGAAAAAATGCTTGTTGGGGTTGCCACTTAAAAAAAAAATTAAACTACTGTTATATGTACACATGTATGTATCTACTGTTATACGGTTATAAATAGTTAAAGTTATACTGTTTACTTTCATACTTGCATACTGATATACTACTGTCATACAATTAAACATTTATACAGTTAAAATGTTATACTGTCATACTGTTATAACGTCCTACAGCCATTACTCAATTTACATACAATTTACGGCAACAACACACAACCCGCAAATGAACAAATTTGCTTTCGCAACGGCCTTATTTTTAATTCAGCTAAAACATTTGTTTTAATTTTTTTTAATTTTTTACAATTTTTTTTTTCTTAATTTTTTTCATATTTCCACAGAGGACAGTACAAATAAATTTTTCAATGACAATTGGCGCATGCTCGCCGATGCACTATACGGCGTTATTACACAAACAATTGAAGATGTTTTATTAGATGTTTTGAAAAAGATCTTCCATTACATCCCGGCCAATTTCTTCATCAGCGACATACCAACTTCAAAGCAATTGTATGGCAATAAAGCCGCAGCGGCGACGGTAGCAGCAGCAGCAGCCAGCAGCGATACAAGGCGAGCGAAGTAATAAAAACAACAAGCCAGGCAGAGTAGTTGTTGCTGTTTTAGTTAATAAAATTTTGCAACAAAATGTGAAATAATTTTTTGTAAATATATAAATATATACATGCATAAGTAAATTTTTGGTTAATTGTATAGAAATCTTTTATTTTTTGCTAATAATTTTGTGTGTTTGTTTTTTATTTGTTGCTTTTTTGTACATTAAAAAATGCCGCTCAAGTTCAATATTATGTGATTTTAGTGTGCTTTCAGCATATACATACATGCATATATAACTACATAGACATAGTTATGCGCTGAGGGTTATCAAAATATAAAGGAAATTATCAAAAAGCCTTGAGCTCGGATTTTAAACTAATTTTTGGCACTTTTTTTTGCCATTTATGTATTTGTACATATCTATCTATAACAAACTTCTTGATCTTTTGCTAAGGCAGCAGACTTTATGATTATTTGATTTAATATTTCAAACTAAAATGCTTACGAGGGTAGTTTGATAAGTCATTGACATTTCGTACTTGGAAAAAAGTGAATTTCGTGCGCTGATTAAGCATTATTTTTTCCGTCAAAGAACCATAAAGGAACCAAAAAAGTCTTGTTAAATACCATGGGGACTCTGCTCCATAATTTGCCATGTTTAAAAAGTGGTTTACTGAATTCCATTATGGTTTTACTAGCACAAGTGATATCGAACGTTCAAGTTGCCCAAAAGAAGTAGTGAACGGCGATAAAATCCAGGGAATGATATCAGCCGACCGGATAATCAAAGTGCATGAAATAGCTGAGACCACAGACATCTCAAATAAGTGCATAATTCGCATCTTAAATGAATATTTAGATATGAAAAAGCGATTGCTGCCGCGATTGCTTACACTTGATAATAAGCGTAATCGTATGACAAGTTCACAGCGGTATTTGACGATGTTCAGCCGCAATCCGAACGAATTTTTGCGCCATTTTGTTACCGTAGATGAAACTTGGATCAGTCACAACACAACAGAAACCAATCAACAAGCAAAACAATGGGGTTCTCCAGATTGAACGTACTCCAAAGTAGCCCAAAGTGGGTCTATCGGCGATTAAGGTTATGGCGACAGTTTTTCTGGCTGCACGAGGCATCATTCACATCGATTACCGTGAAAAAGGTAAAATAATTACTAGCAAATATAACTCAGAGCTTTTCGATAGATGCGATCTTGATTTGAAGCAAAATTCGCCGCGTTTGGTTTGATGTACAACAGCACAGGTGTTTATTTAGTCACCATGGCAAAAGTTCATAAATTGGGTTACGAATTGCTAACTCACCCACAATATTCTCCAGATTTAGGCCCCTTCAATTATTTCCTGTTTACAAACCTGAAAAATAGCTGGTTGCCAAAAGATTCGGGTCAAATGAAGAGGTCATCAATCAACTTTTAACTCAATTGTGATCTTTCAATGATGACGTTTCTCTCGATTGTCTAATCCTCTCGGCATTAGAATGCAACTGGCATACCGTGACTAAATTCGGTACATGCCTTGACATATCTTCAGTGTGGTTTTTTTACTCATCTCAATTTTTATATCACTAAATAGTGAAGTTGTATTATTTCAATCAACCAATAAAAAACAACACCTAATAAAATTTTAAATTTCTATTTAAACACAATACTAATATTCATCGTCATAATATCAACTTAACAAAGCTTAAAAAACGCCATTTATTCCAATACAACAACTACTAACTATACATGCACAAGCCTAAAAGTATGCTAAGTAGCGTAATACATTAAACGAACGTGATCCACTCAACTTATCTATACACACGTTGAGCTGAACTACAGTGTTGTGCAATAAAATTCAATTACACCACTAACTAGTTGCATTCAAATGACATAATTGTCTTATCAAATGCTAAACAATGCATAAGTATACATATTTATTGTATTTATACTATTTATATTCTAACGATCTAAAAGTGGTCAAATAACCATTTGCAGGCAGAAAATAGAGATAATCCCATGTGCATAACAAATTTACATACATATGTATATGTAGATAGATCCATACTCTCACACTCATACCGCCAACACAATTAATTTGTGTATTTATCTCACACACATTTAACAATGTGATAATAATAAATTTTTATAACCAACAAGGTAGAGCTGCAAAACTATCGATGGCACTATCGATAGTATCGATAGTTTTTTTTTCGTGTCACTATCGATAGTTTTTTTCCACTATCGATGGTTATCCCTATTCATTCTTGTAGTTTTGTCCCAAGAGAAGAATACTGAATGTTAGGGAGGAGTTGGATTTCGATATCAAATTGGTCAAATTAATACCCCAGCGGTTTAGGGGGCTTAGAATATACCCGTGGTAAGGAATGTCTGTCGTAAGAGGCGACTAAAATCCACGCTTCTAACGATATACAACTTGTAGTAATTGAACCACACCTCGCTAAATGACAGCTGGTCAATGTCAAAATTTTTAATTTTTTCCGATTTTTGAAAGTTTTGATTTTCAAATTAAGTTTTTTATAAAAACTTGTAAAAATTATGGACTAAAAACTCGGTTATATGACTCATCCGTGTATAGGGCGTCGTTTTACAAAATTTTTTTTTTGCAAAACACTATAGACTTCTTGCGCGGTCTTAAACTTCTCACATTCAATAGTACTGCCTTTAAAATAAGAAACAATTTGCTCGCACAGCTAAATTCAATGAAGGTGCAAAACACGGTAACTCTCATGGAACATGGTGCAAGGTTTCCAATATATTAGCTGCGGAATGATTTGTATCTGACAGCAGCTTTTGTGTCTACTCGCAATTTGAAATCTTCTGATATAAAATGACAAGCAATTGTTAAATAATTTTCATTATTCCTTTTTTTTGCTTGGTTTTCCGTCATCCCTTGTGAAAAAATCGTTCCACAATACATAAGTATCTATATCTTTAGCTTAAGGGCCGTTTACTCAACCTCTGATTAACGCTAACCCTATGAGAGGGTGAAGTCACAAACAAATTTTATCTTTTATCTATACACGGATAAGTCATCTAACCGAGTTTTTCGTCCATAAAATATCCTTTTTGTTTCACATGAAAGAAATCGCTGAAAATAATGTTTTTATTAGATATCCCTGATATTACTTTAACAATTAAACGGGCTAATTTTTAAAAAATAAAACTTTTCTGATTTTTACAAGTTTTTATAAAAAACTTAATTTGAAAATCAAAACTTTTTCAAAAATCGCAAAAAATTAAAAATTTTGACATTGACCAGATGTCATTTAGCGAGGTGTGGTTCAATTACTACAAGTTGTATATTGTTAGAAGCGTAACTCCAGCGGACATAATTTTTGAATAAAGTGATAACAAAAAACACAAAATTACCGTTATTTCAAAAACGTAACCATACAAAAAAATAAAAAAAAAAGAAATTGTTCTGTGCTCAGCAGGCCCATACCTATCCTCCCACATAACTGAAATTCTTCGTATTTTTTTTTGTTTTTTGATTTATTTAAAGCATAGTGTATTCTACATTAATGAAATGTTTAAACAGTGTGCCTTTTGATTATCGGTACTTTACATTAATGAAATGTATAAACAATGTGCCTTATGTATTAGTCAGCGCCAAAGATGCTAAACAACAAATGTTCTACTTTTAGTTTTATTACTATAGCGTTTTCAAGTCAAATGAAACCTTTTCCAAATCAAGTGCAAATTTTAAATTGAAAAAGGTTTGATTTAACCAAAAAATGCTATATATATAAGTGAAGTATTTAATTCCTATTTGTTGTTCTTTTGTTAATTAATTAATGTTATGCGTTAAAAAAAAATTAAAGACTTTGAAAAGGAAAATGTAAACAAAACCATCCCTCTTTTTAAGGTTTAATTTAACCAGAAAATGCTATATACATACACAGAGAAAAAAGTACAATGGTTTTTTCCACCAACTTCTTGGTTAATGTTTTATTGGTTGATTTATTCATGTCAAATAGAAAAAATGTAATATGTACATTTTCATTGTACCATTAACCAATAGTTTGGTAACAATCAATATCAAACAGAAAGTTGGAAAATATTGGTTAATTCATATCTAAAAAAAAGTAAAAATATTTACGAAGCTTTATGGCTTCGGCTCTGTTGTTACCATCGCCTTCAACACCGTTTGTGCTTGACGAAGGCGAATGGCTGGACCCGAATTGCAGAGAGCGAGAGAGTGAGTATTTGGAATTTTCTTTGTTATTCAGTTAACATATTAACACTATCTTTTAGATCATACATAGCAGTGCTGCTACTGGCATAAAAATATAACCAGAGTTGCCGGGCGTGGTCCGTTCCGACCAAAACGGGTAGGACCTTTTTCATTTGGTCGGCTGGTAGGCTAGATCGAATTTTGGTAGGTTTTGCGAAAATAAGAGAAAAAGAGGAAATATGTATTTTCAAACATACTAGCAACTCTGTTTCACTATTTTTATACTCAGCTGTACTAGTACACAGAGTATTATAGTTTTAATCACATAACGGTGGATTGTAACAGAATGAAATAATCGAGATAGATATAGACTTATATATATCAAAATGATCAGGGTGAAAAGAGAAATCGATTGAGCCATGTCCGTCCGTCCGTCTGTCCGTCCGTCCGTCTGTAAACACTCTAACTCGCGCAAAAATTGAGATATTTTGATGAAATTTGAAATGCAAGTTGGTATCGAGACTGGGACGGTTGGTATTGAAAATAGGCGAAATCGGACTATGACCACGCCCACTTTTCCTATATAGAAAAAATAGCTGGAGCGATGAAATTTTACCCACGTGTTGAGCTCAGTCCCCTATGAAGAAATTTGATGAAATTTTGGAAAATGGGCGGTGTCACGTCCACTTATTAAGGGTCAAACATGGAAAGTTTTATATGTCATAACTCAGAAACCATTGAAGATATATCGATGAAATTTGGTATGCGTGATTTAATTACTTAGGCAAACATTTGGACGGAAAATAGTTAAAATCGGTTGACGGCCACGCCCACTTTTATATATGTGTATTATAAAGTGACCTAATAAAAACATTTTAAGATATATCTCTGTCAAATATAAAGATCTATCACTGAAATTTTGTCGCATGAGTCCAACTATGGACATAAAACAGAACACACAAAAATTTTGAAAAATGGGCGGTGCCACGCCCACTTATTAAGGGGCAAACATTGAAAGTTTTATGAGTCATAACTCAGAAACCGTTGAAGATATATCGATAAAATTTGGTGTGCGTAATATACTTGCTTTGGCAAATGTTTGGACTAAAAATTGCCAAAATCGGTTGACGACCACATTTTAAGCGATATCTTTGTCAAATATAAAGGTAATTCATTGAAATTTTGTGGCATGAGTTCCACAATAGACCGGAAACAAAAAGTAGAAAAATTTTGGAAAATGGGTGTGGCACCGCCTCTTTTTAGAGAAAGGAATATACGAGATTTCTTAGCCTATAACTCGACAAATAATTGAGATGTTATGACGAAACTTGGTTTATACACTTTTATAACTTGTGTTAATATACACGCAAAAATTTATTGAAATCGGTTTATGACCACGCCTACTTTTTAACAAAGATATTTCTGGAACACCCTTTGGGAATTTGTAACGTGACATCTTTGTAACTAGAAGTCATAAAGGAATGACATTTTGCACAAATAATAATATTCATATGCTTAGTTGGATGGTTGATAAAAATTTTGAAAATGGGCGTGGCTGCACCCACTTTATGCAGCACTCGCTTTATATAAATTACACCGTGTTTCCATCAAACGCAAACAAACAATGAAAGCATACAGCTGATTATCTAATGTTCGGTTCCACTCGAACTTAGGCTTCCTTACTTGTTTTTATTTTTTTTAAATATTAATATGAAAAATATTACCTGTGAATGCAAGGCAAAGTAGTTAGTATAGAAGTAGGTCTTTTACAGACTTTATATGTTTATTAAAATATACATATAAATATATATTTATGTACTTTATGTGCCTTTAACTTATGTATTTAAAATTGAACTGAACTGTAAAGTTGTGATAAACTAATTTTTTGTATGTGTGATTACACATAGATGTGTATGAGTAGGTACATGCACTAAATGAATTGTTATATGTACTGATTTTTTTGTTTTTATTGCACTAAATGAATATATTTTCAATAAACTTCAAATTGAAGAAAAAATTTTAAAAGTGGAAAAAAATTTGGTAGGATTTGGATGGGTTGCCGACCAATTTTTGGTAGGAAAAAAAAGTTGTCTCCGGCAACCCTGAATATAACCAACAAATTGTTTAATAGTAACAAGAAATTGGTTGAAGATTTGAACGAACATTTTGTTATATGTATCAACAAATATCATGGTTAATATAACCAAAAACACTGTCTAATATATCAACAATGGTAATGGTAATATTAAACAAAATTCACATTGATTCCATTTCAAGTGTGAAATTAGTACTACAGTAGAATCGCACAAAAGTTAACTCGCGAGAAAGTTAAACCTTCGGCTAAGTTAACCAAATTTGAGCGTCCACGTACGTACTAAAAAGTTAACTCTTGGTTAACTTTTCTGAGCTTATCGATTTTTTTTTCAAATCCAACCGCTTATTTCTCAGCAAAAACAAGCTTATTCCCCATGTTTCTATGTATTCCCGGAATTTGCGTGCATTCCCCGAATATCTGTGTAAAAAGTTATTGTCGGTGTCGCGAGGTACAAATGTTGTTAGTCTTTTGAACTATTGAATGGTTTAAACATAGTTTGTGTGTTAAAAATGGCAACAAAGCAGAATAAACCATCGCAAATTAGATTGAAGTTACATCAAAAAGCTGGTATTTTAAGAAAACTTGATGAAGGTATTCACGGAAACCTTGGCATTAGATTATAGTGTATCTAAAGTGGCCATCTCAAAAATAAGGAAAAAACGATATGAAATTTTGGAGGCAGTGGCAAACACACAGGAATTAGCAACCAAGAAAACTTTGCACAGGTCGGAATATCCCGTTCTCGAGGCAAGGTCGTATAAATGGTTTTTGAACCAAAGGCAACGCAATTGGGCAATTAGTGGTCCAATTTTAAAATCAAGAGCTAAGCTTGAATTAGCCAAAATGTACAATAGAAAAAATTTTTATGCAAGTGATGGATGGCTAGCAAATTTTATGTATGTAAATTAAATCTAATTTTCTGCTTTATAATGATTAAAACTGAGATATTCAAATAAATTTGATATGTTATATCCCAAAAAATATGTTTATTACCGTATTCTATCAAATTTAAAAACCACCTGGAAAAGTTAATATTTCGGAAAAGTTAAATGCCCTTGGGACCATTTGGTTAACTTTTGTGCGATTCTACTGTATTAACCAACTTTTGGTTTATTTTTCTCTCAGTGTAAGTGAAGTATCTAATTCTTATTTGATCTTTTATTTAATTATTGTTTTGCGTAAAAAATTAAAGACTTTTTGGAAAGAAAACTGTAAACAAAACCATCCCTCTTTTTATTTTAGTGAAATATTCATAAAAAACTATCGACAGTATCGATAGTTTTTTTTCGACTATCGAAACTATCGAGTGGTCCGACTATCGATGGTTTTGCAGCTATACAACAAGGTATAATAAAAATAAAATAAGATAGAATGCCTATAACCAAATGTTTGCAAGGAAGAAGAACAAAAAAAAAAAGCGGCCATGCAAGTACACCGCAGGATTTTAAAGTACATCACAATGAATACATATAGTTTTGCTTTAGGTTGGGGCGGAATTGAATTTTTTATATAAACAAAGCTTGTAAACACTCAGCGAAAAACCAAGCTAAATTTAAGTCTGTCGTGATTGAAACAAACCGAAAACTTTATTAACAGACTGTTTTGCTCGAAAATGCGAAAATCAAGAATATATTCTTATTTTTAGAACGATATTTGGGTCGAATTTTCATTAAGGCAGCACGCTCCGAGGTAAATCACTTTTTCTAGGGGGTAGAGGCGGTACCACATACCTCAAAACCGATTTCAAAACTTGCCGGAGGCTTATAGTTTACGAGATATTTGTTGTTAAAATTAAATGGGTTCATAAATATTACCCCAGAAAGAAAATTCTGCTAGCTGAGTTGCTTTTCCTCGGTAATAGTTCGCGCAGTTTTGGTGTTTTGTTTAGTAAATTTTACAAATTTAACAACAAATATCTAGTAAACTATAGTCTCCAATAAGTTTTGATTTCAGTTCTGAGATCTGTGAGATGCCCTGTAATTCCTTAATCAAGTACAACACGCGTACACGTACGAGTGCGCTTGTAGTGATCAGATCAATCACATTTCTTAGAAGTAAAGTGAGACCAAAACAACGCTTAAAATCGTAACAACCTAATGCGGGTACACAGGAATTAAAATGTAAAGTAAAGCAATAAAAATCGACTTCGTATAACGTTAATTTGGCGTAACCCTTCCCTTTTGTCTGTGGCTGATTGTAAAAGGTCGGTGATACTGATATTGCCTATAATATAACAACAACACCAACAAAAATGAAATTTCACAAAAATCGTGTTAGTAGTGGTTACCAACAACGATAAACAACAAGAAAACAAAAAAAAAAAAACAAAAAAAAAATAATTGCATTTAACCCTTTGCTGAACCATTCAACTACGACTGACGACGCTATTGTGACTGTATCTGCCACATGTAGCTGTTGTTGTTGTTGTTGCACTGTATCAGTGTTGAATTTAAATGTGTGGATTACCTCAATATCGCGTCGTTTTACAGTACTATTACAACAATTACAAGCACTTGAATATTTAAATATTTACATGCGTATATGTATGAAAATATGTACCCAATAAACATTAGGCTTGGGGTTAAAAAATCAAAAACGATTTGAAAAGTGTAAAATCTCTGTTTCAACGCACACCTTCGAACTAAGTCATCCTACAGCAAAACGCAACCTTCGTTATGCTCCGATTTAAATATTTTCACTTCATTTTGAAATCAAAAACCTTCCCCTTATAGTAACAGTGACATTATAATGCGAGATACTTACTGTTTGCCTAAAAGAAACGTCACTATTACGCTTGTTACTGGAATACATATAAGAGTCTTGTTTTTTCGAGAAGATTTCAAATGCATTTCCAATTTACTTTAAACTTCAGATAACTAAGTTTGGTTATAGTAAGTTTGTTCAGAGTTCGATATTCATATCTATTAGTTATCGAAAGCTCTTTTCGAACATTTGCCATAATGCTTATTGGTAATAATAATAATACAATGGCGCTATTATAACTCTGACGAGTTTTATGGCCGAGCTTCTCTCCCAATTCGAGGTGTGCTCCTTTTTGTTCTTCCTACTAATTGGGTGGACCTACAGTTTTATGCCGGCTCCGAACGGCGAATGCATTTTTTGTGAGAAGCTTTTTCATGGCAGAAATACACTCGGAGGGTATGCCGCCCACTGCCGAGAGGTGACCGCTGTTCTTAAAAAATCCAATAATTGGATTTTTACTAATTAGAAAAATTGTTTTGGTGTTTTGCTCGGACCGTGGTTTGAACCCGAGACCTCTGGCATACCAGGCGAGCACTCTACCCACTGCACCACAGCGGCCAATGCTTATTGGTATACTAGCAAATACCCGTCCCACTTCGCTGCGACAAATCACACTATGCCACTCCCTTCCCTATCGGTCTCCCCACCAGTCAGCATTTCCCGTTCCCCCTATCTCTTCCTCCTCTTATACTACTCTCTCTCTCTCTCCCCGTCTCACGTTCCTTATCAACAACTTTCCATGGCCATCATGATTACTAATATATTTATATATTGGAAGGAATGAACTCTCTATTGAAGCTCTGATTGATACCTTTAATTTGATACCAACAATGCCCAAAAATATTTCGGGGGCTATTTACGTCCATGTTTCGGCCTCAATCCCGGGAATAGGGATGGCAACAATAACCGGAAAAACGATTATAATCGGTTAATTTCTTTCGGTTAACGGTTAAAATGTGTCGGTTTTTTCCTTTTGATTATTTTTTCGATTAACTTTTTTCCTCCCAATTCGAAAATAATCGAAAGGAAATAATCGAAGTTGAGAATTTCCGCCTTTTCATCCGAGTCCGAATTCGGTTACCTACGGTTTTGTGAGTATATCGAAAAAACCGCAATAAATGTTCCCTCCAGTTCCCGAATAGACGATTTTATCGTCATTTTGACGATTTTTCCTAATAAATGACGATTTTTTTCGTTTATTATATATATATTTTTTAAAGAATAATTGTAATCGAAAAACGGTTATAATCGGTTAGTTCCACACAATTATTCGCGATTAATAATCGAACGCTTTCGATTAACCTAAAAAGCGGTTAATCGGTTATTCCATTTTGTTTGCCATCCCTACCCGGGAACCGATCGAGATATCCGTATAGTGTAAAATATATATGGCTACCCTGATCAGCACCTTTAATTTGATACCAATATTGCGAAAAAATATTTGGGGTCATCCGGGTCCACGTTTTTGTCTCTATCTAGAGAACCGACTGGAAAATTGGAATGGAATGAACTCCCTATTGAGGTTCTGATTGATACCTTTAATTTGATACCAATATTGCAAAAAAATATTTGAGGTCATCCGGGTTCACGATTTGGTCTCAATTTGGAGCACCAACTGAAAAAATTGGAATGGAATAAACTCTCTATTGAAGCTCTTATTGATACATTTAATTTGATACCTATAATGGTCAAAAATATTTCGGGGGCTATTTAGGTCCATGTTTCGGCCTCAATCCCGGGAACCGATTGAGATATCCGTATAGTGTAAAATATATATGGATACCCTGATCAGCACCTTTAATTTGATAGCAATATTACGAAAAAATATTTGGGGCCATCCGGGTCCACGTTTTGGTCTCTATCTGGAGAACCGACTGGAAAATTGGAACGGATTGAACTCTCTTTGAAGCTCTGATTGATATCTTTGATTTGATACCAATAATGCAGAAAAATATTTCGGAGGAATCTGGGTCGATATTTTGGCCTATATCTCGGGAAGGGGTTGAGATACCAGAATTAAATGTGGTCAAAATTTCAATCTAATACCAGGTGATCATTGTTTCAAAATTTGAATGTGATCGGCCCGGTAGTTTCGGCGTCCATAGGGAACAAACATACAAACAAACAAACAAACAAACTTTCATCCTTATATATATAGATATTTATATCTACATAGTACATCCACACCCAAAATGACCATACTGAAGCATATACATACTTATATAAACGTAGCGGCGTTTTGAAGAGGCTGTCAATGTTGCAAAACCCACATTAACCACAAAAAATTGTTCCGCACTCTGGTTTTTATGTTTACAACGTGGTTTCGATCAAGCATTTTTTATCGAAATTAGTACAGCGTAGTGAAATTTAGAAGAAAGAAGGTATTGGGTGAAGCTTCATGGTCTCTATTTTTAGCAATGAGGGAACTGGATATTTATTGCATTATTGTTATATTGAACGTTCGCAATATTTTACCTTGTACAATGAAAAAACAAAAAAAAAAATAGAAAAATAAAAAGAAACAGGCAATAATTCTTTTCGAAACACTTTGTGAGTGCACCATTTTTGTGGGGTTAAGTTCATTTTGGAACACCAATACCGTTGAATGGTGGTTAGTTTCAGGCTCATATGAATATATCCCAGATTCGCCAACTCTTACGATATTATATACGGAATTTGAAAGATCTCCTTTGACTTTCTCTTGCACCAATTGACACGTGCCTGTTTTTGTTCTTCTTCCAAATTGTACCGATTTCCCGAACTTTTATAGTGACTCTCGTATTAGGGCCCTGGCACACGGTCAGTTTTTATCGACTATGTAGCCCTACGTATCGCGTTATTTGCAAAATATGTAGCATGCGATATTGATGGAATGTAGTAGCACACATGCAAAATATATCAATCAATTAATATGAATAGCGTCCCAAATACCTACCGTGACAACTACTGAGCGTGTGACAGCGCTTTTGAAGCTAAGCAGCCTTAAAAATTTAAGTTTATGCTTTATAAATTTCGATCAGGAATTCACTAAATTTACGTATGTTACAAATTGTGAGTTTAAAATTTAATAGAAAATCGCATAAAAATAATAAAAACAACTATAATAACGGCTAACTATCATTAATGGCAGAACCTCATTCATTAATAAAATGGCAACACATTTTAATTTGCCAATTATTCTGTTTGCCATAGATTTTCCTACCATATAGAGGCTGCAAAAATAAACGATGACTATGAGTGAGATTTATTTTGTATTGTAAAATTCATATAAATCCTGCAAAAAAGGCGACTAGTCCGGCATGTGTCCGCAAGGGAGCATGCGACTAATTCAACTTGTGAAAGGGCACTCTTTAAAATAAGTTGGAAGTATCTAGATACCGAACTTTCCTCGGACTGCCAACCTCAGCAAAAGTCAGATAAGTTTAAAAAAAAATTGAAGGAAAAAATGTCTTTATACCTTTTTTCTTCGTATTAGTCTCGCACCCCCTTTCCCTCTATTATTCGCTTTACATTTATCTTTTCCTTTCCTTCCATTTTGGCCTCCATCTTCTTTTTGCTTTCCCGTCACATTTCGCTCCCATTTCCCTTCTCTACTGCTCTCTCTTACCTCTCCTTTTTATCTTTCTCCCTTTCATTCCCCCTCTTATTCTTTCTCTAATTCCCTGTCTCCACATCCACTTCCTTCCATTTTCATTATATTCTCCCTCTTCTTTTCCATCCCTTTGCATTTGTCTTCACCACTCTCATTTCCCTTCCCTTTTCCCTTTCCCTAGGGAACCGGGTTTAGCATAACATATCCCTGCATTTCACTTCTCATTTTATACCATCGTTGTTTAAAAACATCCCGTGGCATCCGGGTCCACTCCTGTACCCATTATTGAGTACCGGCCCTAAGAATCACAATAAAAATAGCTCTATGCAGCAGCCCTGGTCAACACCTGTAATTTTATATCGGTATTGCTCAGCAACATCCCAGGGTCCTCCGGGTCCACGCATTGATCCAAATCTGGGGACCCACCTAGGAATAATGGGTCCATACCTATATAAAATCTCAGCTCAACACCCTTCGTTTGATACCAATATCGCTGGGAAATATTCCGTGGTCATCCACGTTTCGACCCATATTTTGGGACCCGACATAGGAATGATAATTATTTTATTTCTATATAAGAGTCATGCTCATAACCTTTCGTTTGATACCAATATACCTGAGAAATATTCCCTGGTCATCCGGGTCCACGTATTTACCCACATCTTGGGACCCGACCTCTCTTAGACTTCCACTCCCTTTCCCTCTTTCATCTCCGTTTCATTTTCCTTTCATTTCACTTACCCCTCCTTTCCTCTCCCCCTCTCATTTGTCACCGTTTCCCACCCCCAATCTCTCTCTCCTTCCCATTCCATTTTCGTTTCCTTCCCCTTGAATTCACATTACATAAGATTTTCCTCTTCCTTTTATTGTCCTTTACCCAGGGAACCAGGTTGGGCATTACATCTAGAACATCTCTGTATTCAAGCCATGATTCGAACTTTTCGGTTTCTTCCGCGTCCACGTTGTGACCCATATCTGGGGACCCGGCCTATGCATCACAATTATAATATACTAGCTGGCCCTGCAGGCGTTGTTCTGCCTAAAATTTATTCCTATAAAGTTATAAAACTGTCAATTCTCTGAACAAAAGAGATATACATATATTCGCCGCGACAAACCTAATTTGCCCTATCCCTATATCTATCTCTATCTCTGTCTCTATCTCTATCTCTATCTCTATCTCTATCTCTTTCTCTTTCTCTATCTCTATCCCTATCCCCATTCCTATCCCTATCTCAAAATGTATGGGAAAATATTTTTTTTTCTTTTTCGGGAATTTTATTGGATATTCTCCTATTCTGGCCAGAGAACAATCTGAATTTGTCTCAATCATCTAAATCGGTGCAGGCGTTCTTGAGTTATACGCGTTTGTACTAACGCCACTTCCTTTTATATATATAGATATCTGTCGAAGTCCTCATCAAGACCTTTCATTTGATACCAATATCACTCAGAAACATTTGATGGTCATCGGGTCCATGTTTTGACCATATCTGGAGACCTGGTCTAGGCATCACAATTAAAAGGATTCTATGTTCAAGTAGTAAGTAAGTACACACCAAGACCTTTCTTTTGACACCAATATCGCTCAGACATATACGAGGGTCATTCAGGTCCACCTTTTGACCCATATCTCGAGATCCGACCAAGGAATCACAATGAGTACTCTTTTATATAAATTTCCTGCTCAATACCTTTCATTTGATACCAATATCGACCAAAAATATTCAGTGGAAAGCCGGGTCCACGTTTTGACCTTTTGACCTATATCTACCGACTTCCGGATTTGAAAAAAATATGCATATAAACCATCTAGGGCAAGGTACTCAGATGGTGTGTAAATTTGGTCCAAATCCCTCCACGCGTTTGGGCGAAAGCCGGCGACAAAAAAATGGGCTTGATTTTTATATATATATAGATGAACTGTTCTCTTTTGTTTGAGCTTGTTCTATGGGAGGACTAATTATAGCCTTTTATACCTGAACGAGCACGGAGGTAGACTAATCCACTTTGATGCTAATCGGTTATCAAATGGAATGTACCCTTTTGTATCTGAACAAAAGCATGTTTCGAAAAGATCGTGTATAACCTTTTTAGTATAATTGCCAACAATTAGTCTAAAGTTTTAGAATTCCGGGTACAATTGAGGAGGAGTAATAGTAATTGAAGCCAATTGTATCCGAAAGGGAGGCATTCGGAACAAATCTCTTTCGAGACTAATCGCACAATTTTTTACAGAGAAAGTATATAACTATACTATAGTATACATATATTATATAGTTACTATAGGTATGTATTTTATTTTATCTGTGTGTGTTTTGCAACACATTACGGCAGTGTTGCCCATCAGCTTGTTTGCGGTTAAATGCAATTTCAAGTACCGTTTACCGTTAAACAATTTAGTTGTTATACAATTTTTTTGGTTGTTTTACACGGTTGTTGCTTTTTGTTTGTGTTGTTATAACCGTTATTTGCGCTGTGTTGCATATTTTGAGGCGTTGTGCAACTAACGTAATTTAAACGCATTTAACAGCTTCCGTTGAGCCACTATACGTTGGTTATATTCAAACACAACAATAAAAACCAAACGATCAATTAAGGCTGATCCACCGCCAAATACCAAACCGAGAATAAATGAATGTAGTATGTAATGCCGTTAGAGAAAAAACAACAACAGTAGAGCCAAAAACAAATAATAGTGTAGCATGTAAAGCGCCTAAAAATATGTAAAGCCTAAAACCAGGGACCGTAATCATTATGAGTTTTTTAATAAAAATCGCCATTTAATCATTATATGTTGAGTGTTTTTATATTTCATCAAAAATAATCATTATTTTTTGAGTTTTATTTTTTTGATCGATATTTAATCTTTCAGAAATAATCATTATTGTGTGAGTTTTATTTTTTTGTTCAGAAATGACACTTATTCCTTGAGTGATATATTTATCGATCAGAAATAATCATTGTTGTGAGTTTTATTTTTTTCGATCAAAAATTTCACTCATTCACGAAGTTATATCGATGGGAATTTTTTAGTAATTATGTTACAGAGCACTTCAGAGAAAATTTGAGTTTTTCGACCTAAGCAAAAAATATAACTCAAAAAATAATGATTATTTCTGAGCGATAAATATATCACTCAAGGAATAAGTGTTATTTTTGATCAAAAAAATAAAACTCAAAAAATGATTATTTCTGAGCAATAAATATATCACTCAAGGTAAGTTTTATTTTTGATCAAAAAGTTTTATTTTTGATCAAAAAAATAAAACTCAAAAAATAATGATTATTTTTGATTTTTATGGATATCGCTTAAAATTTTTCGATCATAGTGGATTCGGATAGTGCTCTTTCAGACATGCACACATACAAACTCAATACTCTTCTACGATGTTTGCAAGTATTTGATTTTTTTCACTGAAAATATAACGAATAATGATTATTATGGGTCCCTGCCTAAAACGCAAAAGCCGACTAAACGATTTTTGTGTGCCTAACGAATTTTAACAAATTATTTGCAAAAATGCATGTACCTAGCCATAAATGGAGTGAGCTAGAAGGTATGAGTGGGAGTTAAAGATTTAAAATGTTGCCCCATAATGGTTGGTTGCATTGGTGGCGGCGAAGCTCAACGTTGGCAAAGCCTTTATTGTTAATGCAGCCGCGTTGGCGGTTCGATTGCGCTTCCGCTAAATACATTAAATTAATTGTATGCGTTTTATACAGTTTTGCATTTTCGAAGGCTTTTTGTGGTATACAGGCCACCCAATTAAAGATGTACATATATGTATTACGCACACAAATGAGTAAGAGCGGCAAAACCTAAGAGGGAGTGTTGAGTGTTGTGGGATGGTTGGCAGGCTTTGTGCATGGCGCGATTGCCTGTGGCCGATTTAATCATTTATTTTTGCAACGTAGAGCGCCGCAACAAAACAAAAACAAGCACAACAAATACTTATACTACTAAATTTGCTTTTGGCTCGTATAAATTAGTGGTGGAAATTAAATTTATGGATTGTTGGGCAATTGGCGATTGGTGAGTTTTTTGGCAAAAAAATTAACTACGCACAATGTGAGTTGGAATGAGAAGAAGATCGGTGATGAGCTTTGTCTATTTAGGAACCAGACATAACGCCGAAAATAATGTCAGCAATCTAGGAAATCCGACGAAGCATCACTCTTGCCAACAAGTGCTACTTTGAACTAAGTAGGCTATTGAGAAGTAAAGTCCTCACTCGTCGAACAAAAATCACGCTCTACAAGACGCTCATCGGTCCAGTCCTCATGTATGGCATAGAATCATTAAAGATCTCAAAATTAGATGAGATGGCACTTGCAGTATTCGAGGCAAATTTCTTCAGAATATTTATAGACCTTTGCGCGTTTGACGACGCACATACATACATAGGTAGATTTTCAAGTTTTATGCGGCCAAAAATATTTTATTGTCTACATCTATTCCAAATTGCTTGTTTAATGCAAAATTTTTATGATTTGTGTTAAAAGTCGATTTTAATGAAAAATATATACAGAGACTCAAAAAAAATCATACGCCAGAGTTTTTAAATTTATTTCAAAGAGTTCTGTCGAAAATTTTACTTTTTTATTTTAGTTAAAAAATATAAACAATTTTCCAATAAAAATCGTTTTAAGCAGGATTTCTGAGCTTATGGAAAAAATCCGAAAAATCGCAGAAATTTCTGAAAGTTGATTAAAAATTTCAAAGTAAGGCCACAATTTATAGAAGATTTTGAGGAGATTTCTAAGTGTACTGTTATTTAGCCAACCAATTTTAGTGTAAAAAGTAGAGGTGGGAAACTATCGATAGTCCCACCATCGATAGTTTTTGATAGTTTTAAAAAAGCTATTGATAGTGTTCGATAGTCTTAAAAAAATAAACCATCGATAGCACTATTGATAGTACTATCGTATTGAAATAAATATAGATTTGTTCACTGAATCTCTTATAACATTGTCATTTTTCTACTGAAAACAGCTATTAAATCACAGTGTAAAATCAGTATGATATTTAATATTTCGTTAAAATAATGAAAAAAGAAGATGAATGCCGGAAAAATAATTAATAAAAAATTACAAAACTTTAACGTCGATTTTAATTGTTTTTGCTTTGGTGGAAATGATATTTCATCCTCTGCAAACGTAACATAAAAACTGGTAATAGCGAAGATATTGACAACTTGTAAGCGTATTTTTTTTTCTTAGCTCAAAAACTGAAACTTTAAAATATTTCAAAATCTGTTTCTTTCAAAAAATCTACAAAACTGGAACCGCCTTTTATTCAGTCTGCAAATGTATAAATCAAAACATTTTGTAAATATGTACACTAGGGTGCGTTTAATTTGTATGAAAAATTTAAAAGTTCATAAAAAGACTGTATCGCCCCCTCAATCTGTAGTAACATGGTCAGAGATATCACCCATAAATTTTGGTCCCGATTGGTGGCGGTTAAGGCGTGGCGCATTGAGGTCAAAGTTCAGAAAACTCTATGAAGGGTCAAAAAATCAAAATATTTTTTTTTATTATCTAATACCCAAAATTAATACTTCTATACCCAATGATAACAAATATAAATTTTGGTCCCGATTGATGACGGTTTACTGGTGTTTCAAGGGGGTCAAAGTTCAGATTACCATATGCGACACTAAAAATGTAAGTCTTCTATGGCAATCTGAACATTGACCCCCTTAAAACAGCACTAAACCGTCATCAATCGGAACCAAAATTTATATTTGTTATCCTTGGGTACAGAAGTATTAATTTTGGGTATTAGATAATTAAAAAAAATATTTTGATTTTTTGACCCTTCATAGAGTTTTCTGAACTTTGACCTCAATGCGCCACGTCTTAACCGCCACCAATCGGGACCAAAATTTATGTGTGATATCTTTGACCATGTTACTACAGATTGAGGGGGCGATACAGTAAAATATCGTTAATTTGAATTTTAAAAGCACTCTAATGTACACACTAAATTCATACAACTTTCAATAACTGGTACTCTGAAATAGCAATGTGCAATATGGAGGTGTGTAAAGGTTGTAAAACTATCGGTAGTACACATTACCATCGATAGTTTTTGATAGTTTTGAAAAAACCATCGATGGTCTTCGATAGTCTAAAAAAAATAAAATATCGATACTATCGATAGTGCCATCGATAGTTTCCCAACTCTAGTAAAAAGTGAAATTCTCAATGCTGTGAAAAAATCTGTCGATTTTAGAAGTTTTTTTCTGTAGGGTGTTTGCGTTATACATATGTACGTGAGACCGTTCCAATTAAAATTTCCGAAAAGCCAATGAAAATTTTCAAAAAGTTGAATGTTGCATATTATTATATTAAAATTGAATGAGCTGCAAAATTGCATACTGAACTGTTCTAAAAAATGTATCTTAAGGATTCTTAGCCCCTTTTTATGATAAGTATTTCCTTGACTTTGAAAAATTGGAAATACTAAAAATACGAAAGCAGGTAATTTTCCAAATAGGCCAATTTTTCATCCATTGTTGATAATTTCTGGCTTTGCATTTTTCCGTAGAGAAATTGACGGGTAACTAATTTTTTTTTCTAGATGAACCAGGAGAATCTTCGATGAAAATGAAAAAAAAAAATTGTTTGGACATTTTTTCAATGTATCTTTTTTTTACCCCAGCCGCACCTGTCCGCAGCTGATTTTCATCAGAACCATAAGAAAATACTACCTACTATTAAAATGCATAAAATTTTTGAGGCGATCGAAGGCGATAATATAACTAAAATGCTTTTGAATTAAAAAATGAACAACATTTTTTTAAGAAAACGCAATATGCTTAAAAGCTTCAAAATGGTGGGTTTTTTATTATTCTAGGCTGACGATTTCTTCAATAAATAATGATATTTACCTGAAGCACTCGAATCCATCTTGTTTACTTTGATAACTGTCTTAAAACTAAAAATATTGACGTTTAAAAATGGGTTACTTAAAATACGTAAAAAATAAAAAATCGAAAAAGTGGGAGAACAATAAGTTTCGACTAGCGGCAGGGGCACCCCGGTTGTCTATAAAAGCCGAGAAGACGCCCGGTCTATTATAAACGTAGAGCGATTTTGGATTTTGTATTTGCACCAATTTTTTTATTTTCAATTTTGGCCGCATAAATTCATAAAATCTACCTACGGCGACTATCGAAGGAGATGTACTAATGATGGATGAAGGCGCTCCAGCTAAGAAATTATTTCTTTGAAACCCGCTAATTTCCTTCCGCACTTCTCTTTCTCTCTCTATCTCTCTCTCTCTCTCTATCTCCACAATCTCTACGTCTTACGTGAGTAAATGAGAAACATCACAAACATTTTAATCAATGTAATCGCTCTGCGCTCTCTCACACAACCTCTCGCATAATCTTGCCGGGGTCTGCTTTAAACTAGCAATTCTTGTATCTTCTGGATCTCGGACACGGCTTCAACGATTTTCATGAAATTTGGTATGCGAAGAGCTGCTGCACAGGGTTATCTAATAAAAACTGTTTTCTGACTTGTAAACAAATGAGAAATCATTTAAAGTTACATTTTTCTGTGCTTGGCATCTTCGATCAAGCAAAATGATAGCTAAGGTGATATAGATAGACAGTTTCTATCGAACTTTGGATACAGCACGACGATGTTTGTGTTTACGAAAATCAAAAACGATACGAGTGGTTTCATATTGAATGTCGTTCGATAACGAATTACCGAAAGCCATTCCTGGGATATCGCTATCTTATAAATTATAATAAGTATATATTACGTTACCTGTAATAATAATGTCTTTTCCAAATAAAAATAAATGCAAACACATATAATAGTTTTGTATGAAAATATTTATTTAACATTTTTTATTTATAAAAAAAATTAAGCTATACAATTTTATAAAAAAAAAAGTGCGCAAAATATTGCGTTGTCAATAGCAACGATTATACATATATGTAGCTATACATAATAACATCTTTATATTGTCTTTCTTTCTTGGTAAAACAGAATGTCTTGAAGGTTTACATTAGTCAAAACCACTTAATATAAGTGTACTTAAAATACATATAGGATAGTGATTAGATAGTAATTAGATAATAAGTATAACATAGTATAAGAACGGGATAGTATAAGTGTAGTTATAGACTAGACATTGCATTACTCGGCAATCTATCACATCAGCCATTAAAATACGCTACTGTCAATATGCCAGAATACATTTTTCAACATTTTTCACGGATATTTGAATGTGCTAACCGGCATAAATTATGATTGTAATTCAAGAAAGTCAATCATAATAAGCATATTTTTCATTTCAATTCATTTCATATTTGACTCAAGCTCAACTTAACAAAGCCTCATTAGGTTTAAATTACAATATATTTGCGAACATATAAATTTATAAACAGACACAGCTAATGTTAATAAATCATACAAATTCCTTTGACAAAACTGTAAATAAAGCAAGGAAATCAACAGGCCAGTACAAGTTAAATATATATTATATATAATAATACAATTTTTTACATAAAAATTTAGGTACATACAAGGAATACACAAGGCATGTTGCTAAACATGTTTTATAAGAAAAAATAGTTTAACCATGACATGGTTTCTTTAAAATAGCTAAATCATGGTATGGTCTCTTTAAAATCTTTAAAGGAATTTTAATATATAAAGTTCCAAATTTCTTACTAATACCTGAGAAGTAAGAGTATTAAAGCAAATAAAAAAATGAACACGCGTTAAAAGGGTCCAAGTATTTATTAAAGAAAGTAACAAAATGGATACGCGTTATAAAGGTCCAAGTTTCTTACTAATACCTCATAAGTACTGAAAAAAATAACAAAATGAATCGCGTAATAAGGGTTTATATTTCTTATTAATGCCTGACAAGTATTAAAAAAAGTAACAAAATGAATTCGCGTTATAAGTGTTCAAATGTTTTAGTACTTTTTTCTTGCGGGAACGGAATTCCTCATAAGAAATTAATATGTAAAGGAAAGATAAACAAAGAAACAATTGTTTAGTTGTTGATAATGACAATATAGTAGTTTTATTTATATTTGAAATGGAAGGTGAAAGTGTTATCGGAAATAACTACTTTCTGGAATGTATATCTATATATGGAATATATATATATATATATATATAAATATACGGATGTGGCAAAAAACTTACCGCTGTGGCTGGCTGTCGAAATATCAGTAAAAGTTAAATTTTCTTTTGCTGCGCGCTGACTGGCAGAAAAATAACTTCGTTCAGTCAACGGCTTTGAAAATATGTCCTGTATATATATAGATATGTGAATATGTGTATGCGTGTAACAACTTGTGCTTACATTAGGGTGGTGCTAAATATTTAGACGCTGCTCTAAACATGCCGGCCCCCTTAGCTTTTCTCAAATTTTTTTTCAAAGGATACATACTGCCAATCAAGAATATTATAATATTTTACAATTTCTGAAAACAAAAAGTAGAGATTTGTTAACAATATTAACATTGTTTCCAAAATTGCTAAGAGGTTTTCCTATAAGTTACCTGTTACAATACTTTATCAAAAGTTTTCCAGATCCACTGACAGAATGTCTATCTATATTATTTGAACTACACCATCGATTAAGTCCCATTGAAGCCCTTTTAGTGAATAATTTCCTTCATGTTGCAATTAATCCGTATATAAACTTAGAATATTTATTTTCTAATCCTGCATTGAGAGAAAAAAAATATATGGAGGGGCCAAAGAAAATTCTTTAAGCGCCATTCCATTCCCAACTTTCCTTGTTTTGAAGACTTGATTTCTTTAATTTTGAGAAATTAAATTCCCATACAAATCCCCATGGCAACGAATTTGTTTGAATGTTTTTTTATGTTTGTTCCATATTTTTGAGAAAATTTACACAAAACAAAGAAAATTTTGTATTGGGACGCGTGTTCAAAATAAGGAAAATTATGTCTTTGATCTAGAGAAATTTTTTTTTTGAGTGTGTTAGTGCAAATTTGGCGGTGCCTACTACACCAGGAGATACTGTCAAGAGAACAGTTACTAATTTCATTAAGCATGCACATTGGATAGTTAATTCTTATGTCAAAGAATTTTTAATGTATGCCAACAAATCTCAAGATAATCTTGTGGCCACTTTATCATCTATGAACCCTTTAAACCCTATTATTGGACATGAAATATTAGAGTCAACCATCATCGGAAGAACAAAAAGTGTTATGGATCAGTTAAATAAAACAGGAACACTTATCAAAATATTCGCAAAGAATGGGGGTAATCTTCTATCTAGAGTGCGTAAGGCTGAAATAAATTACATTGTTTCTGATAACTACTTTATTACTGAGTTTCTGCTTTGTACAACATTTTCACTCCATCAGGACATTATTTAGATCCCACTAAATGTAGCAGAATCATCGCACAACAACTTAGAGAGATATCATGGGGATCACCTGTAATTACAGGAGTCACGGTTCCTTATCCTTTTGAGTTTTTGGTGATGGAAATTGGAATAGACAGTACCAATCATAACTCAAAAGAGGAGGGTTATATATTGGCCAAACAAGTAACAGCAGAGTTTAGTATCAAATGGATAAAAGGAGAAGTAATAGGTCCTTCATCTCCATATATAGGATCAAGAACAATCGATAAAGTAAAATCATATGGAGAAGAAATTTCTAGACATGCCGCTCCTTTGTTGAAAAAAGCAGCAAATTTACAGTCTCTTGTAGGATGGGCAACTGATACAGATTCTAAGCTTAGTCAATGCATCCATACCATCCTTTCATCAGTTACAGATCTTCCACCAGAACTTTTAAATCCCTCCGATGATGCTATTTCAGGATCAGTTGAACATCGCTTGACCACTACCTCCTTAAATAGAGGAGGAAAAGTTGAAATATTATTTACATTTGGAACACATTTATCAATTTCAACAGATACATTCATTGCTTATGCAAAAGGAACACAAAATGTTAATTTACACTTCCAAGCTGCATTAAGTTATATTGTCTCTACATTTTCATTTTTAAGATCACTTAATATGGGATGTCATTCAACATGTTATCATTTGAATCAATTATGTGAAAATTGTATCATTCCCATCAACGAAGATATGATTGAAGTATCTCACTTCGATTGGAATTCTCTTATACCATCTGATCATCATTCATCATTTTGTTGGATTCCTAAAGAAAGAGTTTTGGCACAAGATGATAGATGTAATTTTGAATATGAATTATTTCCAAACGATCATATTATAAATTTGAATCCCACATGGAATCAATTAAGAGCTTGTCGTGCAGCCTCAAGGGAGACAATGACACGATTAAGAACATTGTCTTCAGAGATTGGAGATGGAAAACAATTTCAGAAAAATACAGGATGGTTATTCCCTGTTGCGTGGGTTTTCAAATTAGATCCATATACATTTTTTGTTACATTTTATATTGAAATATTTAGTTATTTTCTCTTGCGTCAATTTGAAATAAAAATGATACATGGTTTATTTGACAATATACATACATATGTACATAATAGTTTCTTTGCATTTTTATTAGGACTAGACGATGGTTATTTGGGAATGTTTTCATCATGGTTCCATTTATGAATTATATTTGTGGACAGCCATTCTTTTTAAAACCTCCCTTATCTTCATCGATTACAAAAAGAGGATGTGGAAATTGTATTAAATTTATGAATTTTTTGAACATGAATTGATAATCAAAATTTAATAATTGGGAAACAATGTTGACAACAGGAGAAGAATCATTAGATAGCCATCCAATTCTGTTTTTTCTTCTACATATATCAATATTTCTTCAAAGGACGTTTCATTGCCTCTCAAAATCTTCTTCAAATATATGTGGCATTAAAAAATATTGCCGAAATTGTCTGAAAATCCTGAACAGACATCTAATAATTTTTCTGTCTTCCTTAAAACTAATTTTTTGATATTCAAAAATTCATTATCAAGTGAAGATCTGACTCATTTTTTAAATCATTTAAAAATGATTAAAATTTATAAAGTTCTAGAATGTACAGACGGAATTATTTCAAAAATGTCTAAACATAACCTTTTTTGCTCAGGATTGTCTGTACAATCCATTGATAGTCACCCACTGAAGCTTATGTGTTATGCTCATTGTCTTCATCCTATTAGTTTCTGCTCGGGAAATTTTTCTCTGATTACAGAAGAACAAACATTAGATTATATAGGAAAAATACTAACATAAAATCATTTGGTAAAATTTGTATATTTTCTCACAACCTCTTCTTATAAATTACTTTCAATTATTCGACTTCTCAATCAACAAAATTTCCAAGTGCCTACAATAGGATGCTTTGGTGATGGTGCAGGAGGATTTTCTCAATTGGTTATGATGATTTGTAATGCTGATGTGTTTTATAACTCCTTAATTGATATTTCTTCTTTATTCCCAAATGCATTGGGAAATAGTTATCCGGCATATTTTGCAGGATTTCCTACTTTAAGACAACGATTATTTGGTTTAAAATTCACATATGAATTAATCAATGATTTATCTCAAATCTCATATGCAAAAAATTATATTGAATCTGTAAAAAGACATTTACATATAATTATATGTGATGCAGAAGGAAAAAGAAGATCAAACTCTCATAAGGCTTTAAAAATATTGAATAATTTATTGCAAATAGCTTCCTATAGTGACTCCATATATTTGATTTTCAAAACCTATATGTATTATTGGTCTGATTTTATTAATCAAATTCATATGATTAGAGAAGTTTTCAATGAAATCATGATAGTCTTTGGTTTTGAAACGATATGCTCGTTACTGAAGCCAATCGCATGTTCTTCGTTAAAGAAGGAGAAGAACTTTGTAAGGAATATTCTTACTTTCCTTATCTAATGGAATTGGGGTACTCGGCACGTTTGAACCCGGCTATCCATGTTTGTTCCAACATGGTTGGAGTAATGCTGACCCATGAAAGGTGTATAAACGCAAGAATGATTCTGGGATCGAACAATGTAGATATAACGGGAATTACGCAACTTTTGTCATATGTGTACAGTTCAAGCACCGCTATGAAGATGTACTTCGCAACGGAAGAAAAAACAAAGCTATCAAAGCAACAGAAGCCGCAGCAGCAGCACTTCTCGAGAAAAAGAAGCAAAAACAACAGGTAGAAAGCTCCGCAGCCGATCCATTTCAGGTCGAAGAAATGGGGAAGTTGCTACCAGATCCCGAGGGAGACCTGAAGCCCAATACACACAATCCGACAGATTGGTTCGAGTGGTTTTCGAACAGACATGGCAGACCAGACAATCACATGCTACAGTGCTACAAGTCAGTTCAGGGCAAAATCACCAGCACCATAGGAGGCTGCAAAAAGGCACAATCATATGCCACTTGAAAAAAAAAAAAAAAAAATTATATCACAAATTTCTTACTAATACCTCACAAGTATTAAAGAAAGTGACAAAATGAACACGCGTTATAAGGGTCCAAGTTTCTTACTAATACCTGACAAGTATTAAAGATAGCAACAAAATGAATTCGCGCAGTATTTTATACGTGTCCAAATTTCTTACTAATACCTGATAAGTATTAAAGAAAATAATAAAATGAACACGCAATAAAAGGGTCAAAGTTTCTTACTAATACCTGACAAGTATTAAAGAAAGCAACAAAATGAATTCGCGTTATAAGTGTCCAAGTTTTTTATTACACAAGGCATGTTTCCAAAATTGTTTTGTTCAAAATGGTTTAACCATGACATGGTTTCTTTAAAATAGCTATTTAATGGAATTCTATATATAAATTCCAAATTTCTTACTATTACCTCACAAGTATTGAAAGTAAGCAAGTAATGAATTCGCGAAATATTTTAAATGGGTCAAAATTTCTTATTATAATAACTCAATAATGTTTCGAAAAAAAAAAAAGAATGAATTCTCGCAATAGTTTATCGCTCTTATCGATCTTTCCCACCTTGTTGTGTTGGCTATGCGGAAATCAATTTCCACTTCACATCAACAGCTGTTCATATACTAATATTTAGTATAGTTATAAGAAAGTATAGCAAACAAACCAATTTTTTGTATCAACATTTAAAGCTGAATCAAATAAATCTTAAAACTGTTTTGTTAATGATTAGCTGTAGGCAATACATTTTCAATACTATATGTATGTACATATACCTAAGCCTCTCAAGAGAATAGTAATAAAATTGAGTTGGATTCCCGATTGTGGAAACACAACAATCGTGATTAATTTAATAATATTGCTCGTTAACGAATTTGCGCAGTATTTTTCTGCTCCTATCGATCTTGCTCATTATAAGTATTATGTTGGCCATCACAAAATTAAGTAAAGATATATTTTCTGCAAAATCTTTGATGTACCTAATTCAATATACTTATGCATAGAGTTTCAAATTTCTTTCCCGTACCAACAGTTATCAAGTAATGAGAAAGTAACAAAATGAATTCGCGTATTACTTTATACGGGTCCAAATTTCTTACAAATAACTTAAAAGTTTTGAAAAAAGTAACAAAATGAATAAGCGCATTATTTTATACCGGTAAAAATTTCTTACAAATAACAATAACAAGTTTTGATAAAAGTCACAAAATGAATTCGCGTTATATTTTATACGGGTCAAAAATTTCTTACAAATAACAACAACAAGTTTTGATAAAAGTCACAAAATGAATTCGCGTTATATTTTTTTGCTCCTATCGATCTTGCTCAACGTATTGTGTTGGCTATTAGGAAATTGAAAGTGATTGTATTGGCGTGTGTCTATAGAGAGATTTGCCAGATTTCTGTGACATAACATCATTAGATGAATTCGGCGACTTATTGGATCGTCTCAAAGATGAACTATTTAGTACTTCTGCGATGTCGGACGACTTGGAGAGTTTGAGAATTTGGTAAAAGTGTACATATCTTCAAAAAAGGTGACAAAAAATGCATCTTTAAATTCATCATTAAATATGGCGACCACTAGCATCTCGTCCATGACTGCCCATTCAGCAACGGGACATGTCGGTGCTTCAAATTCTTGCATTGTAAGCGACGACTTCTAATCGTTACTCCAATTCATATGCTCTCAACCAAGGATATTAAATCTATCATCGAATATCACTTTGAAAACGGCAAACAGCGATATCAACCGTGCCCAAGTCCTTAACGGAAAACCCTGTTGTACCACTATCAGTTCAAGGGTCTAAGTAAATTTCAATTTCCACCTCACACTATTAGTCATATAAATTTGAACAGCTATATGCTGAAAGTTAACCCAAACTTGTTAATATTTCATGATAAGAACTAAGTATTCAAGAAAATAATAAAGCTGAAAGGAATTATCGATTGCAGAAAGACAACATCATACCTATGTATTTAAGTTAATCTTTTGCTCGTTAACGAATTCGCGCAATATTTTGTCGCTCCTATCGATCTTGCCCAACTTGTTTTATGTATTTACCATTCAGAAATTACAAGAGATTTTATTTTTGTTGGTTTGCTTTCAAAATTGAGATTTGTGAGAGATTTTCATATTCATATTCATGATGCATTTTTTTACACTGTCACGGTAGACATTAGATCAGATTACTCATACTCATATTTCCCATACAAAATAGACCTAGATATAGTTCAAAGAATTGCATATTCAGCAAAATTAAATTCAGAAATGCATTTTTGGTCTAAAGTCATTGCAGCTATGCTAACGCAAGAACGGTGCCTCAAGCTGCAGTGCGAATCACAATAATGTGTTCATGGATTAAGGATTGTGCAGCACTTACTGATATCGCGAATATTTTGGATTTCTGGGTTATAGCCACATGGGCGAAACCATCCTATGGTTTTGTAACGAACTACTTGTAAACGAAACAAAAATAATTTTCATGTCGGAACACTCAGAGGACATTGGTGGAGATTACTCATATTTCCCATATCAAGTCGAACTGGGGCTAGCAGGAAAGAGTGCATACTCAGCAAAGTTAAATTGATGATTAGCTATAGCCAACAAATTTTTAATAATAATACCTAAGCCTCTCAAAAAAAAAACTAATAATAAATTTGAGTTGAATTCCCGATTTCAGAAAGACCACATCATGGTTTAATTTAATAATATTGCTCGTTAACGAACTCGCGCAGTATTTTTCTGCTGCTAACGATCTTACTCAACTTCTTATGTTGGCCATTCAAAGATTAAGTGAAATTTTTAATATTTTCTGCAAAATCTTTGATGGCATTTAGTTGCAAATTTCTTACTAATACTTCACAAGTAATGTGAAAGTAGCAAAATGAATTCGCGCATTATTCTAAAAGGGTCCAAATTTCTTACTAATAACACACAAATTTTGAAAAATGGACCATTTTTGGTCTAACGTCATTGCAGCTAACTATGATGACTCAAGAAGGACAGTATGCTTCAGTTGTTATAGACCTTCTTTTAAGACAGTTCTAAACTACTATTATTATAATAGCAGTAATTAATTTAAGAGAATTTTTGTTGGTTTGCTTATAAAATTGAGATTTGCGAGAGATTTTTATAAAATTCACGCTCTCCAACACATTTCTCTTTCATAAACAATTGCCATCTATGACAAGAACGCAAGCATAATAATGGATTTTTTTATACCGCCATGTTAGACATTAGATACGATTACCCATACTCATATTTCCCCTATCAGATGGATCTAAATATAGTCCAAAGAATTTCATATTCAGTAAAGCTAAGTTCAGGAATGCATTTTTGGTCTAAAGTCATTGGAGCTATGCTAACTCAAGAACGGTGCCTCAAGCAAGCATAATAATGCATTTTTTATACCGCCATGGATTTAGACATAGTTTTCTATAGATTCTAATGTAGCCCTCAAGATGCAGTAAGAATCACTACAATGGGCTCCAGATTTAAAGATTGCGCAGCCCTATCAGCTATCGCGCATGTTTCAGGACTGCTGGATTATAGTCACATAGGACCAACACTGATGTGGTTTTGGAATGAACTACTAGTAAAAGAAGCAAAAAGAATACTCATGCTCGGAACACTCAGAGGAGATTGGTGAAGTTAAATCTTATTTTCCATACCAAGTGGAACTGGGACTAGTATAAAAGAGTGCATACTCAACAAAGCTAAATTGATGATTAACTACATATATGGAAAAAATTTGGAATACTATATGTATACCTAAGCCTCCCAAAAAAAAAAAAAAATACTAATAAAGTTCAGTTGAACTCCGGATTTCAGAAAGACAACATCATGGTTTAATTTATTAATATTTCTCGTTAACGAACTCGCGCAGTATTTTTCTGGTGCTAACGATCTTACTCAACTTCTTATGTTGGCCATTCGAAGATTAAGTGAAATTTTTAATATTTTCTGCAAAATCTTTAATGGCATTTAGTTGCAAGTTTCTTACTAATACTTCACAAGCAATGTGAAAGTAACAAAATGAATTCGCGCATTATTTTCAAAAGGGTCCAAGTTTCTTATTAATAACACACGTTTTGAAAAAAGGACCATTTTTGGTCTAATGTCATTGGAGCTAGCTATGATAACTCAAGAGCGCCAGTATGCTCTAGACCTTGGAATAGTCCAAAGAATTGCATAGGTATTCTGCAAAGCTAAATTCGGGAATTAATTTTTGGTCTAACGTCATTGGAGGTATGCTAACTCAGAAAAGATGCCTGAAGGCCAGAATAATCCACGCTATACCTACATATAAACCGCCTTTTAAGGCAAGCAATGCGCTTCGCTCATGTTTAGCTTTATGCCATATGCAATCACTCGCCCCTCTTTACAACGCGATTAATACCTACAACACTTGTAATTTTTACCGGGAAATTTTCAATGTTAATCGAGTCTTTGAATAATTATATACTACTGTGATATAAATATTTGGATTTTCGATCATTTAAACAAAATTTTACAATAAATATGGAGTTTGTAAATATTTTTGAGCTTATTCAATGTCTTATATTAAAAATCAAAATCCTCAATATTAGATAACCCATTTACCACTAACCCACTTACTTTCCATATCAAATTGATTTAAAAGAATTACACAATAGTTGCACTAACTAATCGTTAAATAGTAGACGCATGTGTCAAGCAGCCTTTCAACTGCAGCAAGCTAAGAATACTAATTGTTCTAGTGAACGTACTGTTGATTTCATTTTGCATCAACCTTGCAAAAACATTGAACCAGGAAAGTCACACTGCAAATTTAGCTGTTTTCAACATAAACCGCATTGATTAAACAAAACCGTTATTGCTTCAAGTACTTTATTCGAAAAACTAATAAAAGTAACAAAATGAATCCGCGCATTATAAATTTTTCAAGTTTCTTAATAGTAAGTAATGCCTCAAAAGGTATAGAATAAAGTAAAAAAAA
Source organism: Urophora cardui (assembly GCA_960531455.1). Taxonomy (NCBI): domain Eukaryota; kingdom Metazoa; phylum Arthropoda; class Insecta; order Diptera; family Tephritidae; genus Urophora; species Urophora cardui. Next base: position 135,371,969 of record OY482673.1, on the reverse strand, counting down.
ATAAATGAGCTTACGCAACATTTTCTCGATCCTAACGATTGTTCTTCAAGTATATAAATATATCGTCAATAGTAATAAAGTTAAATGTCTATGTAGGAAAGTAAGTATGTTTTCGAGCATGATTGATTGATTAAGCGCGTAACTTTTAAACTCTTTTGTAAAATAAAAGAGTTCATTTTAATACGGCAGATAATAATCGTGTACACATTGATAGTGGCCAGTGAGAACATTTTAACGCCTCGCGACAAACCATTGCTAAATGTTTGACTGGCACGTAGCCTAACCCAGATTGGTGACTCCGACGTGATAATCGTTTATTGGAGATAGAGCTGTTTTTTTTTTTTATAAATAAAATTAATGACAAATTACAACATTGACTAGAAAGCAGTAAAATTAAAAGAATTACACAATAATCGCACTAGCTAAATGGGAAATGCAAAGATGTGGTTAACGTTACAGCTCTAGAATAGTGTACTATCCACTTACTTAGGTGTGTACCAACAAAAGCTTTTAAGCTAAACAGTTAAAACAAAAATACTATATACTCTATATACAGTTAAAAAAAAGATTTTAAGCTAAACAGTTAAAACCAAAATACTATACACTCTATATATAGTTCAACAAAAGCTTTTAAGCTAAACAGTTAAAACAAAAATACCATATACTCTATATATAGTTAAAAAAAAAAGCTTTTAAGCTAAACAGTTAAAACAAAAATACTATATACTCTATATATAGTTTCAAAAATTAGTTCAGATACCGGTGTTTTATTTGCGTATCGTTATATATATAGTCCATCTTAGGCGTGTATTAAAATGTGTACCTGCTGGCGAGCAATATTTAAAGAGGGCTATAAAGGTAAATGTATCGCATTTTAGGTTAACTTTTTCAATATTATTTAGTAATATGAAAAAGTACTTATATATCTGTTAGATTATATATCTCTTAGATATAAGCAACAAAAAAAATTGCGTAAATTTTCGCAAATAGTAAAAACCTTAATTTGTGTTCATCGATATATGTAGTACATCTTAAGCGCGTACAAAACAAAGCGCTTAAAAGTTTGAAAAACAAGAAGATATTAAAAGCAAAATAGCAAAATGCTTAAAAGTTTGAAAAAACAAGAAGATATTAAAAGCAAAATAGCAAAACGCTTACAAGTTTTAAAAACAAGAAGATATTAAAAGCAAAATAGCAAAATGCTTACAAGTTTTAAAAACAAGAAGATATAAAAGCCAACAAGCAATTCTGTAAGGACTTGTTCAAGAATTCGTACGTTATTTATTGGTGGTTTGGTTAATTATTTTGAAAGGTTGTGTTCCTATAGATTTGGGTTATAACTTTGATAAATGAACTATTAAACGTGTACTCGGCACACTCACAAACTAAACAAATCAAAAAAGAAATATGGAACAAGGCATGTTTATGTTAATTGTGTAAATTCTAAAATACTTCTAACAACATAAACTAACGCGGAAATGCGTTAATCAGAGCTTGACATTAGTTTTTCATAGGAATATATATGGTTAAATCAAGCCTGTCGCTTTTATTATGGAATTTATCTTACAAACTCGATTGTAACATCAACGGTTGAAATGAGTAGTTGAGTTTGCTTGTATGCAAACAACAAAGTAGATACATATGTAACATTATATATATCTTATATATATGTATATATTGTTGTTAATAAGCAGTCTAGAGCATATCTACAAAACCAACAGCAGGAGCAATGATTGTTTGACCCATTACGACGTACTATGCAATTCGTATGAGGCCCGTACCAATAGCAAATAAACGGGGTGGAATATCTACTACAAATGAATAAAGGGAAATGAAATCGACTAACAAAATGAACTTAGCGGCAATGCCTCATCAAACGAATACCAAAGCTGCCAAGAAGACGGTATCAATTGCCATTTCGTTGAGGTCGTCAAGACTGAGCAGCGGCAAATCAAGCTCAAATGCTGAAGGTTCAGTAAAGAGAGTTCCGCATGCAGAGGGTTAAGCTATGGCAATACCCGAGAGTCAGAAGAGCATGACAACGCCGCCAACACTTTGCGTAACGCCAGAAATCTTAGACTAACTAAATATTGCAGCAGAAGTCGATCCAAATTACGAAGAGAATAAGAAGGCAGCACGACTACAGCAGGAAGTTGCAGCGAAAGTGACTCAGAAGAATTTGTGCCTACAATTTTTCTTTTTCTCTCTCCATATAAAAATATAGCATAATTATGCTAAATCTAGTGCCTATGCTGTTGATGAAATATTTGATAGATGGTCAAGATTTTTTATAGAATGAGAACTTCCCAGTATAGCAAATAACATACAAGGCCCCTTGCTGATAACAAGAGTATCAAAAACCCAATAGCTTGACTTACAAACGAAATAGAAGAAAGAAATTACGAAAAAGAGTTAGAACTTGTAAGGAGATAATGGAGACTAATAAAGTAACTAGGTTACCTATTATGAAAGACGTTTTAGAAGCAAGTACTCAGTTAGAAGAACTTTAACCTACAATTCAATGTTTAAATAGGAATACTACTCAGTAAACCAGTTTTAAATAATGAGTGAAAAAAAACAATCAAAATTAACTACATTGAAGTCGTTGATCACAGCGAATCATTTGATTCTATTCTATGTATTAAAGTAATGTAGCAATTGTAACTTGCATAAATCAGTTTATGAAAATTTATGCATGCCATAATGAAATCTTAAAAAAGAGATAAACATATCTCGTGCTAATGGAGATATACAGAAATGTAATTTCATTCAATAAATAAAGAGCGTCTCAACGCTAGTAAAATATATTTTTTTATTTTGCGACACACTGCAAAACATGTCTGTATAGTGAAATTGGAACGACGGCCATGCACTTGACATTCTAGAACAAATCTAAGACAGCTGCTAATCCTTAGCAGTCTCGATGATAAAGACTAAACTAAAAGTGATTTGCAATTTTTCTGGTGCAAGTCGCAAGTTCGAAGCATATATACTATCGTATTAACGTAGTGTAATCAATGTATAAATTGGCGTTAGGCGAACTGTAGAATCGCGAGGCAGTCGCGGTCTCCTCTAATTAGATTTTAAGCATGTAAAAGACGGTGTTGAGTCAAAATAAAACAGTCTTGATTTAAGCTTGACAGACACGAGTTTTAATTCGAAACTCGAATCGTGCATTTTAATGCTCGCATGAATGCGGCTGAAGAGCTAAGAAAATACTCAACCGAAATAAGTATACCTATAGCCTCACTCCAGCCCTGCCCCATTAGCACAACAGTATCATACTTTATAGTGTAGTGTACTCATACCAACATACATATTTTATGAATAAAGACACACTTGAAATGTATGACTGAGGTTATTATTTTATTGTTTTATTCCGGCAGTCTCTTTGGATAGCCTATCTGATCGACTGAACTTCCTCCGCCTTAATAAATAAGGAAGTTCCTCATAAATTAACCTATAAAACCCCATAGAACCACCTGAATAGACTAAAACACACGTTTTGTTTGAACATGAACAAATGATTGGCAAAGAACATCAGTTGCAGTTGAAGATATATGCAATGAATTTTCCAAAGTAGTGGTAAGCGTTCATTATATTCCAGGATAATTCAAGTGAAACGTGTAATAGAAAAAAAATGTGTATTTATGTATAAACAAAATTTGAGCGCAGCATTTTTTAATTAAAATGAAAATGAAATACGTATATGATATGTGTACTCAAGTAAGATAATAAACAAAAGCATAAAAATTGCATACACATTTTGAAGGCAAACAATTATGAATGCACCCAAAAAAAAAAACGTGTAGCGTTCGAAAAGGCAAATATATGTATGTACGTATAATATTTTATTATTTTTTACTAAAAATCAATTATAAAAATTATTTTTAGTGCTTGCTGTGTTAAAGCAATTCAAATGTGGTAAAGAAATTAAAAAACGTGTACAAAATAAATTTATATAAAAAAACAATTGTTTAAAAAGCACAATAAGCAGAACATGCTGCACATTCTACTACTAAGTATTAACTAAGGCTTAGATTCTAAGCTATTTTTAGCAGCAGAAATGTGTAACACGCAATGCCGCTTAGAATAGTTTATATGATGTTGAGGTTATAAACGTGTACGAAAGCTGATTTACAAAAAAAAAAGCTTTAATGAGCTTTTATGAACTTTAATGCACTTTAATGAGCTTTAATGAACTCTAATACACTTTAATGAACTTTATTTAATACACTTCAAAAAAAAGTGTAAAAAAGCCATGCAATATACTTAAGTGGAATGGCCGTATATTATATGAACGAGTTATATAAAGGAGTTATAATCGTTCGTGGATTCAATCATACGTGTGCAAATGCGTATATAGTTTTTTTTTCTGTTTAAATGATTGATTCAATAAAATTTAATGCAAATTATTTGCACGCTAATGTGTAGTGTTGGCAATATGCCTTTGTTTTGCTTTAAATGAAAAGTGTGTAAAAGAGGTTGCAAAATATCTTATAAAAGTGGTTGCAAAATAGTTAATAAAAATAGCTTATGGAAATTTTTTCGGAAAAGCTTAAAAAGCATGAAGGCGCAATTAAAATAAAACTACTAAAAGTAAAAAAAAAATAACTTTCAAGCGATGTACAAAATCTCAATATTTGCTCAGCAAAAATCATAATAAATAAATACGCCGACTAGCGTAACTCAATAAGAAGTATGTGTTTCTATATGTTAATATGTATATGTAATTATGTTTGTAATAGTTTTCAATGGTTTTGAATGCACAAGAATTCATAACGCCGCACAGTGGTTCAGCCGCGGAAAAAATTCATTTTTTTCAATACCTAATTTTCATATTCTAATGATGTAGGCTTATAAAAAAATGTCCAAATATGAACAATTCATGACTATGTTGCAAAAAGTTAATTTTTTTTACAAAATAATGGTATCAGAAGTCAGAAAAATTTTATTCAACAAAAACTGCTTGAAATTTTTGCTAACTTTAGCTATAAATTTTCCTTATAACTTATATCTCTATTGTCCCTGTTGTGAGTTTAACAGAAAATATAGCACTTCCTTGACTAATTAAAGAAAAAATTAGTGCAATCGGCCAAATATTAAAAAAAAATATAGTCCAGCAAAAATGGTACTTCATAAATGCTACCTTTTCTAACTTCGATGGACAATAAGTTTGTGTGCTACAGCGTGCTACACTCGCTAACTGTAATAAAATGAAAGTTTGGAATGTCTTTTATCGATTTCTGTAAAAAAATTTTTCCCATATCTTCCCCAATCGATGTAAACTCGATTTAAATGTCGGAAGTCCCATCAAATTTTGATAAAATTGACAAAATGTAGCATGCTTTTAGGCTCGTACGTATATATTAACGTTTACATCTTATGTGACATTTTTTTGTTTACGAATATGAAGGCATAGAGAGGATTAGATAAAAATGCAGATTGGTAAATTATACACCTAATTTGTTAGAATCAATGGTAATGCAAACAATAATAACGATAAACACATTAGTCATAACATTGCGGTTTGCAAACAACAATAGCAACAAACACATTTGTTTAAACATTTTACCAGCTTATTTTAAGGTATTAGATGAAAAAAAAAATGTTATGCCGACGAAATTGTAGTAACAGAAATATACTGCTGCTGTTAATTTGCAAAGTTTACTCGATCACACAACAAGAAGACTTATTGATACCTTCTCAGCAGAAAAGTTGTACTCCTTATCATGTTCTGAGTTAACCCTTACTAGTAAATGGGGCTTATGATTTCTAGGCTTATGTTTTCTAGGAAAGGTGATAGAATTTCTACCAATACAGATGTTATTAATCGATTACTGGCAAGTTCTGATCATTGTATAAAGTCCATAAGACGACAACCCAACAAAAAGTATTTGGAATTGGATCCTGTTGTTTTTTGTCTTTACATATATGTATATGTACGTACATAGTTATATTTTCGATTATATGTATTATAAATATAATCATTAAGTACATCAAATTTCTACAAGGGCCCTTTTCAGTTACTGAAAATGTATATCTCCATTTGTTTTTGAATAAAAGGTGTAGGAAAAGTGGGCGTGGTTGTTTGCCAATCACGCCTATATTTAGTATTGTCGATGTCTTTCATGACAATAACTTATGCGCCAAGTTTCGTGAAGATATCTTAATTTTTTGAGCTGAAATTAAAATTTTTCTTTAAAATTTTTTATTATAGGTCCAGGGGAGGTACCCCTAGGGAGTGGCCGATTTCAAAAATGTTTGGTGCTGTCAATGCCTTTAATGAGGGTAACTCATGTACCAAGTTTCGTGAAGATATCTTAATTTGTTTTAGCTGAAACTAAAATTTGTATTTAAATAATTTTTTTATAGGTCCAAGGGAGGTACCCCTAGGGGTTGACCGATTTCAACTATTCTTTGAAAATTTCTTAATTAGCTCACATATAACCTCTCTGCAAAATTTCAATGGCCTAGGACCACTCCTTCTATTTTTTTCCGCAAAATGTATGGAGCCGAACCACTGTGCGCCGCTAAGAATGCTTAGAAATGTATCGATATTTCAAAAAGTTATTCATATTATTATTCAATGGAACGGTAAGAATGTTAAAGATAATCAAGCAAGTCAGTTTGATGAAAATTTTGTAAGAAAATTCTCCATTAACTACTAACAGAAAAACGAAAAGGATAGACTGTAAGCGAAAGAAGTAAGAAGCAAGAGATTTAAAGAAATTTATACCGAATACATGCAAGCAATTTTTGCAAGGAAACTATTTATTGGTTTTACTATGCGATTTTCGTAAATATTTATATAAGCAATAAAAAAAAAGTTAAAGAAAAAGAGAATCTGAAAGCGAGTCGGACTGAAGTAAGAGATTCAAAAAATTGTGTGTAATTTTTGCAAGGAAATACTTAGCTTTCCCAGCTAGCAAAATTAATAATATTTGCTGTAAAATTAAACGTGTACTTACTATAAAAGTAGTTAAGAAAAATGTGTTATAAAAGTTGTTAAGCAATAGTATTTTTTCTCATAAAGAAATTTTTGCTGACAAGGCAATTTAATATAAATTTCTGCAATCAGAATTTGTTAAATGAACTACTATGGCAGAAGACGATATTCATTCAACAGATTATGCTTGTTCTGAAAGAAGTTGAACGTTATTGTGTCAAACAACGACAACTCGCTTGGCATATTGCTATGATTCAACAAGGGACGTTGCGTTCTATGTGCTGAAGGAAATGAAACACTAAATGATAGACTTAAGCGTATGTTCGTTCGAGGACTTCAGAAATGGCCTCCTAAAAAGCGAATACTGCACGATGTTAACCAAAAGACTGGCTATTCCGAAGACTAGTAGATTAGCAGATTACGGAGACCTACATATATGTACATATGTATATGAAAAACACCGAGAGCCGATTTATTAAATCTAATTATTTTTTGGTTTTGTTTTCTTGTATATTTTCATGCATACGCTTTCTATTCTCCGCTATAGACATGTTGCTGTTTAGATTTCCAAAATGATGAATTCAGCAAGATTTGCATGGGTATAACATCCATCAGATATGTATATAGCTTGTGCGTTACTGCAATCATATGCATGTATGTTCCTGTTTAGATTTCCCAACCACAGTACACGCCAGATATAAAGAGTGTGCCGCACTACAGTCGTATGCCTATACATCTAAGATCCACCTCATGCCAGTTACCTCATATACTGGATATTCAATCAGACTATGGCCGTTGAATGTGATCGATATTATTTGAGGACGACGAGGAGTTCAATGATCCTCTTTTCCCTACCAGCTAGAGTTGGGATTGGTCAGCAAGAGTACATACTCAGCAACAGTATGTCCAGCTGTCTATCTATTTTGCAATGCAATTTGCTCATTAAGCTGAGAATTGCTGACATGTTTACATGCAAACAATAATAAGCGAACGAAAATGTTAGCTTTCGCTGAATAAATGTGTAAGCTGTGGCTCGCTTACTCGTCAACACGAGTTATAATCATTGAGAACGCTAGTGAGCGACTACCATAAAGCCTTACAACAAAGTGTAAAGTGGTTAAATGTGATTTGTATAAAAAGCTCAGCTGAAAAGGCTTTTTGTTTGTCGTTATCAAACAGTTCTTTCTCGCACCCATTAGGCTGTCGAGTTAAGTGAGCATACCTCCAACATTCACGAATTTTTTCGAGTTCTTAATGCAAGTCCACTTATGGGAGCTCAAACTCCCTTTAACCGTGCTGCCTCTGAGACAGACTCTCATTTTCAGAAATAACTAATTGAGAAAACTATCGCCTCTATACAGGTCTACTCCTCCCCTATAGCTCTTGTGGTTTTCTGTGTGGAAGATCAGTTGGAGACAGATCTCGTCAACAAGAGTTACAGGACTAAGTAAGAACACTGGTTAGTGATTACCACAAGGCCTTACAGCAGAGTGTAAGGGCTGTTCAAACACTGACTCAAAATAACAACGCCATACAAACATCGGCCCAGGCCACAATTGATCAACTAAAATAATAGTCCAAAACCACGTTAAAATCCCAGCCAGTAAATTTTTTGGAATTAAACGCTTACGATCTCAATACAATATAGTTGTGTAAAGAAGCAATCGTAAAGTGGTTAAATGTGATTTGTATAAAAAGCTCTGCTGAAAAGGCTTTTTGTTTGTCGTTATCAAGGAGTTCTCATCGCACCCATTAGGCTGTCGAGTTAAGTGAGCATACCTCCAACATTCACGAATTTATCCGAGTTATTAATGCAAGTCCACTTATGTACTAATTGAGAAAATTATCTCCTCTATACAGGTCTACTCCTCCCCTATAGCTCTTGCCTTGATCCACAGTTTTTAGAGTGGTTTCCTCTGTGGAAGATCTGTTGAAGACAGATCTCGTCAACAGGAGTTAAAGGACTCATTGAGAACTCTGGTCAGTGACTACCATAAAGCATTACAGCAGAGTGTAAAATGTATTATAAAAAGCTCAAGCTTTTTGTTTGTCGTTATCAAGGAGTTCCTTCTCGCACCCATTAGGCTGTCGAGTTAAGTATTTGCAGAGACTATTCAGCAACTTATTGATGAAATATTCGTAATAAACGTGTTCATGAAATAATGAAAAGTTATTGTAGTGAAGTAAAATGCATGCGTCCACCCAATGTAAAAAGTAAATCGTATTGGTGTATTCTATTAAATGAAAACAAATGTATTAAACATATATATTTTGTGGCATAAAAAAATAAATGATTACAAAAACATAGTGGCCTATGCAGATGTTTGAAAATTCCACTACAAATCATGAACCCACAGAACGGATATAGTAAACGTGTCGTGCAAGGAAACATTATTTAAATAAAAATCATAGATTCATTCTACGGTTATAGTAAACGTGTATTTAGTTCAAGGAAAGAGAAACTATATAACAATTAGAAAAAAGTAAAGCATTTGATTGAAGGAAAAATATATAAAGTATATAAAAAACAAAACATTTGAAGCAAGTTTTTGTTAAGTGTTTTTATTACTAATATTACCGACTGCCGGCTATCAAATGCAATTCAAGCTATGCCAACAAATGAAATATTAACTGGAAAGGAGGGCTGCAATAAAAGGAAGTTAGAAAACATCTCATATTAAGCCGGTTCATGTAGAAAAGGCTCTCGATACAGCTAATAATATACTATGTATAGTAAACAGCTATTCAAAAGTCAATTTAGTTATGAGGCCTTTGATCGCAGTGTAGATACGTTAACGTCGCTTGGATATTCGTTACCGAGAAAAATCAATAATTAAACGTTTAAGCGAGTTGGTAAACTTTATACATATATGTATGTATATTTGTTAAGTAATAAAATTAATAGATTCAAATATTGCGAACGTTTAGATCTATCATATATCAGTTTAACTGGAGACCAACTTCCTTCCTAGTTTACTAACTATGCCAACAAATGAATCGTTAACTGGAAAGGAGAGTTGGAATTAAAGGAATTTACACGACAACTTATATTAAGCCGGTTCATGTAGTCAAGGTCCGCAATACAGCTAATACTATGCTATATTATTATATTATAATGGAATAGTTACACACCTACTCAAAAGTCAATTTATGAGCACTTTGATCGCTGTGTATGTAAAGAAATTTTCGCGTGGATATTCGTTACCGAGAAAAATCAATAATTAATTGTATTGAAGGAGAGTCGTTTGTTCAAATTCCCCGAACCAAAACCGGAAATGACGCCGCCCGCAGTACATCTCATGGCGGAACTAAAAGACATTTGGGAGAGCAGAGAAATTACCTCACTGGACGAATTCAAAGTGCTATTGGATCGTCTGAAAAAATCAACTTACTTCTCCGGGGTCAGAAGACTTGGAGAGTTTGAGATGTATGGTCAAATTACTATACTAAATAAACATGCGCTGTAGTATAACAAAGGAAATGAATATCTACACAATATTAATCAATCAATGTTTCCTTTATGGCGATCCTGTAAATGCTAAAAAAAAATACCGTTATTTGAATTTGAATTGTCGTTGTTGAGTTACACAAAAGATACGTGTTTTTAAAAAACAAAAAAAAAACTTTTTTAATAAAATCTAATAGTGGATTACACGAAAGATGCGTATTTTTAAAACTGTAGCTTTGCTCACAGACATATTTCCATGAGAAAGGCGAATGTTTTTACAAAAATGGGTATGTTTTTGAACAGAAAATATACATACTCGTATTTCACTGGAACACAAAAAAAAAAACAATATTTAATCCCTTGTGGAATTATATGGTGTTCATAAAAATACGAACATGAAACCCTGCCACCATAGAGATAAGAATTTAGAAATATTTAATACATGCATACATACAGTTAAGTATGCATAAACATAAGTAAATCTATAAAATAAACAAAAAAATATATACAGTCCACTAATAAATGCAATGAGAAGCAATAGAATCGTAATGTGAATATGTCAAAATTGCTTATCTAAGGAAAATACATAATACATAAATACATTACAGTTGATACAGAGAAACATAAAAATACCAAAACATACAAACAGCAATAGCTTATCACCAATTGTTTCAATGCGTGCATTAAATGCGCTCAAGTATACAGTGAACCTAAACAAATATGAAAGATTAATGCGTTGGTCAGTTATCACTGATTATGATTCACTTTCACTCATAAAATACATGATTTGTAGTGTACATAAAATGTCTTGATATTCAATGTATACAATTAAGATAAGAAATAGGCACATACTCACACATGTAAGTTAACGGCCATCAAACCATAACGGTTTAAATGTAAAATATAAACAAAATTTCTTAAAATTATTTGCTTCACATCGATTACTATCAAACCCAAAGCTTTAGCAGAGTCATTAAATTTTATTGCACCAAGCGGTGCCAGAAATATGTAATACGAGAACCCATGTGAAGGCTAATCGTCCACACATGGTCATTAATATATAATTTATATCCAAAAGCTATTTTGACACTTCAAAATTGTTTAATGACTTCCAGGAATTTATGTGAAGAATAATATCCGAAATGTAATGTAAACATTTCTGGTATTGTTTCCATGAAACAGGACGAGCGTCTCTGCTGCTTGTGTAATTCTAATAAATAGAGAATAAGTCATAGAATGTAAGTCAGTTCGAGATGGAAGAATAAAGGTAATAAGGTAATAAAGGTAAGCTACCACTCTGCTGAAAAAAAAAAAAAAAACAAAATATCTTTTTTTACTAATTCCTCCCGCGAGGAATATAATTTGTATAACTAGTTAAGAAATCAGAATAAAAAGAAAATTCTCACATAAAGTACATTAATTTCTACATATGGCGATCCTGTAAGCGTGTAGCTTTTCTTCACAACGTGTTTCACTGACAAAGGCTAATGTTTTTACAAAAAAAGTTACGTTTTTGAACAGCAAATATATCACTGGAACAAAAAAAAAAAAAACATTAATTAACCCTTGTGGGATTACATGGCGATCCTGTAAGCGTGTAGCTTTTCTTCACAACGTGTTACAATGAGGAAGGCGAGTTATTTTACAAAAATGGGTATATTTTTGAACAGCAAATATCTCACTGGAACAAAAAAAAAACCATTCACGAAATTTTTTAAAAATGCTCTGAATCTATAAGTGATCTTACATAAATAGATATGCGTTTATTAAAACAAATATTAATCATATAGAAGCATGTTTTTAAAATAAAAAAAATTTACACAAAGCAACTGCAAAAAAACTCACAGTTCCATAACTAATGAAAAACAATGAGCCAATGCAGTGAACCTCTCCAAAACTTCGTACGGAAAAAATGTGATAAAGAAAGACAAAATGCCTCAGATTCGTGTTCAAATTGGAAGATTTACCAATTTATACCCGTTCTCCAAAAAAGCAAAAAAAAAAAAGAAATAGGAAAATTATGTAATACCTATGTTTATATTAAACGTATAAAGCAATGTACATACAACAAACCAAAAAAAACCTGCTTAAAAAGCAGGTGGAAAATAAATTTCAATTTTTTTGTATTGGGTTGGCTATTATACGTTAATACAATATCGTCTTCTTCCATAGTAAATCTGTAAATGTTCAAAGGCCATAATAAAAGTGCTCACATTTGAGTGAAAGCTTTTGTAGCCATAATAAAAGTGCTGACATATGAGTGAAAGCTTTATAAGTAGAAAGGAAATTAAAGCTTTAGCAGAAAATAAGTTAAAGCAAAAAAAAAAAAAAACCGGTTGAAAATCTATTTTCTTAAAACAGGAAAAAGCGCGCTTTATCACTTTTTTTTTTGCAGTATTTATTATCGTAATTCTCCAATGTAACACTGGTAATTTGAGGTTATGCTTAAAGCCATTATAACAGTGTTCGTTCATGTTTTTGTGTGAATTAGAAATTACTTAATTATAATTAAGCAATTTACGCTAAGATAAAGTAAAGAGTTCCGATAACTGAAACCGCAAAAGTGTTATGGTTTGTGATTCACCTAAACGTCATCCACAGAGCCGTGTTATGTTTACACATCTGAGCTTCTTGCAGTTTTGCAATCGTGCAATATGCATCTCTGATCGTTGTATTAATCATGTACACATTGAGCGGCTCTTTGTATAATGAAAATGATACTTTATGCTCATTTGTGATCTATATAATTCGCGCTTACGATCGGCGAACCTACAAACCTAAAACTTTCTTATTTTAGTTTAAATTATGGTAACGACTATGAAGATGTCACCTTACACACGCCTAGTAATGAAGTTAAAATTGTAGTAAAATGTGAAAAGGAGTAAGTAAGAGATATTGTACTCTAAGTTTTATTACAAATGAGTTCAAGTTGTAGATAATCATATTTAGCTGTGATATATATCTGGGACAAAGTACAACTTGAAGCGAACATACCCTCTAATTAACCAGTACTCAAAATTCATCACTAGACTATTGCCATTGGCAAAAATAATTTTACGAAAAGAGCCTAGAGCGACTCAACTTAAAAAGACTAAAAACAGTCAAGTTCGAATTGGGGGTACTGTAAAGTGCTCCAATATCAAATTAATTATAATAAAGTCGGGTGTGTTTTATTTAAAGCGGAAGCACAAAATCCCACAAATATATGTATGTATAAGTTCACACAAGGGGTAATATATGTAGGTATGTATGTTAGCATGCCACAAATTTATTTACTTAGATAAAATGCACATTCCTGTATGCAATAAGATACAATATTGCACAAACAGGTAAATAGAAATTCCTATGTGCAATAATACACCAAAATGCACAAACAACGGGAACACAACACCTTCAGTCAACGAGGAATACAGCGAACGGTGGGAATTGCATCGTCAGCAAAATCTCAACAGAAGTGGCGGCAGAACAGACGGCAGAATAAGTTAGATTTAAAAAATGATAATTGTAAAGAGTTAGTTCTAAGTTGAATGCGAACAAATAAAGGAGCTCGTCTCCCGAAAAAATATTTTTTTTAACAAGTTTGTGCATTAATAAATTTAACTTGCATAGTAAAAGCACGCCCATTAGGGTATGCTAGCACCGTGCAGTTGCGCAAACTTGTGTTAAGTGGCGTACGAGCAGGAAAAGGCACGCCCTAAAAAGTGAAGGTTCCTGGTGTGAAAGTGTTACTGCTTGAAAAGTAAATTTTTAGCTACAACAAAGGAAATTATAAAACAGCTCAGAATAACCAAACGCTAATCTAGTAAATTCTATAATGATAGTTGAATTATGGTGAAGCTTTAAAATATGCTAAGAGCACTGCACTCGATCGAAGCGCAATTAAAAATATACTTTATAAATACAGAAAGCCTTATGGCTTCGTTAACTGACGCCCAATAAGGAATCCACAGAAATATGGGTACTCTAAAAGGGAACTCCTGTAATGTTTCCACCTAATTGCAGGTATGAAGTTTCTCACTTTTGAGTAGTTGATTGCAGATATTTTTCTACACCAGCTCTTCTATTTTTTTTTTCTGTATTTTGTAGCTAAACGCCAGTTTATGAGAGACCAAACTTAAGCTTTAAGCGAAAAGATGCGTAATAAACGTCAAATACTCTAATATTTTCGTTATGTGTTTTAACGTAACAAGGCGACCGTATCACGAAGAGCGAGGTAAAATAAAGTAAACAGCAATTTAAAAAAATATTTTCATGTCGCGATGCACTACGCGGACTGCTCGGCTTATATTACAGCTTAATCTTGCGAGTGGCATGCATATCCATTAGAATATGCTGAGTGTAGGAGATACTACACTCGATCGAACAACAATCAAATATTTCATAAATACAGTAAGCCTTCTGGCTACATTAAATGGCGACCGAGAGGGGATCCAAAGAAATATGAACACTGTAAAAGGGACCTACTTAAATGCGAATGTTACCAGTTTAAAAGCGTTGCAAGCCACGATTCGGTGCAACCCTTCGTCTTATAATATATGAAAAGATATATTTTGAATTCTCACTAAGAGTGGCATTTTGGCAGTATTTTGCGACGTGCTACACCTACATAAATCGCAAACACATTCCCGAATAGCAACAATCCTATTGCTGTAGCTTAAGGCTGTGATTGCGTTCGTGGAAAACTACACTAAGGAAATAGATGGTAATTTCAATAATTGAGCACTCCCTATCCTGTAGACGAAAAAGAGTCTTAGATATTCTGGCTTTTAGCTTTAAACGTCTCCATGAATTAAAAAAAAAATATTGTGTCGATTAATTTAGAAATGTATAATATATGAAACAGTTACTGGAAATATGAGGAATACAATAACCTACAGACATGGGGATGCTGCCATGACTTGAGCAACAAACTATGTACTTTAAGTACCTATATATTGGCAGCTTGCCTTTGTCAAAAGTTGCAGGGAAATCACATAATAATAGTTACAATAAAAACAAGGATACAAAATAGCAAGGAAACTAGCTGATATCCTATAACAAAAACGAGAATCAAAGTAGCAAAGCAAATTAAAATTAAAATGTTAAAAAAAAAAATTAATAATTCGATGGGCATTGAGCAAACACCTGAGCGCACTTGAAAGAGGAGTGATCGTACATAAATCGGAACGATCTCGTTATCGGACCCCAAAAATTAACTCAAAAATAGGCAGAATTATACGCCTCTGCCTTGATTGATGTACAATTTAGCGCATTGCACAACTGCAATGCTGAAACAGTGGTTGGAAGATTCTTTAGAATCACTCCCACTTTCTTGTTTGCCTGAAATTAGCTGGCGCAACTTAGGGTGCCGACAGTCATCAACGAGTCGACCGAACGAATCGAGTACCCGTAAACATAACGAGTTGAACGAATTTCATGCCCGCATGACAACACAAAAATCAGCTGTTTTCTATTTTGAACAGCAGTGTGAGTGTTGCCGTATTTGAAATAATGGGAAGACACAAAAATTTCGCATGAAATACCCAAACTTAGTACCGATATTTATTCTCGATTTAAATTTTTAAATATATTGTTTTCTTTCAGAAAAAAGACGTAGGCGAAAATTTTTAATAAAAATATGCGCGATTTTGTATTCAAAGTTTTGGTAATTATCTAGTTTAGGTGACATGGTGAAAATTGGTAAATTTTCAAGAACTGGGGTGTCAATCGACGCGTTTTGATCACATGAACACGAATTCGAAGCGGAACTTAATTTTTTAACGCAATAAAAAATTGTTAACAAAAGACGGCGGGGTAAAAACAGTTTTTTGAGTGGTGTGGTCCTGTCCCTCCTCAGGAGTCAGAGTTGCATTTCTGATGCATTTTGTAATTTTCTTATTGAACAGTGAAAAATAAGTAAAAGAAAATACACTTTTTTGGCAATAAATAAAGGAATAACCATAAGCTTTTTTTATTTCGTGCTTACACAAACAATTTTCTAAAATCTGCCTTCGTCGCAATTTTGTTTGCCTGTGTGGATTTATGACGGAAAATATCAGTTGTTCACTACCCGCTGGCCCGCTATCCGTTGATCCGTTCAAAAATGGTAAAAGGGATAATTTTGAAGTAAAAATTACTTTTATTTATCGTAAATTACTCTTTTCTTTTCATTGCCTAATTTCTCATTTATTTGAAAAATACGCTACCCTTTTCCTATGTAGCAGGGATATAAAATAACTATTATTTCATTCAAACATGTACATTTTTCAACTATAACATCATTTATGCAACTTTTTTATTTTATCCTGTGCGAAAAGTTATGATCCGAAAAACATAAAAGCTATAACTGGATAATATCGATTTTAAGTTTATTTGAAACTAAAATAATGGCATTAAAAATGGTTACTTGTGAATTAATAACATATACAGAAATGATAATTATTTTCAATAAATGAGCTAAACAATTATCTAATAACTCATATTTCGCTTAAGTAAACTTAAGCTGTTTTTCCTATGAAGAAAGATATATTCCATTACATTTTACACTCGCATTGATTTCGTTTAATAATACAATGAAAAATACCGTTCAAATGTTTTAGTGGCTAAAAAAGTTCGTTCGGCAACACCGCGTTGAGCAAAAGTAATCAGCTGACACGTTTTCCGGCAAAAATCAAAATGCTCGTTGATTTCTGCGGTACGGGCTGCGTACTCGTATGTTTCGGTCGTTGGTGAGTTTTCATTTATATGTCACTCTCATAAGGTAGATCGTGTCAGCTGACACGGGTTGCGGCAACTCGTTGTTGACTGTTAGCACCATTACTCCCACGCTTGCCTTGCCAGACGGGCTTTTTTGAGCGCGATTTTAATCAAAACTATTTATAATTTATGCTGCGCTTAGTAACTCTGACTGGCAATAGTTTATCACTCGGATAGCTGAGAGCGTTAAGGGTTTTAGAGCTGTGTTCAGCTGAGCGCAGATAAAAAAAACGTCTAGCTGACTATTTCTGGACTTTGGTCGTTTTTTTTTTTTTCGTTTGGATATGCGAAGTGGCAAGTAGCTTTAAAATTTATTAGTTAGCAAAAGTAAAAGTGTAAGTGACTAGTATTAGTAAAGAGAAAAATAAGAAAGAATTTTTTTTTTGAAAAAACTACAAATTATTGAAAGAAATAAAAAAAAACTTTTAAGTTAAAAAAAAATTAACAGAAAAAAAACAAAACAATTTGAAGAAAGAAATACCAAGGTGCTATGTTTACCCCTAATTTTTTTGGTCACCAAAAATATTGTTCGATTGCAACGCGCAATTTAAGAAAAGCTCCATTGGAACAAAATTGCTACACAATCCTTCCAAGAAGTGAAGGCAGCAACCATTAAATGCGTCAGAAGAGTAGGCGGTCAAGTAAAAATCGTATTTTCATATGGTGATTCTAATAAATTTTCACGGCTTCAGGGAGTTTCACATCCGATCGCGAACACGTTTTGGAATAATTGGAGTCATAATTAGCTAAGGAATCAAAAATGTAACCCCGTTCTCTAGGTAGTGAGCAAAACCACACCCCAATTCGACGAGCTTAGAATCAGGAGCACGCTAGCGTGCACGGCTCGACTATCCGCAAACAACTTCTGGGTGATTCCATTGGCTCACAGTTACGACTTTATGACACATTTCATAAGTGACATCACCCCATTTACTAAGTTTGAGAAATACAGCTCAAGCAAGTATAAACCACCTAGACTCATACAGGCCAGACATCCGTCATTTAACATCGAGTATGGGAGATATATTAAGCCGCTTGAACGAGTCCTCAAAGCCGATATTCATTTTGGGAAAGGCACTTATGATGAGATTGGGGCAAAGATCTGGCGAATGTCTAAGAGATACAAGTATTATAACAAGTCATATAACAATCGGGAGCCACCTAAGTGATTCTGTAGCTTTATGTGTGCTAAAAGAAGTGAAACGGCAAGCGATAAGCTTTCGAAAATGTCCCGCAAAGAGAAAAATATTACACGATATTTACGAAAAAAAAATCTATTTCCTCGCCTATTAGACCAGATTACGGAAACCTGTACGAAAAACACAGATGCGGCCGCCTTGTTCAACTGCGATCATGACGACCACTACCACGTCGTCCATGATTGCACCTACAACAATAAAGCAAGAGGTCTGTCGTTAGGCGATACTCTCGACGAGTTATTGCCATCCAGCTCTGGGCGAATCTCGTAATCTATTGCTCGCAGGACAACCTGTTGTATGGACGTTGTCGGACGAAACTGTTTACCAGGTAATCAAGCTCGGTATCTACAACTTTATCAAGACTTTCGGAATGGAAAAGAAATCGTGGTGGAAGTACATAGGTGTTTGTTTTGCAGGTGTTTGTTTTGCAGGTGTTTGTTTTAAGCTACGACTTTCAGAATTAATAATTCAAAAGTCAGTAGCTGCCCGACCACTAGCCTACTCAGACAAATTAAACCTTACGGTTAAATGCTATTTTAATAAACTTTTGGTAATTAATTAATCATACAATGACGGTAATAACAGCTGGTTAACGTTCTTTCGTGCACGTTTTGTGTCTATCGGAATAGCACAAAATATAACTCGTGCAAGTTACATAAAAAGACATAGTTTTTACATAGCATTTTCTGATGATATAGACGAATTTATTAATTCAATAACAAAAACAGAAGCCAAAAAACGACTTCCTGTCCAACTTTAACAGAATAAGTAAATAGTGCAATATTGCAAAAATGATCGAAATACGATAGTTTATAATAAGCAAAATTAATAAGAAGTCACAACAACGAAATCAATTAAGTACTTAGTAAGCACAATAAGTAAATACATAGGTACATACATATGTATGTATGTATTTGGCAAAATTGTTAAGTTAGATTCTAAGTGAAATAAACCAATAAAGTCAGTCTTGTTTTAACCACCTCCAGCGACAGCTCGCGATTTCGAAATTAGTTTTTTTTTTTTTTTAAGCCTTTTAACACGGTCGACAACAAAATTCGCGCGAGTTACGTAGAAGAACAATGACCCGCCTAGTTTTTACATGGCATTTTCTGATAATATAGACAGATCCATTAATGTATTTGTTAAATTGTGAAGTTACATTTTAATTGAAAGAAATTAATAAAGTTAATCTTGATGAACCACCTTTAGGGGCAGCTCGCTCTTACGGTAAAACTTAATGATTTTTTTAAAAAGCTTGAATACTCGGTTAAGTTGCTTCCTGTTTTGTGCAGGTGATTGTTGTTTTTTCCAATCACGAAAATTAGGTATAAAGAATAATTAACTAAAATGAAGAGCTCAGTTCACTTTCTGTTTCTTAGTGTACCATTCGGCTTGTGGATAAACTGGCAAGAACCCATTTGGTGCCCTAGTAAAAGTAAAAAGTTGTCAAGCCCAAGTAAAAGTAAAAAGTTGTTAAGCCCGGGTAAGAGTAAAAAGTTGTCAAGCCCGAGTAAAACAAAGACGTAATTACAATAAAGTGTCATCCAAGCTGTCACTATAGCAAAGACTTTATCTAAAGGAGGAAAATACTACACAAAAAAGTGCCATTCCAAAGTGCCACTACAATTTGGTGATAAAAGAGGGAAACATAGAGAATTTCGTGATACCACGACCATACTCATGGAATGCGTTTATAAACGCATAATATTATGAAATGAAGCCATGATGGAACCATCCGCTTCTGAAACATTAAAATGCATTCAGGAGGAGATACATGCAATGCTAAAATTAAATACCAGGCTAACGGGCTACGCCCATGTTTAAGCCATTGTAAATGGCATATAGGCCGGACTTCGCCGTCGTGACACACACACGCACGTGGTGGTGGTGGTGGTTGTGTTATTGGAGATCTTTACCGTACAAAGTACAAACGAATCATATGACAAAAAAAATCACATGATTGATAAATGCGTAATAAATATTCATATTTCAAATGCGTAATATTAAACTTTAGCTATACATAGGCTGATAAGCTAATTTTACTATAAATATAAGGAAATAAAAATTGAAATTAAATGTCATTCTTAAGTGAACCATTAAACGCTTCTAATTCAATTTGTACGGAATATTCAATAAATTTATCGCAAACATATTGTTACTCTGAGAATAGTAATTGCAAGTGCTCTTATAATTATACGTTATCAAGTAAAAGTGTTGAATCGGCAAATAATCTTGAAAATACTTATCGTCATGGTTCGTACAATGAAAAGCGTCAAGCAGACGGCAGCAGCGATGATCAGTGCTACGAATGTAAAACGTCAAAAATCGAATTTACCGCAAGTGACCTTTCAAACGGAGGACGTTTTGAAAGAAGTAAACGAGATGAGAATGTCGTCATCGGAAGAAGAACAAAGCGACAACGAGACCAAGTCAGTACATCGGCAGAACAACAGCGACAGCGAAGAAAGTTGTCAGGAAATAACTCCTGGGCAACAAGTTCCTCCACAACAATCAATAACAACTATACCGGAATCACAGAAACTTTCCGAAGATCCACTACTTCCTACACAAGAGATTCCACCGATGGAGCGAGTTACATTAGTAAATACGATAGCATCCGAACCTGGCTGCAGCAAGTCGATGCAGTTCCTGGAGTTGATAGAGTTATTATGGACTCCAATGTTTCTAAAGGTAATAGTGGGAGTATTGAAAAAGGTAGAGCGTCTCTGTGTGAAAGAGCGCAATTTAGTAGACAAACGCACTATAATGAGTATACAAGAAGGGATAGTGAGTGTATTGAAGAAGTTGAAAGCGAATTCGACCGAATTAAAGCGGTGTTCGTTCGTGAGTTTCGCAAGTGCTTGCCGAAAAGAAGAATCGTGCATGACATTTTTGAAAAAACCTCTGCGTCCGACTCTTGTAGAGAAGATTATTCAGATTTACGAGAGCGACACAGAGGAGCCGTGTTCATCGTCTGCTCCCACGAAGAACATTGGCATGTCATCCACGATTGTTCCTACCACAATTACTCATGTCGATGTTCCATTATCGAACACTGGAAGTCTAGAAAAGACGTTGGGAGACGATTTTCTAGACGAACTGTTGCCAGTGTCGACTACACAATCGAGCATTGGGTCAATCTCGCAATCTATTGCGAGAGGGACGCCCGACAAATTTGTACAATGGACATCGCCAGGAGAAACTGGATACCATGTAGTAAAGCTCGATGTATACAGTTTCTCCAAAGTATCAAAACTGGAAAAAAAAAAATTGGTGGAAGGAGGCGGAAGTACGGTCAACTTTCTTGACGAACTCCCCTCTGGATCCCAATTACATAGCAATCCAGAAAATTTTGAAAAATGTGGCCAAGCAAATAGTCACAATCGAAGGAACCAAGAAACAGGAAAAGCCGAAACAACCACCACCACCACCACGTGCGTGTGTGTGTCACGACGGCGAAGTCCGGCCTACGCCTTTCAGGCTAACGGGCTACGCCCATGTTTAAGCCATTGTAAATGGCATATAGGTCATATGTAGACATTCTGTAATTATATTATCAAATCATGATATATTCCCAAAAAACAAAGCATTCAGATCAAGAATATAGTATCAATTTAATTGGAGGCATACCACTTCTCTAAAAAACTATACAAAAAAACCAAATCGTCCAATCCAACTGAGCTTGATGGCAAACCTGAAATCCTCTATGAAAAATTCGTTAGGCCCAATGACAATCGCAATAAACTTAGCCATGCTAACGAATCCGCAATACCAGAAAGCCTGGAAAGAGACTTTCATTCAAACATTAAAATTAATACCCCATGTTACAGAACTTTCAAATATGATAGCTGGAACTAAAAACAAGAGTTCATACATATTGTCTACACTGGCAACCATAGCACTATTTGGAACCACGAAAGCCTCAAACAAAGTGTTCTTTCCAGTTTCATTGCTGTTAACTGGTGCCCAACAAAAAACGTTAAAAATTCCTTGAAATTCCTTTAAGCCCGAGTAAAAGTAAAAAGTTGTCAAGCCCGAGTAAAACAAAGACGTAATTACGATAAAGTATCATCCAAGCTGTCACTATAGCAAAGAATTGATCTAAAGGAGGAAAATACTATACAAAAAAGTGCCATTCCAAAGTACCACTACAATTTGGCGACAAAAGAGAGAAATATAGAGAATTTGGTAATACCACGACCATACTCATGGAATGCGTTGATAAACGCATAATATTATGAAATGAAGCTATGATGGAGCCATCCGCCTCTGAAACATTAAAATGCATTCTAGGAGGAGATACATGCAATGCTAAAATTAAATACCAAGGAGATGCGGTCATATGTAGACATACTGTAATTATATTATCAAATCATGATATATTTCCAAAAAACGAAGCATTCAGATCAAGAATATAGTATCAATTTAATTGGGGGCATACCACTTCTCTAAAAAACTATACAAAAAAACCAAATCGTCGATTTCAACTGAGTTTAATGGCAAACCTGAAAATTTGTCTAGTTTTTTGGACATCTCTGTACAAACCAAGGTAAGCCATTAGACAATAGTAATCTACATGATTTACATGATGAATCGACAAACGATATTAAAAATATTAGCTTGTAAGAATATTTGTATGTCAATATATTGTAATATATCGTTCAATAAAGCGCGTTTGAAGCAAACGAAATGTTGTTCTTTTTTTATAGCCACGACTATGGGCTATGATAGAAAGCTTTGAATTACATTCTTGAATAACATACATCAATGCATTAAAGTAATGCTAAAAAATGTTGCATCAAGTGACAAATGTATTATGGCAAGAAATTCCGAGTGTGTATTGGAATAGAGGACTTTAACTGGGAAATAGAGAAGATATAAATAGCTACTAGATCACACAACTAAATATTAAGCCCTTTAAAGACAATATTACGGATTTTGCAAAGTTTATACCAAAGTTACAGTTGCTAGTTCTAGCGCATTTTGGAACAAAGCTTTGTACGTCTAATTACACTTTTACATAAAACTCTTTGGAAAGTATAAAATATTAACGATTTTAAAGAGTTTATAAGCTAGAGCGAGTCTTTAGCGATTTAACTAATACATACTTAATGTATTTTAAAACTAATGCATTTACGACTAGTTACCATTTGCTTTTAGGCCTTACATTCCGCGCACCATTTTCCGAGATAGATAATATAGTTATTTATCTAAAATATAATATTTTAGACAGCTGTATATGAATTCCCTCTGATGTTTCAATGTTGCATGCGAACTTGCCTGTCGTATTACTAAAGCTCTTGTTGACTTGTTTGAAAGAGCGGCATTTAGCAGATCCGACGAGAGTCTACCATTTTCTTTTAGTTCTCTCTTTGTTCTTACTGATTTTTTAGTAAGCACCACCTACTTATTCAAATAGAAAATATCTATGCTGCTATCTATTCTATGATGAAGAGATATCGCATGTGAATTCACGCTAATGAATTATTTTACAATGTTCAAGCTGTTATCATCAGAGCGTCGCCTTTAGTAGATCCTTCTTTTCTTACCACTGCATTGTCTAGTGTTTTGTGTCAAGTGTATACCGAACAATGAATTTGAAAATGCCTGAGAGTGTTGTTGGTGCTGCTATCGTACTTCGTAAGAAAACCACTCCACAGAAGTTTTGAGTTATACAGTCATTTTGGCAGTCCTTATTTGAATACAAATTTGCGTCGTTCCGTTACCTAGACTTTTCTGCCGCTGGAATTTGTTGTTTTATTCTGTTTTCTTATTTCATTCTCAACAAAAGAAGGAGCTATCATGAGTCAGACTGTGTCATATATGTATAACTTTTCTCTCTCTAATGTTGTTGTAGACAGTTTTCCGCTGGATTAGATCACTGCAAGAAGAAGAAAAAATAAAAATAAAATTTGTTATTAAAAATCGGTTTAGAAAATGCGCAATACGAGTATAAAGCATGGCATAATAGATAAATAGGTAGACAGATAAAATAGGAGCATGTACACTGCGACTAACGGATCAATTTTGCGCTAAAAGAGTATGAATTAGAGAACAAAACAATAAAAATAAAATCTACAAAAACAAAACAAAAATAATTACAATATGCTTGTTCTATTGGCGCTGCAATCAAAGGCATCCCATTCAAAGCGCCTTTTTTTGCTCCTTTGCGCTCATTCAAAAGGCTTCAATATAAAACGTGGAAGTAAACGAAGCAAACTCTTCAAAATTTCATTTAAGAGTTGCCTCACTCCCCACTTTACCATCCAACCTACCTACACACTCTATATGCCATTCAATTGCCGCTTTCGTTGCTTTATATTTTCATTATTTAATATCAACCAATAACAGCGCAAAACAAGCACAAGAAGAAGGATAACAAAAGCACTCCCTTATTTTTTATTTGGTTATTGTTGTTTGGTAATAATCGCAAGATTTGGCGGCGATACTCAGCTTTACACATAAACACATCTTATTTTAAATAAATAAATTCTCTCTTCCTTTTCGCCCATTTTATATTATTAAGCGTTGAAGTGTTTATTCTTGCGCATTAATAAAATTTAATTTGTTTACAAAAGCTCGATGGGAAGTGTAAAAGGTGTAAGAGTAAAAGGAGTAGCAGTAGCGAGAAATTAAATGGCAGTGAGGCAAACAAAAAAGAAAAGGATGGCATGCTCGGCTGTGCGAAAATATTTTATAACCAGAAGAGAAACGAAGATGTTAGTGAGTTTTTAATATTTTTATCCTCAAAGGATTGTGGTTGACTTTTTTGTGATTAAAATTTTTTAGTTCTGCTTTCTAATTCATGTATTGGGTATATTTTGAATATGGCAACCGAGCCGTTAAAGCTTTTCTGTAAAGCCATTTTGGTATGATTTTCAATGGAAGAACCGTTTATACACAACTATCTGTACACTCCCAAGCTTTGCTTTGGCCCACTTCCTATTATAGGCATTAGAAACGAAAAACGGCACACTTTACAACAATTGGAAGTACCTGGATCACGGAGCTTTCCTCGCGCTGTAGCCCTTATTTGACTTAGGTTGAAAAAAAGTGAAGGAAAAAATGTATACTTTCAAAAGTTCGCCCTCTTCATGTTCTTAACACTTTCTTCTCCGTAGTAGGCTCCCACACCCTTTCCTTCTACTATTCGCTTTCTCTTTCCCTTTCAATACCGTGTCCGTTTTATGTTCCCTTTCCCGTCAGATTTCCCGTTCCCTTCACTTTCCTTCCCTCCCTCTCCTTCCCTGCCCTTTTCTTTTGGCCTTCTCTACCGCTCTCCCTTACCTCTTCTTTTCTTCATTCCCTATTATTCTTTCTCATCTTCCCTGTTCTGCTCTTTTTCTCTCCCCATCCCTCTGCATCACATTTTCGACTCCACTTCCCTCTCCATTCCGTAGCTTTTCTTTCCGTTTACCCAGGGAACCAGGTTAAGCATAACACCGAAGAGAGATCTATATTGTAGCCCTGATTTTCACTTCTCATTTGATACCAATACTGCCCAGAAATATTGCACAGCATCCGAGTGCACTTTTTATCCATAACTGGGTACCCGACTAGGAACCATAATGAAAAGAGCTCTATGTTTCAGCCCTGATCAACAACTTTCATTTGATACCAGTATTGCTCAGCAATATTCTGGGGCCATTCGGGTCCACTTATTGACCCATAAACAGTACATCTCTTTCTATGAAAATACACTGCTCATCATCGTTCTTTTGATACTAATATTGCTCAGAAAATTTTCGGGCTATTCGAGTCCACATTTTGACCCATATGTGGAGACCCGACCTTGGACTCACGTACTGATCTGTGTAAAATCACTGCTCGATAGCTTTCATTTGATTTCAATATAGTCCAAAAATATCACTGTCCAACAGTGATTCCTCAACACGAACAAGCACTATTAATTATGAAAGAGGATGTCTCCCAGACCAACTTTGCCGAACAGAGTAGATACTAGTCCAGAGGGTCTGAGTTTTTTTTTAGATGGGGTTAAAGTTTTATGGTTTTAGCTGGAGGTGCAATTACTTTATCGAAAATATCTTATAAAAAATGACCTCAAATTAAGTTTTTGAGCTCGGACCCGGATGGCCGCAAGCAATATTAGCATCAAATTAAAGGCATTAACTAGGGTTTGAATATCACCCCCACTGGGGAGTGCACTAAAAACTGAATAGCTATTCACTTTAGCGGTTGTCTCTACGTATAGGTAGGTATCAATTTTTATTCTTGTGCAAAATCATAACTTTTTTCATACATAAATCTAAACTTGCCTTGAAATTCCTGAAAATCGCGCGGTTTTTGGAGTAGTCCCACTAGGTTTTTGTAAAATTGATTTTTTTAATTAACTTACTCTACGACACCTTATTACGAGATGATCCAAAGAACAAAAAAATGCATATAATGTGTACACATATAAAATTTGTTGCATATTTCAAGGCGTAATTTGTGATTATTATATCATGTGGTCTTTTGCATTATATGTACAAAGATTTTGTCTGAGGGGACCCCTAGTGAAATTTTATGGCGAATAATTTTCTAGAACATTTTAACCCTCTATCTGCATTGTTAATTGATATTTTCTACATGTGTTTCCAAACAAGGGTTAAAAACTGCCATTTGTATGTTCGTTAGAGGGTTAAAGTCTACCGCAAAGAAATTCCTTGTTAAATTCTATAGAAGAAGTCCGAGCTCAAAAACTTCATTTGAGGTCATTTTTTATAAGATATTTTCGATAAAGTAATTGCACCTCCAGCTAAAACCATAAAATTTTAACCCCCTCTAAAAAAAAACTCAGACCCTCTGGACTAGTACTCTGTTCGGCAAAGTTGGTTTGGGAGACATCCCCTTTCATAATTAATAGCGTTTGTTCGTGTTGAAAAAATTTTTTGTAAATTTGTTGGACTGTGTATTCAGAGGAAAACCGAGTCCACGTTTAAACAAAAAATATGCATATGAACATTTGGGCCGAGGTACTCAACTAGTGTGTAAATTTGGTCAAAATCCCTCTCCAAGCGTTTGGGCGTTATCCGGCGACAAAAAAAAACAGCCTTGATTATTGTATATATACATAGTACAGAGATTTTGGCGCGATTTTCGATAGAACAAACTTTTATACGGAATTCTTTTAAGACAAATACTTCCCGGCGACTTTTAAACAGAATGATAGTCATGTGCCAATTACAGTTCAAGCACTACTGGGTATAAAGAAGAGCCAATAAATCTAACAACTAAACTTTCAAAGGATAAGAAGAAGACACTACAAACAATAGAAACAAAAACAAAGGGATAAGACAAAGATATCTATTAATAACAAGTAAGGAAGCCTAAGTTCGAGTGGAATCGAACATTAGATACTCAGCTGTATGCTTTCATAGTTTGTTTGCGTTTGATGGAAACACGGTGTATTTTATATAAAGCGAGTGCTGCATAAAGTGGGCGTAGCCACGCCCATTTTCAACATTTTTATCAGTCGATCAACTAAGCATATGAATATTATTCTTTGTGCAAAATTTCATTCCTTTTTGACTTCTAGTTACAAAGACTTCACGTTACAAATTCCAAAAGGGTGTTCCAGAAATATCTTTGTTAAAAAGTAGGCGTGGTCATAAACCGATTTCAATAAATTTTTGCGTGTATATTACCACAAGTTATAAAACGTATAAACAAAGTTTCGTCATAATATCTCAATTATTTTTGGAGTTATAGGCTAAGAAATCTCGTATATTCCTGCTTCTAAAAGAAGGCGGTGCCACGCCCATTTTCCAAAATTTTTACGGTTTTTGTCTTATGTTCATAGTTAGACTCCTGCCATAAAAGTTTAATGATATATCTTTATATTTGACAGAGATATCGCTTAAAATATTTTTATTAGGTCACTTTATAAGACCCATATATAAAAGTGGGCGCGGTCGTCAACCGATTTTGGAAATTTTTCGTTCAAACATTTGCCTAAGTAAGTATATCACGCGTACTAAATTTCATTGATATATCTTCAATGGTTTCTGAGTTATGACTCATAAAGCTTTCAATATTTGCCCCTTAATAAGTGGGCGTGGCACCGCCCATTTTCCAAAATTTTTGTGTTTTTTGTTTTATGTCCATAGTTGGACTCATGCCACAAAATTTCAGTGATAGATCTTTATATTTTACAGAGATATCGCTTAAAATGTTTTTATTAGGTCACTTTATAAGACCCATACATAAAAGTGGGCGTGGCCGTCAACCGATTTTAACAATTTTTCGTCCAAACATTTACCTAAGTAAGTATATCACGCGTACCAAATTTCATCGATATATCTTCAATGGTTTCTGAGTTATGGCTTATAAAACCCTCAATGTTTGACCCTTAATAAGTGGGCGTGGCACCGCCCATTTTCTAAAATTTCACCAAATTTCTTCATAGGAGCCTGAGCTCAACACGTGGGTAAAATTTCATCGCTCTAGCTATATTAGTGGCTGAGATACCAAATTTCCGATTTTTTCTATATAGGAAAAGTGGGCGTGGTCATGGTCCGATTTCGCCCATTTTCAATACCAACCGTCCCAGTCTCGATACCAACTTGCATTTCAAATTTCATCAAAATATATCAATTTTTGCGCGAGTTAGAGTGTTTACAGACGGACGGACAGACGGACAGACGGACGGACGGACAGACGGACGGACGGACGGACGGACATGGCTCAATCGATTTCTCTTTTCACCCTGATCATTTTGATATATATAAGTCTATATCTATCTCGATTATTTCATTCTGTTACAATCCACCGTTATGTGATTAAAACTATAATACTCTGTGTACTAGTACAGCTGAGTATAAAAAGAAAAGAAATTATACAAACGAAATAAAATAAATATGTAAAGAGGGAATTGTTGAAGCAAAAGAATGCAAAATAAAAAAATTTAAAAAAAAAATCGAAAACAACTTCATTTCAGCAATTGAAGCATTTACACCGAAACAGCACACTAAACAGTAGGACCAATAAAAGCTCGAGCGAGCAACCGCCACCGCGTCGAAGCAGCGCAATTTACAAGATTTTATTTACACCTTTTGTGAAAATATTTACACTTCATAAGGCTGTAGGCGGCAACTAAAGCGCAAAGTAAAGAATGAAATGAACAACAACAACACCTAACTGAAGAAGGATTTTCGAAAGGTAGAAGAGCTGAAGGATAACGTTGGAGCGGCTTCATGCGCCAAGTAAGCAATGAGCAGCAACAGCTAAAGCATAAGCAAACAATTGAAAGTAGATTTCCGGCTTAAAAATTGAAAAATTCCCAAAGGGAATCTAAAGAAAAAAAAAACGCGCATAATAAGCCTGAGGCGGAGCGAGCGAGCGTGCAACAAAAGCAGGGCAGGCAGGTGGTTGAAGGTAGAAGAAGGTGCAAGGAGAAGAAGGAGGTGCAAGAAAAAGGGGAAGAAAAAAGGTAGCTGAAGAGAAAGGACAGAGCGACAGGAAAGTTGATAGGAAAAAATATATGCAAAAGAAGTTACGTTTAGATTTAGGCGGATGCGGAGAGGGTCTTTAACACAGAAGGGGCAGGGTAGAATATAGGTAGAGTATAGGACGTACAAATAACATTTCTATTGCCGATGCAAGTCAATTTTCCTATTAAGCGAGCTGCAAGAGAACGCCCAACTTGCTAAACTTTAATTTAAGTTTCATATAAGCACTCCACGTTAGAGGGCTTCGGAGGGATTCGAATTTTTGTCATTCACCAGCAGAGGTCAGTTGTATTGAGCTAGTTGCCGGTAGAGACCGCTGGTGTAGCGTGTGAATAAAAGCATACGATTGGTTGTTATTTATAATAATATAATAATACAATGGCGCTATTATAACTCTAACGAGTTTCATGGCCGAGCTTCTCTCCCAATTCGAGGTGTGCTCCTTTTGTTTTTTCCTACTAATTGGGTGGACCTACAGTTTTATGCCGGTTCCGAACGGCGAATGCATTTTTTGTGAGAAGCTTTTTCATGGCAGAAATAAACTCGGAGGGTATGCCGCCCACTGCCGAGAGGTGGCCGCTGCTCTTAAAAAACCCAATAATTGGATTTTTACTAATTAGAAAAATTGTTTTTGGTGTTTTTGGCTCGGACCGTGGTTTGAACCCGAGACCTCTGGCATAGCAGGTGAGCACTCTACCCACTGCACCACAGCGGTGTTATAATGTTGGTTGATGTTTATGCTACAAGCATCTATGTCAGTGGAATTTTTCTATTCACAATAGCTGCATTCTTTTACTTGGCAACACTGCTGTTCAGGTCGACTAACAGCTAAGCGCTTTCAACTCAACTCGATTAACATAGCTAGGTTAGGTAATAGTATCCACTTAGCACACTTAGGCCCTGAAGTAACATTGTGGTACCACGTGGATGCGAAGATCCCCCTACTCGAACAATCATGTGGATCACGCAAATCTTAGAATTTTCCTAAATCCTATTGTAACTAGATCCCCTAGTTCCTTAAATTGGCAGGCTCCTAAATGCCTCAGTCGCCTCCTTCCTAGTTCTCGGCAATCGCACTGCAAGTGTTTCACTCTTTCGTGCTCCTCTTCATCCTCACAAGTCCTACAGTAATCTTAATATGAAGCATTCATCCTTTCTGTATGCTTCCCAAGGAATATATGGGCTGTTATTATACCTGTCATCAGTGCAAGCTCGAATCTTCCGAGTGCGAGTAGACTCCTCGTCGGTTTGGCGTCCCAGTTAAGCCACAAGAGCCTAGTATGGTTGCAGGTACTCATACCATGCCACCTGTTATTTGCTTCTTTGGAGTTTGAGCTTGTTTGACCTAGCTAGCTACAGAGGTTCTTGATGTTGCTTTCCCTGTTATTCGCTAAGCTAGCTAGTGTTTTTTTTCTAACTTGCTTGCAAAAGAAGGTGGCTATGGTTGGCTTGGCTTGGCTTGGCTTGGCTTGGCTTGGCTACCTGTCGCTGCCTCATACTTAACTACAGCTGCGGCGCTGTGCTGCTGCTGTGATGCATTGGCAAAATTATGTGAAAAGAATCATTTTTCTACTTTCAAGCGTTGGCAAAAAAAAAAAAAGATTTTGCTTGCTTTGTGCTAAAAATATACGAGTATGTGAATAAAAGGCAAAAGGTATGGCAAAGTGCCAGCCAGAGCCGCAGCACAGCACAGCGCGCCAGCTCAGGCAAAGGCAAGCCCAACGGCCTATGCCAGAATACACACAGCAGCGCCGCCATTCAATTGAAGGATAAAACTGCGAGTGAGTTATCTACTTGGCTGAGCGGAGCTAGTGGCAAATTTGCATGCGAGTGTGTATGTGCACGGCACAATTTTTGCGCATTTCTACGCCAATTGCCAGTTACTCGTTATCCTTTTTGTTTTTTTTTTTTTTTTTTTTGCTTTCTGCCTCAACGCTTGCTCAAGCATCTCATTATCATTTGCTGCTGCGCCTTAGCTATTTTTATTCAAAATTTATTTTCTATCTGCTTGAGCGCGAAAAAGTGAAATCGCCAGACATATTTAGTGAGTAGAAAGAATTCGCATATTATAATTTTTTCGCTTTTGAAATTTATTTGAAGCGTTGTTGTTTGTGCTTAGGCACAAGTCGACGTTGAAATTGAGTTGTAGAAAAGGCAAACACGGACAAGGACACGCTGGTGGTATACACGGAGGTGGTGTTGGAGGTGGTGTACAAGTTGGCGGGGGTGGAGGGGTTGGTGGTGTAGGTGGTGGTGTGGTAGTTGCTAGGTAGCTGTGTTGTTGATGATGAGTGGCTGTAGAATAATTTATGATTTTTTTAAGTCGTTACAAGCGCATAATTTGACGCAATAAAAATGTCTACAATGTAGCGCGCTTAAGTAGTTAGGAATATTTATAGTGTCATAAAGCCACACGCAGAAGGCGAAAAAAAAATTAAATAAAAAAGATTGTATTTATTCAATTAACTTAAAGCTGGTATGATATAGAAATACATATGTATAAAAAGCAGCAAATTAAAAAATAAATAAACCTTTAGCAGGTTTTTACTGAGCAACTAATTTCTGTGCAAATAGAAAATGGACAGGCGGGCATGGGTTAAACCACACAGCTCTTCTTCTTCCTAGGGAATAATACAGATCTGCTATTTAATGACTAAGAATTTAATTGATTATTAATTAAAGCATATTTTGTTTTTGTAAGTACCTCTTTCATGAGTAAACACGATTACTTTCACATTTTTAGTGATTAATAGTTGACT
The DNA here is from genome assembly GCA_960531455.1 of Urophora cardui. Classification (NCBI taxonomy): domain Eukaryota; kingdom Metazoa; phylum Arthropoda; class Insecta; order Diptera; family Tephritidae; genus Urophora; species Urophora cardui. The sequence continues at coordinate 135,339,429 of OY482673.1, read as the reverse complement.
AAATTAAAAAATTGCATTAGTTATTTGATTAATTCATTTTAATTGCATAACTATTTGGAATTTTTTTTTATTATTTTTGGATTTTTCTAATTGCAATACAATTATTTAATTATTAGCTATTTATTTAATTTTTTTAATTACATGATTATTTAATTAATCAATTAATTATTTTTCAACTTTCTTTCAACTTGTATTTTAGTTGAGCAACGTGTATTATTACCACATAAAAAGAAATAATTGAAAATAAGCAAGTGTTTAAAAACAATCAAACAATTAAATATAATTAAGCAATTGAAAATAATCTTACAATAAAAAAAAAATGATTTGATTAATTTTGATTATCCAATTATTTCTGATTAATTGTTTTAATAGCTATTAATCAAGATTATTTTTTTTATAATTTTTAAAATTTAATTGATTATTAGTCCTTGGTTAATCTAAGGCAAAACTGGCCAATAGTTCATACAAAAGTCACATTAGAAAACTTATTAAAATTAAAAAATCCAAAAAAAAAAATAAAACTCACACAATAATGATTATTTCTGAGCGATAAATATATCACTCAAGGAATAAGTGTTATTTCTGATCAAAAAAATAAAACTCAAAAAATTATTATTTCTGAAAGATTAAATATCGCTCAAGGAATTAGTTTTATTTCTGATCAAAAAAATAAAACTAAAAAAATAATGATTATTTTTGATGAAATATAAAAAAACTCAACATATAATGATTAAATGGCGATTTTTATTATAAAACTCATAATGATTACGGTCTCTGACATAATCATATAAATAGTGTATATGTAAGTACTCTCATTCTGCATTAGATTTGAGTACTTTGAGTAGTAGTACCTACAGCAGATTAAACTAAAGAGCAAAATCATGGAACATCTATAGCGACAGTGAACAGTGACAGTGAAGAAAGTACGACCCATAGTTCCTAAGGCAGTCGGGTCTAACTAACAGAAAGTATGGATATTGTATCTAGTCAAGAACTGCCGCTGGAGAATGTTTTCGCCATTACACCGCATTAAGACATTTCCTACAGGGTATTAATTGATTCACCATGCAAAATTTAGTCATTAACGCAAAATCAAAAATATATAAATAGGTACATAATATGTATGTACATATGTAAGTGAAGCGGAAATGCAAAAAAAAAAAAAAACGAAAATAAATATAATCATTAAACCAAACAATATTAATATATTTTTAATGCTGAATAATTAAAATATTAAATGCATACTTTTATCAGCGCTCATTTAAACAAACAATGCAAAATATCTTTGTGAAAAAAAGTTGAATAAAAACTGACAAAAAAAAATATGCAAGCAATGCTTTGGTGGTGTGAGTATAAAAAAATTAAGTTTAAAGGGCAAATATTGCAAAAAAAGAGAATTAAATGTGAGATAATTTCATTTTATCGACAAATAATTGCAATCCCATTAGGGCAGAGCGAAAAAGCTGCTGCGCCTGACTGCAGCAATGCGCCAATTAAGCCAACAATTTTTTTTTTTTAATGCAGCACACACATAGCCATACATATGTATGTACATGTAAATGCATTCGTATGCGTGCACGCGTGAAATCGTGCTCATTATGTAAATGCTAAATTTAAAAAAAAAAATACATATACATATATTTAATAATAATTGAGCGTGAAAATACGCGTTGCTATTGCATCAAATGATGCTGCGTGACACGAATGAACTTTTCCATGCGTGCGTGTGCGTGTTTGCGCGTGTATCCACATGTGACCTCCACCATTTTCCGCCTCAAATTTGTGTGCATTAATTGCATTATATATTCGAACATTCATGGGTTAATTGCGGGTCACAGGCGCACACACAAACACACATTTGCAGCGGCTACGGCATACGGAAACGTTGGACAAGCGCAATTAAACAGAAACCGCATACGTTTGCCGGCAAAGGGTTAAGGGAGTTGCGCAGCAGGAGCTGCTTTAAGTGCTTGAATTGCCGCCTTGTTGCAATTGAGTTAATGTGATTATTGTTGCTGTTTCTGCTGGTTTTGTTGTTGCTTTTGTTGTTGTTGTTTGGCTTGGTTTTTTTTTTACCTTTCTGTTACTTTCACAGGCGCCATTCATTGTCCTTTGGCATATCCTCTTTACGCGCAATGTTGATGGTATTAATTTCAACTTATTGAGTTGCAGCTGTTCATTCTTTGCTGTCTTTTGTTGTTGTTGTTGCTGCTGGTTTTTGTTACATTTTTTCATTTTTTTTTGTAGGATTGTGCGCAGTGCATTTTAACCGGAATACTCAATTAATCGTTTATATATAAATTTATTTGATGACATATTTTTTTATATTTTTAAAAAGGATTCGCGTTATGTGTGTGTGAGTGAGTGTGAATGTTCGGATAGATTACTTGAAATGCTTGACTGGGTTAATTGGCGTTTGCTTTTAAGAAAAATGTTAAGATTAAAATATAAAATGTGGGAAAAAAGTATTGCAAGTATGTTTGCATTGATTGCATAAAGATGTAGGTATTTTGTGCCACTTCACTCTAACAAAAAATTGCAATTAGGTACCGAAAACGAAATTTCTGTAGACCGAATGTAACAAGAGCTAAGCGAAACTAAAGTTTTCGCACTGTTTTTTTTTCAATATTTCATAGCTTTAAAGTATCTTACGCACTTCCTTGTAAAATGCGCCCAACATTTTCCTTAGCTTTCGTTTTAGTAAACTTAATTCAGATACTGTTCCGGAGGTTAAGTGGATCAGTTTTTTTTTTTTTTTGTATGCCAAACTGATCTGCTTCTCACTTTAAAAACCGTAAATATGATTTAATCACCCTTTTTAAAATTGAAGTGTAATCTGTGACAATCATGGCACGTTAAAAGAAAGAAAGAATAAACTCGACAACGCAAACATATGTTTGTGTTATGAAATGAGAAGAGACGATTGAATTGTTATGCTGTTTGCTTGGCTACTGTCTTTACATAATATGTACTATCTTTAATTAATTATAATGAGATGTAAAAACTTTGTTGATAGCTAAAATAACAAAAACAGCTGCAAGAAGTAGGTAAAGGTTAGTTACGAAAGCATAAGTCATTAATTCACAGCTCATCAGCACATCATATAAATCTCAGCAGGTTAGAGACCTCCTATGGGAAAAAATACAGCCAAACATAGAGAAAGAATTATAATTAAAAAAAAGAAGAAAAAACAACAAAAACCTAGAAAGGCGAAAAACAAACATTTTTATTACAGGCAGTTTTAAGTAACAACATAATTTTTATGATCTTTTTAGCCGAACACTATGTAGGTAGTTAACAGTGGCGGCCCTAGCATAAATTGGCTGAGCAAGCCTATGCATGAAGCATAGCCATTTGCCATTTATGTAATTTTCTTTGCTGCTTCAACTGAAAGTCTGATTGCGGTTCCGTTATTGACTTTGATTACATAAATTTTGCATATTTGGTTTGATGTTTATATTCATACCGTATGAAACTGAATGTATTGCAATAAATGGAGAAAATGTAGGTGATGAAGGATAATTAAATTGTGATATACAATGGGTAATAAAGTATATGGCTTTGACGATATGTATATCGTTGGCTTCGTGAGCAAATGTGCTAAGTCCCATTTTTAATCAAAACTGAGATTTTAATGCAGTAAGATGGTACAACTTAAAATACATCGTCTGCCAAAGAGAAGTTACCATAATGTCTGTTTTTTCATGGTGTAATGCAGTGTTATGCAAATGTGCTAAGTCTATCAAAATTTTGTTTCAAAAATCTACGTGCTAAGTCCAGGTGAAAATAAGAAATTATTGGTTTTTTTCAATTTGCTTTGTAGAATGATATACAATTCGTTGGCTTCGTGAGCAAATGTGCTAAGTCCAATTTATATCAAAATTGAGATTTTAATGCAGTAAAATGGTACAACTAAAAATACATCGTCTGCCAAAAAGAAGTTATCAAAATGTCTGTTTTTCACGGTGCAATGCAGTGTTATGCAAATGTGCTAAGTCCATAAAATTTTATTTTTTTTTTCAAAAATCTACGTCCAGGTGAAAATAATAAATTATTGGTTTTTTCTAATATGCTTTGAAGAATGCTATACAATTATTACCATATTGCTTTCATAAGCATGGCTTGGAACTGTACACGTTAATAATTTGCGGGAGTGGCTAGCTTTCCCACCAATTTGATGTGCAAACTAGTTTGCGGTACTTCTTACATTTTTATTATAATTGTATGCGTTTGATCGAAATGCGGTGCACCTATTTTATATAAAGAGGGTGCAGCATAATGTGGGCGTGGCCACACCCATTAGCAACAGTTTTATCTCTCATCAGACCAAGCCTAAAGTATTCTTGTTAGTGAAAAATTTCATCCCTTTATAACTTTTAGTTACAAAGATACCACGTTACAAGTTTCCAAAGGGAGTTTGAGAAATTTTTTTTTAAAGTAGGCGTGGTTACAAACCGATTTTGCTAAAATTTTACTACAAGTAATAAAAGTATGTACCTACACCAAGTTTCGCCGCAATATCCCAATTATTTGCCGAGTTATGGGCTCCGAAATCTCTTAGATTCACGATGACACGCCCATTTTCGAAAATATTTACAGATTCTGTTTCTGTCCATAGTTGGACTCGTGCCACATACTTTCAATAAATTATCTTTGTATTTGACAAAGATGTCGCTTAAAATGTTGTATTAGTCCCATTTATAGTTCCCATATATAAAAGTGGGCATGGTCGTCAACCGATTTGGACAATTTTTCGTCCAAACGTTTGTCTTACCAAGTAAATCACGCTTTCTAAATTATATCTATGTATATATCTACTACCGTTTCTGAGTTATTTATTGACTTTTAAAATAATTTGTCCTTTCATAAGTGAGTGCGACACCGCCGGTTTTCGAGAATTTCAAAGTCATTGCATTGATTAAATTTCATCCATTATCACTTTCTGCGTATTTTTCGATATATACTATATAGGGAAATTGGGCGTGGTTATCATCCAATTTCAATACCAACCGTCCCTGTATAGTTAGGAATCTCTTTCCCAAATTTCATCAAAATATTTCAATTTTACATACAGTTGAGTATAATAATTTGTGAGAAAATGTGCTAAGTGCACCTAAAAAAAAGAAAGCAAATATGCTAAGTCCTAACGAAGCCATAACTTTGTACAAGCTTTATATTAAAATGTGCCGGTAACTGGTATTTTAGCACGACCATCTGAGAAAGAAAACTGCATTTTCAGATTTTTAAAATAATAACAACAACAAAAGTTAGGAGGTTGTTTGCCTCTCCTGAAAAGTTACCAGAAATGGACTTAGCACATTTGCTCACAAAGCCAACGATATGACTTTTGTTGTTTTAGCTGTACCTACTAAAAGACAAAAGTCTTACTCTGTACTACTTGGTTATATTAATAAATATTCAATATGAAAAAAAAATTTAAAAAAATTAAATTAACGAAAATATTTAGGCAAGCCGGGCTTTTCGGCTTGTATAAAGCGTGCGCCACTGGAAGTTAGGTATGTTTGTGCTATTGACTGCTGTGCTGTGGCAAATGAAGCGCGTGTGTATGTAAACGTTTGAGTGTTAAGGCCTAAGGCAATGCTAACTAGACTCTTTGATATTACATTTATAAACATGCCCTGTAGGGAAAATCTCTAGTTCCGAACTAGGTCGCTTCTAGTGCATTTTTCGACACTACTAGTGAGAGCTAAATCTCTTTTGCATGTTATCAACTGGCGAATTTAACACGGCGATGTCCTAGGCGGTGTCAATTATCACTCTCTGCACTACATTTTCGATAGGTCCGAACTAGTACTAAATTCTACAGTTTACACTAGTTCGTTTATTGGCACATTTTCGATAGTTCTGAACTAGCTACAAGTACCTACAAATTCTACAGTTTTACATCTGTCGCTTAAGTGCAGACTTTGACACACTTCATGCAAGTGGCGCGATGGCGGACTGGCTAACGCATGTGCCTTTCAATCTGAGGGGCGCGGGTTCGAATCCTGTCGGTGTCAAGGTGGATGGTAATTTTTTTTTTTAATTTTTTTTTTGACTAATATTTTTTTATTTTTTTATTTAATAAAATTTACAGTAATATTTAAAAAGTAATAAAATAAAAAAAATTAAAAATAAGCCTGAGGGATCGGAAAAGCATAATTAGGGGAACATTTCATTTCATACAAGTTAAGATGCAAATAGAAAACTATTTACAGAGAAACCTCTCCTAACGGACACCTCTCATAGGCGGACACCTCCTTTGAGCGGACATTTTTTCATGCACCAAGGTTTAGGTTCAATTTTTAGAACAAATTGCCCTCTCTTAGGCGGACACTCTCTTGGCCGGACGCGGACAGTTATTTACTATTGAATTGAACTAAAAACTTCTATTAAGCGGACACGAACCTCTCGTCAACGGACACTTTGATTTCTTTTCATAACGAATCACATAAAAACCTCTGTTAGGCGGACACGAACTCCTCTTATGCGGACAAAATATAAGTATGTATAGCAATATAAAAAAAGCTCGTGGAATGTTCGTTAGGTAAAAAGCGCTACGATGAAAGGGGAATCACCAACTAAAATAAATGTCCGCATGACTATTGGAATAGATATATCTACATTCACGGGTTTCCATTTAGGTACATGTTCTAACTGACCAGAATGTAGAAACCATTGAAGATGATAGTACCGATACTGAAAGTAGTTAATGCAATCTTTCCCGTAACGAAATGGCTTTGACTGCAGTTTCAAATTTGAAAAGATTTTGCACGGAAGACCTTATTGCATTTGAATTGTTGCAGAAATTTGAAAGCCATCTGCAAAACAATTTTATTTTAAATAAGCAAAAAACCCCTCGTCAATCGAAAATTTCGCAATTTTTTAAATAATTTCAAAGATATGCAAACATTTCTAGTTCTCAGCAACTTACTAATTGATATGTAATATGTATGTTAATACTTTATGTATTGTATACATACCCTGCAGTAAAAATCCGCAATGAATCCTTAATGAATCACTGACGCAATTACCTATGACGAGGAGGCATCAGTGAATACTTTCATATAAAGACTGATGAATTTTTCATATACATATATGAAACGCTTCACTAAACATCTGAGAATTGCAGAAATATACAAAGCCGACGGAAATTGAACGAACGAAAAATTTTCATAGAATTTTTGTCACTTCGAAATTGCATACAAATCAAAGTGTGTCTTATAATGGTCACTCAATTCACTCCTCCTGAACTGGTGAGGGCCTAACTACAATTGATCTAGTTCCCGTTTGACACCTTTTCGCTAGTTCGGAACTAGAAATTTCGCTCACTAGTTATTGAGTTCCCTGCAGGGTGGTTGTATGTAGGTATGCATTTTTGTGTGTTTGTATGTTCTTACCAAAATTTTCTTCTTTTCTCATTCTACCTTCTCACCACTTACTACATCAACTTCTTCGTTTATTTTGTTTGGTTGGCCAGTTGCCTTTACATTGGCTTGTCCATCTCGCTTTTTGTACTCATGCAACTTTATGTGCAATAAGTTAAGGCAGTTGTTGTATTTGTAGATGCTGTTGTTGTTTATTATAGTCCTAAACTTTTGTTACCAAAGTGTTTGTTGTAAAATTCTGGTTTGTAAAATTTTTGTTCTGCTTCGCTTGCTTTTTCTGTTTTCTTATTGCCCTCTCATATAATAGGCCCAAGGCGTGCGAAAAGTTGCTGTGCATGTTGCAACTTCAAATTATTTGCAACAATAACTTTGCAACAAACGCACAACGCAGAACTTTTCTAGTCGGCATTTTCTTTCCTAATTTTCTATGTATACCTACTTTTTTTGTTTTTTTTTTTTGCAATTTCGCACTTTGCCAGCCAAGTTCGTGTTGAGCTAAATGTTTTATTTCCAGCGGCTGTAGATATGTTATTTTATTGCTATAGTTGTGATTGTTATTTTGTTAGCGTCACATTTGCATAAACGCCCAGTTTTTGGTCAATAACTGCAATTTGTTTTTTTTTTCGTAGTTCCTCTGTTTGCTATCGCTGTTGGCATTTGTAGAGCACGTACTACGCAAAAGTCTACGGTGGGCGGTTTTGTTCGTATCTTTGCACGGTTGCATGCAAGTACGTGTTTGAACGTGTATAAAAATATTTATGGGGCGAGTGACGACAACGAGTTTTATGTATTTTTTTTATTGAGTCTGTGATTTGCTTTAGGCATAAAAATTTTAAAATTTTACTGTAACTTAAGCTATGTACTCGTATTCAATTTTAAGCTTATAACTGAAAGGCATACATAGAACTTATGGGCGTTTCCCAAGGCTCGAGATTGGCGTGATTGGGGGTTGCTCGCCATTACACCAAATAAGGTTCGGAGTAAAGAAGATACAGCTGTTTTAATACGCTTTATTTCTGGCCCTAAATGACAAGCTTGTAACCCGAGTATACTTTGGTAGACCATAAACTGTCACAAGCGATCAGCGGAGAGCTCCAGAAACTCTACTGGCAAGACCAAAGAAAATCATCTACACTGACGTAAGAAAAACAAAATATGCTACGAGATACGGCTGGCATCTGGATGCCGACTTCAAGTGCCATTATGGCGACCATAGGCATCATTGAGAACTCATTATCCTGTCTGGAGGAGAACGACAAATTCACAAAGCATTTCCTACCCTGTTTGCTCTAAACTAAAATTACGCATTTTCGGATCAAATTTACTGAGAATGGCGAATGCACATTCTTTAACACTCGACAAAATTCTCAGATTTATTAAAGAAGAATAGTAAGTTTGCAGAGGAATTCTGACTCCACTATGCCACCTTTTTCCCTACATCCTCAGCCTTTCTAAAGGCCTTAAGTACAATGGACAAATATGCTGGAGTGCTTGGGAAAAACATACTTTTCCCGGCCTGCCACAATTTACTTCTCTTCCAAGGCAATAAATGGATATATTCAATCAAGTCTGCCTTCATGAAATGGTATGCAGGGGATGCAGATTTCATGAAGAGATGGTAGAGCATGTTCTCTGCTTCTGTGCTACTTTTTCCAGGCCAAGGTTTCGGCTACTAATAGCATTGACAGACGGCAGCCATAATCCCGATTACCGCTACACTTAATCCGATCCAAATTTTACCCTGACAGACGGCAAATATTGCGGATTAACAAACCAGCTGATGGAAGGTAGGCACAGCGGCAAATTCAAAAACTTTTTTTTATTTCCAAAGGTGGAGTGTAATGTCAAAATTAAAGCGAATTCCATGATGTGATTCAATAGGAATGGGCGAGTCCAAAGAGAATTCAGTTTCAATCAAGGCGAAATATCATTTTGACATTACACTCTACCAATTACAATAACAAATACATTGAAAATTTCTGAATTCGCCTATGCGCCCACCTTCCTAAATCTTCTTTGGATTCTTCTTTTTCTTCACTTTAATTCACAATAGAGACTTTTCGCCAGAGATGTCATTAGAAAATGCCCTAATCCGCTAAAATTTTGAGGACTAACTCAAGAGATATTCCGGATTACCTCCACTTAATTCTCAAGTTAATTCCGAATTAGCTGGATATTCCAGATTATCGCTGCCGTCTGTCAATCCTATAAGCCAAGTCGTATTTAGTGATCTTGAATCGGTATCCAAAATAGGGGTAAAAAAAACTCTTGGTATTTGTCAAAGAGACCGGGTTGTTCTTCAGTCACTACGGACTCACTCAGTCTATGTGAGGACCTTAACGGCCAGCCAGTCTAACCTAACCTAACCTAACCTCTTCATATTCTGCCATGCATGGTTAATATCCTTAGTAGATCATTCTTCGAACAAAATATATAACATAAGAAATATATTTACATGCAAAAATATTCCACCAATGTGCTGAAATGTGTAGACATCTTCCATTATGAGCTCATTTACTTAACTTTGCTCTATCAACAACAACTGATTCTACATAAATAATTATTAAACTCAGTTAAAAGCAACTTCTTTATACATACTACAAAAAAAACTTAAGGAAATGGATCAAATTGCATTAAAACGAATTACATTAAATGAAAACTTTAAAATGCCAAGTATTTGCATTACACTTGACGTTAGCAACACAGTTCAGTTGAAATTGAGTACGAGTTTGTGATGGAAAGAGCACGTTAGTAAGCAAAACAGTGTGTATACGAATTTAGTGAGTATGAGATGTATATTCTACATAAAATCAAGTTAAGTAAACGAGCTAACGAAACGGTTAAACAGAAAGCGATGCAGAAGACTTTGGGGCCAAGAAGAAACCAAGGCAAAGATTTCCTTTTATTTGAGTGAAACTTAAAGTGTTAAAGTAACACTAAAAGTTCGCTTTACATTTTGAAATTTTATTTACATTGGCATCTGCTTGCCAACGAGAGAAGAGAGAGCGGCAAAATTTCAAAGATTAAGTTCTTTGCCTATCGCTTAAAATTTACAAGTTGCCAACACTAGTCGTGGTTTGAGTTAAAGCACAACTCCTTAACTGTCTGTCATATTTAATCATATCATCATAATAATACTAATTTCTTAACACAGGAAAATTGCGCTAGAGCATCTTCCACCAACTTTTCTACACTGCATTATCCCCTCCCTCTCTCTCGCAAATTAAAATAATCATGCTGTTTTGTTGTTTTCTTCATTTCAAAATTTGCATTGTTTGTCGATTGTCTGTGATTTTATTGCTTGTGCAGCAAGTAGCGTTGAATGTGGCAGCATTGGACGTGGCAGCATCAGGCTCAAACGCCAAATTTTATCATATTTTTCATATTTAGATATAATTTCATTAAGCAAATGCCTTTTTCTGTACGCCCGTCTTCTCCGTTTCTTGCTCTAATTTCATGCTTTCTTTTTGCATTTCTATAATTTGTGCCTGTGGTGCAGTGGGTAGAGTGCTCGCCTGCTATGCCAGAGGTCTCGGGTTCAAACCACGGTCCGAGCCAAACACCAAAACAATTTTTCTAATTAGTAAAAATCCAGTTATTGGGTTTTTAAGAGCAGCGGTAACCTCTCGGCAGTGGGCGGCACACCCTCCGAGAGTATTTCTGCCATGAAAAAGCTTCTCACAAAAAATGCATTCGCCGTTCGGAGCCGGCATAAAACTGTAGGTCCACCCAATTAGTAGGAAAAACAAAAAGGAGCACACCTCGAATTGGGAGAGAAGCTCGGCCATAAAACTCGTCAGAGTTATAATATCGCCATTGTATTATATATTATTATTATTATTATAATTTGTGCCTTGTGATTTTTTGGTCCTTTTAAGTACTAAGTCAAATTAACATAATTTATAAACTGATTTTGTAGTTGAGTTATTTTTGTATAATAATTGCTTAATAATCTTGTGCGTGTGTTTATTGCTTTTAAAAGTGATATAATTTGCTTTTGTACTGCTGTTGTTGTTGTAGTTATTTTTGTAGTAGTTATTTGGTTGGGCATTTTGCCATTATTAAAATGTAATTCATATTTTCTTTGTATTTTTTTTGAATCTCTCTCAATGTCACGCCGGTCTGCTTTTCTTTTCACGCTTTTCTTGGAAGAATTTTAACTCTTCCAGTTGCAACTCGTTCTGTGTGTCTCGTTCTACTTTCCCTTCTTTCTCCTACCTTATTTCCAGTGGCGGACCTAGCATAAATTGCCTGGGCAAGCCTATGTGTGAAGCATAACCATTAGCCATTTATGTAATTTCCTTTGCTGTATTATTTAAAAGTCTGATTGCGTTCCGTCATTGACTTTGATTTAGAGTTCTCGATTTCTTTTTAACATTTTCGTGTGGCCCGAATAAATGCTTTTCAATGCTCGAACGTTCGTTTGTTTGTTTATTACGCGTATGTTTGTACGGGCATTTGAACAATTCGGGTAGATATTTGAAGATCGTTTTTTCTCGTTTATTTTTTTTTTTTTTTTCATATGTATTTTTTATTTTTGTTTTCCTGATACACTTTTTTTGTCAGTTTTATTTTATAAATGAAAATTTTTAACTTAAAAATTAAATTTTTTAAATTAAAATGTATTTAGGATTTAAAAAGAAACATGTTTAAATTAAAAATTAAAATTAATGGAATAAAAACGAAAGTTTTTCCTTCAAAATCTCATTGTGCTTAAAATAAAAATTAACATTTTTAAATTAAAATTGTTTTTTCTTGATTTTGCAATTTTACTCTGAACATTTTTAAAATAAAAAATTTCGTATTTACATAATTCTTAAATATAAAAACGTGCGCTAGGGAAATCTTACACGAATGCGCAGAGGTATTTTTAGTTTCCTTATACCAGCAGTAGCAAGTGTATTTGCTTATTGCCTAAAAAATGGGCGCTTTAGTGTTTGAAAAACTGAGGTCCAATTTGATTTCCACTGCTTTTTAAAATTATCTTGATATTGTGCCAATAGTCGCCAAAACTCACAATCAACCCTTTTATAATCTGGTATTTGATATTTATGTTTGCATGCACATGCAGATGTAAGAAATTATGTGCGTAAGTATGTACTTACATGCAAACGAAAATTAAATCAAATATGCATATGGCTGTGAATACTGAACTTTTGAATGCCGAAGCCATCTTCATATTCGCATACAAATTTGATGTGAAAAATAAAAAAAGTGCTTTGCTAGTTTTTTTTTTCAATTTAAGTCTGAAAATAAGCAATTGGTTTCTCCTTAGCGAAAGCGAGAAAACAAGCTATGTTATTCTGTTTTGAAAGCCAGGTAAAAGCGAATGTGTAGAAACGTTGAAGCATGCTCACTGTGCTGTGATTGGCTGTACAAACAAAATACACATTGTGAGGTGGATTGGTGGTGTATATGCGCTATTTTCTTAGCAGGCTTTTAGGGGCATGTTACAGTGGGTGCTATATTATTGAGTACTTAAATAGTAAACACATTTAAAACGTAAAATAACCAGATTTTAAAGAATTTCGTATGAAATGAACGAAAATGTGTACGCAAGCCAGACTTCTCGGCTTGTATGAAGCGACCGCCTCTGCTTATTTCTAACACTTTTCCCTCTCTCTTTCCGTATTCTTTATGCCGTAGAAAGATGTGCTAAATATCTAGGTAATATTGAAGGAAAATTCGCTCTATTTATCCGATCGCTGCATGTCTTTTAAATAGAGATCATTCGCCCTACTGGATAAACCCCCACCCAAAATCACTCACTTCAATACAAGTTCAAGTACATTTACAAATGACTGCTATGAACAAGAAAAAAGTGTTTTTAATTATGAAAAAACAAAAGAAAAACATTTGTTTAGCATTTGAAATTAAAAAACCAAAAGCTATAAAAAATTAACAAGCAGGAAGCGACGCTAGCACTAGAAAATAAAATATGATCAAGCAGTGGAAAAGATAAATAAAGATCACGCAACGTACTGTCACCAAATGAATTTCAATGAAAACTACCTTAGAATTTTAATTAACACCAAAAATGGTTTAAATCACTTGAAGAAAAGTCAGAGTAAATAGAAAACAATGGACCGTATTAATAAAAACCTAGCAAATGCTTTCACTCAGAATTTCAGAAATTTTACATTAATTTGTATAAACAAAATTTCAAAGCTTGAGTTAAAGTCTGAAATCTTAAGAAAAAGCAAATGCTTGTCTTTTATTAATATAACCGAAATGAATGAGAAAGGCGATAAAGAACAAGTAAGGAAGCCTAAGTTCGAGTGGAATCGAACATTAGATACTCAGCTGTATGCTTATTGTTTGTTTGCCTTTGATGGAAACACGGTGTACTTTATATAAAGCGAGTGCTGCATGAAGTGGGCGTATCCACGCCCATTTTCCAAATTTTTCTATTTTTTGTTTCCAGTCTATTGTAGAACTCATGCCACAAAATTTCAATGAATTATCTTTATATTTGACAAAGATATCGCTTAAAATGTTTTTATTAGGCCACTTTATAATACCCATATATAAAAGTGGGCGTGGTCGTCAACCGATTTCGCTAAAATTTTCAACATGTATTGCTACAAGTAATAAAAGTGTATACACCAAGTTTCGTCATAATATATCAATTATTTGTCGAGATATGGGCTCCAAAATCTCGTATATTCCTGCTCCTAAAAGGAGGCGGTGCCACGCCCATTTTCCAAAATTTTTGTGTTTTTTGTTTTATGTCCTTAGTTGGAATCTTGCCATAAAATTTCATTGATATATCTTTATATTTGACAGAGATATCGCTTCAAATGTTTTTATTAGGTCACTTTATAATACCCATATATAAAAGTGGGCGTGGTCGTTAACCGATTTTGGCAATTTTTCGTCAAAACATTTGCGTAAGCAAATATATCACGCGTACCAAATTTCATCTATATATCTTCAATAGTTTCTGAGTTATGACTCATAAAACTGTCAATGTTTGCCCCTTAATAAGTGGGCGTGGCACCGCCCATTTTCCAAAATTTCATCAAATTTCTTCATAGGGGCCTGAGCTCAACACGTGGGTAAAATTTCATCGCTCCAGCTATATTAGTGACTGAGATACCAAATTTCCGATTTTTACTATATAGGGGAGGTGGGCGTGGTCATGGTCCGATTTCGCCCATTTTCAATACCATCCGTTCTCGTCTTGATACCAACTTGCATTCCAAATTTGATCAAAATATTTCGATTTTTGCGTGAGTTATCGTGCGTACAGACGGACAGACGGACAGACGGACATGGCTCAATCGATTTCTCTTTTCACGCTGATCATTTTGATATATATAAGTCTATATCTATCTCGATTATTTCGTTCTGTTACAATCCACCGTTAGGAAATCAAAATTATAATACTCTGTGTACTAGTACAGCTGAGTATAAAAATAATAATAAAAAAAATGAAGATTTAGTTTAAAAAAATCATGCAGATACAATTAATGTTTGGGAGAAAACCAACGGAAATGGAACAAATGATAAGAGAGAGTGATTGAAAAAAAAAATAAAGGAGTTGGTTAAGAAAGAAGAACTGAGGAAGAGCGACTGAAGAAATCTTCTTCTTCTTCTTCATAATATAATAATATTTTATAACTGAATCAGCTAAGCCCACAATTACCCTCGAATCACATGCCGCATCATGTAGAAAAAATGAGAGCCAACCCCGTCATCTCTCGACAAACAAAAATCATGCTCTACAAAACGCTCATCGTTCTCGTGTCAGTCCTCATGTACGGCGCAGATATGTATATGGGATCAGATGGCACTTGGATCATTCGAGAGAAAAGTTCCTCGTAAGATTTATGGACGTTTGCACGTTAACGACGGCGAGGATCGAAAGAGATTTAATGATAAGCTATAAAACTCGCTAAGGGCAGCAGAGGAAAAGAGAGACCTTCACTGCACTGAGAAAATTAATTCAAGAGTGATTCGGTATAACTTGGTGTTTCCAATTGACGCCAGGTAGAACGAAACAGAAACGAGTGGCGTGCTTTATTGGACTCGGCCAAAATTCGCCAGACAGTTAAGTGTCTATAAGGAATAAAGAAGAAGAAGAAGAACCCTCTCAAATGACGCTAAAATTGATTTCGTCTCTAATTTTTATTGGAAATCTATCGTATATCTGACAGATGCAATGATTAACAAGATCTGACAATCTGAATGGAGAATGAATGTGTACCTAAAAGGGTTAAAATCACGAACGATTTATCGAATTATTTGAAGAGCCCGTGTTGACATGTTTTTAGCCACACATCATACATAAGTATGTTGTGGATTTAAAAATCATATATAGTAATAGCTTCCATCTCTAACTCTCACTAACACAACAATCACTGACGTTAGATATCGATTTGAGAATGACTCGAGAAGCAGCCCTTTTCTTTCTCGAGAATCATAGCGTTCTCAAACAAAATGGGACATACATATATACATATATAGTTCTCAAATGGAAAATGTCGAAAAAATCGAAATCCAATGTAGTAGTTTTCTAATGAGATTCTAATATGAATTTGCAAATATTTCTTTTTCTGATCAGTTTCTCACTAAATTTTAAAGTAGTCTTCTACCTTCGCTTTCGATTAGAGAATAGTTACTTAGTAATTCTCTAAGACTTAAAGTCTAAGTTATCTAATATAGTCTCCACAAATTTTCTAATGTTAGAAATTGTGTTTGCTGCGAATATACACTCACTTTTCTAATATTTCAATCTCCACTCACTGATCGTGCTAATAAAACATAGCAACCAGCCGGCTTCTGCTTCGTTATCGCTGATCATGCGATAACCCAAATGCCCCGCCTTTAGCTGAGCAGTTGATACGGTACAACAACGCTCAATATCATTACTGTGTGGCGGAGGCATGAAAAATGCATGAAAAACGCATAAAAAAAATTATGATTACAATTTCGTAGAAAGTTCAGCGGAAGCGTGATTTTGTTTTTTTCTTGCTTTTTATTTCACAAAAAACCTACAAAAAAGAGACAACGAAAGACCAAAGAGCAAAAAAAAAGAACTCAATTACATATACATAATAGTATATTTTATGTATGTTTGTCACGTCACTCCGCCGTACATTTTTTAGAAATTTTTTTTTGATTTGTAGCTTAAAAACAAACAGCGCATTTCAACTCTTTGACCTCACTTTATACGTACATATGTATATGAGTATGGCAGCCGAAATTTGAAAAGCCAAAAATGGAAATTCTGTTTGCCCACCACAACGCACTGTATGAATGACTGTCACTTTTTACACAATTTAACTGTCAAATAGTGTACCCCAAATGTACTTTAGGCTACATATCTACTATGTATGTACAATGTACATACACATATAGGCTGGAGAACATACCCTGCAAAAAATGCGATTAATCCGGGACGTGTCCGGGATCAATCGCAAGGGAGCATGCGACTAATACAATTTTACATCCCTTTGTATGGAGCGAATTGATCGCATTTGTTCGAGCATGTCCTATGAAGAGACTAATTGTTCAACTTGTATACCCGAACGGGTACCAATGTAGATTAATCGCTTTCATCCCGAACGGGTACAAATGTAGATCAATCGCTTTCATACCGAACGGGTACAAATGTAAATCAATCGCTTTCATACCGAACGGGTACAAATGGAGATCAATCGCTTTCATACCGAACAGGTACAAATGTAGATTAATCGCTTTCATCCCCAACGGGTACAAATGTAGATCAATCGCTTCCAGCACGAACGGGTACAAATGTAGATTTTTCCAAGTTGTTAGCCAAGGCAATTTTAATAACAATCTTTAAAAAATTTTAAATGTTCATGCATATTTACATAAAGATTATATAACGTTTTACTTTTGTAAAAGAATCTCAATAAATTAAAAAAAACTGTAAGTTTTGAGTATGCATTATATGAGCGTAATGTAAAGGATTTTTTCATAGGATATTGTAGACAACATTTTGTTAAAATTATTATTCATCATTGTTATTAAAAGAAAGGGTGTTCAATTCGTTTTACCGGTTGTTCTACAATTTTTTAAATACATTGCATATTTTTGTAAAATTTCTACATTTAAGGAATCTAGATTTGTACCCGTTCGGAATGAAAGCGATTAATCTACATTTATACCCGTTCGGGATGAAAGCGATTAATCTACATTTATACACGTTCGGGATGAAAGCGATTAATCTACATTTATACTCGTTAGGGTACAAATGGGCTACAATTAGTCTACATTTATACCCGTACGGGATCAATCGGGGACTAATTGTGGACCAATTGTTCTCGAAAAAGATCAATCCGGGACAAATATCTTTCGATATTAATCGCACATTTTTTTGCCACCGTGTGCTTATGTAGGCAGTCTTCTGTATATAATCTTATGTACATATGTACATACATATGTACTCTTTTATATGTATATAAGTAGGTATTTAGCCTTAATTGTACTTATGTGCTCATTTATGTACTGTCACATTAATATGCCTGTCACTGACCTCTGCTCTATCTACTTACACACCATTAGATTTTTATTTATTTTTTTTTTTTTGTACATACATACATACTTTGTATATCTACCATTTCTCTGTGAAACAACTCAATTTTAAATTGCATCAATCATTTCATTTCTATTCGGCATTTGTCTGCCATGAACGTTTTTTGGTTTTTACACATTTACTTTTCACACTCAACACACAATCCAATCCCCATAGGAAATGTGTGACACCATTAGATTTTGTGCTCATAAATGATGCAATAATTATCTGACACCTGTTGATGACAAATGTCGAAGACTTGTTGAGCGATACATTGAATATTTGCTATATCAAGAATGTGCTTCAAATATCATTAAAAAAAAATTAATAAATAAAAAATAAATAGTACTCTTACCCTTGATTAACAATTCAGAAGCAATTGTAAAGCGAATATCTTTTTCAAGTCGCACCTTCCACAAAGTATTTATGTAGGTATGCGAAAATAGGTTGGTATTAAATTCGAGCACAAAGTTATTCTCAAGCAAAACGGAATTTCTTTTATCCGATGAATTTTTCCTACTGAAATGTTTAGAGTCCTAGTCCGAAATGTTTAGAGAACTGAGAAAATCGTCATCGTTGCAAAATCACAATCGCGGCAGAAGTTAACTCGCTCCTCGACTACACAACCGGAATATCTTTTCCATGTCGGATGTTATTTCGATTAATTCTGGGCGAGTGCGAGATGTTTTAGTGATCGTTTTGAAAGCGAAAGGAATCGTTGTCAAGTGCGAGATATTTTAGCGATTGCTTCGATTGACAGCTCAGGTGTAGTACTGATTTCGATCTGCCTTCGTCCAATTAAGGCCAGATATCGACTCTCTGGCCCATATAGTGTTAGCCTGTTTAATAAAGTGAGATCTAAGACAGTGCTTGCATGAGTTCAAGGAGGTCCACCCAACCCGCAGTTGTGATTTACTGCAAGTTTGTTCCTTGCAGGCACTGCCTTCCCTTGCTAACTCGACCGCAATGCAGCTTCTCTGGACGTCACTATGCCATTGAACCCCAAAAGAGCTTTCATTGTAGTGTAGCTACATTGTAGTGATGTAGCGTTGCTACACTGTAAGTATTTTATGGCAGCTTTGTTGTCAGAAAAGATCGTGATAGAATTAATGTCCAACAGTTCTGTCAGGCAGCGAGTTGCGTCTCATATGGCTATTAGCTCAGCCTGATAAACATTGCAGTGATCAGGTAGAGCAAACTTAATTTGAGGTGAAGCTTTTCACTGAAACAAAAACACTTTTAACTTTGTTGTTCAGCTTGGTGAAGTGTTTTTTTTTTGGTCGTTATTTTCCAAGTTCTTGCACTCGCTCCTCATAGCGGTTCTATTGTAGAATTTGTTGTACCAAGAGAAGGCTGATATTTGAATATTTTTTAGTACTTATAAATGTGTATGAATTTGGTACAATGAGCAACCTGCAAGCCATTTCAGTACGCCTAGTCATTTTCCCTACAGGGTAACTAACCACCACATCTGTTTAACCACTGTCACACTCCCTTCACGCTATCAAATGTATGTTGGTACAATCCTACATTATTAAACAGCATCGTGCGATCCGTTCCATTCCGTTCCATTCATATGCAACTGAAGCATATTTAATTAAGCTCAATTAAATATTTGGTTTATTTAAGTGTTAATTTTAATCAAAAGTATGCTGATTGTCGCTTTAATCATTGCCACTTGTGTAAATTGAAGGGAGTACGAGTATGTACATTGCACATATACATATGTAGGTATATAAAACTTGCTGTCGAAGCAATTTATTTAAATTAAACTTGAATCGTTTGGGGACTGTTATGAAAACATTCATATTTCGATGAAAAAAAAAATTCTAGAAGATTTTGTGTTTTTTTTTTAGTTTTTTTTTTTGCTTTGTTGTTTTTTTTTTTATATGAAAGCTGGCAATTTCTTTTAATGCTGACGGAGTTTCTTTAGTTCTTTCCTATTTTGAATGTTATATATGTAGCATACTCTTCCGTATAAAAAATTTAATTTCGCAATTTTTACGCTTTAGAAAATGCTATACAAAATTCAGAAGAAACATTAAAATATGCACATAAAATTTGCACTTTGTTTAGACTTTAAGTTATAGTACATAACTAATATATGTATAGTATTTCTGCTAAATAGACGGCTAGAGTTTACTGGTGAAAAGACTAGGGCTGCTGTATTTGTATAGAGCACTTATCACTATTACCTATATTGATGTCCAACAGTCCCATATGGGAGTTTTGGCAGCTATATCATTCACAATATGCTAAAAATAATAGTAGGCACCTAAAACAGAGTCCTTTGAAAACCCAGAATTGATTTTTCTACGACAAGAAAAGCCTTTACCGCACTGTATTTGTTGGCACCTACCCGAGAGATAATTTTCCCTTAGCGAAGTGGAGTTGAAACCAAAATAATACATTAGCTTCAAAGGACGATTATCTCGTGCCTCACAGTGTCAAAAGCCTTAGAAAAATGAAAAATCACTAAAATTTTAAGTACACGGAAAGAAATTTGCATACTTGAAAATGCTTTCTTGAACTCAATTTAGAAAATTTTTAGGGAAATAAGGAAAGATGACTTAATAATTAATGGAATTAAGAAATTGAGTTTTCCAAAAATGAGACAATTATTTTCTTATTCAAAAATCTATAGAAAAAAAAGTGTTGAAAAAAAATGTTTAAATAAATAAGAACATCTTTTCTTAAATTTACTTAAATGAAGAAAATATTTTTGCTAATATCAAGGAGAATTTAAGAAAATTGTGTTTCAATGAATTGGAACAACAAACTACAGCGAAAAAAAATTGAAAATAAATAAGAAAACGTTTTATTGAGCGAAGTAAAATATTTCTTGCTGAATTTGAACGCCAAAGTTCTTTGAGCATATCAGCAAACTACAGCAAAAAAAATTGAAAATAAATAAGAAAACGTTTTATTGAGCGAAGTAGAATATTTCTTGCTGAATTTGCATTTCCAAAATAACACGTATTTTTTTTCATTTGCCATCCGCTTTGCATATTTCTGAATATTTCTGCAATTCTCAGATTTTTAGTGAAGCATTTGGTATAAGAATTTCACTATTTGCATCTTCAATTATATTAATTGAAATATTGCAAGTTTTACTTGCAACAAAAAAATTATTTCTTAATTATTTATTTCTAAAAACAAGAAAAAAACACTTACCGTAAGTAAATTATTTCTTATTTATTTAAAATCCAATTTTACTTTAAGAAATTATTTCATTTATTTAGTTCAAAATCAATTCTAATTTTTCCTGTCGCGGCATTGATTCTAGTAAAAAATTCTTTCCGTGTAATTTGTTATCGAACGCAGGGCGGATATCTTCCATACCCATTTTGCTTGAATCGAAAACTACATTGAAAGTCGCTTTATAGACTGTGCTTATTTAGATGAAGAATGGATATAAGTTTTTTCAAATACTTTCGAGAAGGCTGATAAAACGCTAATAGGTCTAAAATCCTGGGGAGAACGAAATGCGTAGTTTTTAGAGGTCGGAATAATGTTGGCAACTTTCCATTATTTGGGGAATGTAGAGCAGGCTAGAGAATGGTAATTCTGCCATGAAAAAGCTTTTCACAAAAAATTCATTCGCCATACAGAGTGTAGGTGCAGACAATCAGTAGCAAAAACAAAAATTAAGCAACACGCCTGGAATGGGGAACGAAACTCGGTCTAAAACTTCTTAGTAAGGTATATTCGCGCGGTGCAGTGAAATAACGCCCGTGGAATTAACGCCCGCGGGCGTTATTTCCCAAAAAAAGGAAATAACACCCGCGGGCGTTTTTTCTTTTCTTGAAAAAGAAATAGCGCCTGCGAATAAAACGAAATTAAACCCGTGGGTATTATTTCCACTCAGAAAGGGAAAGAACGCCCGCGCGCCCTATTCGGCGATGTGGGCTTTATTTCCCTTTCGAAAGGGCAATTAAGCCCGCAGACGGGGTTTTTTTTTTTAAATATGGTGTATTAGTGGGAAAAGCGCCACAGGCGAAAAATTGGAATAAAAAATCGCGCGATATTTTATTCCAATTTTTCGTTTTTTTAAATATGGTGTTTGTTTTATTGGAAAAGCGCAGCAGATATATTTATTTTAAATAATATCCATTTAACTAAGCCTCTCTCAGTAATAACCCTGAGCCTCTGTCTGTAATTACTCGTAGGTATTATTTCTATTAAGCGGCGGAGTTGACACATATGTACATAATATTTGAATATTTAGAAGGGATTTATAAAAAATTTAAAGAATCGAAAAATTGGAATTAAAAATCGCGCGATTTTTTATTCCAATTTTTCGCCTGCGGCGCGTTTTCCAATTATAATACACCTTACTCAGAAAACACGAAAAATTGGAATTAAAAATCGCGCGATTTTTTATTCCAATTTTTCGCCTGCGGCGCGTTTTCCAATTATAATACACCATACTCAGAAAACACGAAAAATTGGAATTAAAAATCGCGCGATTTTTTATTCCAATTTTTCGCCTGCGGCGCGTTTTCCAATTATAATACACCATACTCAGAAAACACGAAAAATTGGAATTAAAAATCGCGCGATTTTTTATTCCAATTTTTCGCCTACGGCGCTTTTTCCCTAATACACCATATTTAAAAAAAACCCGTCTGCGGGCTTAATTGCCCTTCCGAAAGAGAAATAAAGCCCATGGATCAAACGAAATAACGCCCGCGGGAATAATTTCTTTTTCAAGAAAAGAAGGGTCGGCTTTCCATTATTCCAGCACGCCCTGAGAAAAATGACTTATGCAGGGCGGTAGAGGGGCTCTCACAGATCTCAAAACTGAAAACCAAACTTGCCGGAGGCTTATAGTTCCCGAGATATTCCTTCTTAAAGTTGTGAAAATACTATGCAGAAGGACATCACCGTGGCGGTAGCCACGGTTGGGGCACACGTCCGGACGGATGGCGTAGCCCAGGGTTATTTTTTATAAGCGCGGCCGAAGGCCGCCAACGCAGAAAAGTTTTTTTTTGCAAAATTTTCGCTAAATTCCATGTGTGGTGAAATTTGTATGGGAACTTTAACAGCAAATATCTCGGGAACTATAGGCCTCCGGTAGGTGGGGTCTTCAGTTTTGTGATCTGGGGGCCCACCTCTACCCTCCTAAAAAACCATTTTTTTCTAGCCGTGGGGGACTCGTCTAAAATTTTACCTATCTCGGAAACCATAAGCCTCCGGCAAGTTTGGTTTTCAGATTTGGGATCTGTGAGAGCTCCTCTACACCCCTGTATAAGTCATTTTTCTCGGGGCGTGCTGGAATAATGGAAACATTTCCCGAAAAGAAGAAACGCCCGCGGGCGTTATTTCCTTTTTGTTTGGGAAATAACGCCCGCGGGCGTTAATTCCACAGGCGTTATTTCACTGAACCTATTCGCGCCAGTGTAGGTACATTAGGGTGGCCTTTTTTCAGTCTCACCACTTAAATCAGTTAGGGTACGACCAAAGATATCACACATGAATTTTCGCCCCGATCGGAGATTGATAAAGGGTTTCGGACAGGGGTCAAAGTTCAGATTAACATATCGTCGCTTCAGTTATATGTTTTTTCGATTTCTTTTATTACATATTTATTTAGCGCTATCCGCTAGCCACATTTCTGCATTTCCCGTTTTCTGATATCCTTCTTTGGTTAGAAGTTATCAAACACAGCTACATATATGCTCTCAGTAGTAGAAATGCTCTGTAAAATCAGTTATACATCTATTTTCTTATAATTGTTTTTTGATTTCAGGTTATTTTTGTGTAAAAAAATTATTTAAAAATAGCGTATGTGACCAATTTTCAAAATAGGAGGGGCACTGGTCAATTAAATAATGCATTTCCAAGCTATCGCTAATTGCATCGGACCCTAGCGAAGAATTGTAAACACATATTTCACGATTTCTTACCCCCACTAGCAAATTTAAACAATTTGTAAAAAGAGCTATGTGCTGTAAAACGGCGAAAATGCTTCATGCGAAGTGGTTGGTCAAAAAAAGTAAAAAAAAAATTGCACAAGTCCATTACATATGTGTAGTATCATTAGTTAGCAAACTAGAAAAAATATTCTCTAGGATCACCAGAAAACGGTTTTTTTGCTCTCCTGAAAAGTTCCTGAAAAACTTATAGCTGTTTTTGTTGGCGCAGCGACGATATGAAGACTCAAACAATTTATTTTAATTTTTTTTAAATCTAATACTCAACTGCTGTACTCAAAGACACCGCATATAAATTTTGTTCCAGATCGGAGACTGTTAAGGGCTGTTGAAAAGGGATCAAAGTTCAGATAACCATATGGGACCCCTCAAGGAGACCACATAACCGTCTCCGATCGGGAAAAAAATTTACATATATGTACATATGTATGTGTCATCTTCGATCATATTAGCACCGACCTCGAGGGTGAGGTTGACAAAAAAATATGCTATGAAAATTGCCGCCATACATTTGGGGACCACGCTAATGTACATATGTACGTTTAGATACATATTTATTTTCAAATTAACTGCGTATCTCTTTACCAGAAATTTCCTATTTCCAACAGCTGTGAGATGTTAAGAAACACATTTTTTCTGCGTCATCCGACTAGCTAATTAATTAAAAGCAATTAAAGTGATGTAGCGAAAAAAATACTATTTCGAAACTGTACGTTATTTTGGATTAGGTTTACGGCTTTTAGTGCTGTTTTAAGCTATTTCAATAATTTTTTTTTCTTTTGCAATTGCTTAAAAAATTTCTGAAATCACTTAGCCGCACAAAATGGCACTTTGTAGAAGTGAATTAACAAAAACCACAGAATAAATAAAGGCACTATTCATACAAAAGTAAAAAACACAAAAAAAATGTACTTAAACACACGCGCGCACACTTTCTGCTGACATTTGCTAAACTAAAAATAGCTTTTTTTAGAAACAACATCGAACACATGTGTGTATACTAATCAATCATGACACACTGTGTCACGTCGCTGATCGAAGAAAAATGTTAAAAAGAAAAAAATTAAAAAAAAACAAAAAAAAAATTGGGGAAAAAATAAAAGAAAAAAAATTACAAAAATAACAGAAAATAAAACAAATTAAAAAATTAAAAAAGCAAAGGCAAATACAAATTTTAGTCGAAGAAAAATGTTAAAAGGAAAAAAATAAAAGAAATAAAAAAAAGTTGAAAAAATCACAATTACAAAAATAACAGGAAATAAAAAAGTAAAAAAAAAATTTTAATCTTAATCGAAGAAAAAAGGAAAAAAATTAAAAAAAAAAATTAAAAAGTAAAAAAGTAAAAAAAAATTAAATAAGTTGAAAAAATTACAATTACAAAAATAACAGGAAATAAAAAAGTAAAAAAAAAATTAAATAAGCAGACAAAAATAAATCGCTTACAGTTGAAAAATCTTAAAACAAACACTTTGTTTTGTTTAGAATTTTTTTTTTTTTTTTAAATTAAAAAACAACAAAAAACAACTTACCCAATCTGCATATTACATTGCGTTGTACGTGCCCTGCATGTTTATTTAAAGCAAATCTCTGCGCCGCGTTCGTCAAGCCTTGCCACACAATGCCGCCACAGCCATAGCCACTCCTCGGGTTGCATTTGCTGTCTTGCCTTGTTGGCTTTGCTGTCTACTTTTTATTGTTGTTGCTTTGCCTTTTTTGTTGTTGCTGCTGACATTTTTCTGCTTTGTTTCTGCTGACTTTTTTTGTTGTTGTTGCTGCTGACTTTTTTTTGCCTTGTTGCTCTTGTGCTTTCTTGCCTGTTGCTGGCTTGCCTCAACTCTTGCCGTTTTGTGGCTGCGCCTTGTACGGATCGGCGTTTTTGCGGCGCCGTTGTTGTTGCTGCTACCCATTTTAGACGATCACGTCTCATCTAGTTGGCATATCGAGAAAGCAAACATGTTTCTTTGTAGGTATGTATGTACATATGTATGTATACATACATATGTACACAAGTTTTTTCTTGCGCGTACATATTTGCCTAGTGCCTACATTTTTCAAAGGCTGAATAAATGCGAAAGTCGTATTGTTGTTTCTATTTTCTTGCCGTCAATATTGACGCGATCATACTTGGGTTTTTCATCAACTGATCTGTTGCTCATATTTGCCTTTGCCTTTGTTTTTTTTTTGTCTTATTTCACCTTGGCTTATTTTCCTCAGTGTATAGGTAATAGAGTCACGATTTTTCATCACCACCTGACCTTTCAACAACAGCGCCCAGCAACAACAACAACAGCCAAATGTGGGCTCAGTTCTGCTGTTTTTTTTATGTAACTTCATTTTTTATTTGTATTTCTTTTTGTTGTTTTTTGTTAATTTTTCTCTGCCTCATGATGAGGCACATTGCTCTGCTCATATATTTTTCTTGCTTTCTTCACTCTTTTTTTGTTGTATAAATATTTACAATACTTGGTTGTTGAATAACGAGTGCCATATGTACATACATAGTGCTTGTTCAAGCGCTGCGGTGCGGTGTGTTGCGGCGTTGCTGCTATGCTGTGCTGTGTGGTGTGGTGTGGAGCGCAAGTGATCCGACTGGGCTGAAGTTTCAAGAACAACTGGCGTTTCGAGGCGTAAAGTCTGCATAAAAATTGTTTTGTACATAGATTGTGGAAATGTGCATACGTGTAGATATATGTATGTACATACAGTATGTACAATAAGTATATACATACATAAGTATGTATGTACTTGCCTTTGTTTGACGATCATGAATGTTGTGTGGGTATATAATGTGCGGCGCTTATCGGCAGATTGAATAGACATACTAAATACATACTCGTATGTATGTACATATGTACATATATATATTGTACATAGTTTACAACAAAAATGGCATGCACATGTTCTTTACATAACATAAATACATACATACATAGCTATAAAATGAATCTCTGCATGCATATTTTGGCATGAGTTTTGGGCCCAGCTTCTGCTTCTATACACCAAACCAAAAACAACTTGGGTTTTTGTCAAAAACATTACCTAAAGTCAAGGCCTAAAATAGGTAAATATGTATATGAGTAGGTTGCTTTACCTACCAACAATATACTCCCTTAGCAGCCGTCGGAGGGTAAAACAAGCGGTAATACGCGAGTAGCACGCACTTACACAGACGGTAAGGTTTGTGGTAATTATGAACGGAGCAGTGCAGATTTTACCGATATGTGTGCGCTCTCTCTTTTTTTCTTTACACATTTAGATAAAAGCGAAATATTTTTTTTTTCAATTATCTACTAAAATTTCATCACGTAACACATTACTTGTAGCACAGAGATTTATCGGTTAGTTCACTACCATAAAAATCTTATAAGCAATTCTTAGCAGAGTCATTAGGTTAGGTTGGGCAGGATACAGTGACAGTCACATAGACCACATATGGTCCTTAGATATTGGAGTCGTTATACTAAATTTGGAATGCAAGACTTCGCAAGTTTTCGTATTTTGTGTATTTTCTGAAGAGTATTTTGTTCACCAATAGATTCCACAACAGGGGTGAGAGTACTCCCCCTTTCGGGGTGCCCTATGTACCCTCCTTGACTCCAGCCACCCGTCACCGTCCGACAACTCAAAGGGTTTTCGGTGTAGCGCTGAATGATTAAGAGTACTCGGCTCCATTCGAGCCCCTCCAACAGCGCCTCAGCAGAGATACCCGAAATATCAAAAGAAAGACACCTATCGCACTCACTGTAGAGAAGAGCCTTTCCGATATGTTGTACAATGTTGTGATTCTTTATCCTATTTATCCTCCATCACGTCAAGATAAATGCGTTTTATGCCTTCCGCCAGACACCTCGAACCATGACTGAGGCCGTCTCGCACCTCCCCCCTCTCCCGTAGACTGCCGTGGTGGAAGCGTCAGGAACAGACATCAGGGAGGAGAGACGGAGCTCCATTGCTTAAGCGAATTCTTCTTAGAGGTTTCAGCCGAGGACTTTTGGCGCTCTAGCTGAGTTTTTAATATCTACGAATATTTATCAAAATCAATAGAAAATCTGTTTATCAAATTTTTTTCAAATCAACCGCTTCACTGTTGTTTCAAACCTGCAATATTTGTCTAAGTGATCTAGCAGTTAACTTACTAAAGAACAGCAACTGAATAACTTATGTACATATACATTTGTACATTAGGGTGGTGCTTAAAAGTCAAATTAGCCATTTTCTTCGGTCTTAGCCACTACATCGGTAACAGCACAGTCAAAGATATCACATATAAATTTTAGTACCGACCGGAAATGGTTAAGGGTTGGCGCGGCACAGGGGTTAAAATTCAGATAACCATATGGCAACCCTGTGCAACACTCCTTAACCGTCTCCGATCGGAACCAAAACTTATATTTGGTAGTTTTGAGTATAGGACAATCGATTTTGGGCATTGGATATACCAAAAATGAAATTGAAATTTTTCAGTCTCCATAGAGTTTTGTCCTCTGTGCGATACCACTTAATCGTATCTGATCAGGATAAAATTTATATGTGGTATCTTCGGCTATATTAGCATCGAGCTAGAGGATGAGATTGAAGAAATCTGATATAAAATTTATCTTCATACATACATTTGGAGGACCACCCTAATGAACATATATACATACATACAATGTACAATAGGCTTTGTTAAAATATATCTATGTCAGAGATCCCCAAAACTCTAAAGGCGGATTCATCGTTCGAGTTCTGAACTAAAGTTGAATTTGAGTCAACTAATAAAAATAGTTCAGAACTTTTCGGAATTCCTCTCACACTCCGAAAACACAACAACAACCACATGGCAAAAAAGTTCTGAACTCGAACGATGAATCCGCCTTAACTGCAGCAGTGTTAGTAACTGCAGCAGTATTAGTGAAAAACGAGAGAGTATAACAATCTGTGTGAGTTGAGCGTTGCACCTCAGTGCTATGAAACGAAGACCCCTGATCTATGTGCACAAGTAATTTCGAAATAAGTGCAAAATTGTTGAAAACAGTGCTTTTATATCCCAGCGTTTATTTTACAAAGCAAGATCAGTGATCTTGGGTGAACGCTACCAGTTTGGCCTCGTTGGTTACACATTGAGTGAAAGAGCTGATGAGCTGACAAGTAAATGTGTATTCCTCGGATCAGAAAACTCGATAGACGTTCCGATCCCACTCAGTAAACTGAGAAGTGATTGTGCTATCTCGTGCCTTTGTATATATGTATGTCCGGTGTAGACTGATCATCGGAGTCCTCACAAGACACTCTCTTCTAGCATCGCATGCCTTCAAAATGGGACTAGTTGGTGAAAGTGAATGCAGAGGATGCAGAGATGGTTGAAGAGATGGTACATCATATTCTCTGATCATGTTCTGCATATACCAGGCTATGGCTACCGCCATTTGCAGCAGTACCTATTATGTAATGAACCAAATTAAAGGTAAATAAACTCTCGGTATTTGCCAAAGGGGAAGAGTATTGTTTTTCAGTTCGGATCCAGTCGTTTGCCTAACTTAGCGGTGTTTACATTCGGGAACTTATCTGGTAGCACTACTTATATAAGGTCTATGTGAAGTCAACCCTGGCCAGCTAGTCTAACCTAACCTATCATACATTTGTTAATTTCTCAATCTTGAACCGATTCAAAACCAGATCGCTCCGAGTTCTAATACCCAAGAAAAATCCAGTTGTGCAGTATATATATGTGTATAACCACATGACTTCACAATTACACTGGGTATACAAAATTTTCGCTATCTATAGCCATTATGGCCTGGTTATGCTTACAATGCTGCTGGTCGAGCACCGTGAAATTGTTGTTGTGCACTCCGACGGTGAGAGAATTTTCGGACTCTCACATCCAACAAATCTGCTGTGTGAAACAGGCAGCCAGCAGTCGAGGTTTCGGGGGTAATAATGTGTTATGTTGTGTATGTGCGCTCCAATCATCAATGTAAGCATAACCACCTCATCACGAAATGTTTCCGATTTTGATTGGCAATGTTGATTGGTACCATAACCACAGCATTAGCGAAGCAAAAAAGCGTGAGTTCAAATTTCAGCAAATCTTGCTGTGGAAAAGTTTGTTTTTATGCAGTACGGATCTACACAGTTTAATGAATGTTTGTGAAAGCAAACGAGAATCAGAGAGTATAAAAATAAGTATCTAAGTACGTATGTATGTATGTATGTATACATAGATGTACGTAATCGCATACTACTCTGCAAAAATCATTGGATTATATGGTCCATTTGTGGTAGGTTGGAGTACTTTCAAAGTGACCACTAACATAGCCCAAACGACCGATTCATGTATCTGCACCGGTTCGTAGTTAGCCGAACATAACAAAAACCAAATTTTTATCGCGACGACGACGATATGTGTATACATACATAACTACATACATCTTCTTCTTGATTGGCGCTTAACCGTCTAGACGATTCTGGTCGAGTCCAACAGAACGCGCCAATTGCTTCTGTTTCGTGCAGCATGGCGCCACTTGGGAACACCTAGGGAGGCAGCATCGCTGTCCACCTGATTTTCCCAACGCAGTGGAGGTCTCCCTTTTCTTTTGCGTTCAGCGGGTTTCGATAGAAATGCTTTCTTGGCCGGAGCGCCTTCGTCCATTCTCACGACATGACCTGCCCAACGCAGCCGCTGAACAATGTCGATGTCTGTGTAAAGCTCGTACAGCTCATCGTTAAATCTCCGTCGATACACGCCCACGCCAACGCGCAAAGGTCCATAAATCTTACGAAGAACTTTTCTCTCGAATACTCCAAGTGCCATCTCATCTGATTTTGAAATTGTCCATGCTTCTGCGCCGTACATGAGGACTGGAACGATGAGCGTCCTGTAGAGTGTGATTTTTGTTTGTCGAGAGAGGACTTTACTTTTCAGTTGCCTACTTAGTCCGAAGTAGCATTTATTGGCAAGCGTGATTCTTCGTTGGATATCCGTGCTGACATCATTCTTGGTGTTAATGCTGGTTCCCAGATAGACGAAGTCCTTAACATACATACATATGTTTAAATTTATATACACGTCATTCGTCGTCGTCGCGATAAACATTTGGGTTTTGTTGTTATGTTCGGCTAACTGTCAGGTACTCCATCAATTAATCCAATGTAAGTACTCCATAGATTAATTTGATTGTTATGCGGGACTGGAGTATATACTCCATTGCAATGACATGCAATGTTAAATGGACCATATTTTTTGTATGAAATGTGGCAAGTTATGGAGTAATCATTTGGTCCATAGCGAGCAATCCATGGATTAGCGGATGGAGTACTAGGAATTTTTGCAGGGTAGGTACATACCACGTGAACATTTATACATACATACATATTGGAATACGTACTGTAAGGTCTTACAAACAAGGGACATACTTTCATATGTACACGTAGTACGTACTCGTACATGACACTTGGTCTCAAAGCTGATAAAATAGCACATTAACGATTGTGTGATACGGAGAAAACTTGATTAAATATTTACATAATAACGTATGTATGTACATATGTACATATATATATAACACATACGATCGTGTATACACAGCCAGTATTTAGAAACTACTGATATATTAGGGTTGTTCACCAGATTTTTTTTATAAGGTGCAGGTTTTTGAATAGAGGAAAATGTACATATATGAATTGAATTGAATACGAATTTTCTGGAAATCAAAAAACGAGGTTTTGAAACATTTTTCGAACTAACGATTACCTATAATGAATATCGAAACGAATTATGTACATACATATGTACATACGCTGAAAAAAATACCTGTAGTTAAATCAACAACTTTCGGCTGTTGAATCTCCCTCTTTGATTCAACAGCAAAGGTATTTGTTTTTACAGCAAAATTTTTGATCCAACAATTCATTCAAAAACATTCGCTGCTGTGTCAAAATCTTGCTTGCTTTTAAAAATTTATTTGTGAGAAAACATTTTTTTGTGAGAAAACCAACAATAACAACAATGATGAAGAGAGATATCCAAACAAAAGTTTATTTTTAGCAGAAAATATTCTTCAAAAGTCCCCGATGTTTATTTAAAGGCAAAAGTATTTGACCCAACAGTTTCCGTTGTGAACAAAACTAATGAGAACCAATTCTTTTAAATTTGGTTTTTACAATGATTCATATAATTCATATATGCTTTTTTGGGAAGGGGGAAGTATAGAAGATGTTTTAAATTCAATATAACTTTGAATGTTCCACTATTTGATGAATGGATAGAATTTCAGGTTGATGTCAATGTTCGAATCCGGAGGAGAATATAAAGGAAAAGGGGAAAAAGGAGAATAAGAAATAAGGATAGCAACCAGTGAATACTGGACATCCCTAATAAACTAGGTACAATGCTTGTTGATTTTTGTACTAAATAAGCGCATGTTGATATTTATTATTTAATGTGAGACAAACATAAATGTTTTTATCTACATATGTATGTTTATATGTACAAACATACATATATACATATATGTATATATATACATACTACATATGTATGTACATACATACATACATATATACCTATCTACATGTACATGCATTCATAATACTTTTGTAACAAAATACATACATATGTAGCGTAAAATATGATTCTATGATTGAGATTAATTGGTTGGCGGAGATATTAGAAACTATACGAATGTAAATAGAATATACATAGTATGTACATTAGACCTCTGCACAATACCATTTGCCTCTTCTGTATTTTCGAATACTCTATGCATTGTACAATTAGTCACAGCACAATTTCAATGCAGATACGAATATAACCCATACTTTTCATTTAGAATACAAATACTATTTCTATTTGCTCTGTTGGAGCGATTAGTGTACACTATTCGCCACGATAGAATAGAACATAATAATAACCATGTTATGAAGTATTCACAAAACCTTGTTGCTTCTTTGGTTTGTTTGTTTATTTAATGTGCATATGGCATTAAGGTGGACCAAATAATAAAAGCCCAACAAACATATGTTCCATTTTTTAATGATAAGAAATGTTTTTCTTGTTCATTAAGGACTTTGAAAAAAATTATGTATCATCACTGATATAAAAGGAGAAAGAAATTTGGAGGCATTTGCACGACCTCTAAATTTTAATATATTACGGAAAAATTTTAGGTATAGATTTCCGTATTATATTCCAAATCGGGTTGTTCCGCGAATTTCGGGAGAACTTTATTTCCTTCATAAAACCACTTTAATATGCCAAATAAGTTTCCTAACTAATGCCGAAAAAATCAAAAGAATCGAAGTATTGGTTACCGAGTTATTTTAAAATATATAGAACAGTTGGAAATATGTAGATCGTAAAAAGCTCTGGTTCGAAATTTATTTTATGGCGTTTTCTTTTCTCGAAATAATGTTGCCCTTTTTGATTTTCTTAGCCATTTTGTAAGTTTGTCTGGTCCTTTTACCAAATATTGACCTCTAACTAAGTAAGAGGGCACCCTTATCTACGAATTCAGCCATTTTATAGAAAGTCAGGATACGTAATTTGATAATTGGGATATAGGAGGGCAACATTTTTTCGTAGAAAAGAAAACGTCATTAGACATATGGTTTCTTGGGCAAAAAAGCTTGAAATTACCCAAATTTTTATAATTGCGATGTGTCCCTGTTAATTTTTTTTTTGGCCCCTACCAATCGACCCGCCCTAGTGTGTATGCATATGCACATACACACACTCACACTAGCAGCGTAATTTTGCTGAACACAACGTCTGGATGTGTGTTTATGAAAATATGTTTGTACATACATATATTTCGATTATATTCGAAGTATTCGCAAGTAGTGTACACTATTTGCAGAACCTTTTTAAGGTCATGTAATTGTCGCTACGAATAAGTAATTGTATTGGTTCTGTTTATGGTTGTGCTCTACTTGCGTTTATTCTAAAACGACAGAAACAAGTAGGTACTGTAATAGGACGGCCGCGAATATTTTGTTGGCCGTTTCGAATCCATTCGTGCAGCCTTCTAATGTACATATAGAGGGAACATATCGCACCCTAAATTATAAAGTGACTCTACTCAAAATTTTTCGAAATCGGGTTTCTTTTATAAATCGGCACACAGAATATATGCATGTACCTATCTCTAGCGACTGCCAAAAAATCTCTTCCTGCCTTTATTTACTGAAAAATATGTAACTATTATACGCGGCCCTTTCCCATATCATGGCCTATAAAAAGAAAAATTTTTTTGGATCTCCTGAAAATTTTGCAATTTTGAGTTGTGTCACTTTATGATTTAGGGTGCGTCATGTATGTACGAGGGTTGCTCGATGTATTTTTAGCCTAATAATCAAAATGCGAATATTAATAATCAAAAACAGCATCTTCTGGTGACGAAAATCGTTGACCACGCATTTTTTTCTTGATAAGCGGGAATAATAAGAAGTCATTGGATGTCAAGTCAGGGCTGTACGGCGGATGACCCATCAATTCGACGTTTTCGCCGGCCAAAAACGCGTTGGTTTGAGCCGATGTGTGAGAGCTCGCATTGTCATGGTAAAATGATTCGTCTTACCTTGTTCGTTTTTCGAATTTCTCCAAAGAATTCAGGCAAACAAATTGTGGTGTATCAGTCAGAATTGACCGTCTTCCGTTGCTCAAGCAGAACAGTCGCCACATGACCAGATTTGACGAAGAAACAGACGACCATTTGCTTCGAAGTGCTTCTTCCACGAACAACTTTCGTTGGATTTGGCTCATCTTCGAAGACCCACAGGGACGACTGTTATTGTGTTTCGGGTTCATATGCATAGATCCATGATTCGTCACCTGTGACGTTTATAAGTCTTTTGAAGCACCGCGATCGTATTTTTGCAACATTTCTTTACACCAATCGACACGAGTCTTTTTTTTTAGCGACAGTCGGATTGTGCGAGATCCAACGAGAACAAACCTTTTTTACGGCCACGTGTTTATGTAATATCGAATGTATGCTTGTGGGAGAAATGTCCAAGGATGTCTCTATCTCACGGTGTGTCACATGACGATCTTGCATTATGAGTTTACGCACGGCATCAATGTTCTCTGGCACAACGGCCGTTTTTGGACGACCTTCACGGAATTGGTCTTTGAGTAAACAACACAAATGATGGTCGTACGCCAAAACGTTCTGAGTACGATTATGCTAAAAAATGTCAGACTTTCAAATGGAAATCTCAGATTTCCCCTGGCAACACTTTTACTACATACATAAATTAAGGTTGTCAAAAATTGTATGAAGAAAATAAATTTCTCCCGAAATCCGTGAACAACCCGCATTTTTTCTGCAAGAAATATATACAATTGTATATATGTATATATTTCTTGGCAAAACCGGAGTTCCCAACCTCCTTTTTCGTCAAAAGTTTTAATAGATTTTCTTGTCAAGTGGATACGATACTGCCTAAAAAAAATTTGACAAATGAAAATTTCTTAACTATTTCTTTAGCTTTTTTTATATGGAGTTTTAGCATTTCTTGTGATGTGGATAGGTACCCTGCTTTAATACGAGTAGGTATGTATATTAAAGTTTAGAGATCACACAAACTAGAAAATTTCCTTTCAAATAGCATTGTTGTTTCACGTAATGATTTGCTGCGTTTTCATTTTTTTGGACCACTTTAATGTACATATGTATGTACGAGTATATGCGGGTCGTCAGTATTAATATATGCATGCCACTACTAGGTACATATATACAGACAATTGCTGATATAAGCAATTGCTGATAAAGCAAATTGTGTAGCCCGTGATTTTTCAATTTCAAATCAAGTCGAGTTTTTACTTAATTGAAAATGCGTTCATGCATTGCTTATCTATCATATACATATGTATGTATGTATGTATGTAAGTATGTGTTGTATATGCGACGGTTGATATGCTTGGCTATGCATGCATTTCACGATCATAATTTTAATTCCAACAATTGCCTATACTGGCAGTAAGAAGTGTATGAGTTGGCAAAATAATATGGGCTGTAAAAAGTAGTAGATACCTACTGTATATATATAGTATTTATGTATATATATACATATACGTATGCATATGTACATATCGCAATGAAGTGACACAACTCAAAATATTTTGAAATCGGTTTTTTTTTCATAAATCGGTACACAGAATTTATCTCTAGCGACCGCCATATCAGTGCTTGTAAAGAAAACGTTTTTTTATAATTTACTTTACTGGAAAAATTAAGAAACTGGATCTTTCCTACTCTGGCGGCAGAAAATTTAAGTCAGGGCTGCTCAACGCTCTCGTATTGAAAGTACAAAACTCAATACATCTACAAATTTTGAATATGCACTGAAAAATTTTTTGCTCATTTAAATTTTTTTATGAATTCCAATAAAATATTATTTTAGAATTTATTTTCAAATGGTAGTATCAAATACATAAAAAAAATTTTTTATATTTTATATGAAAATTTTTTGAATACAAATTTTTTACAGTGCTTTCATTTTTTGAATTTTTTTTTCATTACAAATTTGTTATTGTAAATTTCGATTTCTTACGGCAGTGCTCGAGCTCCAATACAAAGTGCCTTTGCTCTGCACATTCAATATGAATCATTCATATAAAATTTTTTTATATCTGAGTGCTGATGGGAGTGCAAAGAAAATTTTATTTTCATATTTGAAGTGAAAATAAGTATCTGTGCCTATGATTCGGAACAAAACAAAAACAATTGTGCTTTGAGTGCCTATGAGGTGAGCAGCCCTGATTTAAGTTAACAACTCAATACACTCAAAAAAATTATTCAGATTATGGAAAAATGAGAATGATTCGGCGCCAAAGACATATTTCCATTGTTTTCAATACAATTTTCTTTAAAACGTGGTTTTTATTCCTTGATTTGAAGAAAATCATCCGTCAAAACAATGAAAATATGTATGTCTTTAGCGCCGAATCATTCTCACTTTTCCATAATCTGTGTAGGTTGCTTTTTTAGTGTATGTGATAACATTTTGTTATCAGTTTCAGTCCGATTTCATTCCGTTCGTATTGAATTACTTTGACAGCGTTGCCATTTATGCCAGAATAGGTACCGATTGAAAAGAAGGTAACAATTTTTAGCAAAGTAAATTATCAGTAAAGTAATTGTGCGATAACGCTCAAAATCGGGCTGCTTCTCTGCTGGTGTTCAGGTAGATTGTGTCTACACGGACTTTTCAAAGGCTTTTGATAAAGTCTCACATTCACTTTTGGTATATAAACTGTCCTGTTTGGGGTTTCACTCTAATTTTTTAAAATGGATCAAATCTTATTTACATAAAAGAATTTGTGTAGTTGCAGTTGATTGTGTGACTTCTGTTCCCTTTTTTGCCACCTCTGGGGCTCCCCAGGGGAGCATACTAGGCCCACTATTGTTTGTACTATTTATTAATGATATTAGTACCTGCTTTAAATTTGCAAATTTTTTGCTCTATGCAGATGATTTAAAAGTTTTCTCGAAAATTACGAGTAATGATGATGCTATTATGTTGCAAGATGACATAAATAGACTACATTTATGGTGCACCACTTCACGGCTAGCTTTAAATATAAAAAAATGTTTCAAAGTTACTTTTAAGAAGTCTTTATACTCTGTGCCAACATCTTACAACATTTCACATTCTTTATTGCAAAGTGTTGATGAGATTAAGGATCTTGGCGTAATTTTTTCGAGTAATTTTTCATTCAGTACGCACACAAGCTTTATTATTTCGAAGGCTTACTCGGTTTTAGGGTTCCTGAGGCGTAATAGCTCCAACTTCTCTGACCCCTACACTCTTAAATAACTTTTTACAGCTTTCGTTCGTTCCAACCTAGAATATGCTACTTTTATTTGGAGGCCGAGTCAGAAATGTTATATTTCTAGGATTGAGAGGGTTCAAAAAGTCTTCTTGAAATTTGCTTTACGGTCTCTTAAATTCAATGAACCTATGCCATCCTATAATTCCCATCTGCTCCTAATTAATCTAAAGACATTGGAAGCAAGGAGAACAGTCCTCTCACTTTAATTTGTTTTCAACATCATTAGAGGTGACATTGACTGCCCCCTTCTTTTGAAAAAAATTAACTTTAATATCCCACAGCGTAATCTTAGGAATTACTTGCCTTTTTATGGAATAAGTTGTAGAACGGAATATGCGCGCAATGCTCCCATGGTTAGAGCCCTAGGTGAATTTAATTTGATCTCGAATTCTGTCGAACTTGATTTTTCATCTCCAAAATGGTTTTTTATTCATAACCTTAACACATTTTTTTAATTGTTGTTTCTGTTTAGGTATTTATTAATTTTTTAATAACTCATATTTTAATGTAAATAGTCTGTAAGAATGTCATTGTTCATAGACTGAAATAAATAAATAAATAAATAAACATACATACACACTAAGATGGAGTGAAAACATATGGAGATTTTTTTTGTTCTTTGAACGTACCAGCAATGAAAAGTTGCCCTTATACGAGTTAAAATGGTGATAGGATGACGATTTGAACTGCCCTCAGCCCCGCAAAGTTGAAAGCAATAAGTACGATCTGGTACAAATATTAAATTTGGCGGGTAAAATCCATCCAATTTGGTGGGGGTTGACCCACGCAGGGGTTGTGTTATGGAACCCACATGAAATGTATTTCATATTAAAGTGAATCAAAATACTTATTGAATGGTATAAAAATATTCGAAATCGGTTCAGTAGTTTTTAAGTAATTTTAATTTAAACAAGTAAGGAAGCCTAAGTTTGAGTGGAATCGAACATTAGATACTCAGCTGTATGCTTTCATTGTTTGTTTGCGTTTGATGGAAACACGGTGTAGGTACATTATATAAAGCAAGTGCTGCATAAAGTGGGCGTAGCCGCGCCCATTTTCAAAATTTTTATCAGTCATCCAACTAAGCATATGAATATTATTCTTTGTGCAAAATTTCATTCCTTTATGACTTCTAGTTACAAAGATGTCACGTTACAAATTCCCAAAGGGTGTTCCAGAAATATCTTTGTTAGAAAGTAGGCGTGGTCATAAACCGATTTCAATAAATTTTTGCGTGTCTATTGACACAAGTTATAAAAGTGCATAAACCAAGTTTCGTCATAATATCTCAATTATTTGTCGTGTTATAGGCTAAGAAATCTCGTATATTCCTTTGTCTAAAAAGAGGCGGTGCCACGCCCATTTTCCAAAATTTGTCTATTTTTTGTTTCCGGTCTATTGTGGAAGTCATGCCACAAAATTTCAATGAATTACCTTTATATTTGACAAAGATATCGCTTAAAATGTTTTTATTATGGCCCCTTTATAGTTCTCATATATAAAAGTGGGCGTGGTCGTCAACCGACTTCGCTAAAATTTTCAACATGTATTACCACAAGTAATAAACGTGTACACACCAAGCTTCGTCATTATATATAAATTATTTGTCGAGTTATAGGCTAAGAAATCTCGTATATTCCTGCTTCTAAAAAGAGGCGGTGCCACGCCCATTTTCCAAATTTTTTGTGTTTTTCGTTGTATGTCCGCAGGTGGACTCCTGGCATAAAATTTCAATGATATATCTTTATATTTGATATCGCTTAAAATGTTTTTATTAGGTCACTTTATAATACCCATATATAAAAGTGGGCGCGTGGCCGTCAACCGATTTTGACAATTTTTCGTCCAAACATTTGCCTAAGTAAGCATATTACGCGTACCAAATTTCATCGATATATCTTCAACAGTTTCTGAGTTCTGACTCATAAAACTTTCAAGGTTTGACCCTTAATAAGTAGCCGTGGCACCGCCCATTTTCCAAAATTTCATCAAATTTCTTCATGGGGGCCTGAGCTCAACACGTGGGTAAGATTTCATCGCTCCAGCTATATTAGTGACTGAGATACCAAATTTCCGATTTTTTCTATATAGGAAAAGTGGGCGTGGTCATGGTCCGATTTCGCCCATTTTCAATACCAACCGTCCCAGTCTCGATACCAACTTGCATTTCAAATTTCATCAAAATATCTCAATTTTTGCGCGAGTTAGAGTGTTTACAGACGGACGGACGGACGGACATGGCTCAATCGATTTCTCTTTTCACCCTGATCATTTTGATATATATAAGTCTATATCTATCTCGATTATTTCATTGTTACAATCCACCGTTATGTGATTAAAACTATAATACTCTGTGTACTAGTACAGCTGAGTATAAAAATGCATAATATAAACTTTGACCTTTAAAAACTTTTGTTGTTGTTGTTTCCAAAAAAAACAAGTAAAAGCGCGGCTGTCTTCGGCCGTACCGAAGACTTCATACCTTTCATGAGTGGGGAAATGAAAAGTTACCTATGTATGTACATAGCCTGATTAAGTTTAATTTATAATTTTAATTCTGTGGGTTATTTATGGAAAGATTTATTAGAAAAAATGGTGTCTTGGCTATTTAAATGGAGGAGCTACACACCAAAATGTCCATATCTGAACAATCGGTTGTATGGGAGCTATATGTTATAGTGGTCCGATCTTGACAATTTTCGGTAATCCCGTTTGGGCCCATATGGGTACAAATACTTCAAAATTTCACGCCGTTAGCTGTTAAAATGGAGGAGCTACACACCAAAATGTCCATATCTGAACAATCGGTTGTATGGGAGCTATATGTTATAGTGGTCCGATCTTGACAATTTTCGGTAATCCCGTTTGGGCCCATATGGGTACAAATACTTCAAAATTTCACGCCGTTAGCTGTTAAAATGGAGGAGCTACACACCAAAATGTCCATATCTGAACAATCGGTTGTAGGGGAGCTATATGTTATAGTGGTCCGATCTTGACAATTTTCGGTAACCCCGTTTGGGCCCCTATGGGTACAAATACTTCAAAATTTCAGGCGGTTACCTGTTAAAATGGAGGAGTTATACACCAAAATGTGTATATCTGAATAATCAGATGTTGTGGAACTATATGTTATAGTGGCCCGATCTTGACAATTTTCGGTAACCTTGTTTGGGCCAAAATGGGTACGTCTAGTTCAAAGTTTCACGTCCTTAGATGTTTAAATTGGGAAGTTATGCACAAATTACATCCAAAAATTTCATGTATATCTGAATAATCGGTTGTTTTCTATATGTTATAGTGGTCCGATTCGGCCGGTTCCGACAAATGATCAGCTGCATATAACAACATACCTGTATTCCGAATTTCATTCAGATATCTCAAAAACTGAGGGACTAGTTTGCGTTTACACAGACGGACGGACGGACAGACGGACAGACGGACATGGCTTAATCGACTCAGCTCGTGATTCTGACCATATCGGTATATATTTTGGTGGGTCCCCCACGCTTCCTTCTGGTACTTTCGACAAAAAATTTTTGGCACTAAGTTATAATACCATTTCATTCTCATGAAAGGTATAAAAATTCGCTTTAATACTCAGCTTAGCCATCTTTATCAATCCTCATACTTCGTTTTTTGATTTTATAATTTTAGAAATTTCACATTTCTACCTACCAGATCGTGCTTTTTTTCAACTTTGTGGGGCTGAGGGCACCTCTACACATGCGAGTAGGTCAATAAAAATTTACAGGCTTATTACTGGGCTAGAAGGGTGCCGTTTTGGCTTTGGAACACATTGAATTTCCAAAAAAAAAAAAAAAAAGTCACTCCACCTTAATACACACATACATACGTACATATATCAAATAGCACATAATAAATGCCTCTCATCACTGAAAAATATTATTTCAAAAAGTATTTTGTAACACATAATTATAGCAGGCATGCTATAAACTAAAAGCAATCCGCGCTGCCTGCTGACTTGAGTCATCCAATATTATTTACTATACCCTAAATAAAGATGAGTTCTTATCTGTAAAAAATTTAATCTCATATCGGTACTTTTTAGGCGATAAGAGCCGCAAGAAATTATCGTTTAGTTTTAAGTAGAGTTAGAAGGTCTTAGATAAGGCGTTCGTTGATTTATTGAGTACAGTAAACTGCATCAAAAAGAAATAGAAACAGGATGGAAGTTTAGAAAATAAATAGGTACATACATACATATTTGTTGAAGAAAATTTTCTCAAACTAAAACTCTCAGTATTTTTTTTTTTTTATGGTAACTGGTAAAAATCAGCAATTTAAACAGCAATGGCTGTTTTCTACATACAAATTTAGTTGTATCAGACCGGTGTCAAGATTGTGATGGACTCGCAAAAAATCAATTCTCGCAATAGCACGAAGAAAATTTTCTATTGGTCTTAATTTTAACATTTAAAACTCTATTCAAGAAACTCAAAAACTAGGATAATGTCGTGGCGAATTCGAGGAAGATTCGCAGAAAAAAATTTTCTAAAGTGTGTTCGCCAATGAGCCTAATACCATTTCTACACATAACGTGTTTCGCTCTTTTTATCTGCATTCGCTCTCTCAGTGCCGAAACCCGCTAATTTCTATACAAATTTCTGAGAGCGAATAAAGAATGAAACGCGTGATTCGTTCTCAATCCTCTTGCCAACCACGATAATATCGATGCCTTCTCTAATTTTGCATCGAAAATCTATCGAAATCTCACACACACCAAAACAAAAACGCAAAAATAAGCAAACATACAAACATTTAAGAAGAACAAGAATGATAAATGTCAAATTGAATTACGATCAGTCACGTGGAGACGAGTTATTTCGCGAGATGTTTTGCTGCATGTTTCGTTGGCGAATCAAGTTATGTGGAGACGGGCTTTAAATCCCGAATAGCCAAAGAT
The DNA here is from genome assembly GCA_960531455.1 of Urophora cardui. Classification (NCBI taxonomy): domain Eukaryota; kingdom Metazoa; phylum Arthropoda; class Insecta; order Diptera; family Tephritidae; genus Urophora; species Urophora cardui. The sequence continues at coordinate 135,296,816 of OY482673.1, read as the reverse complement.
CGAGTCGAATCCATTGTGTTTATTGGGTTGTTTTTCGAACAAAACGCAAACTTGATTTTTCGACGTACATATTTCCTCTTTGTTGTGAATTCAATATCCAGACCATTCACGATACCATTATCGAAAAAAAAAAATTACTGAGAGTAGTGATGGGCAAGTCCAAGATGTTTTATTCTTTTATTGCCTTCATTGTCCAAACATGTCGAATGCTCTCGATGATTTTCATTCGTATTCGTATCTAATCGCGAATAACCGTCAATCGGAGCAAACGCTAAAACATCTCGGACTCGCCAACGATTCCTCTCGGTTTTAAAGCAATCGCTAAAACATCTTGCACTTGCCCATCACTAATCGAAATAACCTCCGACTTGCAACAATCGCAAAAATATCTTGATTGAATCGAGGAGCGAGTCAACTTTCGACTCGATTGTGATTTTGCAATGATGGCAATTCTCTCGATTGTCTACAGATCTCGAACTCGCGTATCACTAACTAAGGGAGTGAGTGATCGCTTTAAAAATTCTATTTTAGTATGCCTAGGAACTTGGATCAAATCCCAGTCGTTATATATTGGAGAGTTCGACTTTTGGCTGACGAAAACTATCAATTTTGTTTAAACAACAACAATTTTAATGTAAAAACAGTATATAATTACTGATACTTTTCGTCGGCCAAAAGTCGAACTTGTTATTTTCGTCAGCCAAGAGTCGAACTTGTTACTTTTCGTAAAGAATTTTTTTATTGATAGCTTTCGCCAGAAATTTTAAATATGCTAGTTTTCGTATGAGACGACGATATGTACATACATGGTATGTATGTATGTATGTATGTACATATATTTATATGCGCCCTCGAACAATCAATTGCCAATTGCTAACCAATTAATTTTCAAAAACTACAAAAAGTAACAACACAATATGAATGTTGTTGAATGACTATTTTTTAATGGCATTTATAAACCAATAGAAAAAGGGACAAACCATTTATTTATTGGCAAGTATTCAAGCGGCAAGCAAAATTGCCAAGTCATAAAAAGAGAGGAGAGAAAAAAAGATAGGAGTAGGAAGAAAGATTTTACAATTTATAAACTATGTATACAGAGAGCCAGTACATTTTATGAAGTGATGAAGGAGTAAGCAAGTTCTGGATGGCCAGTTGACCAAAGGGTCACAAATGCTAGCCATCCTTTTGACTATTGTCTAATTGACATAAAAGACAAGCAGACAATAAAATGCAGCAACCAATGAAATAAATGATTTTATTGAAAGAGTTTTTTAAAAGAAGATGAAGAACATATATACCAATTTATACGTTTTGTCCTTTTTAAAATAGAAAACATTTAGCATTGAACAGCACACAGGCTTCGCCAGTAAAACCAATCGAACAAAAAGCTATGTATGAACCTACCTATTCCAAAATCATTTTTATGTGCAAAGAAACCATTTAGCAAAGCATGAGTTGAAAATAAAATAATAAATTTTAATTTAAAATAAAAAAGTGAGGGTGTGTGTGTGTGGTGGGCGTACCTACACTACTCTTTTAGTCAAGTGCACAACCCACACTATGAGCAACGCACGGGTGTTATATTTATTTATTATACACAAGATACAATTTAAGATAAAAATAGTTGAATTCAATTTTAAAAGCCACAGCGGAAAACAAAAAATAAAAATAAAGCAAAAAAACAAATAAAGTAAGTTGAGCGAAAAAATCGCTCAAAGAAGCATAAGGAGAAGTAGAAGGTGACGCAGTAGCAGAAGAAGATAATAAAAATGTTTTATTGATTTTGAAATCGCAAGAAAATTGTTTGTAAATCCCGCATAGCAAAAAGTAAGCAGACGCACACGCAAACAAACATTGAACATTTTCGTTTTCTGTTTTTTAAAGTTTGCAAAAAAGTGCTGAAAATAAGTACTGCCTGCCTGCCCCTGCTCTTGCCCTCCAGCTCGCAGCGTTTCGTTTACGACCCACATGTAACCATATTATTTTCACTTTGTTCGAACTTTTGGCCTGCACAATTGTAGGGAAACAATTTTTAAGGACTTTTTTTTAACAAAAAAAAACAAAAATGCCAAAAAATATTTGCAACTTTCATTCAACAATTCTTTACTTGCTTTCGGTTACTTTTGCAAATACTAAAGGTATAAACATGAGGAGGAGCAAGAGCATACAAAAAGGCCAACGGTCATTTCAGCCCATTACACTTTGTGCTATCGCTTCGACAAATTCATTGTGTCCTGACGGGCGTACATATCTCTAGTATGCCATGTCACATATCCTTTCGTTTCTCATTCTACTTTGCGCGCATACTTTACTTGCGTGAATACAAAAAAGCGCCTTGTTTATTCGTGGGTTAGGTACATATGTCTGTTGGTACTCGGTCGTGTGTGCCGCACTCTCCCATATGAAAGAAGTTTTTTAATGCGCTCGTATTGACATCCGATTTTCTATTTTTATCTACGAGTACATATTCTTTTTTCCTATTTTTTCATGCTTTTTTCAACAATAAGTTTTAGCTTTGCATTTACGTCGGGGTTAAGTTGTAAATCTTGAAAAATTGCTATTCAATGCAAACATTCAAACATTCATCAATTGGTCGGTTCAATGAGGCTATTTGTGTAGTTGGAAAGTCTACAGTGAAAAAAACTTCGTATACAAATTTGGCATTTATATATTTCATATGCAGTTGTAGCAAAATGAATGCTGTGATCATTGAAATTTGAAAAAGCCTCAAGCTTAAATACCTACCAACCAACTGTAATCAAAAATCATGTGCTTAACTCAGCTGATCTCACTAAGCACGCTGCAAAAAGTATACGCCTCCTTATAGGATGCTTATTTCAGATAATCATAAGGCTTAGAAGGCTATAAGGTCGTCAGTTGTATGAACAAAGTCTTATAATAAGGCTTATTTTCCTGTGTTGCTGCCAGGATCCACCAATACAGGTCGGCTCTTCAGATCAGCTGACTTCTTCTTTTTCTTCAACAGCTATCCAATTTCTCTGCTTCTGCATATTCTATACATACATTCGTGTTTACTATTGGTCAAATTCTTCGTTCTCTGAGTTTCTCCATCATTCGCTCGTGAGCTGAATGTCAAATTATTTCGTTCTCCTTTCAGTTTTGACATTCCGTTTGACATTCAGCTCACGGCATGTTTGTGTGTATGTACCATGGACCGACCTGGTAATTGGATCATGGTTGCTGCCATTAGCACATACTGAATTCTCTCTCTCTCTCTCTACATCTCTCTCTCTCTCTGAGAGGAAGCATTATTCCTGAGGCTTATTCTCCATAGGAATAAGGATTATTCGCCACAGGAGTGGCTAACTGCTTAATTTATTTTGCAAACTCTTACCATTTCGCTAGGAATAAATAAGTTTTTCTCTCAGTGCGTGAATGCATTACATTACAAAATATTATATAGTCTTCTAACTTAGCGCACACATCCATCCCATTGCACGTTCGTCGTACGACATATTGCCAGGCAGGCAGCAGCAAGCAGCATTCTCAGGGATAACATACATAGTCAAATCTGTCCATTTAGCCAATAAATCCTTGAAGCAGCTTATTTTAGTCGTCTGTGCATAAATATTACTATAACAACAAAAACACTAAATACAGACAGAATGTCCTCTAAGAGAATGCGGGAATGTGGTATGCAGAGGAAGGTAGAATGAACTGATTTTGGCAGCAACCAATCGAAAATAAGGAATTGGCTTTAGTAGTCATTGATGGCTTTGGCGTGGATGGAGGCAAGGGAGCAAACGGCATTAGTTAAGATATTTAGTAGTTTTTTAAAGATAGATGTTTGTGTTTACGATGTTTTGCGTGTGAACGAAGTCTGATTTGTTGTTGTTCTCAGCATATCTTTGGCTACTATTTTACGCCAACTTTCGTTTTGCATTACTTAAAGCATTCGTTTTTCAACTTTTCGCGCCGTTTGAGCGAGTGTGATGGGTTTTTTTCTTTTTGGAAATATTCTTTGCTGGCAAATACTTTAAAATTTTGTTTGAATTGATTTTATAGCCTTTCGACCTATGTATGTACTAAAATCTCTTCCCGCTCGCATATCATGGAATGGTGAAAATTTAAATTTAAGAATAAGTGGCGAAAAGGGTTAAAATTCATATAAAACGAAATATGAAATTCGTGCGTATAGGGTAAAATTCCATGAGGAATAATTTTGTATAATATATTAACCCATTATCTCCCTGAAAAAATCATCTTTTTGACACTTCTTTTGAGAAGTCTAGCTAAAAAAGCATTTGGGTGATAGAGGGTTAACATTTTTTTATTCAAATTTAGCATTACTTTCATATGAAGTAAAATTTCATGAGAAATTGTGATTTCAAAATCAAAATTATGAGAAATTTGTATAAAATTTTAGCCCTCAAAAAAGCGTCTTTCTGACACCTTTTTTGAGAAGACTGGCTAAAAAAGCATTTGTGTGCTCGCTAGAGGGTTAAAGTGTTTTAGAAAATTATGCACCAGAAAATTTCGCTAGGGGTGCTCTCAGACGACAACTTTATACAGAGACCCATTAAGGCACAGAAAGGGAAAAACCAATAGAACTCCCTGAAATATGCAACTATTTTTACTCGCTAGTTTACAATAAGTAGTAATCATGTTGGGCATTGTACCACGTTTGCTCTACGTTCTAACACATGCTCATTTCTAATTTTTCATCCTGCTTTTTTTGGGCATTTTTTTTCATACTTTGTTGCCAAATTTACAAGCAAACTCTCTTACCAAACTCCCTCTGTCTATTTACATATATCTGTTTCGATATGTCAACTGTGGCATGGCTTTTCATTTTGCTATGCAAATCGCTCGCTGGCAAAACAATGACCACCAGTGCGTACTGAGTGCGTGTGTCTAACACCAAAATTCCAACAAAATTCCATTCATTTCAATGTCGTGATTTTGAGACTTCTTGTTGGTTGCTTGGTTGCCCTTAAAACTTTATATCTCTATCTGACTATCGGTGTTTCCAGACTCTTTAGCTCGTGTCAGTTGCTACTCGTTGGAATGTATGAACATGCAACGAGTCGGGCGTATGCAAGTTTGCTTGTCATTGCCGCTTGTTAAATAAACATTGAATAACTTGTGCAAATTCTTAAGCTGACATTGGACTTCGTTGGTTTCAGCTAGCCGACCACTCTGGCTGGCCATTCGGTTTTTGTCAGTTTTTAGTGTTGTTATTCTATATCTATTTGTTGGTGATGGTATTTTTGGTATTGAGAACATTGTTTGGTTAATATTTACTATACTCGTACTAGAGTATTGGTTGTTGTATTTATTGTTGCGTTTTTAGGTGACATTATTCCTTGTTCTAACAGTAAGTGCTATACGCGTGTAATTTGTATACCCAACTGCGCTTATTTCAGTATCCATCCTTTCACAACAATAGAGTTTAAAATTGGTGAAAACGTGATCACAAGGGATCCCGTAACATAAGCATTTCAAAGAAGGAGGAAATTTCTCACTTGATGGGAGCACTTACTGGATACTAGAAAAATTGAAAACATGGCGAGAGGCTAGGTGTGCTCTAATGAAGACGCTGTGTAGGCTACAAGGATGGGGAAACGATTAAGCAACCCGACTGCAGCTTTGCGGCTGTGAGTGGCGCCAGACGGCGATTATTGTCATTCGGTTTACTGGACAACCTACATATGTATGTCCAGTCAAAGATATCGATGTGAAGGATCTGATGAGGTTCAGGTCAAAATGGGATCACAACAAGTGATCTCGTCACATACGCACTCTAAAAAGCGAGGTAATCTGTCACTTGATGGGAGTTGGCATATACGTATTGGACACTGACTCATTGCAAAATATGAAGAGTCTGCTCTACCGAAGATGCTGTAGAGAATACATCGATGATGAAGAGGACGGGAAACGATTAAGCATCTCGTGTGCAACATTCCGGCTCTGAGTAGCGCGAGATGGTGATCCTAGGGACTCCTTTTCTGGCCAGCCAGATCTATGATTTGAAGTGCTAATAAGTATGTCCTCTTTGCAGTTGTTCGAAGTCCACACCGGAAAAAAATCGTTTCATGAATACGTGGTTGTCTTCAAAATATAAGCCTCTTTTCGACCGTGGATTTTAGGTTGGGCGGCTAGTCCGAGATATTTTATTCAATTGTCTCGATTGTTCAAACATCTCGAATGCTCTCGGTGATTTCATTCGTATTCGAGTTCAGTGGCGTATAGCTGTCAATCGAAGCAATCGCTAAAACATCTCGGACTCTCCAATAATTCCTTTCACTTTCAAAGTAACCGCAAAGCGTCTCGTATTCGCCCTTCACTAATCGGGACAACTTTTGACTCGTTACAATAGCAAAAACATATGGATTGTTTAGTCGAGGAGTGGGTCAACTTTCGACTCGACTGTTATTTTGCTACGATTTAGACAACTCGGACTCGCCCATCACTAGTGAGAGTGCCAAACTATGGTTTGGAGTGTTAGTAAGTCTGCTTCTTTCTTTGCATTCGGTAGTTGTTCAAAGCGCAATCCGGAAAAATATCTTCACGAAGACGTGGCTGTCTTCAAAGTAGCTCCATATTCTCTGACGACGGATTTAGACTGGGTGCTGTATTATGCTAAACCTGAACAGCTGGTTATATAATATCCAAGCTCTATCCAATTCTTCTGTTATTTCCATTATTGCTTGCCACACACATTCTAAGCTTCTTTTGTGTTAAGTAAAAGCCTTTGCCAGCCGCGCCACCAAAAAGCATATGCAAATTGTTTGCAACGTTTCGTCGCTGACCAAGAGATATCTAAGTGTATGCTTTGTGCACCCCTAGATTCCCCAGTCCCCTTGCCGCTTGAAATAGCGGAAATGCATGACAAGTATGTTAGGTTGTTAACTTCCGCTAAGCGGAGGATTTGGGCGCATGCGAGCGATTTTTTTTTTTCCTAGTTTCGAATTTCGTTTTATTTCATTTTTACATTTTTCACATTTTATCACCATTTATTTTAGTTTAGTGTTGTAATACTTATTGTTATTGTTTGTGTTTGTTTTCTTTTTTGTATTGTAAACTTGAATTGCCACCAAGGATAAAATGTCCTTTGGGGCGCTTACAAAAAGTGTTTGAGTATAGAAAAGCGACAGATTCCCATATGTTTACTACATAGTTTGCTGGCGCTTGACCCTAGACAAAGGAAAAAGGGGCCAAAAAAAGAAAAGAAACACATAAAAGAAAAACAAAAACAATAGCAAAAAATGCAACAACAAAAAAGAACATTTAATAGCCATTTTACTTGTTGTGCAAAAATAAGTTCGTTTCTTGCCTGTTGTTGTTGTTGTTGCACTTGTGCTATCACAGCCTATGTATCTTCGGCGCATAAATCACGTAGCAAACGGCCCAAAATATCACAAGTATTTTACGTTATTGCTTAGCGCAAGGCTATCGAAAGTAGTTTGCTCATATGGAACAAAGCTTTATATTTACATGCTCCTTGTCTCTGTTGTTGAGCTTGCTCAGTAAATTAAATTAGTTTATTAAGGCAGACGAATTGCTTTTAGTGCACAGATATATCTTGATTATAATTTAAAATTGTCGAACAATAGCTTAGAGCACAAGTATCTGCATGTGAAAAGCTTGTTTATCAGTGAGCAGAGAAACAAAAAAAGCAAAAAAAGAAAAATGTCCTTAATCCTTGACGTTTTTTTTGCGAAATTTTCAATATACAACGTAATTTACATGCATTTTTGGGGGAAAATTTCTATGCTCACTCATACTTGATGTTTCTGCTATTTGTGCGAGATTTACAAGGTGCAACAAACACAGAAATTCGGTGTAGAATTACTTTGTTTGAGGTCTCCCAGTGATGTATTTGAAGGTAGTTAACTTTAAAAATCTTCCTTGCTATCCTGTTGATGCATTCTTTGCTGGACAAGGGCGTGTGTGTACCTTGGCTGTTACAAGGTAATGGCCCAATTCGATATTGGGTCCACGGATTGTGCGCACATCTAGAATGCTGTAGCCCAGGCCCGTAGCCAGGAATTCGTTTCGGGGGGGGCTTACAGAAATTATGGACAAATTGCACTCCCCCCCCCCCCCACATACATATACATATGTACATACATAGGTCAAATGAAAGTTATTCATATTGGTTGATTATTTTGAAAATGAATATGGAAAAAATTTGTACATACCCAATAAACACAACGGATTCGCCTCGAATTCGAGACGAATTCGCTTCTCTGATTATATTATCGCGGCGATAGTTCGCGACGATAGATCGGCGAATCCGAATTCCCAGGCGAGTCACCCCTCATTAGCGATTCGCGCATTTTTATATTCTCGGATCGTTGGCGATTCGAGATTTATGCCCATTGGCGAATACATTCTAGAAAATCTTCTTCTGCGAATCCACCTCGAATTCGCCACGATATCATCTGAGATTTTCAATCTCTTGAGTAGAGTTTTAAATGGTAAATTAAAGCCCAATAGGGAATTTCTTCGTGTAAAGCAAGATTTAATAAAATTAATAAATGCTATTGCGATTATTGATTTTTCTCGAGTCCATCTCGAACTCGATACGAGTCCGAAAAATTACATTCACCTCCGCGAATTCTTCTCGAATTCGCCACGATATCATCCTCGCTTTTGTGTTTATTGGGTATGTACAAGATTACTGAAAAGCTATTTTAATTGACTTTTATTATGTACATACATACATACATATACATATGGAATGTGGTACAAAATTTCATATAAAACTTTCTTTTACAATAACCTTTTCATCAAAGAAGTAGCCTTCTGGATTTGTTTTTTGATAAAATGTCTATGACATGGTCAGGATCAACAGCAATATCCCAGTGAATGGAGATCATAGCGAGTGAACTCAATCTTTCATGACCCATTACACTCCGAGGTAAAGTTTTGATTCTTTTCATGGTAGAAAATGATCTTTCCACGCTCGCCGTTGTCACGGGCAAAGTTGCCAAGGCAGTGAGAAGAATTTTTATACCACGGAAATAGTTTCCATCGCAGTACTCCAATAGTTTTAAAACCTCGGGTTCGTTTTTAATCGACGATATTTTCGCACACCACAACCTATATTCGGCCTTTACTGCTGATGATGATATGTGATCTTCGAAGAATGGCGCCAAGTTGTCAAGCTCATCTGCTTTACTTACATCAGCGAATCCTGGAAGAAGCAGTTGGAAGCTCGGTAGAATATCTTCGTTTTCTAAAAATCGTTGCGTTAAGTTTTCACTTAATAAGTCGATGCATGGCAGGAATATTGCGATTCTGAAATACTCTTCACTCGACGTTGTTCCCGGGTTAGCTCGGTTTCTTTGACGCGATACCACTCTTGGAGCACGGATTTCACCGTCAAAAAAGTCTTCGGCGATTTTTGACGCGGAAACTAAGATTTGCCCGAAGAAATCATTAGCAGATTGTCTAATTTCGCGCAAAGACTGTATTACTTCTTTCGTGCGGTTTATAGCAGAGATAAAGTCTAAAGATTTTTCTTGGAGAGGAGTTGAGGAAATTACAAAAAAAATACTTCCTTCGAATTTCGGGGGGGGCTTGAGCCCCCCTAGCCCCCCCCCCTGGCTACGTGCCTGCTGTAGCCGTCGTTAATCACGTGATCGATTTGATTTCGCGTTTTTTGATCGGGGACAGCCATGTGGTTTGGTGTAATTTTTTTGTGCTGGAATCGGGTACTGATGATGACCATGTTTCGGGACACGGCGAAGTCGAATAGCTTCTGCTATTGGGACTAGTTAGGTCGTGGAGACTGAATTTTGCGACTGTGCTGCTACTTTCCTTACTCCCCCCCCCCCCCCTGGTATTAAAATCGCCAAACACGATCTTTATATCGTGGCGGGAGCATCGCTCATATAAAAAGTCTTTGATCTCATCGTCCTTCTCTTTCGTCGGGACGTGGGAGCAGATGAGCAATATGTTGAAGAACCTCGCTTTGATGTGGATGGTGGCTAGATGCTCGTTCACTAGCAGTACTGAGGCAGGCTGAGTCTCTTTCCCACCACAAAACCAACACCAAATTTGCACTCTTGTAAATACATGACGACTGTAGTATAAGCCGCAAGGCCAGTCTTTCTTGTCTTGCTCCGTCAATGGCTTTTCTGGAAATGATGTGAGATTTTACTTTTCCGAGGGTCAAAACGTTCCACGTGCATACCCTCAAATCGTAGTCTGTTACTCGTATGCCATGGTCGTCAACAAAAACGGGTGGTCTCATCAGAGGCTTTATCTTTGGCTTTTCAATGGATAGGTTTTTTACCTGATGGGTCCCAAGCCCGACGCACAACCCGCACTGTTGCAGTCACACGCTTATAAAGCGAGCCGCTTTCTCCAAGACAGACCTCCGCTCGCAGCCGCACCTTCTGGTGAACAGATGCAGCAGTTATTCCCCTCAACTAGCCCTTAAACCGAATATATCGGAGTGGCTTTGCCGAGTTGTCGCCGCCTTCTCTCTTTGGCTCACCACCAAATGGATATTCGGTAGCCATCCAGAGGACATTGCGAGTAAGTCTTCATATGCTTGCTTTGCATGTGAAAGAATCGCTCTGGCCATACGCAGGCGGACGGCAGTCAGAAACTTTCCCAATTTACGTGGACTTTTACACACGGAGCCATCCTCCCCAGAATCAGTTATCTTTAATATCGACGCCTAAAAAACCGACTAAAAGGCCAAGTGGTGCCTGATCTAAATCAACCCACTCTAGAAACTTTTACTCTTGGAAACTGAACGTCAGTCCGCTGCTTTTCTTTCAAATTAATGGTCTTGATGAGGACTTTAACATATTTAAATTTTGATGCCTAGATCGGGTCCCCAGGGGTGATCAAAACGTGGACCCGGATATCCCTCGAACAGATTTCACCGATATTAGTATTAAATGAAAGGTCTTGATAAGGGCTTCAACGTAGAATATTTTTAAAGTAGGATACCTAGCCCGGGTCTCGAGATATGGGGTCAAAACCACTACCCGGATACCCCTCGAATCGATTTGGCCGATATTAGTATCAAATGAAAGGTCTTGATGATGTATTGCGGATAAGGACTTCAACATATTTAAATTTTGGCTTTAGGGAAACATAAAAAAACACTAAAGAGTGTCTACGTCTTCGTTAAAGGACTCAACACCATCTGCGGCACACCCTTTACTTATTGCACTCAGCTTTACTCTACGCTTGCACCTTTTTTTGCAACGCTAACTCACTGCTCACCTGCTTTTACATGTTCTCTCTCATTTCACAAGCTTTTACATTGCATTTTCGTGTACTTAGTTAATTTCATGTACCTCGCACTGCATTTATCATTTTTGGGGGTCGCCGCCACTTATGGGCGCATAGCCCCATCAGCCGAACATCGAATGTTGCTGCCGCTGTTACTGCAACTGTCGCTGCCTGCCACTTATCGTTTTTTGCCGCTACTCTTGTCGTTTTACGTTTGCAGTTTGCCGCTTTCCAATTGAAGGGGCTGCTCCTCCTGCTGCCGCTGCATGTTTTAATTTTCACATGTTTTCTTTGAATTTTGTGTCGCATGTTGTGTTTATTTTCAATTAGGGATTAAAATATATTATTTTTTAGTATGTACATATGCTCTGCAAATACTCGTACTCGTTCTACTAAAACATTTTGGTATATGAATGCATGAAATTTGCAGCTCTCACACACATTCGTTTGCCTAAAATGAATCCTTGAATATCCTTTTATCTGACAAAACTGATTATGTTTTGATACAGAGTGTACTGAGTCTATCTATTATATGCTACATGCTACTCGTATTTTTGTACATGTGCTCATGTGCTTGTTCTTGTTCAGGGGTAAAGCAAACTCATGGTTAAAAGTAAAATATTTAGTAGATAAATTACAAAATTTTGTGAATATTTTTTATATGTGCATATATTCATGCTCACATGTAAGAACTTAAATTAAAGTTTTATTTTATTTTCTTTTTTGTTGTTATTTTTTTTTTAGGATTTTTTGATGAACTAACATTTATGAGTGAATCTACATTTCATATACTTGAAAGTACTCCACTTCATTTTTCTAATTTATGGAAAACCTACTCACCTTCACTGCAGTTAAATTGAGTCCTCTTCTCTTTGCGTTGCTGCAGGCACAAATTAAATTGCCAAAATCTAAGCAACAAACTTTTTAGTAGAGATAAAGTAATCTTGTTGTACTTATTTTTGTTACTAATAAATAATTTATTATTCGCATTCATTACAAGCAATAACATATTTATCACCTCAGGCCAAATGTGCTTAATTTTCTATGCAGATTTTCTTTTATGAAGGAAAAAAATTATAAATTTAACAAGTATTAAAACAAAAGTTTATAACTAATTATTTCAAAATAAATTTCCGTAAGTGTGAAGGTAATAAAAATCCTTATTTTTGCGGTAGTTGCATTGGAAAAACAAATTCAAATTCAAATTTTAATTGCAGCCAACACCACAAGCTTATAAAATAAATAATGAGTGGACTTTCTTAATAAACGAGCAAGTTTAGAGTGAAAATAGATTTAGGTTGTCATGAATAAAATTTTAAACTTTTTACTTTAAATTCTAACAAATTTACACTTAAATAGACTTTTAATTTCATTTGCAATTCCCCAAAAGATAACAATAAAATGCTGACAGTTTGGGATATAAAGAGAACATTTTTAAAATAGGACTGATGATGAGGGTGATTTAAAGCAAGGGTGCAGGTTCATATCGAATAACGGAGTCACTCAACAACAACATCATCATGTTTACAACAACATCTCTTCTAGAATGACAAAAAATGATTCAAAAAAAAGCTACGCATTGAATAACGATCGATTGTACGGTTTGTTTTGAGTTGCGCCGCGTCGGCGACAACGTTAAATTCGTTTGTAGTAGTGAGTCACATGGAGCCACAGTGATTCAAAATAGTCACTGCACCTGCAGCCCTGATTTAAGGTTATGGATAGACAGCGCAAGACAGTGCAAGTGCTATGCGTCATATCATATTTTTACAACGCACAATGGTATTCCCGATTAATGCGTTTCGAAAGGGTCTTTTGCGTTGTACAAAGGTTTTATCTGAGGAGACTCTTTTTTATGGGGAATAATTTTCTAGAATATTTTAACTCTCTAACGACCACCAAAACACAATTTTTTTGGACTTTATACAAAAAGGCGGTGAAAGCAACCTCTTCGTGGAAGGGTGTTCTACCACATTAAGGCTGCGCAATATGTTTTCTAACACATTTCTATACGATATGTATTTTAACCCTTTCCTTCATTTATTTAAAAATCACTCAGACGAAATTCGCAAATATAAGATGGGGTGCAGTGAAATAACGCCCGTGGAATTAACGCCCGCGGGCGTTATTTCCCAAAAAAAAGGAAATAACGCCCGCGGGCGTTTTTTCTTTTCTTGAAAAAGAAATAATTCCCGCGGGCGTTATTTCGTTTGATCCATGGACTTTATTTCTCTTTCGGAAGGGCAATTAAGCCCGCAGACGGGTTTTTTAAATATGGTGTATTAGGGAAAAAAGCGCCGCAGGCGAAAAATTGGCATAAAAAATCGCGCGATTTTTAATTCCAATTTTTCGTTTTTTTTAAATATGGTGTTTGTTTTATTGGAAAAAGCGCCGCAGGCGAAAAATAGGAATAAAAAATCGCGCGATTTTTATACTCAGCTGTACTAGTACACAGAGTATTATAGTTTTGATTTCCTAACGGTGGATTGTAACAGAATGAAATAATCGAGATAGATATAGACTTATATATATCAAAATGATCAGGGTGAAAAGAGAAATCGATTGAGCCATGTCCGTCCGTCTGTCCGTCTGTGAGCACGATAACTCGCGAAAAAATTTAGATATTTTGATGAAATTTGAAATGTAAGTTGGTATCAAGACAGGAACGGATGGTATTGAAAATGGGCGAAATCGGACAGTGACCACGCCCACCTCCCCTATATAGTAAAAATTGGAAATTTTGTATTTCAGTCACTAATAGAGCTAGAGTGATAAAATTTCACAAACGTATTGAGCTCAGGCCCTTATGAAGAAATCTGATGAAATTTTGGAAAATGGGCGGTGCCACGCCCACTTATTAAGGGGCAAACATTGAAAGTTTTATGAGTCATAACTCAGAAACCGTTGAAGATATATCGATGAAATTTGGTAGGCGTGATATACTTACTTAGACAAATGTCTGGACGGAAAGTTGCCAAAATCGGTTTTCGACCACGCCCACTTTTATATATGGGAACTATAAAGGGGCCTAATAAAAACATTTTAAGCGATATCTCTGTCAAATATAAAGATAATTCATTGAAATTTTGTGGCATGAGTTCCACAATAGATCGGAAACAAAAAATATAAAAATTTCGGAAAATGGGCGTGGCACCGCCTCTTTTCCGACAAAGGAATCAACGAGATTTCGGAGCCCATAACTCGACAAATAATTGAGATATTATGACGAAACTTGGTTTATACACTTTTATAACTTGTGTTAATAGACAGGCAAAAATTTATTGAAATCGGTTTATGACCACGCCTACTTTTTAACAAAGATATTTCTGGAACACCCTTTGGGAATTTGTAACGTGACATATTTGTAACTCATAAGGGGATGCAATTTTGCACAAAGAATAATATTCATAAGCTTAATTGGATGACTAATAAAAATTTAGAAAATGGGCGTGGCTACGCCCACTTTATGCAGCCCTCGCTTTATGTAAAGTACACCGTGTTTCCATCAAACGCAAACAAAAAATGAAAGCATACAGCTGAGTAGCTAATGTTCGATTCCACTCGAACTTAGGCTTCCTTACTTGTTAATTCCAATTTTTCGTTTTTCTGAATATGGTGTATTATAAGTGGAAAACGCGCCGCAGGGGAAAAATTGGAATAAAAAATCGCGCGATTTTTAATTCCATTTTTTCCATTCTTTAAATTTTTTTTAACTCCCTTCTAAATATTCAAATACTCAATCGAATAAACAAAGCTTCAATAAATTTCTATAATCATTTATTACTAACAATTTTCAAGATCCGTAAGTAAGTAAATATTTAAATACTCAATCAAAATAAACAAAACTTCATTACATAGTACATATTGGCACTTTCAGACCACAATCTAAACAAATACTCTTATAGAGTTTTCAACAAACCGGGCACAAAATATTTATATTGCCATTTACAATTGCAACATTACTGTGCTCTCCAAAGCAATCCGCACACAATTTAAAGTGATTGCATGGGCTTAAGAGAATATCGCGTGGCTTGGTAAAACAAATAACACACAAAAACATGCTTTGACTCTCGCAAAAATTGTCCGCCGTTTCTTCATAGTCAGAACAATCCATTTCGGATACATCAATGTATTCTGTGTCACATGTATTATTTTCGGGATTACTCATTTGATTCAGGAAATCGCTTAGTTGAATTCTTTTATTAATAAAATTATCAGGTGCTTTTTCAATTAATGCTGTCTTTTTTCTATATATTCTCCTTTGTTCTTGATAAACACCAAAAATCCCACCCAACGATTGTTTTAAATCTTCATCTAGAAGACAGTTCAAGAATTTGCAAAAGTCACCATTTGGTATAATTTTTTTGCTTAACTGGGAATGGTAACCCTCCAAGTTATTTGTAGTTCGCATTTTTTCGTTGTAGACTGAGAATGCCGAAGGGCCTTCCTAAAGTTAAATAATGCGGCGCTTTTTCCAATAAAACAAACACCATATTTAAAAAAACAAAAAATTGGAATAAAAAATCGCGCGGCGCTTTTCCCCACTAATACACCATATTTAAAAAAAAAACCCCCGTCTGCGGGCTTAATTGCCCTTTCGAAAGGGAAATAAAGCCCACATCGCCGAATAGGGCGCGCGGGCGTTCTTTCACTTTCTGAGTGAAAATAATACCCACGGGTTTAATTTCGTTTTATTCGCAGGCGCTATTTCTTTTTCAAGAAAAGAAAAAACGCCCGCGGGTGTTATTTCCTTTTTTTTGGGAAATAACGCCCGCGGGCGTTAATTCCACGGGCGTTATTTCACTGCACCATAAGATGGATATAAACAAAATGTTGCCTCAGTTAGCAAAACGGTTTGAGGGTTTCACTGTATGGATAGAGTGGTCTTTCGCTCTGTGTGGAAATACATACATACATACAAAAAAAATTTAAAGAACTAAATTTACATAAATGAAATTGGCCTGTCAATTGGCGCGTCGCTTTCGCGTAAATTTAATAAAATTACACTCGGGTTTCAGTTAGATATACATATGTATGTACTGTGGGACTCGCAAAAAAATGAAGGGAAAGAAAAAAGCTTTTTTGCCATGCAAATTTTAACTACATTTTTTTTAACTTAAACTTTTAAAATTAAATTTAAACCTGCGCTATTTTTTAAGTGACATAGCCACCAAGAGACGCTATATTTAATGCGCAAGTAAATCATTTTAATATTGACTAATAAAAAAAATATCTACAACAAATTGCTTGATAAAAAGCGCAAACGTTGGTAACCAAACAACGCGACCGCCAATGAGAAAATATGACAGGATCAAAAAAAAATATACAGAGACACAGTACAGACTAAATTTAGTAAGCATAATGCAACAACAAAACGCAAATACTACATAGCAGCATAACAACATAAGCATAGTACTGAGTTCGAGTTTCACGTGAAACTGCTGTCAAAATTCATACAAAAACACTGGTTGTGAAACATGTGTGAAATTTCACAGATATTTCACGACAAAATTGTACTGAGTTCCCGCCGTGAAAAGTTGCGCAACATGCTAGCAACATTATGCCAGCAACATTTTTTCACAACAATTAAAATATACAATGCTATTTATTTTCGAGTGAAAAGTGACATTTGCTGAAATTGAAATTTATATTTTGTATAAAATTTTTTTATTGGCCAAAATTTGAAAGTTGGTTCTGAGGCGATGCTCCAAATTTTTCTTTTTACATTTGCTCAGTTTTCGTTTTGGCATTTATTCTCATTTGACAAAAAAAATTTTCTTGAAACATTTCACGGCAAAATAAATGCATGTTGCTGGCGAAATTTCACGGCGGTGAACTCAGTACTAGGCTATAACAGCTACAAGTATCTCTACAAGTCCATGCATACACATGTATAGATACATGTTGCATGTTGTTATTGGCATGACATGAGATGTTGCTGTGCCTGAGCTAAGCTACCAACCGTTGTTGTTATTGGTGTTGTTGTAGATATTTTGTCATATCGCTGGCATATAAATTGCAACACATAAAGCAAAAACAAAAAAAAAATACATGGCGTACAGAAATATCAAACGGGCAAAACAAAAAATTAAGCAAAAAAAAATTAAGCAAAAAATTTGTAAAGAAAAAAGTAGAAATATGAATACAAGTAGTTGGCGTTATATGTAGATTTGTGCGATAGAGAGCGACGTGTGGGACTTTTACGTTAGCTGACAGTGAGTTATAACAACGCCCAAAAATATTTATTACTGGGGTGGTGGGAGAAGATGGGCCCATTATGTTGCTCAAGTGTCCAACATAAATGCCACAACAAAGCAACGTTAATTGACGTGTCGCAAAGGGCACATGCATATAAATATGCACACACACACACAAGGTTATCAACATACGAGTAACAAGTACATGTCTGTGGACATTTGAAAGAACCACCTAAGTCGACCTAAGTGCATTTTCAGCTTTTTTTTATCATAAAGATACATTTTAAAATACGCTTCTTTCTGTCTAATCGGTGTTATGATATCATTTCAGGTTCAGGAGATATGATGAATCGAAAATCATCTTAAGTCCATATTTTTCACATATGCATTTGCAAAAGCCACTTAACTTAAGATAAGATAGAAGCGATAACAAAAATTGCAAGAATTCCTCATGAAAAAAGAACCTAATTTAATTTAGGTGGCATATTTTTTTTCAATATGCTTTTGAAAAACCAACCTAATTACCAACTTAAGTCGATTTTCTATCATATTTTAGTTTGCCGAATGAACTTAATTTCAATTAGGAGGCTAAAATTCTATAAAATTTTGATGAAAATCAATTTGAAAAAAGAACCTAATTTGAGATAAGTTGGTATTTTTTCAAAAAACAATTTGGAAAAAGCACTTATTTTATTTGAAATCCATTTAAATAAAAACCGTTATGACAAGAAATAAAATTTCAATATAAAATGAACAATAGATGATTGTTTTATCATGCCACGCCCTTACTTCTATGAAAATATATGATGGAAAGACACTGTGCACTTGCTAAACTGTTTTCTGCTCTCCTGTAAAATTAAGAATTTAGACTTAAGTTGCTTTTCCAAATGTCCACAGAAGTATTGCTTAAAAAATCAGCTAAAAACGCCAATAACAAAAAAGAAAAACAAAAAAAAAAAACAAAAAAACAAAAAACACATACATATGCATATTAAGCGGCTATAAAAGCAGACTTTTGCGGAAAAAGCTGCTGACTTCGAAAAAAAAAAAACGAAAAAAATTGCCATTGCTGCACTTTTGACTTGGCTTGCGGACTTTGATGAATTCACGAACGTAAGACTTAAGCGTAAGTAAAAGCAAGCGAAGAAAGTCAAGAATATTTTAACTTTGTTTTGTTCAAAGGCTGAAAATCACGTTAGTTTATTGGAGTTTTAGAGAATATTCTGGACTCTACACCATTTCCAGATGGATTTTAAAAAACGTCAACTGGATTTTAGAAAGTGAAAATTGGATTTTAGAAAAGTAGATTAGAGATACAATTCAAAATTACCAAAATCCAATTGACTCTTTCTAAAATCCAGTTGACGTTTTTTTCAATCCAACGAAGAATCACTCCAATAAGTGATACTTTGGACTAAGTAGGCAAATGAAAAGATACAGCTCGCTCTCGACGAACAAAAATAACGCTCTACAGGACGCTCATAGTTCCTGTTGTTGTTGTTGTTTTTGTAGCTCCCCGAATGTTTTAAGGAGTGCAGGGGAAGTAAAAGTCCTTTGCCGCATAAATCCGGTACGCTCGGGTACTAGTCCCTTCCGACATTAGCCCAACTGTGTGACGATTTTTTGGCCATTATCAATCATCTAGGCCGGTAGCTTTCAGTCGCCTCATACGAGAGGCATTGCTTACTACGGATCTATTCTAAGCCCCCTAAATCGCTGGAACCCTCATCCTTCCAGTCCTTATGTACGGCTAGGGTTGCCAGACGTACTGATTTGATCAGTACAATACTGATTTTTCGTGCTCCGTACTGATGGTTTTACAAACCTTAAGAAATACTGATATTTTGGATTTTGTACTGATTTGTACTGATTTTTAGCCGACACTAAAAAAATTAATTTTTATCACCCTGCACTGTTTTTAATTTTCCAACTGTTTTCATTTGACGCTTGTAATGCCGTGGTTATGCTTACGACAATACTAGACGAGCAACGTGTAATTGTTGTGTTTTCGGACTCTCACATCGATCAAATTTGCTGGGTGAAACAAGCACCCAGCACGCCGAGGTTTCGGGGTAATAATGTGTTATGTTGTGTGTGTGCGATCTAATCATCGATTTAAGCGTAACCACCTCTCACCGATGACGAAAATGTGTCCGAATTTCATCGGTGTTTTGCTCGTAAGCATAACCACGGCATAAACATGAAACAATTAGGAAGGAGGAAGCAACGCGAACGTTAAATGTCATAGAAACATGATTGACAGTTAACGATACGGAAACAAAAACAAAATGCCAGTAATAAAGACGATTTTCTCCGCATATATATATTTTTTTTTTTTAAGGCAATGTACTGATTTTTTCGGGAAAGGTATCTGGCAACCCTATGTACGGCGCAGAAACAAGGACGATGTCAAAATGAGATTAGATGGCACTTGAAGTATTCGGGAGAAACGCTCTTCGGAAGATTTATGGACCTTTGTGCGTTATCGAGGGCGAGTATCGACGGAGATTTAACTATAAGCTGTACGAGCTTTATGCAGACATCGACAAAGTTCAGCGTATAAAAACCCAGCGACTACGTTGGGCAGGTCATGTCGTGAGAATGGATGAACTTTCTTCGGCCCAAAGAGTATTCCAGTGGAACTCGTGAAGCTCAGCGGAAAAGGGAGACCTCCACTATGCTGGGAGGATCAGATGGTAACTCCTATATCCCTTGGTATTTCCAATTGGCGCCATGTAGCATGAAACCGAAACCTACTGTCGCGCTTTAACGTCTAGACCAGCCATGGGCACATGGCCTCCAGGGAGCTGGTCGACTACACATGGAGAAGAAGAAGAAGAATTTTTATTCAGTATTCATGTACTTATTTAAACAAATTGTTTAGGTTCAGAGTTACAAAGGCGTGCTCCAATCCCACTGCGTGATACCATTCAAGCAACGTTAAAATACCCAAGAGATTGACATGAAGTGTCTGATAGAGGTTTGAAACGGAAAATTGATAGGAAGGTAGTTCGAAGTTCAAGCTATCGAACTGAAGTCAACATAAAAGGAAAAAAAAATGATATCAAATGCATTTTACATGAAAAATCAGCATTTAAATTTAAGGTTTAACTTTTATCAAGCATTGAAATAAAATACACATATTGGTGTATACATTTTTGAACTTCAACATGTTTTTATACACCTTTTAGTTAAATTTTATTAGTAAAGCAATGCATCGCATAAGCTCAAACCGCCTACAAAATGACCGACACAGAATGCTTATATGTATGTATGTAAGTGCAGTTGCAGGTGGTGGTCGTCTCGTGCTGGTCACCCTAGCGGGCAGCAGTTTAGTTAGTCAGACATTTGACGCACTGAATCAGGAGCGTGATTAATGGTCTTTAATTATGTCAAATGGGCGTGCAAAAAGTTGTCGCCAATATACACCAAAAAAACAAAAAAAAAACAGAAACAAGAGCAACAGCAGCAGCAGGTAGTGTACGAAACAAATGGCCACATGACAAGTGAAAGGGTTGTAGCGATCGAATGTAGAAAGAAACAGGAAAAAAGTTGCGCAAAAACACATTTGTTAGCGATAGCAGAAATGAGGAAGTGTAGATTTTTCACGTGTTTTTTTTTTGTCTAGTTGAGCACAGTAAACCCAAAATATAAAGCAAGTGGAGTCTTCCAAGGCTCATTGCCTCTTTCTTAGGTATTGATACTAAAGAGCAAGTATTCGTGGTTAGATTACAATTGGATATGTGACAATTATCGTACCTCTAGACGACTTCGCGACAATAAAAATAAATCATAGGAGATTAATAAACAGACACAGTTCAATATTTGAACCAGTTTGAGCTCAAAAGAACAGGTTTTGTAGCATCACGGTTTTATAGCCACTGTTATGTAGTTGGTAAAGTGGTCGCCTGCCATAACAGAGGTCTTGTATTCTAACTCCATACCGAACAAACACCAAAAAACTTTATAATTTATTAGAACCCAATTATTGGGTTTTTATAAATAGCGGTCACGCCTCAGCGGTGGGCGGCGTAATCTCCGAGTGTATTTCTGCCATAAAAAGAAGAAAGAAGCTTGGCCTTAAAACTGGTCAGAGTTATATTAGCGTCATTTTATTATATTATATCACGGCTTACTAATATTTAAATTTTACTTCCAGTGAAGTGCTCAATTAAATTAAGTGTTAAGATTTGCATAAGTCATGTGAGAAACAATACTTAATTGAACTATTAGAGTACTTGGACTACCCTGTAATAGACACAAAAACCTATCCCACTCATCTTCCTCAAGTAGATATTATTTTATGACAGGGTTTCCCTATATAACTATAACTAATGTTCCTTGAAATACTTGAAGATCCCCTCTGTCTCGGGCGGGTGCTAAAAAATCTACTTCAGCTGTCGATATTTTGCCAACCAGCCAATCAATACCCGACTGCACTAGAATTTTAGTCACTTGAAACACACTGCATTTAGTTATTTCTAGGGCTCTCTATCTCTCATCATGAGTCAATTATGTTATGATGGTGTTCAAGGTTTATTTATACAAGGAATGCCTCATATATTGCTCAAAAATCTGCCTTGTAGAGTTTAATTATGGCGTTTTCAATTCTGGCATAAAATGTTACCCTTTGATATCTCAATTATGAAAATACGTAACCTGACTTCTTTCCAAATGGCTGGATTTGTAGATAATGATGCCTTCTGACTTATTTAGAGTTCAATATTCGCTGAAATGACCGCACAAGCTTACAAGAGGTGACCGACATGGGAATTCAGATCGATCGCCGCGAGAAGCCAACTCGTCTCGAATCGGGGCGAATCCGTTGTGTTTATTGGGTGTGCTTGTTCCTATGTATCCACCTGTTTACTAATCACTCTCTCTCAACGAGCTTCCGTTTTATTCTTCTCCCAGCTCTTTTAAAATGCCCTGTTGCGATTGACATTAAAAAATTGACACCGTTAGGTTAAAAATGTCAATGCGACATTTGGTCAAACGTTCGTAGTGAACATCAGGTAGAAAAGGGTAAACGTTCAAACTCCCAGTGGGAAAAAGTAGTTATACGGAGTTAGCTTAATTTCATTCTTGTAGGCACTGTTATTGCAAGCCAAAAAAGGTACAAGTAATCCGCGCAAAGAAGAACAAATATCTCCGAGAATATTTTTTTATCTGATATGTGTTGTGGTTGGTTTGGTTTTCGAATGGAAGCATTATTTTACTAGAAATCACAGAACCACTGTGGAAGATCAAGGCATTCCCTCGTCAGTCCACTTTTTTCCTGGCAGCAAGCCATAGCCAAGCCTTGATCGCTGATACTTAGCATACTTATTAAGTTTTTCAACCGTATTTTAAGCAACGCAGTTATCAACACAAAAAAGAGAGGAAAGAGATAGAGAACAACAACTACTACCTGATATTTCCTAGCTGGTCAGCTATTCCTCTTCAACCCCATCACCAGCGCGTAGTTCATTGGCAAATAAATTGGCAAAGTACACATTCGAAAAACGTTTTTGTAACACAACACAGGGCAATTCACAATTCACAAATGCGCGATTCGCACTCACACCAACATCGTTTACATGCAGTACCGTTACACCGTTACCAGCTCAATTGTGTCGTGTCATGTCGTGTATGCGATTTTTTCGCGAAATTCTCGCCTTGCGTGTATGAGAAGTAGTAACGTGGGCGGTTAAGCATTTTGTTGTAACACGTGTTCGTCCATACCAAAAATCCAACCGTTTCAGTTCTGCCCACTTGTTCCGCAATTTAACCGTTTAAATTTTACCCCTTTCCGATTTTTTAATGCTATTCATATGTGCTACAAAACGATGTATGTCCACGGCAGTGCAATCCTTTAGAATTCGCTTTTTCGCTGGTGTGGGTTAGTACTTTGGCTGGCATTTGTCGCCGCCAGTCGCGCTTGTCGTCAACGTAATGAAAGTGTCATAAATTATGCCACATATTTGACGAAAACGTGTGACGTGGTAGGTATGTCGCCGCATTTTGTGACTTGCAACCGCCCAAAACATGCAGCCATCTACCTACTTACAAAAACCACCCACATAACTCGTAAATATGTATGCATAACTGCGCTGGTCAAATATTCCTCCATATATTTTACAGCCTACTTTTTTCTCAAATGCCTTGCGGCGGCGCGGCATTGGCATTTGTCATAATTTTGTTTTTGCAATTAAATGCGATTTTTTGTTGTTTGCCTTTGCTTTAACAAATTACCATTGATTGTGCCATTTTGACACATGCATAACTAATCACTTCAGGCGTTGATTTGTTTGTTTGTGTATACTCGTACATACACGATATACATACTTACGTAGATATTATTTTACAAATTTACTTTTAAATTGTGTCATTATTTATTATCATTGAAATTGGAGCGCAAATTGGCTGGTAGTATAGCGATAATTGCTTTTTTTTGCAAACAATAACAATTAAACCATGCAACTGGTTAATTTTCTGAAAAGCATTCAGCTGGAAAACATGATTTAAGGGTGGCACACTTTTTTGTTTAGCAATGAAAGTTACATAGAGTAATTTACAACCATCTATCTAAATTATTTTAAGAGAGCATTTAATATTGTCGTATCTTAAAGAAAATATCGAAATCTGTAGAGAATTCTTCGATAGAAGAGTATACTAATTTTAAACTATTCCTCCGATCATTCCACTGGTAATAGGCGCCTCAAAGCCCGTTCATATCGGGTGGTGTCTAGCTAAGGTCAGGCATCAGTGACACGCATCCTAGCTCCTTGATCGCTTTGGTATGGGGAAATAGTCTTTGATCGTGGTCTCAGGGTAGGGACGGTATTAAGGTGTCATGCGTTTACCCTGCCGAGGAGCAGCCTGACTGGCGGACACTATAAAATAGCCCAGCCTCGTACGAAGCCCACTGGGTACC
The DNA here is from genome assembly GCA_960531455.1 of Urophora cardui. NCBI lineage: Eukaryota > Metazoa > Arthropoda > Insecta > Diptera > Tephritidae > Urophora > Urophora cardui. The sequence goes on along the minus strand of OY482673.1, from coordinate 135,272,477 downwards.
TAGACACACCCAGTTGTAATTCTTGGCCTTAACCCAGTTACCGCGGATCTCGATCTGGGGCTGACCGACCCCTTTCTCCGCAACTCGTGGGTTTCAAGTGGAAAATTCAAATCGAAAATCAAGTAACGAGGCCACCACTCTTAAAAAGTCGCAAAGGCTTACGTTCAGTGTACTAGCGGCTCATGAGCTGCAGGTTCCCACTACTAGTCAAGCTGTGGCTGCAATAGAGGAGACAAGAAGGCTTCAGGCGAAGTCACTCACACCTCAAAAAACGTAAGGCTAAGGGAGGGACTGCTAAGGGAAATGCGTCATCTGGTGTAGGTGATGCTGGTAAGCAGCTTACTACCGGGAGCATTGCCGAAACTGGGGGACGCAACCCGGGTGGCCCTTTTCTAACGCCTAAAGTGTTTTCTCGCCTGGATAATAGGCCGACACCATAGGACGCCCGCAGTAGGCATAGGCGGACGGCAATGAGAATTCTAAGGCGGATAGTATTCGACACTGATCCGATCTCCAAGGCGCTATCTGGAGATGTGGGCCAAATAAAGACGAAACTGGAATGGGCGAAAACAATTTTTCCAGATTTCATATTCGCTCCTGGAAAGGAGGAAAGTTCAAAGCGGAACAGGTCGATGGAGGTTGCACCTGCTGTCCCCATAGTCAAGAGCCCACCTTTGCAGAGGTTGCTGAAAATAGCACACTTCTGGGGATCTATGATGCCGTTCCGGAGGGGGAGCGCAAAATACAATACCAATGGCTATGGGTGAAGGCCGATATGGCGTGCCACAGCGCCAGCGTCATGAAGGAGTCACCGGGTCCTTTCCCCTCCTGCAAGGAGGTGGGATGGTTTCAGGGCTCTGTGATCGTGGTGGCCTGTGATGAGGCCAGATCGGCCGACCTGTACAAAAGGTTCTCCAAACTCGGTGAGGTCTACTTTGCAGCCATGCTTAGGATGGTGAATTTCCAGAATATCCTCTCTATAAGTAGAGCCAGGGTCTGGATACCATCCAAGCCAGAGGGGGCGAAGGAGGTTATAGAGATAATCAGGCTCCCTACTGGAAACTGGAAGATGGTGAGGCTGGATCTGTAGAGAAGGAGGCGTAATACTGCTCGGTTTTGACACAGTCAAAATCAAAGTGTATGCGCAAGACATTAAAAGCCTGCAAGACAACAAGGGCGAGCTGGAGAAGGACAATGAGCAGGAAAAGTTATGCGCTGAAGCAACTCGGGTCAGTCTGAAGGATGACTCGAGGGCCTGAGGCGCATCCTCCGTCTAGTTTTGACTTGGATATACATGTAAGTCCAACATTTCTTCATCGACTTTGGTATGGGACAGAGCAGATCTTGTGGAACTCTGGTTAAAAGCAAAGATGAGCTTTATTATATTGTTTGGTAGGTTTGGTGGTATATTACAAAATATAAATATTTAAGCATTAAGGTAGTGCTATGAAGTTATAAGATCAAGTTAATTTCCTTTTTTTGCAATAAATACCCACCGTTTGTCTATCAAATTCCAAAGCATCCCCGTAAATTTTCCAACAAATGCTCATGACTTATGCATTCTCAACACAAACTCCAGCATAGTTAAATCACTTTTTGAACAACAAAAAATTTATGAAGATATAAAGTTCCTTATTCCTATATCATCATTATCATTATCGGCTTTCGGAATACAATTGTCATAATTAAACGTAAATGGCAGACAGCGTGACACCAGCAAACGAACGTTACGCATAACAAAAACAATAACGAAAAGCCAAAAAAAAAACGCAAGGAAAAAGAAAGAAATTAAGTTGTAAAAAGTTGTAAGAAAAAGCAAATAGAATGAGTAAAATGAATGCGGAACACGCGGAAAGCCGCATCATCATCAACCAGCCGCGAAATTTTACACACACAGAATTCCACAGATGAGGAGCGCAATGTCGTCGTTGCCGTCGTTGTCACGTGTATGTGCAAGGTACGGATGAACAAGAAAGGCGAGCGAAGACAGTACGACGACAGCTGCTTTGCATACTAAAACTGCACACGCCACATGATGATGACAATAAGAAAAGACAGAGAGCTGAGATACAATGGGTGGATGTGACAGCCGCAACCAATCGCGCTGACTTCGTTGCGCTCAACAGCTCACAGCCAACAAACTAACTTGAACTTGGCTGCGGTCGGCTGTTGCTATAATTAGTAAGGGGGCGAGCCCACTTTGATTGTTTAGTGAAGCAGAAATATATAAAAATGCGTGCATTTTCTTAGAATTAGAAATCTGCTAGCTAATATAACGTATAATAATATTGCGCAATATTTGTGTTCAATATTATTGTGCAATGTTGCTGTTCAATATTATTGCGCAATATTATTACAGTTTTACGCAATTTTTACTGCTCAATATTGTACTTTATTATTTCGCCAAATTTTGTTCAATATTATTGCGCAATATTTCTGTTCAATATTATTTCGCAATATTACTGTGCATTATCATTGCGCAATGTTATTACAGTGTTATGCTAGCATTCCTGCTCTATATTTTGCTGTTCATAATTATTGTTCAATATCACTGTTCAATATTACCGTTCAATATTACTTTTCAATATTACTGTTCAATATTGTTGCCCAATATTATCGTTCAATATTATAATGAAATACACTGGCGCAAATAAATCTTCAAAGAGGGTACACATACATACATACATATTTCAAACTTTTCCATTTTACGGGGCGGGGTGTTACATAATATTTTTTATATGTAATGCCCAACATCGATAGTCCTGTACCTACTCGAGTATACCAAATAAAAATTTTGTACTCGATCGGAGACAGTTAAGGGCTGCCGCACATACATAGGTCACATAAGGTAATATGCACATTGACCCCTCTGCGACTTTCTCTTAAATGTCTCCAATCTGGACCAAAATTTATATGTGGTATCTTCGACTATATTAGCATCGACCTAAGGGGTGAGATTGACATAATATGATACAAAATATGTATACATACATTTGGGGACCAACCTAATGTACATACACTCGGCGGGCACAACCGACCACTGCCTAAAAGAATTAAAAATTTCTCACTATAGATAAAAATAACTTAACTTTCCATCTTTTCAGTGCCTCTGAGGAGAAATATGCAAAGAAAGTGGGCTATTTTGTGGCATTCTTGGCCTAAGCGGTCTTCAAATGCAATCTTTTTACTACCAGAACCAATTTCATAACAATGAATAATATTTTTTTTTAATCTTTATTGCAAAAATAAACACAAATACAAAAATTAAAATATCTGAATAAGTAAGTCTTCTTCAACCCAAACTAAACATTTTCAAATTATTAAAACCCCTCGATTTATCAATCTTGCCGTACAATTTACCCTCGAAAATCTGCTCGCCATTTGCTTTGCCTAACTGTATGTAAATATAAAAACTTGCTTCGGGCGTATAATTCGGCAGCATTTCCTCATTAACGTGATATTCATGTAACGCATAAATGCCCTTCTTCATCGGGCATTGTTTATAAAAGTTACCCTGTCGCTGTATATCGTCATAGATGATGCGCAATACTGGATCTATGGAAGGTTGTTTAAGGAATTTGCAAAAATTTACAGTATGATTAACCAACGCCGTATAATTGCCATCAGTCTTTTCCATAGCAATTGCATATGTGAAATAGACATTATTGAGTTCCTCGTTAACTTGCTGCACAACGCTTATGTAGGATTCGCTTGAGTTATTAATGATTTGTACCTTAACATCGAGTAGTTCCGATTTGGTTGTGAAGGGGAATTTGGTCCAGATAACTTTGAAAGAACGCTGGAAATAAGATAGATAAAGGATGGTACTAAAGGAATATATAGAAACTCGAATACGAATAAAAATCATATGTGGAACCAACGAGATGTCTAAACAACGAACGAGAACGAAAAAAGACACTGAAGATGGCGCATATTAGCCGAAACCGGTTTGTCTCCAAACCAAACTTGACAAGGGATGACGGAGGATCGTTCCACAATACGTCTAAACAATTGATACATTCGAAGCAACTCGGAATCGCCCATGACACAACCTATTTAATGAGCAAACTTGCCAAACAATTGCTAATACTTTTATTTAACAAATTATATTTACTAGTTTTAAGTTCTTTGGCCAAACTTGACAACAATTATAGCATTAAAATAATTAAATTAAGGCAGCGAGTCAAAAAGTATAAAACGGGATACCGAATGAATATTACAATCAAACATTATAGTATTTTCGAAAAAAAAAACAAACAAGATCAAAAGCAAAAACTTACCCAACCGCTGGCTATTGGTGCGCATGCAATTAAAGTCACACAAATAACATCGAATGTTGTAAAAGATGGCGGCGACGACGAGGAGGACAACGACGACGAAAACGGTTTAGCTTGCAACTTCATGGCTAGAAAAGCGAATTATAAATGAAGCAAAAATTCTGATGAAAAACTGTAATAAGTATTGCTGGCGGCTAATAAAATGCAATGGCGCTGGAGCATCAAATGCAAGAGCAAAAAAAGCAATAAATAGATAACAATCTAAACAAGTTTACAATGTAAGCAAATTAGCCGAAAAATAGCTTTTTGGTTAAAACATTTTAAACTGCAAATATGTTTATAATTTGACTAAAATTTAAATTAAAAACATACATGTGTATGTATGTTTATTTGTATGCTAATTCTCCTTTTTTTGGCTGATGTGGAGCAATTTAAATTGGCAAAGCCGCATAACACAAAAGCTTTGAAAAAAAAAATAATTCAAAACAAAAAAAAAATATTATTATCGTAATCTGTATGCTTCATTGAAGCTGAAAATCTATAACAAAAAAAAACAATAAAAAATCATTTAAAATGCCATTTGATTGCAATATAACGACACAATAAACGTTGTAGTGAACTATCGAAAATGACCTTCGATATCCAGTGTGAATATATGTACATAATAGCTGACCCACCAGACGTTATTCTGCCTAAAATATGTATATTCTAATAAAGCTTAAAAAAAAGTCCTTTGTTTATCGTGTTGCTCAGAATTATCGTAGAACCCATCGTAATGAATTCGAATACTAAAAAGTATATATGTAAAAGTTATATAAATGCATATACTAATCGCGGAAAAGCCCCCTATCCCTATCCTTAACCCTATCTCTATCAAATAGAAGGTCTTAATCAGGGTTATATTAAAGTTATTTTCATTGATATGTCTTATTTTGATATCCTACCACAAATAATTCCGGGTTTCTTAGTATCAAAAATTGTATCGGGGCGCGGTACCCCCATTTCCAATAATTCCAAATTTCTACCATAAGTTTTGCATTGATTCCGTTTATCCTGCCACCAAGTTTTGGAAAACACTTCCATAGATATTCGGCATGAAGCCAATAGCTCCCATTTTTTCTCGTAACTATGGTTCAGATATTGTTTATCTCCATATCAATTTCCAGGGTTCTATCATAAGCATTTCCAGAGATATTCAGCATGAAGGATTAAGTTCGTATGGGAGATTCCACGCCCTCTTTTCTATTGGCTCCCATTTTTTCTCGTAAATTTGGTTCAGATATTGTTTATCTCCATATCGATTTCCAGGGTTCTATAATAAGCGGACATGGGCAAAGAGAGCTCTTTGTGCTGCGAGCGTAAAAAAATGTATATGTGTACACAAATGCAGAGCATAATTATTTCAGCGAGGAAACGATTCAGTTCGCCTTCAACAGTGATGGAAGCAGGTTGATGCCTTTTTTTTTGTCCGTAACAACAGTGGGCGACTGATGTATGCAATTTTTTTAAAATGTTTAATATTGGTTGGGAAATTGATTATTTTTTTATTTTAAATATTCTCAATAGTGTTAAATAGAGCCATTTGAAATCAAATGAAGTATTATTTTTTATGCCATTTTCAACTCTTTGAAATTGAAAATGGGTTAATTTTTTATCCTTTTATATTGAAATTGCAATTAATTCGAATGTGAATCGAAATAAATCAACATTTATTTTTTATTAAATTTGTATCTACAAACATACCTATTTTTAATATAACCTCTATTTTCATGCTATAAAATCTGATATAATTAAATTTTCATCAACACACGAAGTTACGAAACAATTTTGAACTTTGCCTCACTGTGCAATTTTAAGCACACTACTACATGCTCACGCTCTCTGCTTGTTCGCTTGTGATGGTGCCCATGCTTGATAATAAGCACTTCCAGAGATATTCAGCATAAAAGATTAAGTTTGTATGGGAGGCGCCACGCCCCCTTAATATTTTCAACTTTTTTTAGCCTAAAACCGATGCGAGGTAATTACGAACAAACTTGCAGAAGGAAGTATTAAATTTAGTCCAGTGGTTTCCGAGTTTTAGGGGACCGAACAAACCACGACTCATTTTTATATATATAAGATGAACATTAGAATGCGTTTAATTTATATGCAAAGAAGTTCATAAAAATACTCTATCGTCCCCTAAATCGGTAGTAACATGGTTAAAGATATCACACATAAATTATGTGCCCGATTGGTGGCGGTTAACACGTGGCGCATTGAGGTCAAATTTCAGTAAACTCTATGAAGGGTCAAAAAACCAAAATATATTTTTTTAATTATCTACACTGAAAAAAAAACTGTAGTGAAATCAAGAACTTTCCGCTGTTGAATCTCCGTATTTGATTCAACAGCCAAAGTACATATTTCTGTGTTCATATGGAACAGTAGCTTGAGTCTACTTAAAGAAAAAATATGTATGTCAGTTTCGAAAAAGCTGAAATGGTGCATCTCAGAGATTACATACATCTTGCTTTTAAAAAATTTTATAATATTTATTTTTTTTTGAGAGAAATGCAACAAAAACAATAATGAGAATCATTTTTTTTTTAATTTTGATTATAAAATGTTTCATATAATTCATAGATTCTTTTTCGGAAAAGGGAAGCGTTGGATTGAATTTCAGGTTGATGTCGTGGTTCGAATCCGGTGGAGAATATAAAATAAAGAAGTCGAAGGAAAATAAGAAATAAAGATAGGAAGTAGCAAAGGCGAAGAAGGAGAGAAGAAGAGGAGAACAGGTGTAGGCTTACATATTTGTAGTTGGGACCCGGATGGAGAGAAGATAAAGAGAAAAATGCAAACAAAAATTAATTTTTAGGTAACAAATTTTTTCAACAGTCTCCGTTGTTAACTTAAGGCGAAGGTATTTGATTCAACAGTTGTTAACTTAAATACGAAAGTATTTGAATCAACAACGCTCGTGCCTTTGAAACCACAACGAGGCGTTTTTTGGCACATTTCAACTGCGGAAAGTTGTTGGCTTAACAGCAATTTTCTTTGGATTGAAAGCCTTTTTTTTCCAGAGTATATATATATATATATGTGTGTATGTATTTTTTATATTTTTTTAATTAAAATTTTGTTTATGTAACTAAAAACTCTGCTCGCAATTATTAGTCAAGCGTCATTGCACTAGCGATGGCAGTTTAGCGATAACGTATGTGGCTATTAAGCTTTTGTTGCATTAGTGTGCAGGGGCGGATTTACCTCTAGAAGCGCCCTGGGCAAAAAAATCAAGCCGCGCCCCAATATTTCCAAAAAAAAACCGTACTTGCCTTCGTGTGGTGAAATTTCATTACTGATATATTTTACGGATTGAAAAAATTTGATTCGATTCTTATATAAGTACCACATTTTTTTCCATTTTCTAACCTTCAAAATGATCTGATCTTAAACCCTCATTATTATGATTTCGCGTCGGACCGTGATCAAAAGGGCAAATCAGTGTTGCGGTACAACTGGAATTTGGAAAGTGTTGCTTATCTCCGCGAAAAGGAATAATTTTTGTACCAATACAAAGTTGAAAAAATAAATTGCATGGTCGAATTTCGAGCACCGGCGATACTAGGTCACATTAACCCCGAAACAGAAAATATTCAGATCTTAGTTTCCTTTGAAAAAGTGAGCTCGCGCATTTCCCCGAAAAAATACTTCAATGCCTACTTGATTTTTAAATTTGAATTTTCAATTAAATTTGAATCTTTCACGTCATTTACTGCACACAAGCTGCTAAAACTTAGTGCTTACATATCGCTCATTTGCTGCAAAACCGGCATAAATCAAAAAACGTGATTTTAGAGTTAATGCTGCAGAATAGTTAGTTACATCATACTTCATGTTGAGTAAAAAATTCTTTATGATTTTTTGAAAACTAAGCGCTTCAGATACAAACCAAATGTTGCATTTACTTGTGCACCATATGGCGGTTGAATCTCAAAATTGCCCTTCCTGAAAAGTTGTGTATTTTGAAAAGTGCAAATGCAGCAAATGAGCGATATGTAAGTCCCACTGGGGCGAAGGTTAAGAACTGTACCAATGTTCTGAAATGTACTTTGATTAATTTTTTCTCTGTAAAAAATTGAAAAAATCTTTCATTCTTGGTGTACTCGTAATATTCAAAAAAAATTTTTTGATAAATAAAAAAATTTTTTTTTCCTTGTCTTGGTTTTGGCGCCCCTATTGAAACGGCGCCCTGGGCAGCTGCCCATGTTGCCCCTATGTAAATCCGCTCCTGTTAGTGTGTAATGTGTGTTGTTGAACAAAAAAATATGACATTCTAAATGACTTTTTAATTTTTTGGCAATTTGGCTGTTTTTTTTTTGGTTGCAACTACGTGCTTATAAAAAGGGTTTCATGTGGTATTGGCTACTTTTAATAGAGTTGGACGCCTTTTTGTAGTGAGTTTGAGTTTAAGCAGATACCTACCTACATATTTATTTTTGTTTCGGTGATACAAAAATTTTATTTTTAATTATTATATTATTATTCTATTTTAATACATATCTACTAGGTTTCATTTAAAGTGCTTTCATTTCAGTTACATCTTTTTATTAGTGCAACACGTTTTTAAACTGAATTTCTTATAAGTTTTAAACACTTTTTTTAAATGACTTCTTCTTAATTTTTCGAAAGAAATGGCGCTCCTAACGAAGTGTATTTGTTTAAATCTTATTTTTGTACTGTGTTGTTTTTTGGCAACAGCAGAGGTAAGTAAAAGCTTCTGTTTTATATATAGTATTTTGTTTTCATTTCAATTAGTTTATCTACCGCTTTATTATCTCCTCTGCAGAAAATGTTGCGCCCTCATTTCAAGCAAACCAAAATCTGGGCTGACGATGTGCACATCTCCCATACAATCGCTTACGATGAGCAGGAGCCGCATATGAATTTTACTTTCGATGTGCTAAAGGTAATTAGTTTTTCATATTTTCTGTGACTGTCAACAATTTGTAACACAAGGATGGCCAGCCAATTGGCGCCATTAGTCAAATTGCTCGGTCACTCTTGATTAAAAAATTAGCTATTATTTTCATTGCTTGTACTTTTTTATAGGATCTAAACGATCTTGATGTGCATATTGAGACTAAATTTGCACAAAAACATGATTCAACATATTTTACAACAATAAATTCCACCATAAACCTTTGTCGTATACTAGCATGGCAAAATAAATCACCAATTGGCGCGTTAATCTATAATTTATTGAAGGGTTATGGCAAATTGGCGGATAAGTGTCCAATTGAAAAGGTGAGTATGAGTTAAATTGTTTCTGATTTGAGTTAAGGGCTTGAGCTTTTTTAGTTCACACTCTGATTGGCTCACTTTTCTGTTTAAACCTCAGACCCGTATGAGCTTATGAGCTTTTAAACACTTCAATTTACAGGGCAAATATTACATGCATAAAATGTGGTATCCCGAAGAAGCCACCTTTGCCAATGCGCCTGAAATCGATTTTGATATTCACATCACAGCCCATCATTTGGATGCAAGCGGTGAACGTGAGAAGATTTTGGAAGATTTAATAAAAGGCGAAATGCAAATAAAAGATGTAAACCATGTGAAAAATGTACTGCCAATTATGTTGACGGGAAAGTACTAAAAAGCGAGCGAAGCTAAGAAAAATGAGGTGAGAAAAAAAAAAACAGAAAAAAAATAAAAAAAAAGAAGAGAAACAGAAAGAAATCCAAACAGCAATCAAAAAACAAAACTGTATCCAAAAAATGTATATGCAAATGTGGTGAATCCTAAAATTGAAGCGCTTGTTCAATTAAAAATTATTGTGTTATATAAATTTTATTAGCATTTGAAATAAAAACTAAAAAAACACTGCATTAAAAATAAAATATTGCAAAAAAAAATTCACAATTTATTTAATTTCTTAGAATTTCAGCCAATTTTTCCCAATTTTGCACATAAATTTCAAACAATTACTATTTAATATTCAACAAACATGCATGTATGTATGTACATAAGAAATATTAGTTTTTAAGTGCACAAATGTTGACTGAATTTTAACGCTCGGTGGGTGTGGATAATGAAGTGTTTTTTGTCAAATGAAAAAGTAGCCAAAAAAAACGAAATTCAAATTGCATTAAATTAATTTTGAAATCAAACCGGATTACGCTCTGCCAAAGGCACTCAAGTAGTTATTAGAGCAGAACAAACAAAACAAATGGTAAACAATATTTATTGACAGTACAATTTGCGCAAAATGCGCTTGAAAGGTGCACAAATGTCATAAATCAAGTATGGCGGTTAAACGAGTAGAGAAATGGATGTACATAGCAAGGATATGACATTACACAGGGGGTTGAAAAACAAAATTTGCAGTTGCTGATTGCAAAATATGCAATGGATTAACAATTTTAGACGCAGCTATATTAAAAAGCAAGCATGCAAATTTATTTCCAAGAAAAAAATACACAGAATATATCGCTGCTAATTTCTTTTCTTTTGTGTGCCGTTTTTATTTTCTTCGCTTCGATTTCATGTTTTCTAATTCGCAACAAAGAAACAAAAATGCCAATATCATTCAAGTGTTGCAAAATTAATTTTGTAGACATTTGACTTTGATGAATTTGAGCTGTCATAAATTGACAGAGATGAACAGCACTCGAAGTGAACGCACTCGTTCGTTGACAGACAATGTGACAATGACAGTAGTCGCACTCAGTTAATATTAAATGACAAAATGAAGCTCAATGACAGCAAAAGAAAATGACGCTATAAATTCAACATTTGCAAAATATTTGAAAAAAAAAGTAGTATAATAAGAAGAAGAATAAGAGTTTCTAGCATGTCAAGTGGAATCAATTGACGCTGTCAAATTTTCTGAAAGAGATCTTACGGCTCTTCTCACACATAAACGCTATGCTGCTTTCTCGTTTTATTCAATATTGCTTTTTCTAAGAAAATGGGCTTGGTGGTCAGCGGGGACAACAAAAAGTACCTCCTGTGACGTGGTTGTCATTGTTTTGACAGTTATAAATTCGAAACCGTTAAGGAAAATCCAACGAAGAATCTATCTTGCCAACGAAGAATCTCTCTTTCCACTAAGTGCTCCATTGCACTAATTAGGTCAATTGGAAAGTAAAGTTCTCTATAGACGAACAAAAATTACGCTCTACATACAAGACGCTCACCATTCCGGTCCCAGCCTCATGTACCTACGGCGCAGAAGCATGAACGATGTCAAAATCAGAAGAGATTCCACTTGGAGTATTCGAGAGAAAAGTTCTTTGAAATAATTACGAACCTTTTATCGAAAGAGATTTAATGATGAGCTGTATGAGCTTTATGCAGACATTGACATAATAATAACTCTGACGAGTTTTATGGCCGGGCTTCTCTCCCAATTCGAGGCGTGCTCCTTAACTTTTTTATTTTTATACTCAGCTGTACTAGTACACAGAGTATTATAGTTTTGATTTCCTAACGGTGGATTGTAACAGAATGAAATAATCGAGATAGATATAGACTTATATATATCAAAATGATCAGGGTGAAAAGAGAAATCGATTGAGCCATGTCCGTCCGTCTGTCCGTCTGTCCGTCTGTGAGCACGATAACTCGCGCAAAAATTGAGATATTTTGATGAAATTTGAAATGTAAGTTGGTATCAAGACAGGAACGGATGGTATTGAAAATGGGCGAAATCGGACCATGACCACGCCCACCTCCCCTATATAGTAAAAATCGGAAATTTTGTATCTCAGTCACTAATAGAGCTAGAGTGATAAAATTTCACACACGTATTGAGCTCAGGCCCTTATGAAGAAATATGGTGAAATTTTGGAAAATGGGCGGTGCCACGCCCACTTATTAAGGGGCAAACATTGAAAGTTTTATAAGTCATAACTCAGAAACCGTTGAAGATATATAGATGAATTTTGGTAGGCGTGATATACTTACTTAGGCAAATGTTTTGACGAAAAATTGCCAAAATCGGTTGACGACCACGCCCACTTTTATATATGGGTCTTATAAAGTGACCTAATAAAACATTTTAAGCGATATCTCTGTCAAATATAAAGATATATCATTGAAGTTTTATGGAAGGTGTCCAACTATGGACATATAACAAAAAATACAAAAATTTTGGAAAATGGGCGTGGCACCGCCTCCTTTTAGAAGCAGGAATATACGAGATTTCTGAGCCCATAACTCGACAAATAATCGATATATTATGACGAAACTTGGTGTATACACTTTCACTACTTGTAGTAATACATGTTCAAAATTTTAGCGAAATCGGTTGACGACCACGCCCACTTTTATATATGGGAACTATAAAGGGGCCTAATAAAAACATTTTAAGCGATATCTTTGTCAAATATAAAGATAATTCATTGAAATTTTGTGGCATGAGTTCTACAATAGATCGGAAACAAAAAATAGAAAAATTTCGGAAAATGGGCGTGGCACCGCCTCTTTTCAGACAAAGGAATCAACGAGATTTCGGAGCCCATAACTCGACAAATAATTGAGATATTATGACGAAACTTGGTTTATACACTTTTATAACTTGTGTTAATAGACACGCAAAAATTTATTGAAATCGGTTTATGACCACGCCTACTTTTTAACAAAGATATTTCTGGAACACCCTTTGGGAATTTGTAACGTGACATCTTTGTAACTGGAAGTCATAAAGGAATGAAATTTTGCACAAAGAATAATATTCATATGCTTAGTTGGATGACTGATAAAAATTTTGAAAATGGGCGTGGCTACGCCTACTTTATGCAGCACTCGCTTTATATAAAATACACCGTGTTTTCATCAAACGCAAACAAACAATGAAACCATACAGCTGAGTATCTAATGTTCGATTCCACTCGAACTTAGGCTTCCTTACTTGTTCCTAATAATTGGGTGCACCTACAGTTTTATGTCGGCTCTGAAAGACGAATGCATTTTTTGTAAGAAGAATTTTCATGGCAGAAATACACTAGGAGGGTATGCCGCGCACTGCCGAGATCTGACTGCTATTTCTAAAAACCCAATAATTGGCTTTTAATTAATTAGAAATTTGTTTCGGTGTTAGAACGCGAGACCTCTGGTATAGCAGGTGAGCACTCTACCCACTGAACCACAGCGGCTATCGGCATATTTCTGCGAATAAAATTCCAGCGGCTGCGTTGGACAGGTCATGTCGTGAGAATGAATGAATCAATGATCCTCCGGCCCAGAAAGTATTTCCATCTAAACCCGGTTAAGGCAGCAGAGGAAAAGGAAGACCTCCACTGCATTGGGAAAATCAGTTGGAGATTGGCTCGGCCTGCCTTTTTACTTCCAATTTGGCGCCAGGTAGCACGAACAGAAACGAGTGATGCGCTTTATTGGACTCAGCGGAAATCGCCTAGACGGTTACGTGCCAATTAAGAAGAAGAAGATAAGCAAAGTAAAAGCAAAAGTGAACTTATTTAATCCACCTGCTAATCGATGTATAATAGAAATAGAAAATACATTCGTAAAATAAAATGAACGAAAATATTAAGGCAAGCTCGGCTTTTCGGCTTGTATGAAGCATCCGCCACTGGTACCTATGCTTTCGAAAAGCAAGCAGCATCATCTATGGCACACCCTGTACTTACTAAACTGCACACTTTGTACATTCACCATGTCTCCAGCTGCTTCCTAAGCTTTCTTTATTTTCGTTGCCTGTAAAAAAATAAAAAGAAAAAAATGTGCACCTATTCCAATGATCTTACGGCCCTCTTTATGAATAAAATATTAGATGCTTCCGCGATCACTGTGACATACTTTCCTAGCTGCAACATTACCATATCAATAGCAAACCGCAACTGACTTGCACACTTAATCCAAGCAAAACATTTTTATTTTAACAAACAACTATTAGTTCCTTTTACTCCTTTTAACTTTTATTCATTTAAGTACACTGCTACTTCATTTCTTTTGCATTATTTTCATCGATTATTTAAATAAATTTCACCGCCTTTGATTCTTAGCGTGATTTTTTGTTTTTTTTTTCGTCATAAGTCCGTCATTGTCACTGTGTCAATTTATTCATTTGTAATTCAAAGCGATCACGAAATGTGTGTTGCATTCCTAAATAAATATGTAAATAGTTTTTCATTAATGTATGTATATTCTCTTTACATTTATATGTATGTAGACTTTGAAAAGCATTGAAATAGAATTAATTTTTGTATACACGGCTTGTGGTGCTTTTTTTTTTTTCAAATTTAACAATGGATTAAAGATGTGAATGGAATTGTTTTTATAGGAGCATAGAGTATTCAGTTACATACAGAGTAGCTGCTTATTCTTCGTTCTTAGCTCTAATAGAACTTTACTTAAATTCCCACACAATAAAAAAAAAATCCTATTTCAGATATTATAACTTTTAAATAAATCACTTTGCGCATAACTCCTCAAAGTAAAGTGCACCTGCCATTTCGAAAAAAAAAATTGCAAAAAGAGGATAAGCAGTGTAAGACACTCAACAAAATTCTTATTCTTCTGTAATTCTTGTTAATATGAAGAAGAATAACTCATCAGATGATTGTTGATTGATAACCAGAGTATGAAAACGAAAAAAAACCAATGCCAACAATAATCCTGCTTATTCACTACATTATATTTTAAAATCATTGAAATCCCTATAGGAAAAATTAAAAATGGTTGAAATTAAATGCATTTTAGAAATTGTAAGATACTAAGAACAAAATATAATATTCCTATCTATATTCTGGTAAATCAGAGTTTTTTAGAGCGTATTTGAAATGGGTTACCATAGGATCTTACAAGCACTCTAAACAGGTGTCTGTCTCGTGAGTTTGCTGACATTTCTCTAATTCCAAAGGAGAATAAGAATATTCTATTATTAAAGTTAAAACCTAAAACCTTTTTATTTAATGCCCCAATGACGACGCCTATCATGCCACGTAAGTGCGGAAATTTTTTGACTGTTATTCACCTGGGGATGGCCAGAGCGATTCTTTTGCATGCGGAGCAAGCATCTCACGGCTACCGATCATCCGTTTTGTGGTAAACTAAAGTGAGAAGGCGACAACTCGGCAAGGCCACTCCGACATATTCGGTTTAACGTTCAGACTGGCAAAGGGGGCCCGCATGGGCAAATGAGAAGCATCACACACATTGTCCGTGTCCAAACACAGCAACTCTGTCGTGAAGTTAACGAACGATTCTCTTTTGTGACGCTGTACTGTCTTCCATTTGTTCAAACACATCAACTTGTCGGTAGCTCAACTTTTATTCATTATGCTTTTTTCTGGCATTCTTCGAACGCTCTGATTGGTCGTTGACGATAATAATGACAGCAGTAAGCGTGTTGTCCGTGCGCCAACGACTCGGTGCCTCCCTCCTTTCCTCGTCGTCTTTCCGCTATCAAACGACGAGTTGCTGGACTCGGTGTCTCCTTGTTTTGACGTCGACAATCTAACCAAAGTAACGCAAATCGATCTGCGCTCACCAGCACAAACTCTTTCACAATTTTTCCGTACTCTCGTTTCAGGGCTTGTTGATGGGAATAACTGCGGCGTATGTTCAGCAGAAGATGAGGCTGCGAACGCGTGTCTGTCTTGGAGCAAGCGGCTGGCTATATAAACGGGTCGGGTATTGGGACCCACCACATAAAAAACATATCCAACGAAAAAGTACAATAAGCTTCGGATGAGAACCGCCTTTTTCGATGACGGCCATTATTTTGTACACGAATTGAAAATAATACATCAACTCGTCTAAATTAATATTAGCACCACTATCGTGAACTTTCAGGAAAACTACAACCAAAATAAACCAGACATAATGAACTCGTTGTTCATTTGCTTACACAAATCACAACCGTTCATTTTCCTTACTGTGTAGGGACATCGTCAACCAAAGCAGTCATTTCTCTTTATACATATTTATGTATGCGTTAGCATATCGCCCCAGTGAAATAAATCAAAAATCTCTGAGGACATACGATTATCCATTCATCCTTACAATTTCATTGCTAAAATACTTTGCTTGTAAAATCAAATAAAATATTCATTTTGATCTTTGATCTATGCATAAATACACATTTCCGACAGATTTGCGAGCAATCACATCATCACTCCCCCAAAATGATGATGATGATGACAAAGCAGACAGCCACCAGTGCGGCAAGCAAGACATTTAGTTAGCCTGCGATACCTACTAGTGGGTGTATGTTCTTTGCTTTGCCTTACGATTGTATACTTACTTGACTATAAACGCCAACGCAACGTGCAATGCGCGGTTAGCCTTATTTATGGTATTCCTTCTTTAACATTTATTTTTTGTACTGCTTTTTTTAATAATTTTATACGGAACAAGTAAGGAAGCCTAAGTTCGAGTGGAATCGAACATTAGATACTCAGCTGTATGCTTTCATCATTTGTTTGCGTTTGATGGAAACACGGTGTAGGTACTTTATATAAAGCAAGTGCTGCATAAAGTGGGCGTAGCCGCGCCCATTTTCAAAATTTTTATCAGTCATCCAACTAAGCATATGAATATTATTCTTTGTGCAAAATTTCATTCCTTTATGACTTCCAGTTACAAAGATGTCACGTTACAAATTCCCAAAGGGTGTTCCAGGAATATTATTGTTAAAAAGTAGGCGTGGTCATAAACCGATTTCAATAAATTTTTGCGTGTCTATTAACACAAGTTATAAAAGTGTATAAACCAAGTTTCGTCATAATATCTCAATTATTTGTCGAGTTATAGGCTAAGAAATCTCGTATATTCCTTTGTCTAAAAAGAGGCGGTGCCACGCCCATTTTCCAAAATTTTTCTATTTTTTGTTTCCGGTCTATTGTGGAACTCTTGCCACAAAAGTTCAATGAATTATCTTTATATTTGACAAAGATATCGCTTAAAATGTTCTTATTAGGCCACTTTATAATACCCATATATAAAAGTGGGCGTGGTCGTCAACCGATTTCGCTAAAATTTTCAACATGTATTACCACAAGTAATAAAAGTGTACACACCAAGTTTCGTCATTATATATCAATTATTTGTCGAGTTATGGGCTCAGAAATCTCGTATATTCCAGCTTCTAAAAAGAGGCGGCGCCACGCCCATTTTCCAAAATTTTTGTGTTTTTCGTTGTATGTTCGCAGGTGGACTCCTGGCATAAAATTTCAATGATATATCTTTATATTTGACAGAGATATGGCTTAAAATGTTTTTATTAGGTCACTTTATAATACACATATATAAAAGTGGGCGTGGCCGTCAACCAATTTTAACTATTTTCCGTCCAAACGTTTGCCTAAGTAAGTACATCACGCGTACCAAATTTGATCGATATATCTTCTATGGTTTCTGAGTTATGACATATAAAACTTTCAATGTTTGACCCTTAATAAGTGGGCGTGGCACCGCCCATTTTCCAAAATTCCATCAAATTTCTTCTTAGGAGCCTGAGTTCAACATGTGGGTAAAATTTCATCGCTCTAGCTATATTAGTGGCTGAGATACCAAATTTCCGATTTTTTCTATATAGGAAAAGTGGGCGTGGTCATAGTCCGATTTCGCCCATTTTCAATACCAACCGTCCCAGTGTCGATACCAACTTGCATTTCAAATTTCATCAAAATATCTCAATTTTTGCGCGAGTTAGAGTGTTTACAGACGGACGGACGGACAGACGGACAGACGGACAGACGGACGGACGGACGGACGGACATGGCTCAATCGATTTCTCTTTTCACCCTGATCATTTTGATATATATAAGTCTATATCTATCTCGATTATTTCATTCTGTTACAATCCACCGTTATGTGATTAAAACTATAATACTCTGTGTACTAGTACAGCTGAGTATAAAAAGGAGCTTGGTGGGGAGAAGTAAAATTCAGAAATTGTTTCCTTTTTGGCGTGCGAATGCGATTGAAAAATTGATATGGATGGGTTTTCAATGATGCCAATGCCAACAACAACAAATAGCTACTTATATACATATGTACATACTTACTTACACAAAGCAGTCGCTCTATTGAGGGAAAGAAAAATAGCAACAATTTCAGCGACTCCTTGGCATTGTCATCGGTTGTCAAGGAAATGCAATAAAAAATAAAGCAAAAAGCATATTTAGCTCTTCATTTCGTCGTTCAATATGCTGAGTAAATTTTGTGACAAGCAGTGGGAAAGACGAATGCAGAAGAAGCGCATTTGAACAGTGTTGTGCAAGAAAAATGCAAGACAGGATTGCGTTTTACCAAGAAGATGCCGCTTTCAGTTTTTTCTTCAAACTAAGCATTTGTATCAGGTTGTCCAATTACTGTAGTATTTTTCAGGCAGCAACAACAGCTGTAAGGAGGGCAGCAGAGTTCTTCGACTGTAATCCCTCACGAAGGGAATGTAGTTTTTTATTAACTTTTACGTAGGTAGATAGTCAAGCGGTTATAAAGTCGATACTATCGCATAGCACCTCATTCAATTGTGTAGCGGACTGCAAGAAAGCCTTAAGGGTAATACGCAGAAATAGTAATGTCCATTTAAACTGGATCCCAGGCCACAAGTGGGTCGACGGCAATGAGAAGGCTGATGAGCTGGCGAAGAAGGGTGCAGATCTCGGAGCAGAACACTTCATGGGCGTTCCGCTGCAATTAAACATAGGTACTATATATACATATATGTACATACATATGTATGATGGACCAGGTGGATAAGACGTGTAAATGGTGCGATCCTAAGCTAACTAAATGGTTGCTATCCCTGTAAAGGATGAATGTAGACTTATCGTGGGGGTCCTTACAGGACACTGTGTATTTTATGATGCGTTCAAAATACTTAGGACTACTTATTGAGAGTGAATGCAGGATATGCGGATTGCATGAAGAGGTGGTAGAGCATGTTCTCTGCACCTGCCCTGCGTTTTCCCGCCAACGGCTTCAGCTACTAGAGAAAATTGTATTCTGTGATATCGAATCGGTATCCAAAATAGGGATAAAGAAACTCCTGGTATTTGCCAAAGGGACGGGCTTATTCTTCAGTTTGAATAAAGGCATTTAATGTAGAATTGTTATTGTTCAATAACTGTTCTGCTTATACTCGGACTTCTGAGACCATTAATTGCCAGTCAGTCTAACCTAACTTAAAGCGCTGAGAAACAATTGAATTGAGTTACTAATTCCTCACTGTATACAACCAACAATGACGGGAAGTGAAGTGTCACTAAACTACTAATGACTAGGGATGGCAACTATAACCGGAAAAACGATTATAATCGGTTAATTTCTTTCGGTTAACGGTTAAAATGTATCGGTTTTTTCCTTTTGATTATTTTTTCGATTAACCTTTTTCCCCTAAAGTCGAAAATAATCGAAAGGAAATAATCGAGAATTACCGCCTTTTCATTCGAGTCCGAATTCAGTTACCTACGGTTTTGAGAGTATATCCAAAAAATCGCAATATACGTTCCCTCCAGCCAGCGTTGCCGTATTGACGATTTTTCTCAATAAATGACGATTTTTTCGTTTATTGTATATTTTTTTAAGGAAAGTGGCATTATTAAAAATTTAAACCATCTCAGTACAATAATTAAATGGCTATCTTCATGAAATAAATCCTTATATTTTGTAAATTATTTTTCAAGGCAAAATGTTAGTATTAATGAATGATTGATGATGTTATTTAAGTAAGCGCAATGTGCAGATAAATGTGCACAGCTTTTTTAAATATGATTTCATTTATATACGAATTTGTATTAATTCGTACCTCCTTAAAATTGTTTTTGGGAAAATTTTCCATTAAGGAACAACGCCCCGAAATAAATGACTTTTTCAGGGGGGTAGAGGGGCTCTCACAGGACTTGGAACTGAAATCAAAAATTTCCGGAGGCTTGTAGTTTACAAGATATTTGTTGTTAAGATTTTAAAATTTACCAAACAAAACAAGAAAACTACGATTTATTTCCGAGATAAAAGCACGTATTAAAACGAGAAAATGCATATATGTATGTGTGTAGAACAATATTTTGCGTTGGCGGCCTTCAGCCGCGCTTTAAAAAAAATAATCCTCATCCGACATAATTCTCTGGGGTAATATCTATGGATCCATCTAACCTTAACGACAATTATCTCGTAAACTGTAAACTTCCTGCAAGTTTTGATTTCAGTTTTGAGATATCTGAGAGCCCCTGAAAAAGTAATTTTTTTTTCGTGGTGCGCTTTCTTAGTGGAAAGCCGACACTTTTTTGTTTATAACGTGTTTTAGTATTGACGATTTTTTCGCTGAAATTACGATTTTTTATTATTATAATAAAAACGAACACACATACATAGTATGTATAAAAATTAGCTTGTTTGTCTTCTTGGGGTACTACGTATTAATTTATCAGTAATTGTAATCGAAAAACGGTTATAATCGGTTAATTCCCTACGATTATTCGCGATTAATAATCGAACCCTTTCGATTAACCTAAAAAACGGTTAATCGATTATTAAATTTTTTTTGCCATCCCTACTAATGACCGCCCCAATCATGTCGTAGTCGCCTTTACAAAAATAAGCCAAGAATTCGTGGTTCCACCTGTTTATTATATTCCCAAATTGAATCACCTTTTATGCTTTTATTTTTCACAACACTATACCGCCATAGATGGCGCCCCACCATAAATGTTGGCAACCGCTGCTAACGCACATTTATTTGCACAATGTCAATGGAATTGCGCGCACATAAGAAAGAAAAAAACATAAGAACAACAACAAAAATTGTAAAATATCTGAAAAATATGTTCATGCTCGTATTGTGGTTATCCATTTGGTTGCATATTATATTTGCTGCTCGCAAGCAACTCCTTTTATTTCACCCGCTCCGCACTACCACGCGCCTTATGCCGGTATTGACAATGTCTTACAGGGATTTATTAAGTGCTAAAAATGTGCAACAACCAAAATGCAGATAAATGATTGCTGCGCCAAATTCATGCAATTTATGCAACATTGCTGGAATATAAATAAATGATGATAGCAAATGGGAAGAGAGTAGGAAAAGGGGTTGTAAGATGTAAAGAAAGCAGCGGGCTTAAAACAAAGCATTTAAGAAAAAAAAATTAAAGCTTGAATAACGGGTATTCATGAACAATGATGTGTAAACAGTTTCGAAATCGGATATTTGTTCCCTTTCCTTTTTTCCTGGTTTTCTATGGATTAGAAGGCGACTATCGTTTTTGTAATTTTTTTTTTGTCATTGTAACTGCTACTATTTTGTTGTTTTTGTTTTTTTTTGGTTTTTGGTTTTTGACTTTTGATTTTTTATTTTGTTTTGTTTTGTATTGCTCAGAAACATGCAAGATCATCCGAGTCCACGATTGACCCATATTTGGGGACCCGACCTAGGACTCATAATGAATAGAGCTCTATGTGAAAGCTCTGTTCAACACCTTTCATTTGATACCAATATTGCTCAGAAACATTCAAGGATCACTCGGTCCTCATTTTGGCACATATCTCGGGACCCGACATAGGAATCATAAAGAGTAGAGCTCCGTGTAGAATCGCTGCTCAGAACCTTTAATTTGATACCAATATTGCTCAGAAACATGCAAGATCATCCGGGTCCTCGTATTGATCCATATCTCCGGACCCGACCTAGGAACCATGAAGAATAGAGCTCCCTATAAAAGGCCTTTCATTTGATACCAATTTTGCTCAGAAACATTCAAGGGTCATCAGGGTTCTCCTTTTGACCCATATCTGGAGACCCGGCCTAGGGCTCACAATGAAAAGAGCTTCATATCGAAGTCCTGCTCAAAACATTTCATTTCAATATTGCTCTGAAAATTAGATATGTAGGTAGATGTAGGTATACATATCCATACATTTGCATACATGTTCAAACAGGTTGGTCCTTTTTATTTTGCCTATTTGTCGCATTGTTGCAGAAAACAACAACAACAACAACTTCACTTCCCTTCGTTGCTGTTGTTGTTATTTGCATTTGCACGGCTATGCATGCAAGCATTTGTAAGTACATGTCTATCTACCTACCTACCACTGACAATGCCAAGCGATTCACACGGACGCAGCAGCGCACTAACACAAAGGTCATTTACTGTTTACGCGTAAACTTTACCTGTTTTTCGAAATTACTCGTAGCTACAGCAAAGATGTTTACACATCAAAAATGGCAACACTTGCAGGAAATTTATATTGTGGATTTTAGTACCTATTATGTTTTTTTTTTCGATGAAACTGAATTTACATAAATATTCTATAAAAGAAATGTTACTTGTGTTGTCAATTTTGTGCGAAAGTTTACATAAAGACTTTACAGTGGCTGCTGATAGTGCACTAAGTAATAAACTTAGACCGAAAAGGTCCGTTTGTTACAACACGGCACCTGCTTTTCCTTGGCAAGCAGATTAAGATCGCTGGTCGGATATCAAAGAAAAATCCAAAATACCAGTTCAGTATCCATACCGCTTTGAACTGCTGATGGTTGAATGCTCCAATTTAGCTCGTGCCAAAACATTCCGCATAAAATGCAGGCAATTGATTCAACCCATTTAACATTTAGACATATTGACTAATGGAAAGGGCACGTAGTATATCAAAAGAGAGCTCTATCTAACTAATACAGCATTATTGTTTTAGTGATATCAGGCATATTTTGAAGAATTGACGAGTCATTGCATCCAAAAAATGGTATTTGATACAAATGAGTCAATGAGAATCAATGAATCAAATTTGACATTTTCCTTTCTCATTTAGATTCTTTGTCTGAGGAGACCTCTAGTGAAATTTTATTGCGAATAATTTTCTGGAACATTTTAATACTCTATCTTCCTTAAAAATACTATTTTTTGGGCTTTCTAAATTGGGGTAAAAATTACCTCTTCGTGGAGGTGTTAGAGGGTTAAGGTATTCTACGAAATTAATGCTCGTAAAATTTTAATATATGCTTCTTAACAACATATTTCTATACGATATGTAATTTATTTATTTAAAAAAACGGACGTAATTTTGAAAATTTAAAACTAGTACAATAAAAAATAATACCAAATGAGGCAAACTGGTTTTCAGATTTTATTTACTCTATGCGTAATGGTCTATCATTATGTGTGAGAATTATCGCGCCCCCAAAAATGATGTTGCGCTGTGTTACCAAAAGAAAACTGAAAAATCTTAGCACTTTAAAGCCATTTTCCCTCCCTTAAAAAATATATACCACGCCTAATTAAACTGCAGAAACTTTCCTACAAAAACCAACTGTCCCATAAAAGTACTCACAATTTTAAACAGCATCTATACCTAACAATAACTATTCAAGCAGCTGCAATAGCAACTATTCAAATTCATAAAACTAAAAATATTTTCACAACTTCCATAAACCGGCCGTACAACAACAAATTCACTTTCAGTTCCGCTCCACTTTGAAATTAACGCCGAGTCTTCCTGCATTCCTTGCTTTAAACAAGCAAAAAACACACGCAAGCGGACCAAACGACCGAGGCCGACCGAGGCCGACCACAATCATAAGCCACTCATTGACCGCAATAAGCGCACGCCTCCCAGCGAAAAAATCCTATGAACTTTCTATTTTCACTCAAACTTTAGTCCTTTCTTTTTTTTGTTATTATTTGTATTATTTCTTTTTTCTGTTTGTTTTTAGTTGTTCGTATTTTTTGTTTTAATTTTATTAGGCATTTTATAGACTTTGCATTTATTGCATACAAATTGTACGAAACTCATAGATAGGCGAAGAGCGAGAGGTAGCACAGCATGGAAAACAAATGAAAAGTCAAAAGTCCGACAACTCGTGAAAAATTCACCACAAAATGAACAATATGCAGAAAAGTTAAATAAATAAATGCAACGAACGAAGGAAAACAGCAAATAGGACCAGGAAAAGTCAACATTTGGACTGGAATTCCCAAGCGTGCAACAGCAAAAGTAAACTTCAGAACAAAGAAAAAAATAATAAAACTACAGAAGCTGGAATTTGTGCGAATGGAGTGGAATATTAGATATATGTCGTTTTCGATTCGCCATCACACAAGCGAGGTCGGATCGAACAAAAATGTTTGAACCCATAATGAGTAGTAGCCATACTCGCTAACTGGTCGATAAAAATTTCCCTCTGCTCGCTAGCATTCACATATAAATTTGACAGAAGGAAATTTATAGCCAGCAGAGAAATTGTGAATCGAAAGCGGCTATTGAAATGTGGGATTTTTGGTGACTGATGAGAGCGCATTTGAAAGTGAGTTAAAAGGCAAGAAATCTTGAAGGATAAAAGCTCAGCAAATGCATCAACCAGAGGTGTGAACTATGGATAGATGTAAATGGACATAATTAAAGAAGTATGTAGAGGTTAAAAGCTCATAGAATGGATCAACCAGAGTTTTGAACTGGGGAACGATCTTCATGGATAAAACTCACGAAATTTCTTAATGTTAAAAGCTCACTTGAGTCACCAAATATGGGTGTAATTTTAATAACAGTCCTCATGGGCACTATCTAAGAATTATGTAGAGCTTAAAAGCTCATTAAATGTATCAAACAGAGGTGTTAACTGGGGAACGAAATTCATGGATATAATTCCGGAAATTTTTTAAAGCTAAAAGTTCACTTGAGTCACCAAATATGGGTGTAATTTTTTTTAACATTCCTCATGGACATTACCGAAGAATTATGTAGAGCTTAACAGCTCATCGAATACATCAACCAGAGGTGTAAACTGGAGCACGATCCTCATAGATACATCTCAATTCGTTGAGAAGTTCATTGGCGGATGGACATTTAGGTAAATCAATTGGCATGACTCAAAGAATATTAATTTTTAACAAATTGTACGAAATTGAAATTAAAATGTACTCGCTATTCGCTAAAAAAAACATTTGGGTATAAGAATCTCCAGCCAAAAACTAAAAAACGCATTCAACACAGGACAACCCCAAAAATGTATGTATGCACGATCCCATAAGGTAATGGAGAGATTGTAAATGGCAACAAAAACATTCATAAATTTTGGAGGGTGGGTGTGAGAACAAAAGCTATAAATTCCAAAGTGTAACGGATTAGCAAAAGTCAAAACCACAAAATGACTAGTAAGAGGCGCTCAACGAGTAGCGAATGCAATTGGCACTCGTCGAACGTCGAGGTAAATGAATGGGACGAATGGATGAGGCGAGTGAATCGTGAGTGAGGGTAGCTGCAACATTTGTGTTTTGCCGAAGAGCCCCAAACGTCAAGTATTTGCATAGTCAAAGCATAATGCCGAATAAACCAGAAAAAAGAACAAGAGATGAACAAACGAACGCGTACACATTGGCGACGACCACCAGCAGAAAATTTGTGGGCGCGCGCTTAACACGTTGTGGTCCCTTTTTATTTTTTTTCTTTTCTTTTTTTGTGATGTAAATATAGAAGAGCTAACGAAGGTTTTGGGGAAACAGAAAAAAAAAATCAAACAAGCAGGAAATGGTCTCGTTCAACAGTTACGAACACACATACGTACATACAAGTACTCACATAAAATGTGTTTGGGTTAAGCGTCAATGAAATGCGCATTTACAAGCCATAATGAATCGCCTGGACATACATAAATGGTTGGATAGATGGCATCATAGATCGGCTCTGCTTGCTGTTCGTACAAGAAAAACAGAAAATGAAAATTTTGAAAATCCATAGCATAACGAATACAAAATGTGGGGAAGCAAACAGAAGCTGATGCTATAAGGGGCTGAGAGGCTGGCGGACGTAGGTTGACGCGGAGGAAGGTTGTCCAGCAATTGCTTGATTGACAATGCACGGTCGGCTGAAGAGATGAATGGGAATGAGCATGAAGACAAACAGATGATATGGCTATGCTCTCCCCAATGAAGATTGACTGGTGGTTGGTTGGTTGGATGTGGTCGAGGTGTTAGTAAACGAGATGTGC
Organism: Urophora cardui; assembly: GCA_960531455.1. Taxonomy (NCBI): domain Eukaryota; kingdom Metazoa; phylum Arthropoda; class Insecta; order Diptera; family Tephritidae; genus Urophora; species Urophora cardui. Next base: position 135,246,263 of record OY482673.1, on the reverse strand, counting down.
TACACCAACAACGAGGATGATGGTGTTGATGATGACGTTGCAAATGACGATGATGTTGAAATAGCGATAAAATAAATTTGCATATGAATTGAGAATTAAGCATACTTTGTGTGCTACGGTTTTTGGTTTTTTTGTTGTTGTTCTTGCTTTGGCATCGTTAATAGAGCTGCAAAACCATCGATAGTCGGACCACTCGATAGTTTCGATAGTCAAAAAAAAAACTATCGATACTATCGATAGTTTTTTATGAATATTTCACTACAATAAAAAGAGGGATGGTTTTGTTTACATTTTCCTTTCCAAAAAGTGTTTAATTTTTCTATTTTTTACGCAAAACTATAATTAAATAAAAGATCAAATAAGAATTAAATACTTCACTTATGTACATATGTAGCATTTTCAGGTTAAATTAAACCTTAAAAAGAGGGACGGTTTTGTTTACATGTTCCTTTTCAAAGTCTTTAATTTTTTTTAACGCATAACATTAATTAATTAACAAAGGAACAACAAATAGGAATTAATTTCCAATTGAAAATTTTCACTTGATTTGAAAAAGGTTTCATTTGAGTTGAAAAAGCTATAGTAATAAAACTAAAAGTAGTACATTTTTTTTTTTAACATCGTTGGCGCTGACTAGTACATAAGGCACATTGTTTATACATTTCATTAATGTAAAATAGCGATAATCAAAAGGCACACTGTTTAAACATTTCATTAATGTAGAATACACTATGCTTTAAATCAAAAAACAAAAAATACGAAGAATTTCAGTTACGTTTTATTATTTAAAAATTAGCCCGTTTAATTGTTAACGTAATATCAAGGATATCTGATAAAAACATTATTTTTCGCGATTTCTTTCATCTGAAACAAAAAGGATATTTTATGGACGAAAAGCTCGGTTAGATGACTCATCCGTGTATAGAAAAAAGATAAAATTTGTTTGTGACTTCACCCTCTCATATGGTTAGCGTTAATCAGAGGTTTAGTAAACGGCCCTTAAGCTTAGTATCGACCTCTCAAGAAACGCAAAAGTTTCATATAAAATGACATACAAGAAATGCTCAAGAAATTTTTCTTGTGAAACTTTCTTGAGCGAGTATCGACCTTTTAAGAAATTTAGTACACTTTTTTAATACTATTTTTCAACGTTATGCGAACACAGCAACACAGGTTTTGCCAAGAAATATATCATCGAGCATTTATTTCTTAAAGAAATTTTGACGTTTGTTGCGTGTTGAAAAAAAATCGTGGAAATCGTTAGTGAAAATGGCAAAAAAGAAACGAAAAATAGAATGCACAATTTTTCTAATGATGCAAGGGCATAGTTGGCATCGATTTCTCATATTTTATTCCATTCCGGCCATCAATATACCACAGTTAACCAGTAATATAAGGTCATCCTCGTCGCTTTCGATGATTTCCTAAAATAACAATAAAATAAAACTATTGAAAACATATATTTAAAGCTTTTATTTAATATTTTTTAAGAACTTACTAATTGCTTATGTTTACAAAAAGGTTTATTTTGTTTACGTTTTTGATGCTCTTCTTCATTTCACTTGGTATTCACGGTGGATTACTAAACGTCAAAATTTCTTGCCTACTACTATTTTTTACTCAAGAAATAAAGCTAAAAATTTCTTGAGCTGTTTCTTGAGAGGTCGATACCAGCCTTTAAGCTAAGGATATAGATACTTATGTGATTTTTCGTCATCCCTTGTGAAAAAATCGTTCCACAATACATCATATTCCTGCCCCGCACAGTGCCGCGACCATACAAATGATGGACAAAAATAGGAGTGGTCAGAATTGGCTGGAACTTCACACCTAGAAGTATTATGCCACGCTAATTTCAAAAATGAAATCGGTTTTTCTGTACCGGTTACTCATTTCGAGAAAACCGAGTTTTTCCTGCATTTTTATATGAAAATAGTCATTGTGAACATGTGTTGATATAAGTGGAAGCAGTCATCAGAATGGGCTGAAACTTTACAGCTGAAAGGCTTATGTCACGTCAATTTCAGAACACAAATCCGTTTTTCAGCATCTGTTACCATTTAATTAAAAACAAATTTTTTTTTTACAATTTTTTCAAAAGGTAAAATAACTCATAATCATCGTAGACATATGTTTATAAAAACCGAAATTGTATTCAAAACTTGTTGAAACTTTAACACTAAAAGGACTAAGACATGCTAATTTCAAAAATGAAATTGATTTTTCGGTACCGGGTACCCATTAAAAAAAAACTATTTATTTTACATTACTATATGAAAGACAAATAAGGCATAATCATTGCTGATTGTGGTGTTTACGAAAACATGAAGGAGTTGTCAGAATTTATTGAAACTTTACATCTAAAGTTTCTATATTACTCTTATTTTAAAAAAGTAATCGGTTTTTCGTAACGGGTACCCCTTAAAAAATACCGAGTTTTTGCACATCATTATTTAAAAATGAAATATGGCATATCATTGTTGCTAAGTGTTCAGAAAAATAGAGTTAATACTTAAAATTTGTCGAAACTTTACTCCCTAAATGAATACATTACGGTAATTTGAAAAATTGAGGTTTTTCCTTACATGTTAACCTTTAGAAAAAAAAAATTCTTGAAAATAAAGCATAATCGCTGTTAAGTAATAATCGCTGTTATATGTTAATAAAAACATAACTCATCGGTGTTTTATATTTTAAATATTTTTTTTTTTTTGTATATTGGTGAAAAATATGTCAAATACAATTTATTCATGAAAAAAGACAATAAAAAAAATATATAAAAAAATTGGACCTCCCTGATGTGTATACATTTGTAGAAAATAGGTGAACTTTGAGGGGGTGTGTGAGGCTGAAAGTTGTTTTTTATCACAAAATAACTTACGAATTTCTCTTAGTTGGAGTTTTAGCTGTAACTTGACATCAAAATATCTAAGTTTCAAGACAGTCGATTTTTGTATTTTTGTCCACCTTCCCGGCACTGTGCCCCGTCGGAAAACCAAGCAAAAAAAAGGAATAATGAAAATTACTTAACTATTGCTTGTCATTTTATATCAGAAGAAGATTTCAAATTGCGAGTAGCTGTACTGTAGACACAAAAGCTGCTGTCAGATACAAATCATTCCGCAGCTAATATATTGGAAACCTTGCACCATGTTCCATCTGTGATCAAAGCATGCGAGTTACCGTGTTTTGCACCTTCATTGAATTTAGCTGTGCGAGCAAATTGTTTCCTATTTTAAAGGCAGTACTATTGAATATGATAAGTTTAAGGCCGCGCAAGAAGTCTATAGTGTTTTGCAAAAAAAATGTTGTAAAACGACGCCCTATACACGGATGAGTCATATAACCGAGTTTTTAGTCCATAAAATATCCTTTTTGTTTCACATGAAAGAAATTGCTAAAAATAATGTTTTTATCAGATATCTTTGATATTACTTTAACAATTAAACGGGCCAATTTTTAATAAATAAAACTTTTCTGATTTTTACAAGTTTTTATAAAAAACTTAATTTGAAAATCAAAACTTTCAAAAATCGCAAAAAATTAAAAATCTTGACATTGACCAGATGTCATTTAGCGAGGTGTGGTTCAATTACTACAAGTTGTATATCGTTAGAAGCGTGGATTTTAGTCGCCTCTTACGACAGGCATTCCTTACCACGGGTATATTCTAAGCCCCCTAACCCGCTGGGGTATTAATTTGACCAATTTGATATCGAAATCCAACTCCTCCCTAACATTCAGTATTCTTCTCTTGGGACAAAACTACAAGAATAGGGATAACCATCGATAGTGGAAAAAAACTATCGATAGTGACACGAAAAAAAAACTATCGATACTATCGATAGTGCCATCGATAGTTTTGCAGCTCTAATCGTTAACGTATGAACGGCGCGCCGGCTCAAAAGTGAGATGTACAAAGTGAATAGGTGAAGTAGAGCTGCTGCCCAAATGATTTTTGGAAGCTAAATCAATGGATCTAACAAGCATGAAGCTAAATATAGACACAAAAAAACTAAAACAAAACCAAAAAAATATATAATACAAATGTTTGGTTGTGAAGCATGTGAAAGAGCAGAAAAGGCAGCAGAGGAAGAATTCTGATAAGCGAAAGTGTAGCGCCGTTCCCTGCTTGGTGCTGGTGCCTGCAATCAAGTGGTTACGAATATTTATTTATTAAGTAGAGCATAAAAACACGAAAAAAATTGATAAATGGTTTAAAGGTCAATTTGATAATTTTTATGAATAACAAATGTGTAAAGCGAGAAATACGTAACAGAATCATTTTAAATTATCTATTAAATTTATTACCTAAAGCAAGGCATTAAAAGAGGAAGAATTCGTAAAAAAATTGAGAAGTTCAAATTTTCAGTGTGTGTGTGAAAAATATTCGAATGAACTCATAAAGACGTTGAATATCAGAAATTCTGATCTTACTAGATACGTATAGTACATACGTAAAAGTATTGTGGTTCTAAAAAGATTCGATCACCTCTCTCTCGGCAGTTTCGGCATACATTCAGAGTGTTTTTCTACCATTGAAAAGCAAAGCGTGAAAGGAATGCTGGTGGTATATCGGCAAGCTACCCGGTTGAAAATTTAACTGCACTTAAATGTCTTCCGAAGCGATAGAAAGAATTAGCGTCGCTTCAGCTTCTCGATCGTAACCCAACTGGACCTACATACATAAGTCGGATGTGATTTGCCGAAATAAAAATCTTAAAGGTTAAGATTTAATTTCCCACTCACATCATATTCTGGTTGTGATATCCGCTAACAGCTCTTAGGAACTATTAAAGTTGCGAACCTTCTTCGCTGAGAGCATACCTTTTACAAGTTGTGAATCATAGGATAAGCCAAAACATTTAAAATAAAATATGTTTTAACATATTAAATTTACAACAACATTGGCAAAGAAACGTCGAAATATATACATAACAAGTAAGGAAGCCTAAGTTCGAGTGGAATCGAACATTAGATACTCATCTGTATGCTTTCATAGTTTGTTTGCGTTTGATGAAAACACGGTGTATTTTATATAAAGCGAGTGCTGCATAAAGTGGGCGTAGCCACGCCCATTTTCAACATTTTTATCAGTCATCCAACTAAGCATATGAATATTATTCTTTGTGCAAAATTTCATTCCTTTATGACTTCTAATTGCAAAGATGTCAAGTTACAAATTCCCAAAGGGTGTTCCAGAAATATCTTTTTTAAAAAGTAGGCGTGGTCATACACCGATTTGAATAAATTCTTGCGTGTCTATTAATACAAGTTATAAAAGTATATAAACCAAGTTTCGTTATAATATCTCAATTATTTGTCGAGTTATAGGCTAAGAAATCTCGTATATTCCTTTGTCTAAAAAGAGGCGGTGCCACGCCCATCTTCCAAAATTTTTATAAATTTTTTGTTTCGGGTCTATTGTGGAACTCATGCCACAAAATTTCTATGAATTATCTCTATATTTGACAAAGATATCGCTTAAAATATTTTTATTAGGCCCCTATATAGTTCCCATATATAAAAGTAGGCGTGGTCGCCAACCGATTTCGCTAAAATTTTGAACATGTATTACCACAACTAATAAAAGTGTACACTGCAAGTTTCGTCATTATATTTAAATTATTTGTCGAGTTATGGGCTCAGAAATCTCGTATATTCCTGCTTCTAAAAAGAGGCGGTGCCACTCCCATTTTCCAAAATTTTTGCGCTTTTCGTTTTATATCCACAGTTGGACTTCTGCCATAAAATTTCAATGATATACCTTCATATTTGACAGAGATATCGCTTAAAATGTTTTTATTAGGCCACTTTATAATACCCATATATAAAAGTGGGCGTGGTCGTTAACCGATTTTGGCAATTTTTCGTCCAAACATTTGCCTAAGTAAGTATATCACGCCTACCAAATTTTATCGATATATCTTCAACGGTTTCTGAGTTATGACATATAAAACTTTCAATGTTTGGCCCCTAATAAGTGGGCGTGGCACCGCCCATTTTTCAAACTCTCACCAAATTTCTTCATAAGGGCCTGAGCTCCACACGTGGGTAAAATTTTATCACTCTAGCTCTATTAGTGACTGAGATACAAAATTTCCGATTTTTACTATATAGGGGAAGTGGGCGTGGTCATGGTCCGATTTCGCCCATTTTCAATACCATCCGTTCCAGTCCTGATACCAACTTGCATTCCAAATTTCATCAAAATATTTCAATTGTTGCGCGAGTTATCGTGCGTACAGACAGACAGACGGACAGACGGACGGACATGGCTCAATCGATTTCTTTTTTCACCCTGATCATTTTGATATATATAAGTCAATATCTATCTCGATTATTTTATGGTGTTACAATCCACCGGTATGTGATTAAAACTATAATACTCTGTGTACTAGTACAGCTGAGTATAAAAAAAAATTTATGTAGATTCGTAGACAACGAATCGAGGCCGGAATGACGGAAAGGCGTTACAAGACAAAAAAAAAACAAAATTATTAAAAAAAGAACCAACAAAGAAACCACGAAGGCGCACTTTATGTGTTAGTCAAAAGCTAAAAGCGCATTTTGCACTCTCCGCTTGAGTTCTGAACTTCACTCACACAACAACAACAAGAGCGCTTCCAGGCGCTTCGAAGCACCACGAGCGAGGGCGACTAAGCGACCGAAAAATGGAAAAGCGGAAATGTTGCGTCCTCTAACAACGACGCTTAACGGCAGCAGTGGAGCGTGTAAAGCCGCAAGCGTTGCGCTCAAATGCAAGGAAAGTAGAAAAGGCCGGCAGATGAGGGACCAAGAAAGTTTAACCAAACTCACTGCAGGCGTGCAAGGACAAAAGCGAAAAGGAAGCGTAGCAGCATATAGTGCCAAGAAGCAGATGGCGGTGTTGTGTTGTTATTGTTTTTCGCCTTCTGTTGCCTTATTTTTTGTAAGATGTTGCCAGGAAAGGTTGATGTGTGATAAAGCGCTTCTTGTTGGCTGCGACGAAAAACTTTCACGCCGCTGAGGCAGCACAAATTCATCTAAAATTTGAGAGATTTTTTAAGTTTATGTGTTTTGAAAGTTTGCTGGCTTCTTTGGGTGGATGGAAGAAAATCAGTTTTCTCAAATGCAATGTAAAAACGCAAGCGTTTGAAATTTGTTAAGTTGCAGTTAAAAGTGCAAAGTTGTTGTTGCATAATTTTTTTGATTTTGTGATTTTTATACTCAAGCATCAAATAACAAGTTTTTGTATATAAAAATCATGTCAAATTACTTCAAAAATGTTATTGTTAATTCTGGCAAAAGTTTTCTTGTCCCAGCAAAGAATGTTTTTTTTCCATTTTTATAAAACATATTTTTAAAACTATCAGGTGTTCATCTTTTTTACAACGAAATTTATTACACAAATTTTTAAGGGAATTTTTTTAAACTAAATAAAATGAAGAAAAAATAGTAATAATTAAATAAAAAAAAATAAATTAAAAAAAAAATAATAGCAATGGAAGTTTTAACCACGCTAAATGCCAATCTCTTTGCACAATTTTTCGAATCTAATTATTCCAAAGATAACTTAAATTTCAGCATATACCCGTACCATCTTTCTCAAAATAATACAATTAATGTTGCCTTTATAAATTCAGATGAAGTTTTAGATCACCTTAAATCACTGAAAGAGTCTTTTAGTTATGGTCCGGATATGATCCCCGCATGTTTCCTTAAAAAATGTGCGGATCATATTTATCTACCTCTGTCAAAGCTATTCAACTTGTCATTGAAATCTGGCATTTTTCCTATTGCTTGGAAAGAATCCTTTATTATTCCTTTACACAAAAGTGGTATTAGATCTTCAATTGAAAATTATCGAGGCATAGCAAAATTATCTGTTATCCCAAAACTGTTTGAGCCGATTATTAGCAACCAGATAAAAAACTCGATTGAGTCATTGATTGGGAACTCTCAGCATGGTTTCTGTAGGGGTAAATCAACCATCACTAACCTTCTGGAATTTACAACAGGTGTTTCTAATGGGTTTAGGGAAAGTGCTAAAACGGATGTTATTTATACTGACTTTAGTAAAGCCTTTGACAAGGTTAATCACAATTTACTTATCCACAAGCTTCAACTACTGGGTTTTCAACCTATCCTCCTAAACTGGATCTGTTCTTACATTTCTAACAGAACACAAAGGGTTGTTTTTAAGAATGCCTATTCATTTACTATTGATGTGTCCTCTGGGGTTCCGCAGGGCAGCCATCTCGGACCGACTCTGTTCTTGTTGTTCATTAATGACATCTCATGTGCTATAAATTATTCTAAAGTTTTAATGTACGCAGATGATGTGAAACTTTTCAAGTCCTACACCTCACCGGAGGAAAGATCGCTCCTTCAAAATGATTCAAACGGTTTGGTTACGTGGTGCAATATAAATCTTATGCCACTAAATCTAAATAAATGTAAATTTATGTGCTTTTCGCGGAGTAATGTCGAACCTATAGCTTACGCCATTAATAATCATGATCTGGAGCGAGTTTATGAGTTTGTCGACTTAGGTGTAAGATTCGATTATAAACTTAATTTCAACCTTCACATCAACATCATGATAAATAAATCTAAAAGTGTTCTAGCGTTTGTAAAACGTTGGTCTAAGGAATTTAGTGACCCCTACGTAACTAAAGCCCTTTTCACAACTTTAGTAAGACCGACACTGGAATATGCATCTATAATCTGGAATCCGAGTTATAAAATTCATTCTGATCGACTTGAATCGATTCAAAAACAATTTTTACTTTTTGCATTAAGAAATTTGAATTGGAACCCTCATTGCAATCTTCCCTCGTATACTAGTCGCTTAAAGCTTATTAACCTTCCAACTTTAGCTAGTCGTAGGGAAACTCTGAGTGTAATATTCGTAACGAAACTGCTGAAGGGATCAATAAATAGCCCATTTCTTCTTTCTGAAATAAGCTTAAACATTCCTGCCCGTCCATCAAGACATTACCAGCCCATCTTTTTAAAACAATGTAAAACTAATTTTGAATTAAATGAGCCATTCCGATATCTATGCAAAAGTTTTAACACATACTCTACCTACTTTGACATCTCGGACTCTCTATCCATTATAAAGAAAACTCTTCTTTTAATTCTTAACAAATAACAAATTGTCTACTAGATATAGTTTCCTTCTACTAATTTAGTATAATATGTATTTTATTGTTAACTAAGTAATTGCTTCTAAGTGTATATATAAACTTATGTATGTGTAATCAGCTGATGAATTTCTATTCTGTAGCTGAGCAGCATAAGAACTCGACGTTTAACAAACTCCAAGCCACTCAACACCTTGGCAAAATTAAAAAATATATCCGTGCGTCATGCGGATTGAGCCCCTCGCGTCGGTCGGGCGGGAAATGGAGGGTAAACCGTCGGGTATTATTATTATTATTATTAAAAGTTGATTTTTGACCATTTTACTTGAAAATTGTGTGCATTAAAAATATCCCAAAAAGGGAAATTTTTAAAACTGATAGCAATGGAAGCTCTGACCATTCTTAAGTTCACTTTTGACACATGAAAATAATGCTTACTACCAAAAATCCTAAAAAGGGAATTGTTTTACAAACAATGGCAATGGAAATTTTAACAACGCTAAAATTGATTTTTGACCGTTTTACTTGAAAATAATAGTCGTTTTCGATACGCCATCACACAAGCGATGTCGGATCGAACAAAAATGGTTGAATCCATAATGAGTAGTAGCCATACTCGCTAACTGGTCGATAAAAATTTCCCTCTGCTCGCTATCATTCACATATAAATTTGACAGAAGGAAATTTATAACCAGCAGAAAAATTGTGAATCGAAAGCGGCTAATGTGTATTACAAAATATCCCAAAAGGGGAAATTTTTAAAACTGATAGCAATGGAAGCTCTAACCATTCTTAAGTTCATTTTTGGCCGTTTTACTTGAAAAAAAAGCGTATTACAAAAAATCCCAAAAAGGGAAATTTCTAAGAAATTTAAATAAATAAATAAATCTAATTTTGCCAATTAAGACATTAAACTTTTTTATCATATCTTTTTAAAGTCCATTCATAAGAGGTATGAAGCCTTAGGCAAGGCCGAAGACAGCCGCGATCTTACTTGTTTTAAAATGAAATTACATTTAATGTAGGTACGCATTGCAATACTTGCTTCAAATAAGTTTCTCTTTTTAACTTAATACTTTTTTTGGTATCTACTCTTAGACGCAGAGCCAATATCAATTTGTATTCACTTTCATTGCGTAAGTTTAGGCGCAAGGCTCAAAAGTAAAATATGTTTAGGCCTCCCAAAAAATACATATGCTTGTCCATGCATGTAACATCAATTCATATATATACATATTTACATATGTATGGACTTGCACACAACTCCAACAAAGTTTACCTCGTTATACGCCTATAAATATGCTTTCATAGCCATGCTAACTACTGTTAAATGCTTAAATGAATTTTGTAAGTTTGCGTAGAAAACTTTTTCTTAGCTCACACCCATACTCTCATACATCACCTTGCTCACAAACCTCTTCCACTCTATACACATCTTCTATTTCTGTTCAATGCATTGCATCGCGCGTCGCGTTACTTTGGAACTTTATCTTTTTTCAACGTCAAGTTTTTAACCCCCCAACGCTCAACATTTCCCATTTCATGCCTCACATTTTTTCCTTCCTTTTAGCCGGCGTCGTCGTTTGAATTTTCTGCTGCAGAAGTTTTGCAATTATTCGGAATTTGATGTCTAGAAATCCTTTGAAAGCCTGACATTTCTTCATTGAAGAAAATATTGCGGGGAAATTTTCTCTTTCTTTTTTTTTTTTTTTGAAAACAAATTCTCGTATGTGGATTAAATTGAGAGCACATGTGAAGGAATGAAAATTGAATTATATACGTAGATATGTGAAATGAGTGTTAAAAATCAAGAAAAATTTAAAGACATGAATATTGAATTGCGAAATCAATAATTTAAAGTAGGCAGAGATTATTTTTTGCGACTGTAAAGAGAATAAATTTGCAGTAAACAGTACATATGAAACCTTAGTAGTGGTATTTATTGGGAGAGTAAAGAAAAAAGTACATGAACTTGCTTGTCTTGACCTAAGTTTGCCTGTGAGCTCATTAAGTAGCTGGCTGAAATAATACATACTTCAACCTAGAGGACTTCTCTCTCTGAGATGGCCGTGGGTCACATTCGTAAAGGGTGCCCCGCATAAAATAGTATACTCAGACAGTCCAACAGTGTTAGGATGCGTCTGTCTTTTGCAAATGCAAGACAGTAGATATATGCTACAAATCTCATGAGGAAGCAGCAGATTAGGCTTCCCTCACTCTAGTATAGATTCTGAATAGCATGGGGACCTGAATACTGTAACATACTAGGTAATGAGATGAATAACAAACATACACCCCGTTGTCGTCGTCATGGAAGAGTTTTAGTGAGATGGTCCCCAGCTGCAAGCTCAATATGAGGCCTTTTTCCGCGAGAAAACCGGTGTTACTTAGATGGAAACGTCTTAGTAAATACAGCCATTTAAGGCTTGTATGTGTGACGCGAGGCAAACTCAAGGACTTCTGTTCTAAGTTAGGAAATATCTCTCGAATTTGAAGTCTTGACTTTCTCAGAAACATTTTCTGGAGTAGTTACAGACATGAGAAAGAGCTATGTAGAAAGCTAGCTAGATGTATACTAAACCTTTTCAAGTTATATGTACTTCAAAAAATTCCAAGTGAAATGTATGGGAAATTTCTGAAATGCATTTGGAATTTCCTGAAAAATGTTCTGAAGTACAACTTTAGATGGTGTAGAAGATGTTTTTCGTCGTGGAATATTCTAAAAAATCTATATACCAAAAATTGTTTTTCCACAAAATTTACGCGATCTTTCTCACACTTTCATAATCTCTTGCTGAATATAACCTTAAAATATTGTCTTGTTAGAAATAATTGCTGTTGCCATGCATTTTTAAAGGCTCAAAATTTCTTTAAATAAATATTATTGCGACTGCATCAAAAATTGTTGTAATCAGGCAGTAATTGATACAGAAAAAATTACATTTCAAAATAGAAATGTAGTAGCGTTATTTTTTCAACTTTAAGCTTGCTTTGTAACACTTAATGATTGTGGTTTTAAAGCTAAAAAATAAAAAGATTATAGAAAGTTCAATGAACAGCAGTTAGATTGCGAGCATTAAGTTTCTTTAATCTTAAATAGTTTAAAGCAAGGCTGCAAAATAACGTTATTTTTAACAATAAACAAAAAAAAATTTTGTTTCTGTTGAAATATTCGATTTTATAAACGTAAAAAGCATAACAAAATCTATTTTGTTTCAACTGTTATCAAAAAAAATTAACAAATTTTTTTTTGTTTTGATAATTATCAAAACAATTATTTCAAAAAAATATAGTTTCAAATTTAAACGAAAAAATTGACTTTTCAACAATTTCGTTTTCTATGAAGAAAATAAATTTTACATATGTTTGTATGTATGTACATACGTACATAAATAAAAACAAATACAATTTTTGTTAATTTTTTTGATATCAACGAAACAAAATTATTCTGATTAAAGATTTATTGATAATTTTTGAAACGAAAAAATTTTGTTTCTGTTAATTAGCAAAACAAAATATTTTTTGGATATTTTTTATTGATATTTTTTGAAACAAAATTATTTTGTTCATTTCGTTGAGCAGCCTTGGTTTAAAGTAAGTTTCTATTGCTTTATTAAATCTCTCATACTTGCACTTTCCACTTTATTCACCCACTGTGTTCCCTTAAAGTAGGGCTGCTCACCTCATAGGCACTCAAAGCAAAATTGTTTTTGTTTTGTTCCGAATCATAGGCACAGATACATATTTTCACTTCAAATATGAAAATAAAATTTTCTTTGCACTCCCATAAGCACTCAGATATAAAAAAATTTTATATGAATGTGCCTATGATTCATATTGAATGTGCAGAGCAAAGGCACTTTGTATAGGAGCTCGAGCACTGCCGTAAGAAATCGAAATTTACAATAACAAATTTGTAATGAAAAAAAAATTAAAAAAATGAAAGCACTGTAAAAAATTTCTTTTCAAAAAATTTTCATATAAAAAATAAAAAAAATTTTTATGTATTTGATACTACCATTTGAAAATAAATTCTAAAATAATATTTTATTGGAATTCATAAAAAAAATTAAATGAGCAAAAAAAATTTTCAGTGCATATACAAAATTTGTAGATGTATTGAGTTTTGTACTTTCAATACGAGAGCGTTGAGCAGCCCTGGTATAGGAGCTCGAGCACTGCCGTAAGAAATCGAAATTTACAATAACAAATGTGTAATGAAAATAAAATTCAAAAAATGAAAGCACTGTAAAAAATTTGTATTCAAAAAATTTTCATATAAAAAATAAAAAAAATGATACTACCATTTGAAAATAAATTCTAAAATAATATTTTATTGGAATTTATAAAAAATTTAAATGAGCAAAAAATATTTTTCAGTGCATATACAAAATTTGTAGATGTATTGAGTTTTGTACTTTCAATACGAGAGCGTTGAGCAGCCCTGCCTTAAAGCTTTGCATATTTGCTTTATTTTTTTTTTTTTAATTTTGCTTTTTGTTAACCCTTTAATTGCTCTATTTGACTTCCATGACTAACATGCAGTGTGTACTCACAGTGTTAAAAAAAACACCTCAAGGCATTCATTGTTGTGTGCACGTTGGCTTGGCTCGCTGACTCGTTTGTAACAACAAATTGTCGCTTAACTCGTTTAAATGTTTTGCGAGCAGTTCATTTGTTGAAACGTTGAGTTTATTTTTTTTTTTTCATATATCCATGGGGTTTACTAGTATACAACAACTTTTTTCGCACACTAAATTTGTTTGCATAAATATATTTTGTGTGTGTGCTTTTTTGCATGATTTGCTTCTTTTCTGTTTTTATTTTGTTTAAAATTTCCATGAATTTGAGCTAAAGCTAAATTTTTAACAAAACAAAAACAGCGTAAAAAAATTAAGCAGCATTTGGGTGGGAGCTTTAATGGCAGCAATAACAACTTGTACTCGTATTCGCTGTGGAAACAATTGGAAATAATTCAATTAAAATACTTTCGCATGCTAACTCGCAATTATACGAAAACCATTTAACACGAAAATGTTATAAGCATACATGCATGTATGTATAAAATTTGCAGAATTTTCTAAAAAATATATATAGTATATGAGGCGCTGCAGAGTCCCTGTATATGTCCCTGTAGGAAAATCTGTTCAGTTTTGCTTGGATATCCGGAGCTTCAGTTTCTGGTCCGATTTGAAAGGCTGTTCTATTCGAAAGCGAAATGCGATTCGAAAGCACGTTCATACTCCGTAAAATGGAACTTGAAAATCGAACGAATTCTCTTCGTAAAGTGCTTTCAGAGTACGAATCACTCAAAAGCGAGCAAATTTTCTTTCCAATCGAACTACAGAGTGAGTTTATTTGCAAGTTTCTTCTTGGTACGATATTTTTACTTTGCTGGTAAGTACTTGATTCTGACGACTTGTGACTTCTATTTCTAAAGCAGAGCTGTTAATTAGAAACCAAAAATTTTAATGATTAATTAAATAAAAGTACTTTAATTAATCGATTCTTTATTTTTAACTGCACGATTATTTAGATTTTCTTCCATAATTTTTAGATTTTTTAATCGCATGATTAATAAAATTATGTGATTATTTTCTACTATTTCTGATTTTTGTAATTGTACGATTAATCCATGAATTATTTTTCGTTTTCGATTTTTTGTTCAAATTTGCTTTATTTCAGTTTGTTAAATAAAAATGGTTAATTAAATAAAAATCTGTGCCTTAACTAATTGATTAATCGATGACTATTTTTATTTTTTTTTTATTTTTTGATTATTTTTAATTCATGTTTAATAAAATTATGTGATTATTTTCATTTATTTCTGATTTTTTTTTTTTATTGTACGATTAATTAATTAATCGATGAATTATTTCTTGTTTTCGATTTTTCGATGGCAGACATCCTCACATGAGGGTATTACACACGCCCAAGAATGGCGGGCTAAAACATATCATTAGTTTATATTTGCTTACATTTCGCAGTTCTCAAAGCTAAATTTCCTACAGGGTAGCTACATATATTCATATATCCTCCACTTCATGCTGAGCTACCAATGCCTTCGGGGCTGCATGCTTCCTCATATACCCACACACACGCACACAAATTAACACTTTGACACGTACACGAACACCAAGTTCGTTGGCTGCCAGTGCAACACTCTAGCGAGGAATTGCGCAAAGTTTTGCCGCACAGCCAACAAGCATACATACAAAGATGCATCACACAAATTGTTACTCCTTTCAAAATTATCAGCGTCAATCCTTTTTATGCTTATTTGCCACATTTTAGTAGGTAGAGAGTGATTCTACAGAAATGTGATTGTGCTTGAAATGAACAGCGGTGTCGCTTTGCAAAACCAACTGGACATTATTATTACACACAAGCATAGATAAGTATGGCTGCTATTGTTGTTGGTGTTGTTGTTCTCCACCTCTCAGCGTTGACTTTAAACCACAAAGTCGCCTTTTGGCTACTCGAGCTACAGACATACTTTGTCGGTGGCGGCGCACATGCAAGCCAAACCAAACCGAGTCGCACACCCCACATGCACGAGCTCATTTTACTTCATTTATTTCGTTTGTTTAGTTACCTTTTTGTTGGTTGGTAATTTAAACTCCTAGCACCCACCGCTTTCCTGCCACAACCACCTCAAATGGTTGCTGTTTATACTATTAACACTAAACAGTGTGTGTGATGTGCGGTTAAGTGTAGGTACATACAGCTATGGACACATAAATGGCACACCTTGTTAGAAATATTTTGTTATGCTAAAAAAACGCGAATAATTTTAGCTACCACCACATGTTTGGTATTTCTTCAAACCTTTATTCTTTACATTTAGTAATATCACAAAATTAAATTATAATTCATATCTAAATTTAAAAAAAATCATGAAATTCTGAGAAAGGTACAAAATGAGCTGGACATATAAATGGCACATTATGAAAATAAGTGTAAAAATTCGAGTAAAACCCGTTTTTTGTTCTAGTTTTTGCTAATATTTTGTGCTGTAGCCCTTATTAAGTATGACTGCCTCGCACCTGCGGCCCATACTCTCCACGAGTTTTTGGCACTTTGCTGGGGGTATGGCATACCAAGCTTCTTCAACGGCCGACCACAGTTCGTCTAAATTTTTATAATTTTTCCCCGCTATTGAAACCTTGACTTCATTCCACAGGTTTTCTATCGGATTTAGGTCGGGACTCTGGGCTGGCCAATCTAATACATCAATCTTCTCCGCACTGAACCAACTTTTGACTAGTTTAGACGAGTGTTTTGGGTCGTTGTCTTGCATAAACCTCCACTTAACTGGCATTTTTTCAAAGTCGAATGGCTCCATATGGCTTTTTAAAATATCTAAATACTGAAATTTATCCATTTTGCCGTTTATCTTTACGAGTGGCCCTATACCATGCCAAGAAAATGCTCCCCAAACCATAATATTTCCGCCCCCATGCTTGATCGTCTTCTGGGTGAACCTTGGATTGTATTCTTGGCTTTTCGGGCGATGAACATACACTCTGCCATCTGGCCCCATCCGATTTATCTTGGTTTCGTCACTCCACAAAACATTTTTCCAAAAATTTAGACATTTTTCTTTGTGAGCTTTAGCGAAGTCCATTCTCTTTAGGATATTTCTTCTTGACAGGAGTGGTTTCTTCCTGGAAATGCGCCCAAATAAATTTGCTTCATTCAGACGTCTTCTGACAAGCCTACTAGATATTTCTGTGCTTAATTTTTGATTTATACTACTTGCTATCTCTCGTGATGACTTAAAGGGATCACTTTTCACCATTCTTACAATAGAGGCATCCGTACGTGCATCTGTTTTTCGTGGCCTTGGCTTCCGAGTTTTGCCTCTAATTAACACATCAGGGTCCTCCATACATGAATTTATGGCATTGTATGCCTTTTTGCGAGAAATCTTTAAAATTTTTGCAATTTCTGCAATTTTTCTACCCGATTTATACATTTCCCAAATAATTCGTCTTTCTTCATTTGTGGTATGTTTTCCTGAACCCATTTTCAAACGCTCTTCGTCTTAAAACACTTTTAATATTAAATAGCGAGGAAATAAGCAAAATATTGTCTAATTTGATTGAAAGTTACACGCCAACTGCAAATGAAATTAGTTCGTGCCATTTATGTGTCCAGCCAAAAAGTGCATTGTTTACATAAAATTGATAACGGTAAGCAGTAAACACAACAAACTCACATATTTTTGCGTCGCAGATGCGGCACACATTACGACAGCAACTAGAAATGCAACAGTTTTGTATTACGATAATCTTTCAGCTAAAAATTTAAATTTGTAGTTGATGTGAAATTTTGTGCCATTTATGTGTCCACAGCTGTATATGTATGTGTGTTTGCCTGCAATTGCATTGTATTTACATGCTGATTGGCTTTGTTGTCTTAAGTGATTAGCATAAAATCAGCTTCAGTACACGCCTGGACACCTTTATTGTTGCACAAACATTCATATGTACAATGTACCATACCTGGGTAATACTGAGTAGTAATTGGACTACATATTACGTACTTAAATACTTTATATTTTGATCTTGAAGTAATGAGTCCGTACTAAGTACTTTCAGAATATTCAAGTACTAGTACAAGTACAAGTACAAAGAATTGAAAAAGAATTGAAGTTTTAGCAAATACTTCAAAGTAATTGAAAACAATTGAAAGTACTAGAACAAATGAAGTACAAACCAAACTTGACAAGGGATGACGGAAAATCGTTCCACAATACTAGAAAAGAATTGAAAAATGTACTTGAAAAATCGATTCAAGTACATTTGTCAATTCTTTTCAAGTACATTCAATTCTTTTTCAATTCCTTGTACTTGTACTTGTACTAGTACTTGAAAATTTGGGAATGCAAGTATCAGTACTAGTACAATTCTTTTAAAATGTACTTGTCACAAGTCGTACTGGTACTTGATATTACCCAGGTCTGCAATGTACATATGCAGATATTTAGTGTATATGAATGTACTTATGTGCTTGATAATGTCCTTTTGCAAGTGATTAAATTCAAAAATGATATAAAGCTATTGGGTGCATACTAAATATCTAAAACATACAAACATACATACATAAATACATTATAGAAGCTTAAGAAAAGTGGTAATTAATTTAAAATTGCTGAAAAGTTGAAGGTGAGTTGAGAATTGGGTAGAAGACAACAAAACAGCAACCCCCATGGAGAGCTTAATAAGAAACATAACAAGGTTTAGACAACTGTCTGCTGTCTGGTAGGAGGAGTACTTGAACGACATAAGGGACATAAGAAAAAGTTGTATTCAACGAACAATTTTAGTTGATTTTAGAAAAATTTCCCTCTGGGAAATTTCGTAAATTAGTACAATAGTATGAAATTTACAATTTTTTGTTTTTAAATTTTAAGCGAAACAATTTTATGTAATTTGAAAAAAAATCCCTTTTTGGGAAATTTTAATTTAAGTTTTTTTTTCAATTGCGGCGCTATGAATCGTTTAAGCGTTTCGTAAAACAATTTTAGTCAAATTTATAAAAATTTCCCTTTTTGGGAAATTTTTTAAACTAGTATAATTGCGTTAAATTTCCCATATTTGTACCAACTGTCGCGCTTTATATCACTTTAGAACCAGTAATGAGCTATTTATAAGCTTCCTAAAGTGAGACTAACGTTTTATGTGACTGTCTCCTATGTATGTACTATAAATATTTGCTGCCAGGGTATTGCAAATTAAAGCATGCCAGCACATCTACATCTTTTAGGCCGTGAAACATAAAAAAAAAAAACATTTTAAACTTTCTTCAGTGCAGATAATTACATATTTTCATAGCAATATCTGGCGACTCAAAAGTGAGTGTGGAAAAAAGCGAGGAAAGAATCAGAAATACCCAACAATTTTTTTTTATCGCAGAAGCTAAAGAATCGCGGAAAACCATATCAATTCATGGCTTCATATAAGAAACACTCAACCGTATACAAAAATAGGGAAAAGCTTATATTTAAGCTATTTTAATATTTTCTAAATAAATTTTAGGGCTCATGAATGAGTCACACAGCTTTTTTTGGAAAAGTTTGAATATTTTCTCATCTATTTAATTCAAATTTATTGTATTTTTTGACTCATAATATATTCTTGTATTGCTCAATTTGACTCATAAAGTACTTTTAATGGCTCATATAAAAAAACGTATCCAAAAATGCCAAAAATTCGAAATTTATTTTAATAATTTTTTTTTTTGTTTTATTTTATTTTAAGTTTTTTGACTCGTAAATGAGTCACACAAAATTTTTCGAACAGTTTGGATATTTTCTCAACTATTTAATTTTAATTTATTGTATTTTTAGTATTTTTTGACCCAAAAAATTATTTTTCATTACTCATTTTGACTCATAAAGTACTATTTTGTGGCTCATTTTAACTCATTCAGCAGTAAATTAAAAAAAAATATTAAAATCGTGTCGTTCTAACAAATTACTCATGATTAATCTATTTTGATTCACAAAATACTCTTTTACGAGTTTGTTTTATGGCTCATTTTTACTCGTTCGGGAGTGAATTAAAAAAATTGTAGAAATCATGTCGTTTTGGCAGATTACTCATATATGACTCACACTCTACATTAGGTATGTACTCGTATTTTTGAAAAAGAAAAGACTCAAGCCTAATTCTGGAAGGAGGGTTTTGAAGTCATATATAAATGGCTGAAATTTCAACACATAGCACATTCCACTCCAAGAAAAGAAAAAAATTACACAAAATTTTATATGAAAACAAATTTTAACACGTATTCCAAACCTTATAATTACAGCTAACTCTAAATTCCTTGTAATTGAATACGCTTTACAACAGTGAACTGTTGTGAATATGATAATCCATTAAATGGCAAAGAATAAACCTAAACAAAAATTTTGTACATAAAAAAAAACGACTGAGTTGCACGCAATACCTACGTACATATTAATTACTATGGACAACAGCGTGGCTAGTTTAGTTAATAGCAGGGTTGCTATTGCAAGCGACGCACGACAAAGTGGCAATTAGCCAGCAAAATGCCTTTACAGACAAGCAGAGATTGCTTTTTTATTGCAAAAAAGCGTTCAACATGGCTCGGCAAAAAAATAGTATTACTAAAAAGAAAACGTACATTATGTATGTAATAAAATACGCTGCAGAAAAAGTGTGAAACAATTAATATTGCAATGTCATACTCGTAGTAAAAGGCAGGATCCTTTACGCCAGCACTGCATTACATCAGTGAGTGAGATTACTATGGAGTGACTATTGTAGACTACTCTAAGGAACAAACCCAACGGTCATCCAAAGCAACCGATTTCTTTCCGTATGAGAGAGTTGAAACGACTTCGTAAAGAAATGAACTTAACGATTTCGTAAAGTGTGCTCTTACGAAATCGTTTCGAAATCTTTAAGCTAGCAATGAACTGTTGACTTTGTTTAGAAAGATTTAAATTTCGGAAAGAAATCATATTCCTCTATATGAAATGTTTACGAAATCGTTAAGCCATGGCGGAAGACTTTCGATTTTGTTTAGAAAAGTCTGACTCTCGACAATTTCGAATGCCTTTGTATTGTGGGGTGTTACGATTATCCCGTGAAGGTTTTTTTTTTGATTTTGTAATTTTCCCGTTTTTCTTTAAAAAGAAACATGATAAAAATCTAATGTAGGTAACTGAACTGATCCAACTTTACATTACCACGGAGCAGTTTGTAAGTACTGCACTATTACACTAAAATATACCATATGACAAAATGATTGATTCATTAACTACTCCACTTTTGATTACCAAGTAAGTATATTATTTTAAGTATTTTTTACTCCTAAAATACTCTTTTATGACTCAGTTTGACTTATAAAATACTCTTTTAAGCTTTGACTTGTTCATACTCATAAAATACTCTTCTATGGCTCATTTTGACTTCTTTAGCAGTCAATTCAAAAATTATTACAAATCTTGTTGTTTAGAGAATTACTCCTCCACATATGGATGACCACTTTATTCAGTCATGAACTAGTCCACTAAGCATCTACATTGTAAATATTCACATATCATATTAATGTACTATACGGTCCAATGATAGTCACATGAACTGGTCCACTTATGCATTACCAAAGTACATTTTTTAATTACTCTTATATTGCATTAATGTGCCATATGATCCCATGAGTTTTGCAAGGTGACTTCTCTCTACTACATTTACACGTATGGGAATGAGTATGCATGTCTCTTTATAAAAACTTTACATTTATAAAATGCCAAACAACTTCCTGTAATTTGCAGTACAAAAAAACGCACACAAATTGTCAAGAATTTGCACAAACAAATTGTAAAGAATTGAGATGAAAAGCAAAGAAAATACATAGTATGAACATAACAACAATTAGAACAACAAAAACACAAAGCAAAGCAAAGGAAATGAAAGAAAGGAAGCAACCAAGCACTTAAGCGCCTGAATTTGTGTGCGATGCATGAGAATTCATGTATTTCCGACTTTTGTACATATATAGATTGTATGTACATATGTATGTGTGTGTATGTGAATGTTTGTTGCCGCTGTGTGTGTGTCATGCCTTGCTTGATTGTCATACAAAAGTCACATTTCCTGTGTGTAGCGCAAAATAGTCAACGAAAGCAAGAAAGCAAGAGACAGTGAATAACTAAAACAACAACAACAACAAAAATAGTAATAAATTGATAGTGAAAGAAAGAAATTGTGTCCACTTAACTGCATCATTGAATTTAAACATCATCATTTTGAGCAAAAAACAAAATACATTCAAAGAAAAGTGTGCAAAAGCCAGGAAGCCAAAAGTCCAGAATCCAATGCCAACATGGCCAACTCAAGTCAAGTCAAGACAAGTTCAAGCGAAGTGACAAAAACCTAAAGCATTGGCAACAAATCAAAAGGAAGGCAGCGGCACAACATGAAGTAGACATGTTCAGATGGAACGAGTGAAACGGCGGAAATGAGCAAAAGGAGTTAGAAATGCAAGTGAGTGGTTATGGGAGCGGGAAAATGGGTGGGCGAGTGAGCGCATAAAAGAAATGGCCACTTCAATTAAAAGACTTTCACCCAAAAACACTTCCGTTGGAATTTTTCTATGTGTGCTTGTATGTCTGCCTTTTTAGCTGCGTGTGAATTTCTTCTGCCATTTTAAACATTGATTTCTTTTACAGCTACATATTTTATTTGTTGTTGTTGGCACAATACTTACAAAAATGTTTTTTAAATTGCTTTTGAAATTGTGAAAAAGATAAATGCTGCAGTTCAACCGTTCGAATTAGGCATTGTACCAAATTTACTTTGATAATTGCGTAGCTCTGTTGGCTTCGACTCTTCGATGGAGCAAAAAGCTGAACTGGCGCTGAAAACTTCTAAGAATAATGCAAAACTTTCACAACTGCTTAACCGACACTTGACCCAAAGTGAGATTTCAATTCCTGATAGGAGATTTGAACATGTCAGCGTTAAACTGTGTACGTCTTCAGGAATCTTGATAACTTTGCCTTGAAGAAGACTCGAACTTTAACTAGCTAACTTCACCTTAAAGGGCTCTTCATGATTTCAGAGAAGAACCCAAGTATAAAAGAATTCTGCAAGGAAAGTTCTGAAGCTGATATAGACCACATCTAAATACTTTCAAACTTCTTCTACTACTTCTTCTATCTTATTCTATATACTTCTTCATCATTATTATCGTCAACCTCTTCTTCTTTTTCTTCTTATTCTTCTTCAATTTCTTCATCACCATCATCACCATCATCACCATCATCACCATCATCACCATCACCATCATCATCATCATCATCATCATCATCATCATCATCATCATCATCATCATCATCATCATCATCATCATCATCATCATCATCATCATCATCATCATCATCATCATCATCATCATCATCATCATCATCATCATCATCATCATCATCATCATCATCATCATCATCATCATCATCATCATCATCATCATCATCATCATCATCATCATCATCATCATCATCATCATCATCATCATCATCATCATCATCATCATCATCATCATCATCATCATCATCATCATCATCATCATCATCATCATCATCATCATCATCATCATCATCATCATCATCATCATCATCATCATCATCATCATCATCATCATCATCATCATCATCATCATCATCATCATCATCATCATCATCATCATCATCATCATCATCATCATCATCATCATCATCATCATCATCATCATCATCATCATCATCATCATCATCATCATCATCATCATCATCATCATCATCATCATCATCATCATCATCATCATCATCATCATCATCATCATCATCATCATCATCATCATCATCATCATCATCATCATCATCATCATCATCATCATCATCATCATCATCATCATCATCATCATCATCATCATCATCATCATCATCATCATCATCATCATCATCATCATCATCATCATCATCATCATCATCATCATCATCATCATCATCATCATCATCATCATCATCATCATCATCATCATCATCATCATCATCATCATCATCATCATCATCATCATCATCATCATCATCATCATCATCATCATCATCATCATCATCATCATCATCATCATCATCATCATCATCTTCTTCTAGTTCTTCCTCTTCTTTTCCTCTTCTTAATTAGCACTTAATAATCCAAAGAATTTTGGCCTAGTCCAATAAATCCTCCGAAAAATGTTTCTCTCGAATACCCCATTTTACGCTCATCTCTTGGAGAAGTCATGACAACTCTCTTTAAGCCTTCATACAATTTGGAAGATATCCAAGGCTCTTCCATCCTAGTATTGGGGTGCTTTGCCTACATACATATATCGTCATTGGTTTTATGTCTAAGACTGCAATGAAGACAATCTCCATTTCCGCGCGGCTTTTTTTAAGCAAAATCAATTCACAACCACCAGCCTTCTTCCGCCACCAATTACTTTGCTGTCAAGTGCGAACGAATGCAAGCAAAATCATGGCGAGATAATCGAAAAGAAGGAAATCTGCCAAAGAAAAATTTGCAAATGCCACAAGGTCTTGTAACAGTTGACGCTTACCAAAATGCCTAAAAAGAAAATAAAAATCGCCAAAATGGCAAGCAGGTGAGCGCGGTGAGTGCGATTGAGTGAATGGCGAAAAAAGCGGAAATGTAAAGGTTAAGCATAAACGATGGCACTCAACGCACACCTGCAGCTACACAGTACTTCGAAATTATTACTTTCTTTGCTTTTTTAGTCTTTTTTCACTTTTTTGCTTCTCCTTGAACTTTTTTTTCAATAGCATCCAACACCTTTCGAATCACCAAATGCCAAATGTCGCCGGTTTAACGCCGCACAGACAAATGCTGCTGTCTGCTGTCTAGCCGTAGCCGTAGCAGCGGCATCAAATCAATAGCCATCACTTATACGCAGTGGCGGCCGGCCTTATATGTATGTAGCTTAAGGTGTTTGTTACATGCATACAAAATTCTTTTACTTTGCCAATTTTCACCTTAACTTTTTATATGTATGTACTTCTAGAATTTTTTTTTCTTTTTCTTTTGAAATCGCACATTGCTCATTCTGCCATTGCATTTGTCAGCGGCACACTTGCTTTGAAGGTCCTTTCACACAGCTGTTGCTTGCATATATTTACATGAACAAATATCTATTTCTTGTTCATTTTAATGCCAATGCCTTTTTTCTTCTTCTGGCTTTTTTTTAGTCCTTTTTTGTGCCTTTTAAATTGATTTTAAGTGTTTCACGCTGCTTGGTAGCGTTTTAATGAGCTTTTATTGCATGCTTGGACAGCTTTAAAGTGCGTTGATGCTGTGATTTGTCGAAGCAGTTTCTTTAAGCATAGGCATAGGCATAAGGCGTTTGAAGGCGTTTGGCAACTTTTTGAATTGTGTCTAATTCGACTTGACATTTAAATTATCTGTTTCTAGTGGATTAAGGGCGTAGTAAATAACATTGTTTCATTAGTGTCGCCTAAAAGTATGCTATGCTTATTTCGATTATGTTACATGAAAATGGAGATAAATTATGAAACTTTAAGGGTGAAAGTTTAAAGGAATGATGAAGAGGTAGAAAAAGAAAAATACTCATGGAGAAGAAGAAGAAGAAAAAGAAGAAAACGAAAAAGAAGAAAACGAAGAAGAAGAAGAAGAAGAAGAAGAAGAAGAAGAAGAAGAAGAAGAAGAAGTATAAGAAGAAGAAGAAGAAGAAGAAGAAGAAGAAGAAGAAGAAGAAGAAGAAGAAGAAGCAGAAAAAGAAGAGTAAGTATAAACAAAAGAAGAATAACAACAAGACCGAGAAGAAGAACAATAACAAGAACAACAACAACAACAACAAACCCAAAAACAAGAACAAGAACAAGAATAAGAACATGACGAAGAATAAGAACAAGAACAAGAACAATAACAAGATGATGATGATGTTGATGATGAAGAAGAAGAAGGTGAAGTAGAAGAAGAAGAAAAAGAAAAAGAAGAAAAAATCAGGAAGCAGAAAAAGAGGAATAACAAGAAAAAGAAGACGATGATGAAGCCGAGTACGAATACGAAGAAGAATATTTAGATATTTGGTATCTAAGTGATGCAAACTAATTTTTTGATTTTTATACAAACACAAGTTTTTTTTTTGGTGTCTGAGTTTAAAAAATAAACTCAAAA
Organism: Urophora cardui; assembly: GCA_960531455.1. Lineage (NCBI taxonomy): Eukaryota > Metazoa > Arthropoda > Insecta > Diptera > Tephritidae > Urophora > Urophora cardui. The sequence goes on along the minus strand of OY482673.1, from coordinate 135,220,426 downwards.
CCGTTTGATTAGAAAAAAATCTGCTTCCTTCCTTTTGTAACTATCACCTTTGCTGATTGTGATTGTCATTTGCCATTTGACAATGCAATTGGCTTAGTTGACTGCCTCTGTTGCTGCGGCAGCTGACCCCTTTTCGTTATTTTCATTTGCTTCGGCGGCATATTTCGAAGTGTCCTTGTTCTATGTGGTTGCACATTAGTGGCTTAAATGAGGTTTTCAAAACTTATTTGCTCGTAGTGTCATTGCTCTTGCATTTTTTATTGCCTTTTTTATTCTAAAAAAAAATAGTTGCATTTATTTGTTTATTTTAAACACACCACAATTCTATTGTAGTTACATATTTCTTTTGGCTTGCAATTTTGTAGCACATGTTGTCCTAATGCAAATTATTGCCGGAAAATTGCAATACAACACTGCAAGGAACCCCAAAGAGGCGGTTTCAACTTGAGCAAAGTCAGGCAAATCACCGCAACAACAAAAATAGGCAATGAAATTAAAAAAAAAAAATAAATAAATATATGCAGTTCATGTTATGCTCTTTTTGTAAAAAAATATATGCATGCTCGTTTGTTGAAGCACAATTATTTCACACACATGCATACGTTAAAACACCAAACTTATCCTCAGCTTGTTCACTCACCTGCCTTTATACATATTTACACAGCGTTCACTGTCGCTCTTTTGGCTTTTGTTGTTGAGGTGAGTTTTGAAATTTATTTCATTGGCTTTTCGCTTTTCACTTTGTTTTGTGAACTTTGAAAATTTCAATCCTTTTTTCTTTCTCTTGCTCTTCCTGTGTTTGTGGCATAATGAGCTCTTTGATGTGAGGAGGCTTTTTATTGGTCGGCAGTGCGATTGGGTGCGGTGTAAATGCAAATATTTTTTTTTGTTTTTTTTTATGTGCCGCATTGATTTGTATTAGCATATTTGGACAGACAATCAATTAAGTATAAAATTTGTTATATTTTTTGTTATATTGACTATTGTTGTTTGTTTGTTTTTTTTTTTATAAAAGAGCCCTCCCAGTGATTCTACGGGTTGAAAGTGAATGATATTCCGCTTTTGCTTCTACAGTGACAACATAATTAATGTTACTTGACTAGACGTTTTAAATAATCACTAAATTAGTAATGATTGGTTTTTTGGATTTTTTAATTTTAATTATCTTGCATTAACCTGGCAATTAATAATCAATTAAATCAAAAAATATAAAAAATAATCATGAATAATAGCTATTAAAAACTAATCAGAAATAGTCACATAACCAAAGCCATTTAAATTTTTTTGTTTAAGTAGATGATTATTTTTAGTTGTTTAATTAATTTTAATTATTTGATTATGTTTAATTGTATAGTTGTATACGTACTTAATGTGACTTAATCAGACGTGTTAAATTGCCATTAAAATTAGTGATGATTTCTTTTCTTTTTTGGATTTTTTTTAATTTTAATGATTATTTTAATTGTATTGCATTGACCTAGCAATTAGTTAACGATTAATAAAAATATAAAAAATAATCAAGATTAATAGCCATTACAAAATATTCAGAAATAATCACGTAATCAAAGTCAATCACATTTTTTTATGAAAAATTTATTTTTAATTATTTAATTAATTTTAATTGTTTGATTATTTTTCATTGTATATTTGTTTTTAATTTTTAATTGCTTGATTAATTTCAATTATGCGATTTTTAATAATTTTTGAAAATATGTAAATTTTAATTATTTTGATATGTGTGTGTAATATACACAAGCTAAAATGAAATATAAATTAAAAAAAACGAAAAAAATTAATCGATTAATTATTTATTTATTTAATCATGCAATAATTGAAAATAATCAAATAACAATGCAATTACAAAAATCAAAAATAATTGAAAAAATCAAAATAATCATGCAATTGAAATTAATTAGTAAATTAATTAATGTTATTTTTTCATTAAATTAACTATTAATCATTAAAAAAATTATCAAATAATAACGCAATTACAAAAATCAAATATAATTAAAAAAAATCAAAATAATCAAGCAATTAAAATTAATTAGTCGCTTATTATTATTAAATTAACTATTAATCATCAAAAAGTTTTTATTAAGCGTATTTAATTAATAACGAGTTAAAAAAACAAAAATGCTTTAATTTATAATCAATTAAATTTTTAATCAATAAATAACGGGTTTGGACTTGACTAATTTAATATTTTTTTTGCTACTAGGAGCCTTCTTGTTTTGAACCAAAGACACACTTTTAAAGTGTGGAGCATTCTTTGTTTAACCCAAATTCACACTAAGCAATAAGCAGTCCTTTAGAATGTGTCACATTCCCCAATTAAGTCACAAACACCCCAGCTTTGGCATGTAAACGCAGAGCTCTCAGTCTTCGTACCTCACCAATAAGCTCGGCCTAGCAGAATTTAAAAAATTGCTTAGCATATTTAAAGCTTTGCACACTCTTTAAGTGGCTTCCGCAATGCTTTTTGCCTAACATCTTCCCCCCCTTGCCTTGCTTAACCCACCTCGTCAACTTGTCTCTAAATTAACATCATCCACTTTTAATGTTATTAAATTCTCGCTTTACTCGCTATAAGCACTCCAGCAATTGAAGTGCAAAGCAAACAATTTCTAATCAATTTTCATATTGATTTCTAGTCAACTATACATACATACATAGAAGAAGTACAAGCATAAGCAAAGCAACACTATTTAACCCCTTCACAGCCACTTGCATGCACACAAACACACATGAGTGCATTCCCCTGAGTAGCAAAAAAGAGTGACTGACATGCACATTTGTACTAAGTGAAGAAGAATTCAATTTAAGATTGAAGTATGCAAGCAAATGTTCAAATACTCACACAGATTGAGGCACATAGAGTCAAAAGGTTGCAAAAAGGCCAGCTACCAACAGCCGGCAGCCAACACAGCTTGAAGCGCAATGGGCACTCTGTATACATATAAATGTAAAATGCAAATCGATGAATGGTTAAATGGCTGAGCTGAGACGGAAGCAATTAGGGCTGGAGTACTAAAGTGCAAACGTACATATGTATGTATGTATGGGTTAGTGTTTATATGTATGTTTGTGTATGTAAAGGATGACTGCAGTAATTAGCAAAATGAACGTGCACTTCGCCGCAGCGCTTCTGCTCCTGCTGCCTTTGCGCAGTGGTCTGTCTCACAGCGTACGCCTTTTGTGGGGTTAACAGCGCAACGGTGCAACGGGCGTGGTGGCGTATACGTAACATTGCAAATTAAACGCACCCATGTTGTTGTTATTGCAATTTTCATCATTATCAACATTCGAATACAACAACAAAAACATTACTGTGCCACTTTGCTGCAGTGGGGCGTCGCGTCGTCAGTCTCAGTGAGGTGAGTAAGTCAGTCAATCATTGCGCCCCATTCATTGATACTCGCTGCAATATTGAAGTGACTGTCGCTTTATCACTCACCGCTTTTCGATACGGAAAGCAGCACTTATGAAGCTTATAATATGCAAATGCATTGACGCGCCGGCGTAAACGTTGCCAACCAATTTTGTACCGCCTTTGCTGGGTTATGCCATTAAGCTTAAAGTGTTTACGCTTTTAGTATGTGCAACAAATTGACTGAATTTTTATTTTTAAGTTTCTTTAATTTTTTCGCGCAAGTTGAAGTTCAAATACATCATTGCTATCTTAAGAAAACTCTTTAAAAATTGAGTTAAATTAAAGCAACACAACTTTAAAAAATATTTCATTTAATTTTATGTTTAATTTCCACCACAAGACCACTAAGAGTCACTAATATTTTTCACCCACACAGCCATTCACAATTAATGCCCCACAGCCACTCACTCACTAACTCTTCTCTGCACTCTTTCACTTTTAATAAACTCAAGTGCATGTAAAACTCATTTTTGGTTTACTTTGCTTTCCTTTCGTTTTTTTGGTTTGCGTGCGAGTTGACAAAGTTTTTGTAGTAGTTACAACTTATTCCCCCCTTTCTCATTTCGCCTTTCTTTGCTCATCTAAGCAAGCTCTAGCTCTAACTCTAGCTCTCAACTCTCGTTGCAGATTTATGCGAGCCAAAATTGTAGCCAAAATTACATTTTAATGGCATTGAGCAAATGTGTAATGGGCAACAGTGGTGAGTAAAAGTGAAGCAATGTTAATGAGATAAAAATCTCAAGTGAATGATATTAATAAAGAACAAGAATTCTAGCGGACAATGTGAATAACGCATGACCGTGTAGACATGTCAAATAACGAACCATATATCGAATTATTTGAAAAGGCATTCACCTTGCAAATAATTGCAAGTAAATCAACCTCAACACTCGTCATTCACAATGGGTGCACTTCAGTATAGCGGCGATCTCTCATTCACAATGGCTACACTTCAATATGGCGGAAAATGTGGTTGTTGTAAAAAAGGTAAGGGAGGAATTCATATGATCTCAGCTCTTCGACCACTTTGAGGTTTATAGAAAAAAAATGTTCACTTGTCATCATTCACAATAGCCATTCACGTCTATTGTAGATGCTATGAAATTCAGCTTTCAAACTACACTCACTCGGTATGTTTCCATTATGAAATAAGCCTAGTGATGTCACACTAAAGGAATTCTGTCAGTCTAATATTTTTCTCGAACTATCCTTATATCTCGGGGAATTTGCAACACTCAGAGAGTGCACCTCAAAGAAAATAAATTTCGAACTGGCTTAATTGTGACCTAGCATTTGAGTCATCTTCTTTCCACTTTTTAACCGACTGTTGTAGCTTTTCTTTGCTTGCCTTAGTTTCGAATTTTTTAAATTTTTTATCTGAATAAAATAAACTATAGCAAAAAAGAACTACAAAAGTATATTCAAACTCACTTCTTTCAAATGACTATTGTGAATCTAACAACACGGTTGCATTTCCCGCGATATTTTTCTCACAATGCGCAAATATCATGGGTTGAGGTCTGGGAAATTTGCCGAAGCTTCCAATTTACAAGACGTGTATTTCGTTGCTGTGCTCGGTAAATTTCGCACACTAACGTCATCTCGGGAAATTTCTAGACTAAAATCACACTCAGAGAACATCCTTACTGAAAAATATCTCGTTCTTAGAGTTGCCAACAGTCCTTTTTTTTCCTCTTTCTTGTCTTACCCAAGAGAGGCCAAATAAGATAAAACAAAGGCAAGATAATTAAGTACATTTCATACAATTACACAATTACTTTTGCACACCACTGTATCACAGTGCAACCATTATGGGATGCCAACAACTTACATACACTAAACTAAACTAAAACTTAAAACGCAAACGCGCTCTAAAAACAAAGGCCAACCAAAAGCGAAGGGCTACACAAGGGAAAAGAGGTAATACAACTACGACACAAGGACAATTACCAGACCAAAGCAAAATGCAGAGCAATGAAAAGAATGAACTTACTAATTTTAAGCGAAATATGAACCCATAAATGTGCAACAGTCCAAGGCACAAGTCGCCCAAAGGAGTTGCCAACCACTCATGAAGTCATTTTGGCTAGCTGTTCATTAAGGCAAACAGGGAGATTACGAGCAGTGAGACAAATGTGTGCATGTATGAACATGATGAACACAAAAATTAAAGGCAGGCAGGTATGTGAGTGAGGTGAGTGTGTGTGGTGAGAAAAGTGTAAGATGCTGTTGTTGCTTGCAGAAACGGCGAGCTGAAGATGCACATTTAAGGAGTATAAATGAAGCAAAATGTGGAGTTGAGACATTTTTTTGTTGGGTTGATTTCTTTTTTTTTTTTCTTTTATTTCCTTTTTCATTTTCTTAAGTTCAGCTTTTAAACATGCTGCTTGCCTTTTATTTTGTCTAACACTGGTGTGAAAATAAATTGTGTAGCGCGAAAACGCAAACAGCTGGTTGGCATGTTTTACAGAAGAGCAGTAGAGAGTGGAGCGGAGACAGTGCTGAAAAACATGTTAGCAAGATAAATGCCGGAAACGTAAAAGTAGTGAATGAAACAAAAACAACAAAAAGAGTAAAGCAGAAACAAGAAAAGAAGTGGGAATGGCCAACAAACCAACCAAGCAACCAACTGACGCGGCTTGTTCTTTGAAAGAACATAAAACTATTTAAAGAAAAAGTTTTGTTTGTGCGTGTATGCAAAAAAATATAAATAGTAAATAAAATAGACATTTACTTGCGCAAACACATACATTAGCTTAAAAAAAAGAATACTAGAGAAAAGAAATAGTTGGCAACATTTTAAACATTATGGAACAAAATGGCAAACCGAACAACAACTGTTGCCAACTAAATTGTAGGAAAGTTACAGAAGTAGCAAACGGATGTTAGTGAGAGAAAGATAAAATGCGTGAAAAGAAAAAAATAAATAAACAGTAACAAGCCAAATAAATTTAAAAAATATATAAAAATACTATTTTTTCTGCATTTCAAAAGGTTTACAAAAAAAAAAAAACAAATAAAATGGTGACCAAAAGTCAGCGCCTTTGAGCAAGTAAGTGCTATAAACTCATAAGCTAACCAAAAAGGAGTGTGCTGAGAACACAGCACAGCCAGTGCAACCATTCCATTTTCCATTTTTAGTGGCAACAAGTGTAGGTGTCACATGTCCTTTGCTGAAACGGACTCGGACACGAATGCACACTTAATCATTGTCGCTTTTGTTCTGGTGTGGTGTGTTACGATGCGATGCGGTACGTCCATTTGAGGTTGCCAAGTGCACTTGTGTGTTTTGGGATGGCACCCTGTACTGCCGCACTTTTAAAATTTTCATATTCTTCTACTACAATGTTACGCTGTCTCTTTCTACATCTCTTTTTCACTTATCACCACTGTCTTTCTCTTCCTCTGTGCCTTAGCTTTAGATCACCACACTGCATCATCCACGCGCTGAAATTGTGCATGCTGCACGTCCAAGTCAACGAAACGTACACGACGAAAAGAGGTATAGCTTTTTTTGACTAAAACTCTTTGCGTGTGGCATTAGCAGCTGGTCACTTGATTTACGCGCCTTGAAGTATGCAACACATGTTTTACATATTTTTGCGGGTTAAAATGGCGCACAAAAAAAATACATATACTCGTATATTTATGGCTGTAACAATTGAAATATTAAATTTGATATTAATTACCTTGGCGAGAGAAGTGGTGTGAAGTAAAAAAAAGAAATATTTTCACTTACATACATAAAAATGGCAAAAAACAATTTCACAAGGTGCTGCTCTTTTAATGGCATTAAAAAAATATGTTAATAAATTAAAATTTTTGGCAGCGTTTAAAACTCTGCAAGCAAATTTTTTGGCACTTACATAACTGCTGATGTAACTACATATGTATGTATGTATATATGAATATTTGTATGTATGCATGTATTATAATTTACCATTCTCTTGCTAATTTTTCATTACACTTGCTGCAACACTTGCGCCACAATTAATGCGGTTAATTTGCCTTTTGTCATTCTGTGTTTTGGGTTTTTTTTTCGTTGCTGTAATTTTTTCAAATTTATTACTCCATGTAAACGCAGTTTTATATTGTGGCTTGGCGTGAATTTAAAAAAAGTTATGTTGTCAACTGGTTGCAGCACATATTTGCTGTGACAGCAGTAACAACAACAACTAAAAAAACATGCGCAAGAATTGAAGTGACATTTTTATAATTGAATTTGACCATAAAAACTCATTTGAGCCGAAGAAATGTGTGTGTGCGAGGAAAAATAATAATAATTCGGAAATAAGGCAAATTTAATTCGACAGCGACCGAAAAACTAGAGTGAAAAGCATTGAAGCCTCAAGGAAAAGATAAGGGTTAAGCTTCTTGTGACGAGATATATGTAGATGTCTTTCTTTTTTTTTTCAAATTATAATATCCAGTTAACCAAAGCAAACCGCAACATGCTCCAATAGAACTCGACACGCGGAGCGCGCATACTACTTCTAGAGGGAGGCTCCGAAAAGGTCCCCATTGAAGCCTATCCTATGAGGAAAAGTATATTTTAAAAAATGTATGTGAAAAAGTGTTCCTTTAGATCTTCTTAAATGAATGTTTTCGGATCCAAGAAATCTACGCTAGACAAAACAAAAAGGACTCCTTCTGCACCTCATACATTTGTATATGTATGTACATGGCGCTCTGTCGAGTGGTTCTTTTTTCAATCTTCTTTCTCTGCTACATTGGAATGTGGTTCTGGTGGTTGAGTGGGTGTAAAAAAATGGTACATTTTCACATGTTCTACCATCCTTTTCCTTTACTTTTTTTTAACGCCACCATCAATTTAAACCAAATTAAATTGAAACCACAGAAATGTAGAGCGCGCACACCTTTAGCGAATTAATGAAATAAATGAAAATAAAGTTAATTTCATTGATTAATTGCATTGTCAATGTGCAAGAAAATTAACATGCTTTACAATGAAAACGACACTTACGCCAAAACCGCAGTAACATGAGTAACTATAAGTGTATACATATGAATGTGGGAAACAAGCAAAATAAAATTAAGTCAACTATTTGCCAATTTTCGCGAAACTCCATTACGGTAATTTTTTTCGTGTAATGTTGAAATTAAATTGAAATTAAATTGAAATTTGCTGAAGTAAGCAGAGAATTGGTGTAATGTGTACTGCTTACGAGCGGAAATTGCATTTCCACAACAGTAGGCTCTAACCACCGGAACAACACTGATTTTACATACATACATATGTATATACATATGTATATTGGACCAAGAACTGTCAATCCAATCTTATTGTTCCAACGTTCATAGTATAGGCTTGTATCGACCTCACAAGAAATTGTTCAAGAAATTTTTCGACTTACCTAGATATTTCTTAAGTAAAAAATAGTAGTAGCCGAGAAATTTTGACGGTTAATAATCGACAGTGAATAGCAATCTGAGTAAGAAGAAGAGCAACAAAAAGTTAAATAAACAAAAAGATGAGCAATGGTGAGCGATGAAGATTAAGCACGCAAATATTTCTTCAAGAAATAAATGCTTGATAAGTTATATATGTATTTATCGGCAAAACCTGTATTGTTGTTGTTTTCGTATTACGTTGAATAAAAGTAGTAAAAAAATTTACTAAATTCATTGAGTACCAACACATTTAATTGCCGAAATAGAAATGCCTAATTGAATTGAATAAAAAAGAGACTCGGTTTCCAATTATTTTCGAAATGTTAACAAAGCCTAATTTTAATTAAACAAAAAAACAAACAAATACTTTAATACAATCAAAAATCATTATGCTTAAATACTCGTAGTAAGTAGAAAAATTAAAAAAATGTCGGCGTACAAAAAGCATATCGACAAAGTTTATTACGTTGAAGGCTTGTGTGGCATACAAAATTAAATGAGATCTTTGTATTTATGTATGTATGTATGTGAAATTGGCAAACAAAATGTATTCGAAATATGCACAAAATATAAGCACATTATTCAAAATCAATAAAAAGTTGTCATAATTCAAAACATTTACTAATTGTATTCGAAAATTCTAGGTACGAGTACAGCAATAAATATTTGAAGCATAATTATGAACTAGGAAGAGAAGTATTTCATACAATAACACTGTGCAACAAGATTCTACGTAATTGATGAAATCAAAAGAAGAAGAAACTTTAACCCTCTCATATCAAAACCTCATACTGGATTTTTGGCCTATAGGTCTGAGGACTTCCAATTCTAAATCATCTGTCAAAAAAATGACTGAAAGGCTGCATTCAAGACTTCAAGAAAAAGAATGGGGCTTCAAGGACTGAAATTCACAATGATTGCAATACTTAACATCTCTGTCGGTCTGGTTGCATTTTTATTTGTATTTAAAGGTATAGGGAAAAGTGAGCAAAGCTTGATAAAATGAAAGAATTGCTTACGAAATATATGTTAAATTACTGTTTTTTGGATCTTGGAATTTATTTTTGATGTTTATTTTTACGTGAAATGACGCTGTGTTACAAAGCAATGTTGCTAAGACATCAATGGCAACAATAATGTTGCCGGCAACATGTTGCGCGATGTTTTTACTGCTCAATTTTGGATTGGGCAAAAAAAATAACAAACAAAAAATATTATATAATAAGTGTTGTTCCTTCTACTGTTTTTATCTACTGTTGTTGATATTGCTGCTGCATCAAAGGCAAAGACAGAGGCACAAGCACAGGCAAATAAAAATGAAACCAGAGCTATAGGCCAAAAATGCATTACGGGGCTTTGTTACTAGAGGGTTGATCCTTTCTTTTCTTTTGGTTTCATCAATTACGGAGAGATGAATCCTCATTTTGTATCACAATGTTAACAGAGAGAAAAACAACATTTCTGCTAGACAACTCATTATTCATAACTTTACATTTTATTTATTAAATTTAAGTTGAAATTTACTTAAAACAAAACACCGACTACTACCGGCTTCCGACTATCGGCTACACTCCGTTTGACACTGACCCTTCGCTAAAAACAAGCCATTGCCAGCCGTTGAACGCAAATTCAAAGCGCCACCGCTAAACGCCGAAATATTAAAATGCATTAAATGCAACGCGACACGTTCATAATGTCATACATGACTATACATACATAATGCACATGAAATAGTAAGTAGACAACTTTATTAAGAAAAATTTTGTATATTCATTGATCGCCTACACCAGCTACTTGACATTAAAAGACATTGGACATGACAAAAAAAAGAGTTATAGCAACGACTTTTGTCGCACACGATTAAAGAGATGCATTGCTGCAATTGCCCGCAATAATTCAAAAAATCAACAATTAATCAATTTGCGTTTTTGTTGTTAAAATTTCATGCACGAATTTGTAGACAAAAAATAAGACTACATACTACATATTTACTTAATCCATCCATGTAAATGAGTTGTAGGCAAAGAAATTAATAAACTGCAAAACATGCAATAAAAATAAGTTTAATGACATTGCGTGCGATTTATTGAAAATGCATGTGATTGCTTGACAACAAAGAAATTAAAATGAAAAAAAAAGTTAAAAAAAAACGCATTGCTTGCACTTGCAAGGTATTATTATAAGAAACAGATAGCTGTGAAGATTATGGTAATCATGATCCTTCTTATGATTATGATTTCTGATCTAGACCGCCCATTGAGCTGTGTTCTCATTAATTAATTCTTCAAAAGACAATCTATATGCTTACAATGTCATATAATTACCATCTAGGGGGCCTACGATTATGATGAACTATGCGCATTATAAAGAAAACATCAAAAAGGCACCTCTCTTGAAAGTGCATCTACTGCTCTGCCGATGACTGATGACGCATGTGAATGTATGCACGTGATTTTGCATAGCTTACACGAGTAGATGCATGACACATCATACATAGATCTAAAAATAGCTTAGCCACACAGGTCTAGCGGTTTAAATGCCATTTTCGTGACGCATTACTAACTGCCCATATTCATTTAAGGATATTCATGTGCTGGTAAAAAAATAAAAAAAGTATAGTATGTACATAAGTGCCTTGTAGAAAAAAAAAACTACAAAAAAAAACACTTTGCATTAAGCTTGGGAAACAACTTCAACACAATTGACGCAAGTAACATGGTAATCAATGGCTCAAATCCTTTTACGTATGCAGAAAGAGTTTACATATATAAATGTGTTGGGTGATGAGATCATCAATTGAATAGTGATTTCTAAAATATCGATTTGAAAAAGTGTGATGACTCATTTGCAAAAGTAAAGAATGAAGATTTGTTCTTCTTTTTATTTAATTTTTGCATAAACAGCAAGCGAATAAGTCAACGCAGGCGCGTGTACTAACAGTTTTGTAGTGTTCACTGTTAAAGCGCTGCTTCCCACTGTTATGGCGTTGTTAGTTAACAGCAAGCATGTTAATCCTCAGAGTAGCTACATGTTATTGCGCGTGTTGTCATTCTTTCAAGTAAAAGTAGACTTCTAAGCATACAAATTAATGAAGTCGCTTGATTTGACACAGCACATGTGTTTGAACTCATCGAAGTTCATAAATTAACTCAATTCAATCATGAAAATTCTAATTTTTTCTACAGTAGGTACTTGAGCTGGTGCTTGACAATGGACAGACAATTTAAAAGCAATTGTCACAGCTCTTATGCACAAATCACATTACTTGTACATATCTATAAATGTACATACGTTTCACATGCATAATTATTATTATTTTTGCTTGTTTTTTTTAACATTATTACTACCTAAATCTGCCTAAGTTGCAAATTTAACACCAAAAGCGTTTTGGCTGTGTTTAGAATATTAAAATTTGCCAAATTTGCTTAAAAAAAATATTATTTCTTTTATTATTTGCAAATGTCGATGCTATGCCTTATGATTTTCGTTATTTAATGTTGCTTATTTTGTGTTTTTTATACCTTTCATGAGAATGAAATGGTATTATAACTTAGTGCCAAAAAATTTTTGTCGAAAGTACCAGAAGGAAGCGTGGGGGACCCACCAAAATATATACCGATTTGATCAGAATCACGAGCTGAGTCGATTAAGCCATGTCCGTCTGTCCGTCTGTCCTTCTGTCCGTCTGTCCGTCCGTCCGTCTGTGTGAACGCAAACTAGTCCCTCAGTTTTTGAGATATCTCAATGAAATTCGGAATACAGGTATATTGTTATATGCAGCTGATCATTTGTCGGAACCGGCCGAATCGGACCACTATAACATATAGAAAACAACCGATTATTCAGATATACATGAAATTTTTTAATGTAATTTGTGCATAACTTCCCCATTTAAACAGCTAAGGACATGAAACTTTGAAGTAGACGTGCCCATTTTGGCCCAAACAAGGTTACCGAAAATTGTCAAGATCGGACCACTATAACATATAGTTCCACAACATCCGATTATTCAGATATACACATTTTGGTGTATAATTCCTCCATTTTAACAGCTAACGGCCTGAAATTTTGAAGTATTTGTACCCATATGGACCCAAACAGGGTTACCGAAAATTGTCAATATCGGACCACTATAACATATAGCTCCCCTACAACCGATTGTTCAGATATGGACATTTTGGTGTATAACTCCTCCATTTTAACAGCTAACGGCGTGAAATTTTGAAGTATTTGTACCCATATGGACCCAAACAGGGTTACCGAAAATTGTCAAGATCGGACCATTATAACATATAGCTCCCATACAACCGATTGTTCAAATATGGACATTTTGGTGTGTAGCTCCTCCATTTAAATAGCCAAGACACCATTTTTTCTAATAAATCTTTCCATAAATAACCCACAGAATTAAAATTATAAATTAAACTTAATCAGGCTATGTACATACATAGGTAACTTTTCATTTCCCCACTCATGAAAGGTATGAAGTCTTCGGTACGGCCAAAGACAGCCGCGCTTTTACTTGTTTTTATCTAGTTTGTTTCTCAAACAACGAAATTTATTATGATTGACTTAATTATTCGAGTTGAATTTTAATTTGATTTGATTTGTTGGAATTTTTTCTTTGTAAATTTTGTGAGTTAAATATGACCCACCTTATGTTAATTTATTTTATGGTAAAAAAATATTTTCGGTTAATTTTCTGTTCTAGCTTTATTAAGGCATAAAGTACCTACTTGTGGGTGTACTTCCAACATAGTACTATGGATGTTATAGAACCAAAGTTGGTTACATTATGCAACAGCATTTTGGGGGTTTGGAGAGAAGTACATACATACATATCGCACACTAAATCAAAAAGCGTTACAACTCAAAATTTTTCGAAATCGGGTTTCTTCCATAAATTGGTACACAGAATATATCTCTAGCGGCTGCCAAAAAATCTTTTCCATCAGAGTATTTTTTAACTGAGAAATAACTATTATACGTAGCCCTATTATACGTAGCCCTTGCCTATAAAAATTAGAAAGTTGTTTGCCTCTCCTGAAAATTTTTGAATTTTGAGTTGTAACGCTTTTTGATTTAGTGTGCGATATGTTCTGTGGGTACACAGAGCCAAAATACCACCTAAAATGCCCTATAAATTAGAACAAAGTTTAGCGGATTTCTCTATGCTTTCTCTCCAATAAGATGTCCGTCTTATTATTACTGGATATTTCATTTTAATAAAACTAAGTAGATAATCTGTAAAACTAATATGAAAACCTTTTCAATATAATTAAGAAGATGACCCGTGGATTTTAGATGAAATCATTTTCAGTAAAATTTAAGAGATAACCTATAAAACTAAGATGAAAACCTATTAAATAAAATTTAGAAGATGACTCCTAGAATAAATATGGAAACTTTTCACATAAATTTAGCAGATAACCTGTAAAATTAAGAAGAAACCCTGTTTAATATTATTAAGAAGAGAATCTTGATTTTCATCGGAAAACATAATTAGTCAACTAGTATTTTCCTAGGACTTATTCAGACAAAGGGCAACATTTCATTTCATATAAGTGCAGATGGACATAATAAACTCTTTATACCAAGTGCTTCATTAATCGCTTGAGAATTGTAGAAATGTGCAAAGCCGTAGTGAAATTGACGAACGGAGGAAATACATAAGAGCTCTTTTAAAAATAAAAAGTTCTCCCTTTTAATTTCTTGAACATGTAATCGCACGCATAAAACGTGGCTGATGCAATAACTGTTATGCATACTTCTAGTATGTACGAGTATATATGTACATATGTATGTATGTACGTATGTTAAGACGTTTAAAGCAAAATTTGAATTAATAAGGGCTCTTTTAAAAATAAAAAGTTTTCCTTTTTAATAAATTCAAAAAGGTTCAAGTAAAAATTAGAGGATGTCCTTATTGATTTGCCTTATACAAATTTTCTCCTAAAAACAAGCAGATTTCTTCTAACAATTTAATTTTTTTTACAAAATGACATAAAAAATTAATAAACAAGAAGTTATCTCCTCGTTTTCAGACGATATCCTTTTAAATAAATTTAAGAAGAAATTCAAGCTAAAATCCAGAAGAATTTCTAGCAAAAATTTCTTCAATTTTGTCCCCTCTCCCTCTCCTCGGCCAAATAGCTTTTTTAGGTGGCATTCTCTTTGATTGTAGGTGAACTTTTTGGCTCTGTGTACATATAGTGAAATTAGGGAGCATCAAGTTTGTAGAACATTTTGTACGTTCTAGTTCCGTCACGCATGAGTCCTTTTGAACACGAGGAGCTTTTTCAAGAAAATAGTTTATCATAAAATTTTGCTAGTGGTCTCCTTAGACAAAATCTTTGCCCAAAGAATGCAAAAGACCGCATTCAAGAATAATCCGACACGGCTTGAGATAAAATTTTAAATATAATATACACATGAAGAAAGTTATAGATTTTTTCATTATTCGTAGGTAAATGCAGCAGAGAAGAAAAGCGAAACATCCACTGCATAGGGAATATCAGGTGAAGGCTGACTCGTACTCCCTTGGTACTTCCAATTAAGAAGAAGAAGATATATGTTTTTGTTTGCTTTCTGTGGTCTTTCGGGTTTTTTGTACAAAGTTTTTGTCTGTGGAGACCCGCCTATAAATAAATCGCACGTTTTATTCAATAGGGATTTAACTAAAAAAAAAATTTTTTTGGGAAAACGCAAACAAACTTTTATAATTTCAAATAGTTTCCTTATATGGCAAACTACAAAATCCCTTTTATTTCTGCCATTTTTATCTTTTTGAGTATTTTATAAGACTAGACGCAAAGGCATGACCCAGTTATTGAAATATATGGCAAAATCCCAGAAATCGAAAATTTCGAGTTAAATCCCTATTGCATAAAACGTGCGAAATAATGAAACTAATTTAGAAAAAGTAGCACATTTCAATAAAAAAAATTCACAACACACAAATCAAAGATCATTTTGAAAATACATACATACATAAGTTAGAAGCAAATGAATTTTAAAATAAACATAAATAAAGAAAACTCGACATTAATAAGTTTTTAAATTACATAAATAAACATAACGTATTCTTACATTACCATATATATTATTCTACTATAGTTTATAGCAAAAAGCGGGCGTTCATATTATTTAGGGTGCGTAGGTAATTTATAGAGATATGCTACACACATACATATATGTATTTATCTAATACTCTATGTATTTATTTATGTATGCGCATATATTAAAAATAACGTAACTACTCCCAAAAAATATATCGGCAACATGCTTAGAATTTCTAAAATACATGCAGTGCATTACAAATCTACTGCCAAAGCACTAGCATTTCATCAAAATTGTTTTTTTTTTGGGTTTAGAGTTGCTTTGTCATCAATATTCAAATTCGCAATTAGCTTTTGCTGAATGAAGCTCAATTGAATTTGAATTAGAATTTGGCATAATTGGCAAGAAGTAGAAGGTGTAGTGATAGCAGCAGTCAAACTTTGAGACTTAATCGTGAGAATAGTGTACGGCAAAAGGCGTGAGACCATCCATTTTGTTACTTTGTCAGAGACCGTTGCTATTAATTTTAATATATTTTTTCTTCTCTTATACATACTTTTAATGTACGTTATTTGGTGATGCAAGTGGCGTGCGCCAATGAATAGAAACAGCTTAAACTTATTGTATAAACCAAAACAATAACATGTTTATTTTATGGTACAGTCATTCTGGGAATTCCCAGATAATATTATTTCTGGTATTTTTAGAAATTTGGCATGATTTTTTTGTTAAGAGAACTAGGTTTTAAAAAGCAAAGGAAAGTTTTAAGAAAAGTAGATAAGTATCACTAATGGCGTTTGCGATTCTGGCCAAATGTCGCACTTATTCTGCACTTTTATCGGGCTGTCAATTTTTTTTGTTCTATTCCACATAGATTCCACAAATTTTTTCAGGGTTGATTGTTCTATTGAAAAAAATGTCGCACTCTCCCCGACCACAGGGCAGCATTTTCTGCCTTTAATATGAACAAGGGGTTGCATTATTTTTGTTTCATACATCACATGAAAAGTGCAACATTTTCTTAGGGCACAGGGCGCATGTTGATAATGTTGCCTTGTAATAATGCAGCATTTTTGTTCAGAATCGAAAACGCTATAAGAGTTTTGATGTTCAACTCTAATTAAAAGTTTTGCAAAAATCATATGCCTTGATCTCCGTTCCATTAAAAAACTGGAAAATCAAACTCAATATTAGTAGTTAATAAAAAGTAGTTATTAAAAATATATAAAAATTTCCATAGCAAACGTTTAATTTAACCACACTTTTTCTAACCCAATAACCATAACCGAGCCTCCTCTTCAAGTGCTGTTAACGTCGAATATCCAACAGCCTGTAGCCACGGTTTAAACGAGTACAAGTATTTCACAACATTCAAATTTCTTTGCATTACACTTTCATGTATTCACCTTAACTATTCTAAAAGACATTAACCCCTCCAAATGAAATAATTAAGCAATTTTTTTTCTTCTTTTTCCTGTTTTTTTTATTTTCTACAGACTATCCGTAAAGTGTTGAAAATAAATTATTTAGATGTTGCATTTGATAAAATTGAACTTGATAAAATTTGATTAATATACAAGTATCAAACAAAATGACATTTGTTGTCATGTTTAGAATGTCAAATTGCATTGTATTTGCCCAAAAGTCAAACGAACTTTTAAATTAACTGTTTATTTGTTACTTGTTAAACAACGCAAAGTGTTTACAAAATTTTGTTATCAGTATTTTGAATCTCGAATAACATATCTGGCTTGCAAGTTGATGAGTTTGGTGGACACAAACATGGTATAAACATTGCGGCGAAAGTTTGAAAAGGATTATCGCACAACGAGAACAAAGTTCTCATAAGCAATCGTGGTATGACCAGAAACTCAAACAAAAATCAATTGCAATAATTACCTCAAAAGGAAAAACCCAAAAGTGTGACGTAAACCATATCAGCAACACTTCAACTACGCCTATTTTGGCAGAACTAAAAAAGCAATAACAAGCCTCCCAAAACCAATTTCTATGCCAATAGAATTCACTTATTCATTTATTATTCATATTGCAAAATCAGTTTATTACTATTTGTTTAAGAATCTTACATTTCCTCAACAAGTGCGATATGTTTTAAGTATTTAATTTTATTTATGGAATTTTTGGTTATCCCAAAGAATTTGAATTTAATTAGCTATAAAATTTTGCAAATTTTTGTAGGTATTAAAAAGGCTAAAATAAGTTCCTTTGGTTTTGAGATGTGCGACAGCAAGAAATTGGATTTGATGTGTATAATGAGATACATTGTATGTACTTTATAGGTTTTTGGCGGAAAATTTCTTAAATTTAACTTAAAAACAACAATAAATCTCAAAATTGAATTAATTGTCTACACAAAAGTCATAAAACTTGCAGCTTGTCTTCATTTGGCTTAATTAAATCTAAACAAACACTTTAGCCGCTGAGAAAATGTAATTTGGTTTAATTGCGCTGGTGCGCTGCTGCTGCTGCTCAACAAGAAACCGCCAAAAGCGTGATCATTTTCTGATCGTACTAAGCGCAATTGCTTGCCGCCGTCGCTCGCCATCGCATCCAAACGAGCGTTGAAGTGAGGCAGGAGCTGCTTGCGCGACTTGCCGACTTCGCGAATAATAAGTTCGCTGTCTGAATGCTAAATAGTCCTCACATATGTTGAAGTAGCAATTTTTTTGATTTTTGTACAACAATATTAGAGACTCAATATCGTCGCTCGACTACAACAATTAAATCACGTGAATTTTGCGTTTTTTTATACCTTTCATGAGAATGAAATGGTATTATAACTTAGTGCCAAAAAATTTTTGTCGAAAGTACCAGAAGGAAGCGTGGGGGACCCACCAAAATATATACCGATTTGATCAGAATCACGAGCTGAGTCGATTAAGCCATGTCCGTCTGTCCGTCTGTCCTTCTGTCCGTCTGTCCGTCTGTCCGTCCGTCCGTCTGTGTGAACGCAAACTAGTCCCTCAGTTTTTGAGATATCTCAATGAAATTCGGAATACAGGTATGTTGTTATATGCAGCTGATCATTTGTCGGAACTGGCCGAATCGGACCACTATAACATATAGAAAACAACCGATTATTCAGATATACATGAAATTTTTTAATGTAATTTGTGCATAACTTCCCCATTTAAACAGCTAAGGACATGAAACTTTGAAGTAGACGTGCCCATTTTGGCCCAAACAAGGTTACCGAAAATTGTCAAGATCGGACCACTATAACATATAGTTCCACAACATCCGATTATTCAGATATACACATTTTGGTGTATAACTCCTCCATTTTAACAGCTAACGGCCTGAAATTTTGAAGTATTTGTACCCATATGGGCCCAAACAGGGTTACCGAAAATTGTCAAGATCGGACCACTATAACATATAGCTCCCCTACAACCGATTGTTCAGATATGGACATTTTGGTGTATAACTCCTCCATTTTAACAGCTAACGGCCTGAAATTTTGAAGTATTTGTACCCATATGGGCCCAAACGGGATTACCGAAAATTGTCAAGATCGGACCATTATAACATATAGCTCCCATACAACCGATTGTTCAAATATGGACATTTTGGTGTGTAGCTCCTCCATTTAAATAGCCAAGACACCATTTTTTCTAATAAATCTTTCCATAAATAACCCACAGAATTAAAATTATAAATTAAACTTAATCAGGCTATGTACATACATAGGTAACTTTTCATTTCCCCACTCATGAAAGGTATGAAGTCTTCGGTACGGCCAAAGACAGCCGCGCTTTTACTTGTTTTATTTTTGCTCCGTCCTTTTGCCTGTTTATCCGTCCGCCCATCCGTTTGTTCGTCAAACGATTCACCTGCTGTTGCTCCTGCTGCTGCTGCTATTTTTCATAGCCGCCTATGCAACCATTTTTCGTATATAAGTCTAACGCGAATCGGTTGAAAGGCATCACTTCTTTGGTGGAAACTTAAGCGCCAAGTTTAGCTCCAGTCAAATTCAGTCGCGCGTCTTTTTTAAAGTGAAGTGTATAATATATGTACAACGTATTAAGTTCGAAAATATAAGGATAAAGTTATTATTTTTTATAAAAACATCAATAACAACAAAACAATATAAAATTTTCAAAATGAAATTCAACGCTACTTTCGCTTTAATTGTGATTTGCGGTTTGGCGGCCTACAGTCAGGCGCTGCCAACTAAAAGTATGTTTCAAAGACTAGAAAAACAAAGCCAGAAAGTTTTAACGAAAAAAATTCGAAAATGGCTTTTTCTTAAGAAAAAAAAAATAATTTCATTTTTCAGAAAAGCAATTTTTATTATAAAATTTATTTTAATTCTATTTAAAAAAAAATCTGGTTATCACAAAATTGTTCGATATTAATTTCGAAAACACGTAATTATAATATTTAAAAAAAAAATAGTTTTAAAAAAAATGTTTTGAAATTAATTTCAAAAGCACGTAATTATAATTTATGCAAAAAAATATAAAAAAAATTTTAAAATATATCGACGGCTGAGAATAAGATCGCCCTAGTTCAAAAATTGTTTGAATAACGTCCTATTTCAGATTTTGCTTCAAGAACGCCCTATTTTAAAAATTGTTTCAATAACGTCCTATTCAAGACAATTATTCAAAAACGCCCTATTTCAGAGGAATTTTCTCTAAAATAGGGCGTTTTTGAAGCAAAATCTGAAATAGGACGTTATTGAAATAATTTTTCAAATAGGGCGTTCTTGAAGCAAAATCTGAAATAGGACGTTATTGAAATAATTTTTCAAATATGGCGTTTTTGAAACAATTTTTGAAATAGGTCGATCTTATTCTCAGCCGTCGATATGTTTCTAAAAATTAAAAAAAAATTGGAAAAAAAATTTTAAAAACTTGTTACGAATGATAGTTCTCCATATGAAAATTACACTTTTTATGAAAATAGTTTCGAAAAAATGTTTATATTTTTTTCAACTTAGTTAAGATGTCGAATTTTTAAACAACTAAAAAAAGTTTCGAAAAAGTTTTCTGATATTTATTTTTTAACTTAACATTCGACATCTTAATTAATTTTTAAAAACTCAGCCTTAAATTATGCTTTCATGGATTTTATCACTAAAATAACAAAAAAATGCTTCTGCTTTCTCCCTCCCCTCTCTCATCTCCTTCAGGATTAACCGTTTACCAACAACCGGCCGCTGGCCGTCACTATTCCGCACCACAACGTATGATGTTCATGCGCTACGTCCAACCATATAACTCGTACGGTCATGCTGCGCATTCACATCAAGCCGCTGCATCACTTGCTGGTGGTAATTCCGGTTCCGCGAGTACCTATTTGCAAGGTAAGAGTATAGTGCCTTCCATCCAACCCTCCTCCCCTCTCTCAATTAATTAAACGCCCAAATAAAGATTGTATTCCCGCAGATTCTTCTTCCGATGGTGTGTACGCTGCTTCCACACAAGAGGAGTCTATTGCTGCTGCCGCTAATGGACATTCCGTTGCTGAAGCTTATCCCGCCGCCCCTGCCAATGCCGGCGGCGTTTCTTTCGGTGTTGCTGATTCTCTTGGCGCTGCCACATCGGCTGAAGAAGAAAGAAAAGTAACCGTAGAAGTTGATTTGGATCCCGTCAGCATCCATGAGGTGGGTAGCGAGCATGATGCCAAGGAGGCACGCGAATATAATTACGATGCGGCTGTTGCTGGTTCTAATGCCGCTGGTGTTGGCGTCGTTGGTGCTGGTGCTGGTGTCAATGGTGGTTTCGCTACGGGTGATGTTGCCAGCGAAGTAAAAACTTCAGATGCTTCCAGTGCTGAGGCTGGCGGTACTAAAGTAATTGTCGATTTATCTGGTGCTGACGATACTGAAGTGCCAATCGCCCCCGTTGCTCCGGGACAAAGCTTGGCCGCCAAGAAGAAGGTCATCGTTGAATTAGAACAAGCTGCCGAAGCTGATTCGGATAATGCTATTGCTGCGCAAAATGATGATGACCAACAAATTCAAAATGATAGTGAAGATGATGAGGCTTATGTGCCAGTGCCAGTCGCACCAAAAGTGCCTGGCCGCCGTCGTCCAGTTGTCAAAAAACCATATGCTCCGAAACCTCAGCCAGTTGGTACTTTCTTCCCTGTGGACTTTGGTAGCGCCACTGATGGTTCTATCGCCATCGCGAACTCCTTCAGCACTGGTGAGAACGGTTCGGCCACCAGCCATGCCATCTCATATGGCAATCCCAGCACAGCTCGTAATCACTTGCGGCCAAGCAGACGCCATTAGATGGATGTCACTGGAAATCTGTAGATTTTAATGAACACTGTCAAATCCATATGCACCCTAAATCAACGTCCAAAGGACTAGATTAAATCTATAGCCTGCCCTGCACAAATTGATATCTTTTAAAGCTTATCATTTATTTGTTTGTTTTTGTTTTGTGTTTTGTTTTTAACTTTAACGACTTAGTCCAATTGTAGATGTCGACCCCAATTAAAGATACGATTAAAAAATACTTTTATCCTTAAAAAAACAAATGAGTTTTAATGTCTTTAAGTGTTCATAAGGGTTGAGTTGCTCAGACTCACGTACCTAAATGACTATTGTGGTAGCCTATGCGAAAGCACATCCCAGTAGGGACTGCTTATTTAGGAGTTGAGCTTGAAATTCTCAAAATAAAAACGCAGGGATTTTAGATCTAATCTAAGCGCATTTTATACAAGCCTTGGATATTTCATGTTTGAGCCACATTTTATTTCTTCGACGTTTCAAATTTGCTTTCTTCGTGCGTATAGCATTCCCCGTTTGTAACTTTTGCAAGTTGATTTTATTAAAATCATATCCAAGTTCAGTAAACACTCTATAAAGACCACAGTTTTTTTTCTGCCAATAATAGTTTTGAGCCTTCGATGCCAGGCCTCGATGGAGTTTTGAGAGCGCGGAGAGTTATCTGTAAAGGAGTCCGCTACACATCAAAACTTAGGATTATGTTTTAGATATTTCCATGCAACTTTTACAGTTATGTACATTAATCCGTCTCGTTTTATATGGACCAAAAAAAAATTCCACCGTACGTCCCCCATATGTGATGCCCTTTTGCAAACCATTTCCAGAAAAAAATTTTATTTTTTGCTTGGACGTCGCTAGATGTCGCTGAAGTGCATTTTTTTCATTTCTTCGGTATTTGTGATAGTCTGATCACTAGGTTTGATAAACTATTGTCTTTGGCTTGAGAGTGATGTTTCGACTGTGTAATCGTATTAACCCTATGTGCGCCGTTGGAGTCACTTCCACACAGTACTTAAGTAGTTTATACAACCTTAATATACATTTTTTTTCCGCGCGTTAAACCTCGTCAAAAATCATTAATCTCTTGTGAAAGAATTATTTCGGACGGTTCAGTAGAACCCGAAATTAAACACATTTAACATTCCGAGGAATATATGCTTTTTAGCTTCCTGGGGTCTTTAGATTCATTTTACAAAGTTTGTTTCTGAGGAGACTCCTACTGAAATTTTACGGCGAATAATTTTCTAGAGCATTTTGGCCCTCTAGCGACCTTAAAAATACTTCTTTTTTCCTGAATTTATAAAAAAAAGGGGTCATACTAACCCTTTCGGGGGTGTAGCTATAGCGTTGCTGACTGTGACTTTAGCAAGTTGCGAGTGTTTGAGCCTTCGATGCCAGGCCTCGATGGAGTTTAGGGAGCGCGGAGTCCATTACACAAACATAGGTTTATCTTTTAGAATTTTCGATGCGGCTTTTCCAGTTATATAGGTGTCTTTAAATCAAACCGCTATCTTTTCATTGCGTGATTTTTTGATTATTATTTCCTGTGGTCTTTTGCGTCCTTTGTACAAAGATTTTGTCAGAGGGGACCCTAGTGAAATTTTATGGCGAATAATTTTCTAGAACATTTTAACCCTTTATATGCATTTTTAATTTATATTCTCTCCATGTGTTTCCAAAAAATTTTAAAAACAGCCATTTTCGTGGGAGTTAGAGGGTTAAAGTCTACCATAAAGGAATTGCTTATTAAATTCTGCAGAAGAAGTACAAGCTCAAAAACTTCATATGAAGTTATCTATAGCTATAAGGTATTTTCGATAAACTAATTGCACCTCCAGCTAAAGCTATAAACGCCTCCCCCTCCCCCCCCTAAAAAACTCAGACCCTCTGGACTAGTACACTGTTCGGCAAAGTTGGTCAGGGAGACATCCCTTTTCATAGTTACTAGCGTTTGTTCGTGGTGGACTGTGTAATTTAAAAGCCAAAAAAAGCTCAAAACAAATGAATATAAGGCTATTATGTAAAGGGGACAAGGAGGGCAAGAACATTGTGAGATATTTTTTACAACAGTGGCAATGTTTTTTTACATAAAAAAGTCCAATGATTTATGTGTTTACAAAATTTATGTTTACAAGTTACATTGCCAATTCAGATTGCAATAACAAGTAACACATATTCATTTAAGCACTCTCATATCCAACAGCACTTGAAAGCGCTCCTTTAATGCCATCATTCTTATCTGGTCCTAGATATTTTACGGTGGGAACATTATCTTGTATTAGGTATATCACTATCTTTATCGATGCGCTCCGTGTCAAAACATTTCGCTTGTCTTCATGTGCCGCAATTAAATCTAAATAAAAACTGTAGCCGATGAGAAAACCCAATTTTGCTTAAATGCGCAGGTGCGCCGCCGCTGCTGCTCAACAAAATAACCGCCAAAATCGTGATCATTTGCTGATCGTACTAAGCGCGCTCGCTTGCCGCCTTCGCTCGCCATTTACTGATCGATGGAGCAGTGATTGGGTGGGTGAGGAACTGCGGGCTAGAGTGTCTTGCCGACTTCGCGAATAACGAATTCGCTGCCTGAATGCTAAATAGTCCTCAGAAGCGTTGAAGTAGTAATTCTTTTATTTTTGTTTTTTTTTGTACAACAATACAAGAGATTCAATATCAACGCTCGATTACAACAACTAAATCACGTGAATTTTGAGTATTTTTTTTTTTTATATTTTTGATCCGTCCTTTTGCCTGTTTATCCGTCCATCCGTTCGTTCGTTCGTCAAACGATTCAACTGCTGCTGCCGCTCTGCTATTTCTCAGAGCCGCCTATGCAACCATTTTTTCGTATATAAATCTAACGCGAATCGATTAAAAGGCATCACTTCTTTGGTGGAAACTTAAGCGCTAAGTTTAGCTCCAGTCAAATTCAGTCGCGCGTCTTTTTAAAGTGAAGTGTATAATATATGTACAACGTATTAAGTTCGAAAATATAAGGATAAAGTTATAGTTTTTTATAAAAACAACAAGAAAACAATATAAAATTTTCAAAATGAAATTCAACGCTACTTTCGCCTTAATTGTGATTTGCG
The DNA here is from genome assembly GCA_960531455.1 of Urophora cardui. Classification (NCBI taxonomy): domain Eukaryota; kingdom Metazoa; phylum Arthropoda; class Insecta; order Diptera; family Tephritidae; genus Urophora; species Urophora cardui. The sequence goes on along the minus strand of OY482673.1, from coordinate 135,195,165 downwards.
GTTTGGCGGCCTACAGCCAGGCGCTGCCAACTAAAAGTATGTTTCAAAAACTAAAAAAAAAGAAAAAAACAAAACAAGAAAGTTTTATCGAAAAAACGGGTTTTTGTAAAGAAACAAATTTTTATGTACCAGTAAAGCAGTTTTTAATAAAAACATTTTATTGAAAGATTTATTACAAATTTATTTTAAATCGAAGAAAATCTAGAAACGGACAAAGTTTTAAAAAAAAATTCGAAATCATTTTCAAAAACACGTATTTACAAGATTTGTAAAAACTAAAATTTTGAAAAAAAAAATTATATAAAAAAGTTTCCGTCAAGCTTATTGATATTCAATAACAAAAAATTTTACGTATTTTTTCCTAAAAACTGTCAATTTCATATGGAAAACTGTTTTTTTAGGAAAAATTCGTAACAGTTTTTTGTTATTGAACAGAACTATTGATTTCAAAAACAGAAATCTAGCATTAATTATTTTCTCCTAACTTTCAAAAACCGATAGTGAAAATTAAAAAGAAAATGTGTCGATATTTAGCTTAATTGCTAATTGAAGATACTAACGTTTTTAATTAATAAAAATTGAATTCCTTCTTTAAAGTTTTGATAAAACAATTTGAATATTTAACCAAATCTATGTATTTAGTTTTGAATTTTAGATATTATTTTATTTGTTTTTAAATTTTTGAAAAAATTTAAATAATTTTTTTTAGTTTTGTTTTAAATATACACATGTGTAGTTCTACTTAAAAAAAGTTTAATAAAAAAGTTGAAAACAAAATTTTATTTTCCCAATAAAAGATATTAATATATAAAACATATTGTTTTTTAATTTAAAAATTTCAATTTTTTTAGTTTTAGAAAAATAAGCTGTGAACAAAATTTAAATATTTTTTTAGCTTCAAATATTGTTTTACTAAAAAAATGGTTTAAAAAAAATCCAATTTCAACTTTAGTTTAATTAAAACAATAAAAGATATTTACCTACTATCGTTTTTTAATTTAAAAACTAAAATTTTTTTTAAATTTTACAAAAATAATTTGTGAAAAAATTTAAATATTTTTTTTTTTGTTTTGTTTTAAATACATACATATGTACATGTGTAGTTCTATTTAAAAAAATAAGTGAATATTTTAAAAATATAAATACACACGCGCCATCTGCTGGAAGATAGCGGTGGTTAAAACCTAATCTCATTAGTAAATATGTTGCATATATTTAGGCAGCAGCTAGATATTACATACATACATACATACATACATACATACAAGTGAAGCTAATAAAAGCGTGTTAAAAAGCTTTATAAAAAAGTTGAAAACAAAATTTTATCTTCCTAATAAAAGATATTTACTATTGTTTTTCAATTTAAAAACTTCAATTTTTTTAAAGCTTTAGAAGAATAATTTTTGTAGAAAATTTAAATACTTTTTCAGCTTCAAACATTGTTTTACTTAAAAAAAATTTTTATAAAAAAGTTTCAAAATTTTTTCTATAATTTTTTTAACTGATTAGAGTTATTTACTATTGTTTTTTATTTTGAAAAAGTCCTATTTCTACTTTAGTTGAATTAAAACCTAATAAAAGATATTTACTATATTTTTTATTTAAAAAAATGCAATTCATTTTTTAAAATTTTAGAAAAACAGTTGGTGAAAAAAAATTTTAAAATGTTTGTTGTTTGAATTTGGAACAGTTTGATTTTGTTTATTATGTTACCAGTTGGTTGCAGCTTTTCGGCCATTTGTGAAAAAAAATGCAAATGAATTTTCTTAATTTTTAGTTTTAAATATTGTTTTACTTAAAAAAAAATTGCATAAAAAAGCTTCGAAAAAGCTTTTTTTAAATATTTTTTTTAACTTAGTTAAGATGCCGAATTTTCAAAAACTCAGCCTTAAAGTATGCTCTACCTTTCCATCTTAAAATAACAAAAAATTTCGCTTCTGCTTTCTCCCTCTCCTCTCTCATATCTGCCAGGATTAACCTTTTACCAACAACCGGCCGCTGGACGTCATTATTCCGCACCGCAACGTGTAATGTTCATGCGCTACGTCCAACCCTCCTCGTACAGCTCATACGGTCATGCTGCGCGTTCCCATCACGGCGCTGCAGCGCTCGTTGCTGGTAATTCCGGTGCCACGGGTACTTATTTGGAAGGTAAGCAAGTGTTTTCGATTCCACACAATTTCTTCTCCTCCCCTCTCACAATTACATAATTAAACGCACAAATAAAGATTGTGTTCACACAGGGTCTTCTTCCGATGGTGTGTACGCTGCTTCTGCACAAGAGGAGTCTATTGCAGCTTCCGCTAATGAACACTCCGCTCATTCCGTTGCTGAAGCTTATCCCGCCGCTCATGCCAACGCCGGCGGCGGTGCTGCTGATTCTCTTGGTGCTGCCTCATCGGCTGAACAAGAAACCAAAGTAACCGTACAAGTTGATTTGGATCCGGTCAGCAGCGCTGAGGGTCATGAAGCCAAGACGCCACGCGAATACAATTACGATGCGGCTGTTGCTGGTTCTAATGCCGCTGGTGTTGGCGTTGTTGGTGCTGGTGTCAATGGTGGTTTCGCTACGGGTGACGTTGCTAGCGAAGTGCATAGTTCAGATGCTTCCGCTGCTGAGGCTGGTGGTGCTGCCGTCACTGTAGGTTTCTCTGGTGCTGACGATGATGAAGTATCAGTGCCTGTGCCCTCACCAATCGCACCCGTTACTTCGTCAACCAAACGTAACTCAGCCTCCAAGAAAAAGGTCATCGTTGAATTGGAACAAGCTGCCGAAGCTGATTCGGATAATGCTATTGCCGCGCAAAATGATGATGAAGTTCAAGATGATAGTGAGTATGATGAGGCTTATGTGCCAGTGCCCGTCGCACCAAAAGTGCCTGCTCGCCGTCGTCCAGTTGTCAGAAAACCATCGAACACTGCTGCAAAACCCCAGCCAGTCGGCACCTTCTTCCCTGTGCACTTTGGTGGCACCGATGGTGGTGCCATCGCCATCGCGAACTCCTTCAGCACTGGTGAGGGCGGTTCGGCCACTAGCCATGCTGTCGCCTATGGCAATCCCGATCAAGCTCGTGCTCATTTGCGCCCAAGCAGACGTCATTAGATGGATGGTACTAGAAATCTATAAATTTTAACGAATACTGTCACATCCATATGCACCCTAAACCAGCGCTCAGAGGACTCGATTAAATCTATGGCCGGCCCGCCCCTTCTATTGATATTTTTTAAAGCTTATCATTTATTTGTTTGTGTTTGTTTTGTGTTTTGTTTTTAAATTCTTACTTAGTCCAATTGTAGATGACGACCCCTATTGAATATGCGATTAAAAATACTCTTATCCTTAAAGAAAAAAAACAACAATTGAGTTTTAATTTCTCCAAGCTTAAGAAGGGGTTCTGAATATTATGTAGCATATCTTTGCATGCCGATGTCGATTCTGCCTCTATGTATAGTAGTTCAATGGACTTCAATACTTTGAGCGTAATAATTGTGTCAGAGTGACGTAGGTTTTCCCGTAGTATTTCCTGCTCTTCAGCTGCAATATAATCTTCCATTAACATTAGGTGGGACAGTTGGAGAACGTGTACCGTATTTATGACCTGTCTGTTATCCACCAGAGCGAGAAGTTTGTTTTGTTATTTTTCGATGGCTCCTGACGTATGGGAGAGAGTTGTTCAGACTCAAGACTTGAGTCTCAGACCCGGTTTCACCAACCGGTCTCAACTTAGTTTAGCCGATTTTTTTACGTTTTCAGTTTCACCATGCAACTGAGCTAAGTCACAAGTTAGTCAGCTTTGGTCTTGACTAAAAATAAACTAAGAATTTAAGTCGCTTTAGCAAATTCAACAACCAAAAGAGTGAATATGACAAAAAAATGAGCAAATACAGCAACCAAAACAACTAAAAAACCCAGTATTTGCCATAAATGGTTGGATGCAAAACTATTTTCTTAAACTATTTGGTAAAACCCAAAAGTAAGTTAGCCCCAAATCTGTAGCCCGTTTCTGTAACCTTGCGATATGAATTATAACGCAAAATACAACCCTGTTTCATATTTATCGCAAGGTAGCGTTTCTGTAAGTGTGGTGAATTTTGGTTTTCGTTATTTCTTGCGATATTCATATCACCAGCTTTGAGGGTAGTGAAAACAGATACATTTCAAAATAATGAGTGTGGTTTGTATTAAATTTCTTGCATTTTTATTTATTACATTAGTTTGTGTTTTGTATAATAAAACTATAAGTGGGAAAATTTCCAAGTTGCAAAAAGTAAAGCTCATGGAAGTTATGAAATCCAATAAATAGTCGCAATGGGAATATTTAGTGGACCGAATAGTGCCTAACTCGCAGAGCTTGCAAAACCGAGGAACAATGGAAAAAGGTAATAGCTAAGTGAAAAAAAGAATGTATTTTTAAATACATGTGCATGACAAGACGAAAGAGTGGCACAGTTTTACCTTTTCTATTTACCTTATCGTTTTCGTTTTTTATTATTTTTAAATCAAATACACAATACCTGTGTTCAATAACAAAAAATTGTTACGAATTTTTCTTAAAAAGTGTCATTTTTATATGGAGATCTGTCATTTTTTACGAAAAATTCTTAAAATTTTTTTGTTATTGAACAGAGCTAATCTTACTGGATATTTAGTTTTTTTATTATTATTTTATTTATTTATTTATTTTTTATTATTATTTTATTTGACTTTTTATATCGAATAAAAATAAATGAAATGAAGCGGTAATGATTCGTTTTCGAACCCCTCTTCCTCGGTTCAACAAACCATCATTTGGACGGTCTTTTTCAAGAAACTCTACTTCAACGAAATTTCTCTTCCCATTGATATCGGGAAACTTAATCTATGTTTCAGCCTAAAATTGTGTAGCGTTAAGTATTAATATTTGGCAACGAACGCGCACTTTGTTTACAATTTTTTGTTGGGAATGACACATTTTTCGATTATTCCAGCGATATAACGACAACTCACCATTACCATATCGCAAGGTGAATTCATGAGTTACAGAAACACTTTTCATATCGCAAGCGATACGAGCCTTGCGATAACATTTCGTTCGTTATTATAACGCAAGGTTACAGAAACGGGCTACTGGGCTAACTTAAGTCAAAACTTAGTTTTAGCCAGGGTAGGAAGAAACTCCGAGTATGTGTGAGTGAGTGAGGAAACTCCTCCTCACGGCGTGCTGTGGAGTGGCCGTTTGCGTTTCACACTCCTCTAGAACGCGGAGTGAGTATTTTTTTTTTTTGTTTCTCCGCTCCTTTGGTTGGAGTGAGTTTCGAAGGAGCCGCTCGCTGCGTGTGCGGTTGGAGTGAGGTTCGAAGGAGCCGTTCACGCTGTGTGTGGAGTGAGCCGCCGTAGGTTTCCTCTTCTCACGGTGTAATGTGTGGGAGCGTGTGAGTGAGGAATGCGTAATGACGCTGCATAAAAATGCATACATACACATACATACATATGTATGTTGCAGTGTGCAATTTAGTGCTATGGTTTTTCTGCTAAATAGCATGTATGCTTGTTTTTTGCCTTTTTTTCGTATTTATGCCCGTTTCAGGCGATTGAGTAGGTATGTAAAATCCATCTTTCTACCTAAACTAGTTTTTTGTTGTTTTTCATCTGAGTACATGTGTAGATACATATGTAAATATGTATTTAATTCACCAGATGCAATTACGAATACATATTTACATATTTATGTACGTATATAGGTAGGTAGGTAAAAGGAAAATTATTTTTAAGAATGTGCATTATTCGTTGTACATATGTATGTAGGTACCTACCTACTTGTTTAGTTTTTATTTATTATGCGATTAACGCAAAAAACTATTTATTCGTCATTAGAATCATATTTTTTTTTTGCATAAACGAAATATTTATTACTTCATAATAGAAGTCATAACTCACAGTATATGTATATCTGTGTTCGTATGGAACAGTAGCTTAAGTGTACTTAAGGAAAAATTGAGTCAGTTTGGAAAAAGCAGAAGTAATGCATCCCAGAGAGTACATTCTGCAGTTTTTTTTTTTAACTCTTTCTTAGGCCTTCAACCAACTTCAGTCTCAATGATTTTACTCATGTAATAATATTGTGCGGGAAACTGCACTTTAAATTTTTCCTTTCGACATAAGCTACTGTTAGATATGAACACAGATGTGTATGTATGTACATACATACATATTTCTTAACTATTCTTAACACTTAGGTACTTAATCAAAATAAGAAACTTTGCCGAGAATATCATTATTTAGCTTAACAATCAATATATTATTCAAGGTTTCTTTTGAAAGCCTCGTGCGCAGTTTTGTTAAAATTGTAGCCCGACACTTGAGTCGATGGAACCGCTAATACTACTTGAATCAGGTTTCCTAAGTCCTGATCATTTAATAAACGGGATTTCCAGTAATTCAGAATATCTACTTCACAAGGAACTCTTTGAGCATATGCCAGATTCTCCAACTTTTGCTTAAAGTTTACTTACATAGTTTCTGTTGCACAATGACTGCTTAATAACGTGTCCCGCTTGTTGTTTAGCTTGCAGAATGAGCTGTGCACACTGTAGAGGATAAACAAATTTGTAGCATTCATGCATCTGCTTACTACACACTACAGACGTTTGGCTGCTTCATCGCCAAGCTATGAGGCCTCGCTCATCCTCACTCACTCCGGAGTAAAATATGGAGGCGCAGCGGAGGAGAGCCAACGCTTCATTTTTGCCTCCTATTGGTTGCGCACTCTGTTGCCACTCATGCGGAGCGCTCACGCTATTGTGTGGCCTCCGTTGTTTATACACTCACAGGATCCTCATGAGTGCGGCATGTGTGAGTGTGGAGGCAAAATGAGGCAAATCCGAACCCTGGTTTTAGCTTTAGTCACGTTGGTGAAACCGGGCCTAAGAATTTGAGTCGCTTTAGCAAATTCAACAACCAAAAGAGCGAATATGACAAAAAAATGAGCAAATACAGCAACCAAAAAACCCAGTATTTGCCATAAAAGGTTGGTTGCAAAACTATTTTCTTAGACTATTTGGTGAAACCCAAAAGTAAGTTAGCCTCAAATCTGGGCTAAATTAAGTCAAAACTTAGTTTTAGCTTTAGTCACGTTGGTGAAACCAGGCAAATTGCGTATGTGGTAGCTTCTGTGTAAGCACATCTCAGTATGAACCGCATGTTTAGCATATAATTAAGTTTCTATATTGGCAGCATACTTCGTCATTCATCTGTGATAATTAATCTTTCATCATTCATCACTCCTCACTCATATTTCACCAATCAGCATGCATTTTTTATCATTCGTCAGATAATTTTTCTACATTCATCACTATTCACTCATCTTTCATCAATCATTATTCAACCTTCATCATTCATTTTTCATCATTAATTTTTCATCACTCATTTTTCATCATTCATCACTCATTTAAGTTATTCTTCAGTCCTCTTATATCACTCTTCACTCTCTCCCTCGCTCGATGGAGTAGCAGAATTTTTTGGGTCTTGAGTGGCGTGACTGGTTTCTAACTCCTGTTCGGCAAACACCAAAAAGTTTCTACTTATTAATTAGGACTGTGGCCGCTGTGGTGCAGTGGGTAGAGTGCTCGCCTGCTATGCCAGAGGTCTCGGGTTCAATCCACGGTCCGAGCAAAACACCAAAACAACTTTTCTAATTAGTAAAAATCCAATTATTGGGTTTTTTAAGAGCAGCGGTCACCTGTCGGCAGTGGGCGGCATACCCTCCGAGAGTATTTCTGCCATGAAAAAGCTTCTCACAAAAAATGCATTCGCCGTTCGGAGCCGGCATAAAACTGTAAGTCCACCTAATTAGTAGGAAAAACAAAAAGGAGCACACCTCGAATTGGGAGGGAAGCTCGGCCATAAAACTCGTCAGAATTATAATAGCGCCATTGTATTATATTATATTATTATAATTAGGACTCAATTATTGGGTAGTGGGTGGCATACGCTCCGAGGATATTTCTGTCATGAAAATGCTTCTCAAAAAAATGCATTCGCCGTTCGGAGCCGGTATAAAAAATAGAAGCACTCCTCGAATTAGGAAGAGAAGCTCGGCCTTAAAACTCGTCACAGTTACACCGTCGGCAAAAAATTACAAATTTGTCCTCCTCTGAGGTTTGATGACTGATTTTAATAGATTTTGGGGCGCTGGCTAGGAAAATTGTATTAAAACAGTTCGATCACGTCAGGTTTTTATGTTATTTGGCAAAAAAAAAGTTCGTCAAATTAGGCTAGTTCTTCCTAATTTTTAATTTATATTATTTTTTGATCTTCACTTATTAAACAAAAACATAGTGAATGGTTGCATTAGACATCAATGAATAAATTTTAATAAATATTAATATAAATATAACTTAATTGACTTCGTGGCATACCATATTTTCGAAAAAGATCAATTTTTAAGTCATTTGCTTAAGATCTCATTTCTGGTGAACTTAATGCTTTTTTATGCTGAATTAAAACGTTAGAAGAGGGTTAATGAAAGTAGATTCTGCATACTTTTTCTTTGACTAGATTCCGTTGCCGATCAGTATTATTAGAGTGGCGTGATTGATCTTGTCCAATGGCTTCCACTAGCTTCAGAGCCGCGAAACTGCGACTGCGTACATATTTGAGTGTTTATGGCGTTGAGTGCAGCAGTTGTTGCGCTGCGTTCTTCCTTAACCCTTAAAAGTGGACTTGGACTGCTCTAAAAAATCGATTCCAATCTTAAAAGCTGAGTATAAAAATTATTTATTAGGGAAACACTAGCCATTTTAGCTTTTATATTTTAGATGCACTTTATTTTAAAACATTTTATACTCATGCGTATGCGTATGTATGTATGTACTATGTACATTTGTAAAAAATGCAATAAAAGCAAGAGTGGCAACTGACAAAAATTAGAAATGTATGCACTACATACGTATATAAAATTTTATTAAAAATCCTGCAAAAGTCCTGTAAGAGTCATGTGACAATAAATTCAAGCGATGTGACTTATGTACATACATATGTACTTAGTTGGACGGTGCAGGGTTAAGAACAAATAAGTAACTACGCTAAAATGATGTTTGCACAATTAATTGTTTATTGCATATACATAAGTTTTAAAACAATTTTGAAAGATAAAAAGAGAGTTTGAAGCACAAACTTAAAATATATTTTGTTTAAAGGACGAAGAGAGCAAGCAAAGTATAATTTTTTTTTGCTTTTTAAATAATGGTGTCTATTCTTTTATAGATGTAATATTTGCTGCGCGATTTTTAAACATATTTATATAATATGTACATATTATTATTATTATATAATATGTATATATTATATATTATATTATTATGTGCATATCGCACCATAAAGTGGCACAACTCGAAATTTTTTGAAATCGATTTTTTTTTTGATAAACTGGTACACGGAACATATCCCTAGCTATTTCCGAACAAAATTTTCAACGAAAAATTACCATTATACGTGACCTTTTTCCATACGAATGCTTGTAAAGAAAGTTTTTTGGCTCTCCTGAAAATTTTTGAATTTTGAGTTGTGTCACTTTATGGTTTAGGGTGCGATATGTACTTACAACAAATTGAAAATTTAAGGCATATGTATATACTTATGCTAAAGCGTCAATTTTATTGAAGGAAGTTAGAAGATTTCTAAACGGAAAAAATTGTTTAAATATGTAGATTTTTGCACTAATTTAATGTAAAAAAAAATAACTTTAAAAAATTGCAAGTACAATAAATGGCGCAAGTTTAAAATAACGTGGCCAATGGCATATGTGTACCTTTTTATGTGATTGTTTTTGCATGCTATAATATTTTTATTATATATATTTGGATTTTTTTATTTTTATTTATTTTATTTTTTATATGTAGAATTTTTCTTTTATTTTTAGTTTTATTTTTTTTTGTCATAGAAAAGAATCACATTGCTGTAATTTTCAACTTTAGCTAATATATAATATATTTAAATGTTTTGTTGTTTGTTTTTTTTTTTGTCGCAATTTCATATATAGACTTATAATTGTTTATAATTACATATTTTTTATATAATATTTTGTTCTCTCATTTAATTAATTTGAAAACCAATTTATGTATGTACGTTACATTTTCGTTTCTTTTTTCTGTATACATTATTTTTTTTATTTTTAATCGCGCAAAAAATTAATTAATAATTATGTGTATAAGCATATGTATATAGAATGGAATAAGCGTTTAAGTTATATCGCAACAAAACGCCCATAATAATAAAAAAAATCATGCATTTTCTATCAGTAGCCATATTTATCCTGAATCGATGACATAACATCATTAGCCAGCGAACTTAAACGGCCAGCAACTTTATGTACCCCCTGTCGCACGCTCTCCTTAACATCATCCATATCGGGTGTTTGAAAGTTGATGCCGCTGCTGTAACCACCTGCAAGCAATGCAGAGATAGAAGATAGTTTGTAGCATAACGAAAAAAAAATTCAAATAATTTCATAAGCAAACGCCTACAAACCTTGCGAGCCACGTTGCTGTTGACCATTTTGTCCATCTCTACCAAAATAATCCGATGACGATATACTATTCGAATCCTGAAAACGTGACAAATTAGCTTTGCGCTGTTCGGCTTGTCCCGATTCATGCGAAAAGAATTGATCCGAACCGAAACCTTTAGCGCTGCCAAATTTTTGTTGTGCCGAAGTATCATCGAAGCTATTATTCGATTTCGATGTTGACATTTTTTGATTGCTGTTGCTTTTACGTGCAAAACTATCATTGCGGCTGCCAGCTGTGGTCTTGCTCTTGCTAACCGTTGTGTTGGTTTTCGTAGAAGACTGCTTCGCATCGCCATCAGCACCAGAGAACATGGATGTTATATTGGCATGTCCGCCTGCAATCGGTTCGATAGTCTCAAAACCCATCATTTCCAATTCGCGTTTATCTAATTTCGTAGCTTTCGTGCCAGACGTAGCACCATTACCATTACCGCGACCAAAGCCACCAACATTGTCAATATACAAATTACATGTGTATTCACCTAAAACGCTGTCAATATCAAGCATATCATCGGAATTGCCAACACCAAAGCCAGTGGAGGATGAGACGCTTTTCGATTGCGATGTTTGTGCTGACTTGGGTGCGGACGATTGCTGTATGGTTTCCATGTCACTCACAGCGGAATGCGAAACATCCGAGCTGGCGGAGAAAGTATTTAAATACATTTTTTTTATATAAAAAGTATTCCATTTACCCCCTCAAACTGAAACCCATGCCTAGACGCTCCATCTGCTTAGCTTTTGCCGGATCAATCGATTTCATTTTCGTCTCCTCGCGTGTCTTCTGCAACGATATATCTTGATAGGCCAAACGCATGCTAGCCACCGTTTCAAGCTCTTCCTCGGCCGTTAAAGGTTTTTCGTTTAGCGTCTGTGATGTATCCTTGCATTGATTAGCCAAATTTGCACGTTGCTCGATTTCGGCAAAATTCGTTTTGACTTTGGTAGCACCAAGACCACCGCCTTTGCGTGCGCCGAGCTGTAGTTGTGCATAAGTAAAAAGTATTTGAGGTTAAAGCAAAGCAAAGGCAAAAAAGGGAAGCTTACCCCCGACTTCTTGGGCTGTATTTTGCGTACGCCAATCGAAGGCGCAACCGCCGACGGTGGCACAACGGAATTCAAATAATTTACGCTCGGTGCGCCAACAGTGGCACTATCGGTGGATGGCTTGTCAGTGGTTGGTGTAAGTGTGGGTGATAAAATGTCAAGCTGTAAATGGGGGAAATGGAAAAGTGATTTAGTAAGGTTATGTATATTAAGATAAAAACAATATTAGTAAAAATATAAGTTAGAAATAAAATAAAACAAACAAAAAACAAAACATGCTTGAAAATAAAATGCAATATATACAAACAAGTGTACATATATACATATGTATACATAGGTATATGGAGTTAAGTGTGCCACAAGCATTTACCTTTGCTACGGGCTCATCGCTATTGTTATTTTCGAAAAGCGTTGCTTTCTTATTGTTGTCATTAGCGCATTCAGCAAAGAAATCCTCTTCTTCATCATCAGCTACCGTTTGATCATTGCCTTCGCTCTTGTCTGCTGTATTTTCCAAATGCAGCTACACGTATATTTATGTAGGGCATGAAGGTTAATATATGTACATATGTAAGTATGTATGATGTGTGCAGAAGGCATAGATAATTAACAAATAGCAAACAAGTATGCACTTGATTGATAAGCAATTTCAAAAACACGCATACATATTTGTATGTATGTAAGTAAAAAGAAAAATGTACATACATAAGTGCATTTTTAATCAATTAGCAATGCAAGTAAATATAAATTTATAAATACAAAAGTGAGTCTAAAAAAATTGCAAACAATAAATGCAATAAAGTTAAAAATTAACAGCTTATTAAAAATAAAACAATATTTTTTTTCATTACCTTAGTACCATGCACCTTCATTGCTTGCTGGCCCATAGCTGCCAACTTATCGCGATACAATTGTGCAGCACGTGAATTATACTTTTGTTGGGCATCGGTGGTGTTACAATTATGTTGACGGAAAAATTGTGCTGCATTTGCATTGCCACCCAGCTGCATTTGACGTAGCTGCAACCATGTCCAATTCGTATCGAGATTTGTGGAGCGCACAAAAGTCAAATGCACACCCAAATTGCGATGCACCGCCGAACAGTCAATGCATATAAATATGCCGTATGTAACGGATGACCAGGTTGGTGCCTTGGCGGAACAATCGAAACATACCTAGCGAGAAGAGATATGTATATTATTTTATAAGAATATAACATATTGTTGTGCCCCGCCCGACTACAGGCTTGTGTTTTTTCTTTGTTTGCCAACATTAATTGCTGCGTATGTGGTCTTGTTTGCAGAGTTCATATATATGTACGTATACACACACTTACTTTATTAGCTGGCTGTGCTCGAAGACGATGAAAGACTGCTTCAATATCTTGCTTGGTTGGTCCCGTAGCGCCTGTTGTGGCCATTATATTAACTAGCTTGCTTATACCTTGGACCACTTTTTGACTTTTTCTGGTCAAGGTTTCTAACTATTCTGCAATAATTTTCTACACCTCGTCTCTTGTGAAATTACCAATTGCTGCTCTGCGTAAGCGTTTGTATCAAATGTGCAGCGTGAATATTACTTGAAATTGTTTGCTCAATATTTATTTATTAAAATTTTATTCTACTTATATATTTCAAAAACTTTTCTGCTTTTCGCAATTTTGACGTGTATTTTCTAATCAGAAAATTCCAACTTCCACGTTTATGACATTTGTGTTTAGCACTGGAAGTACAGCGTTGCCAGAGTGTTAGCATATTGCAATAGCAAAATTTTAACAGGTAGTGAATGTTGCTGAGAACGGTTAATACACATGTTGCAAATAATGTTGAGCAACATTTAGTCGCCAGTTGAAGAACTTGAAAAAATTAAAAGTTTGAAGTATAAATTGTATTATTTTTGTTGTTGTTATTGCCCCCAGGAGTTGTGTAAAGGTCAGTCGGGGTAAAAGAGCTAGGCCGTTCACAAAACCGTACGGTTTCGATTTTATGTGGCCAATCCTTCTGTGAAGACATTACATTGTTCCATTGATCTTACGACTTTTAACAAAGTAAAAATAGCCAAAATTCATAGTAGTCATCATATCTTTTATGAAAAACCTACAAATAACAAAATATTTCAACAGCTTAGTTCTTCAGTATTAGCTTTACTGTGATGACGCGTCACAGTCGCAATACTTCGCTCATCCTGCAGCACCACCAAACGCATGAAAGCCAAATTAAGTAAGAGTGACTGCCCTAAAAACTCTCGATGATAACGTTGCGCATCTGAGAACATCTCACGTTGTGCCATCGTAAACTTCACTTTGCCCCGAAAAGATGATTTTGACTGAACACTAGGTTCCCTAGTTTCTTTCGCTCCCTTCGTCGCATATTGACTGCTGTCGCTTTCGTCATCATCAGCAATATGCTGCAACAGCTCTGCGTTATAATGTGTACGCATAAGTTGAAGTATAGCTTCTTCGGATGAAACGCGTTCAGTGCCCACTAAATGATTAAAGAGTCGCGCTGTAAGAAAGCGACGCAGATAGCAAACATTTAGGCGGTTATATGCCACAGGTTTTTTATTGTCATCCAACATAGAACCATCTTTGACTTGCATATAAGGACTGCGCTTACGTAAAGTATAAGCAAGCATGGCGATTACTTGTGATTTTTGTATATTTACATTTTGCTGATCCACACTACCCGGATTGCTGTTCATTTGTGCGATGGGGGGATCTTCAAAAATATATATATCCGCATTAGGTATAAGATGATCGATATAGAGTAGCTGATTTATTAATTCACTTAAATGCAGCTTCTTCTCGTTTATTTCATGGTGTTGCCAATGTGTCAAGCTCAAAGGCACGTCATGGTTCAGCGTTTCGGGTAACTCTAAGCGTGCCCATGTAACACTGGTTACACCGACACGTATTGCGGTGCACGAGCGTAATTCCTGTCGATGGTCAGCATCTATGACGGGTGTAATGAATGCTGAGACCCGTTGACGTAGTCCGATATTTTTAGCTAAAATTAAGCGAAATGTATTAACAGATTACTACTTGTATCGACAGTGAAGAGTGTACAAATCAGAAATTCACACCCATAAGGGTTAAGCTTTGGCTATACTTAAGATTTGTTTACTTCTCCAAAATTGTAGCCTACCCTTTGTTTTATCGCTATATTCTGGAAACATGCTTTTGTAGAATTTCTCCACGATCTTTGCACCAAATCCATCTATCATAAATATATCCTCAATACTTTTAAACCGTCCGTTACGTTTCTTCCACGATAGCAGTTTGGCAGCACGTGTTTTGGCAATGTCATAACTAAAGAAACAATGACCACACTATAAGTCAACACAATTTTTAAAATTTGTATGTATGTATATTCAATTACTTTATAATATCCTCTAATTTATCGTTGTTTAACACCTCCAAAATTTTTTGCTGTTCCTCTGCTGTAAACTTATGGAATTCTATATTGCCGATCAGCTGCATTCCTTCATCCGGTTTCCTTGCGGTATTCAATTCGTTTTCGTTAGTGGAACGTGTTGTTGTTGTTGATATACATTTTGTCCAATTCTTCTGTGGTTTGGCTGCGCCATTTATTATTATTGTATGTTTGGCAAAATTCATGAAGATGCATTTAAACATTTTTCTAATTTGTGTTAAAGAAAAAAGTTTGTAAATAATTGTTATGAAAATAGAAAGAAAACAAATTGGAAAAATCAGCTGATTATGGAAGTGGGCAGTGTTGCCATGACTCAACATGTTTACGCAAACAGAAGTGTTGCTTTTAAATGGAAAATCGAAAAGTCCCAACAGAGAAATATGTACCTACCTTTTTATACTTATATACGCATAAAATACGCATGGAAAAATTATAAATTAGGCACTAATGGGATATTGTACAAATTACACGAACTTTTAACCACTTGACAATTTATCACTATCAAGTTTATATGCTGTCAATTACGATAGACGTGGACCATAAACAGCTTATTATTAGCATATAGTTTTATTACAATTTCTGGCCAGATTCAATCAGTATGGCAACAACACACATTTCTTTTGTCATAAGTTCACCTTATATTAAAATATATTTGCAACGCTTTTTAGTTTATTATAACAAAAAACGTGGAACCGATTTATAAAATGTTTACGAAACTGATAATTCTTATAGCTTTACTTTTTTATTTTCATACAACGCATGGTTAGTAAAATTGGTGTAATTTCCTTCCGCGTTCGTGTCTTATTGAAATCTTTTGTTTTGTCAGTACCGACATATGTAGATACGTATGTACATATATGTATGCATAGGGATGTACATACCCAGTAGGACTTGGGATGGTAGTTTCATTAAGCAGGGAGTACTCCGTTGCTAGTACTCCATTACTCGCTATACTTTTGTACATAAACATACAATCTTGTATACTCGCCTTTAACATTGTACTATGTCCCGGGAAGCGTAGTACTAAACAAAAACAAAATGGAGCAAAATTGAAAAACTAATTTTTTTATTGCTCGAAAAGAATGTCAAATGGGGTAGGTATTCTTCTACTCATCACCTGGCGAAATCTCGTTCCAAGTTCTATTGGGATATGACATCAGTGTGAACATATACATACATTAATACATACGTTTACATACATATGTACTTTCTAAAAGAAATAGTTTTGCACTGGTCTCATGCGAAATAGGATTTTATAGATTTTTTTTGTTATCAATCTTACAAATTGACCTTTAATTTTGGTTTTGGTGGGGAACGATAACTTGCTAGTAGCAAGTTGCTACTACTTATAAATAAAAAAAACACCTTTTAGGTTTATTACGCCGTTGTTATCAATGCCGTTCCAGAGGCGAACTTGGCAGCTGTAAAGATCCTTTTACATTTAATGTAACTGACGTTGAAAAAGAACCTGGACTATCTGCAATACCTTGTGCATCTGGTTGGTGTGGCAAAGTGATAGAAGGTGGTGGCGCATATGCCGTGGACGGTAACTAGTCGACTGTGGTCATGCTTGGCTTGATATTCTTATTTATGTACGTAAATTTGTTTTTCTAGATTACGACCAAGCAATTCAACGCATGTGCGTACAGCGTGGACCTGATGATAATCAAGATCGCTGTGCAAATACAGTTTATAATTACAAGAA
Organism: Urophora cardui; assembly: GCA_960531455.1. Lineage (NCBI taxonomy): Eukaryota > Metazoa > Arthropoda > Insecta > Diptera > Tephritidae > Urophora > Urophora cardui. The sequence goes on along the minus strand of OY482673.1, from coordinate 135,178,435 downwards.
GGTCTATATGTGCTTTTGTCAGGGCGATTTATGCAATGATGGAACAATAATTTACCAAAAGACTAGTCTACTATTATTAAGTGCGACCATAGCCGTCTTCTTTAATATAAATTTGCTTATCCATTAATACTGTTATAATAATATAGATAAGTAAAAAGTGTCCGCTGTTATAGTATATTTTTATACCTACATGCCTAGACCTAACCTCAATCTACTTTTTATAGGTTACACTAAAGTTGCGGTTAGGGCTCGATACATATATGTACATTATAAATTGAAATAAAAAACAAATATATTCCAATTTATTTTCAATTTTTTTATTATTATTGAATGATTCGGCAATAAAAACCAAATCAAAGAAGATTTATCTCTTACTTAAGCAAATTAACACAAGTTAATTTTATAACTTAAAACCAAAATCGTATAACTTCATTATTTATCCTGAACTGTCGTTCTCTTGATCGCTTTTAATCGTATTAACAATATTGAAGAGGTTGCGCATTTGTAACTTGTACATCTTACTTTCTTTCTGTAAGTTAAAGCGACGATCCTTTTCTTGTACAAGTTTCCTTTGCAGCGCCTGTGCAGTAAAATGTAAGTTCTTATATTGCTGCTCTTCTGCTTGATAAACATACATACATAAATAAAGTTAAAGTGCTTCAGAAAGAAAACTTTAGCACAAGCGATCACTCACATACCTTTGTTCAATGTAACTGTTTGTGAACGCTTACAAGGTGGACATAATTTTTTCAGCTTGCTTGGTAAAACTGAGGTTTTTCTAGAAGTGTTAGCCTTTTCGTCGCTTTCCTTATGGCACAACTGATGATAATAACCTTTGCAATCTGCGCATTGTTCAAAGCAGCCTATATTTAAATACATAATATTTAGTTTTAATGTTATTCGTTAGTATTTTGTTTTATGTCATACCGTCACTCTTAAGGCATTCATTACAATAATGTTTTTCATCCGGTGAACTAGAAGTAGATCGTGAAGGTATAGTGTCTTCGTTTTTTTCGGCAGTGTTACGTTTAGGACGTTTTGTTTGCAAAACTCGTTTAACTTGTGGTGACAGTAAAAATTCCTTTCGCTTCTTTTCTGGCGGTGGATAGCTGCCATACTAAAATTGAGAAATATAAGAATTGTATATAGATACTCGAATACATATATATATTTATGTATATGGGTGAATTCGTACTATGATATAAAACTAATTGTTAATAATGTCCTATTAAATTTATAGCTTCAAATTAAAAAAAAAAAAAAAATTTAATACATAGCTTTACCTCAATACGACCATAATGAAAATCAGCTCGTTCATTGTTTTGCACATTACGGCGTTTTCGTTTCGATCGGCGTTGCTGCATCTGAACGAGTATTTCCGGCGTATAGAGTTGAAAAAACCGCAAAAACATCTCTTGACCATAGTGTTCAGGTAAAGTCCTGTGCTCTTCCTCCTCCACGAAACCATAAAGAGGTTGAGTTGGACCGGGATTATATTCGGGATTTGAATCCTCAGATGATGAGTGGATTTCTGATGCAATACGCTCTTTAGATATTGCATTAGAGGCATTCGTTTTTGGCGCACGTGGCCTTGTGTCATATTTCTTAGGAATATGTGCATTGACTACTGTGTCAGTGGCTTCTCTTACGGCGCCTGTAGATAACGTATTTGAGCGTGCCAGTAAATTTGCTGCAGCTTTCGCTACCATATTTTCAGTGCGTGCTTTGTTGAGAGCTTGTCGCAAATTTAATCGACTGATTTTAACATTTTTTGATACAGGCAAATCTGTGTTTTGTTCAAGAGAATCCTCACTCTTAATAGCATCATCAGGACAACTTGAAGTATTCCTCAATGCAGTGCTATTTACAGTGTTTTTCTGTTCTATTAAATTCATTTGTAAAAATTTCGAAACGTCCTCAAGACCTTCACAGTTGCTTTGCATGATCCCATTGCCAACAACTCTTTGGGAGATTGGTTTTAGTAAAGACATTTGAGACAAACTATTACCATTTTCTTCCGAATAATGTTCTTGCAACCCATCATCATCAGTTTGTAATGCCTCGTTAAATATGTTATAGCCATTTTTGGTTCTTTTCCACTGCGTTTCGTTAGTTTGATCAGTCTCTTCATCCGAGTCTTCAATCTCGTATATTGTCTTTTCTTTCTGTACTTCAAAATACTTTTCTATAAGTTTTTGCTCTGAGTTTCGAAATAGTACTGTAGAAGGCAGTATTTCAATGCAAGGATCATTTACAAGCGTTATTACTTCCCGAGAAATCAAGTTTTTTAGTGCATTTTCATCCATTGGGATCGCATTCCTTTTCAATATTTTGTGGAATTCGTCAATAATGCGACGCAGACGAAGAAGCAAAAAATGTTGTTCAGCATTGATTTCATAAATTTCGGATTCGATTTCATCTAGTATGCGCTGCATTTGAGTGGCATCCTAAGGAAAATACTTAGTTGTTAAACACCATTTTAATTCTTTTTTTTATTTTATTGAAACTTACAGCATCCTCCTCCTGTTGAAACACCTCGATCACCATCTAAAGGAAAAAATGCAGAGGGTGGGATAGTTAATATAAACACTTTAATACATAGTGCTACGCAAATTTCACACAAACGACTTACTTGATGAACTTTAATATGAGATTTCATAGAGCGCTGACAATAAATTAGATCATTCTTTATTTCTCTAGGAAATTTGAAGAAGTTATCCATATAATATTGAAACGCTCTGGTATTTACAGCCATTTTTTCACCAATAAAGACAATATTAAGTATGTGCTCCTTCTTTAAACTAACAAATATTTGAAGCCTATTTTTAACGTCGGATAAGCTCTTCTTTGAAAATAGTTTTAATAAACCATAAATGCTTCCTGCAAAGATAACGCTTCTTCTAAAGATCCGCCTTGTATTCCTTTGTTAAAATACGGTTAAACATGGGTTAAACTTGGTCTGCGAGCAAAAAGCACAGTGTTGCAAAAAAAACTGTCTATAAAGTTGCCAGATTGCTACAATATCGATGCAACTTACCAATAGGAGTGTTTCTCTACCCACTAACTCGTAATAATTAACATAGGAGTTTTTTATATGACAGCTAACTTATGTTTTTTACTTTCTCTCCAGCAAAAGAGAGCGAACTGAACGAAAATTGAGAAACATCGAACGAAAATTTAGAAGCATTGAACGAAAGTTGAGAGAGATAAAATGAGTTCCACTAACTTCCTTTTTTTCCACTAGTAAGTTACTAGGAAAAAGAAGAGAAATGTGAAAGCAAATATGTGTGAAATAAAAAAAGTAAACAGTGAATAAAATAAGTTATTTTTATTTAAAAAAGCTAACAAATGGTAGCAGTAAGAAAATGTATCCCAACACATGTAAAACAAGCAAAGTTAGCTGATTTCGAGTTTCTTCACTTTTTTGTTAACATCTCTCACTGAGAGAAAACGTTACTTTAGAGCGCTTTCACATTACTCGGTGCGGTATCGGATCGACATTTTTGGTTTTTACCGAAAGTATACCGAAACCTTACCGACCACATGTATTTCAATTGGCACTTTCACATTAGTGTTGCAAACATGAAATCGGAGCGGAATAATTTTGGTATACCGCAACGCGGTAAGACCGGTCAGTAAAATTTGAGGAATTACTGCATACATTTTTGCGGCGTAATAAAAGAAGAAGAACAAAGTCAGTAAAAAACTTGTTTCGGCTATAAATGTAGCAAGTTATAATGTCTTCGTCTTCGCTAGAAGACATTATTGTTATTATTGAGTGATTTGTTGAAGTTAAAAATTTTGTTTTGCAAATTTCGGTGTTTGTTTCCTATTTTCTGCCGATAACGCACCGAAAGTATTCCCACAAGTGTGAAAAACACAGCAACGCGGAATCGTTTCGGTAAGCTGAAAATACCGAACAAAAAAAGTCGATCCGATGTCGTACCGAGTAATGTGAAAAGGCCCTAACTTGAAAAAAAAACCTCCAACTTGCTCAACGATTTTCTTGAGTTAAGGCCTCTCCGCAGCTCTCAAGAAAAAGCTTAAGAAAAAAATTGCTCTATTTCTTGAGCGTTGAAATGGTAGTAGGAAAGTAATTATATTTTCAGACGAAATGTCACATTTGAGTTTATTCACCTCTTCTGTCAAATTTTCTTGAAGAAATAATAGAAAATTCATTATTTCTTGGCAGAATCAGAGTTCAGTTGTGCACTTTTTCTAAGAAATCTTAAAAAAATATTAGTAGAATTTCTTTAGAACTGCGTACAGCAAAAGAAAATATGACAAAAGAAATTTTTCTTGAGCATTTCTTGTACGTCAAATTACATAGAGTTTTTGGTTTTCTTGGGAGCTGCGTATAGGGCTTTACTGTGAAACCCTGGTGTCAGCTTTCAAAATACAAATGTTTTGAACGCAAAAATAAAATAAGTAGATAAATAAATAGTGTATAAAATAACTAAGTAGAAACATATATTTTCATATAGCCAACCGAAAGTCTTAGGCACTCTGCACACGAGGCGTATCGTCATAGACGCGTACGAGACATTTCATGTAGCGTCGATTTCTCTACGCCTCAAGATCTGCACACGAAGCGACATGAAACTTCTCTGCACAAAACAAACAAACAAATTAATAATACGGCATTTGCTTTAAATTTCGAAGCTTTAAATAGAAAAGATAAAAAATTTTACGGAATCTTCCATTTTCTTTAATTATACACTCATTTTTTCCGATTTTTTACACAAATTTTACTGCTTTCATAAATTCCACCAAGTGGAAAAATGTAAACAAACATCTTCTTCTTCCTCTTTTCTAAGCGTAGTACGCCTAGCTACCAGCACTGCTTTACGCCAAGCGACATGTAGCCAGCATACTTTGACGAATGCATGAAGCTGACGACTCGTGTGCAGCCCTCAATTGAAATATACGTGCGCGACATCAAAGCGTACAGCTTTCGTCTGTAGTATCTAATACGCGTCTAAAGCAGTACGCTCCGTGTGCAGAGTGCCTTAAACAAAACGAACGCGAGTGTCAACTTGTTCGGCCTGCCATTGTGAATTACCATACACAGTTCGGCCGCCAGAGAATTTGACATCTGATAACATATGGTTTTATATTTGTAACAAAGTGGCATCACTAACCGGAGTATTTACAACTGTAACGAGTAGTGATGTGACAAGTCGGCAGTTTTTGAGTACTTGAGTAAAGTATTCGAGTACAGTGCACGAGTACATGAATACGTATGCAATAGCTGAGTTCCCGTGGCAGTGATCCAGATCCGGATACAAGTTTTGCAAGCAAATGCGACAACAATTTTGTGATCCTGGTATTTATCTGGATCAAAACAACCTATTACAATCTATACGGATCCCAAATTGATACAGATAAACGCCAGGATCACAGAATTCTTGTGGCATTTGCATGCAAACTTCTTATCCGGATCTGGATCACTGCCACGGGAACTCGCCTAATATGTATATTGACTGATTTATAAAAACCGAAATACTGAATTTTAAAGCAAAGTGACGTATATATGAACATTGCACATATAAATTAATAACTTCTGCAACTCAATAAATGGATTTTATTTTCTGATGTTCTTCCAGAACCTCTGCACATGTAAACCCAGCTTCCGTAATAACAACAAAACTTGTAATTTAAAATTAAAAAATAGGTGTATACGCAGTAATGAAATTATGTTTTATTTATTTCACCATATTTCGCGTATGAAGTTATTGAAAAGATATTTTTACTAAATGAAACATCAGCATTAGAACACTTATAACACTGACAAATATATATATTTTTTATAGCACAAACTTTGGCTAAGCTTTCCTTAACCGAACCGTGATTGTGACATCTATATTACCGGGATTTTTTATGAAATTCACGGGAAACGTTCAGGGAGGTCTGATAAACAAATATATATTTAATTTTGTACTCAAATATTAATGGTTTAATAAATATTTTCGGATGAAAAACCTTCCACTATTTTCTGAATTGGAATGGAAAATCGCACACGAAGGTGTTCCACGCAAAATTATGGTGGATAGATCCATACTTTCTACCCCAGAAAGAGAATTCTGCCGAAAGGTGTTCAACGCAGGATTACTGTGAATGGTTACATATATATTACCCCATACAGAGAATTATGTGGCCTTTCAACCAGTTATACACCAAAATAAAGGTATTTTGAAAACAGAAATATTTATAATTCGAAAACTATGGCCCGGCGGACTGTACCCCCACCCTAGTTCTTAGCGTGAGAGAACGATTGATTTCGTACTCAGTTGGCTGGAGCTCGGCACGTCACTAATTGTAGAACTGTCATCCTTTGTGTTTTTGCGAGAACTGCCTGCGAAATTCTTCCAATTACTGGGTAAAATATTTAATACATATATTTCTTCTCCATTGGTAGAATTGTTAATATATCTGTGCCAATTAATAATTAATTGCACAAATTGTTTTATGTGATATAAGTTGAGAAATTAATAACGCTCCGTAACCTTAAAACTTATATAACCTCCTTACCAATTTGGTCGAAAACATTTTTAGATAAAAATGTCTGCTTTGAGGAATGCTCGCTACTTGGCAAGTCGTGCTACTTGCATGATGCAGAAACGGGGTTACGCTGATGAAATGAAACTCACTTTTGCGGCGGCTAATCAAACGTTTTACGATCAAGCTGAAGTCCGCCAGGTTGACGTTCCCTCATTCAGTGGCAGCTTTGGTATACTCGCAAAACATGTGCCAACTTTGGGTAATTGCTCTTCCTATTTCTTACACACTTAACTTGTTTTTAATTGGTTTTCTTTTATTTAGCCGTTTTAAAACCCGGTGTAGTGCAAGTCGTCGAAAGTGATGGAAAGACTTCAAAGTACTTTGTATCGAGTGGATCGATAACTGTAAATGAAGACTCTACTGTTCAAGTGCTAGCTGAGGAAGCACATAAAGTTGAGGATATTGACATTTCTGAAGCGAAACAACTTCTTTCACAATACCAAACAAAATTAAACTCTGCCGCCGGAGAAGAAGTTAGTAGCACATTTTTTTAAGTCAAAATAATATAGCTAAGCAAGCTCATAATGTCCGTAATGAAAAGCTGAAACCCATATTTTGTCATTGTCGCAGCGGAAAGAATGATTCGCGAATTCAATTGCAGGTGTAAATATGTAGACCGAGTCATTCTTCGACGTGTGCCTTGACATTCTTCCTAATGTCAAATTTCGCAGAGTTTTATAAAGTTTTGATTCTATTATTTCAGGCGAAAGCAGAAGCCGCAATTGCTGTCGAATGTGCTGAAGCTCTTGTTCGAGCTGCTGAGTGAAGATGTATGCACCAATTTATTCACAGTCAAAGAATTTGAACTACATATGTATACCTACAACTAACTATTACGTGCATAGATTAAATTATAAATTCACTTAAATTGAGCTTCTTCTAGTTTATTTCATGGTTTTGCCAATGCGTTATGCTCCAAGGCACGTCGTAGCTCAGCGTTTCGGGCAATTCTAAGTGTGCCCATGTAACACTGATTACACCGACAAGTTGAACATCTGTGACCGACGGGTGTAATGAAAGATGCAACACGTTCAAGTGGCCCGATATTTTAAGCTAATATTGAGCAAGCAGTGGAAATAATTTTTTAACGGTTTACTAATTGGCTTTATTGTAGCGGAAGTTAAGAACATCCAAATCAGTTCTCACACCCAATTCTTAAGTTTTGATTACTTCTCACCATACATATTTCCAAAATTTCATTCTACACTTAGCTTAATCGCGATCCACCAAATCCATCTATCATAAATATATCTTCAATACTTTTAAATGGTCCGTTACTTATCTTCCACGCCAATTGTTTGCCAATGTCATAAAGAAACAATTTCCACAATTTGTCAACCCAATTTTTAAAATTTATATAATCAGTTAATTTTTAATATCTAAATTATCCTTGTTTAATATTTCCAAAAATTTTTGGTGTTCCTCTGCTGTAAGCTTATGGAACTCTATATTGCCGATCACCTGCAGTACTTCAACCGGGTTTTTTGAAGTATTCGTTGTCGTTAGTGATTCAGGTTGTTTGCTGGGTTATGTTCAGATATGAGCTGAAATTGTTGTTGTTTGTTATGAAAATAGGAAGAAAAGCCATGATCCAATTACCAGGTCGGTCCATGGTACATACACACAAACATGCCGTGAGCTGAATGTCAAACGGAATGTCAAAACTGAAAGGAGAACGAAATAATTTGACATTCAGCTCAGGAGCGAATGATGGAGAAACTCAGAGAACGAAGAATTTGACCAATAGTAAACACGAATGTACATGATTCAACAATAAAGGTTTTCGCATGACGACATACCTTCATACATAGTGGGGCGATAAGTGTCATGCAAAGAGGAATGTAGAAGAATTTGACAGATACGGCCCCTATGGAAATGCTAGGGTGCGTGTGTGTGTGACATATGTCAACAAAAAAAATGCTTGTGTTCGTGTGTTTATGAAGATTGAAGAAGAAGTCAGCTGATCTTATGCATTCTCCTTTATAGTTCCTCCATGCGAATGTATGTATAGAATATGCAGAAGCAGAGAAATTGGATAGCTGTTGAAGAAAAAGAAGAAGTCAGCTGATCTGAAGAGCCGACCTGTATTGGTGGATCCTGAAGAAAAGAAAATAGGAAAAATGAGCTGATGTTGGAAGTGGCAGTGTTGCCATGATTCAGCATCCTTACCAATTAGAAGTGTTGCTTTTTGAAGATTAAACGAGGAGCGCAGATTACCGAACATACATATATGTAATACTTCTATATTGCTAGCAGGCCCGACGAGAGGGGGGGACTGAGGGGGTCAATTGCCCCGGGCCCGGGCTTTAGAGGGCCCGGGAATCTCAAAATGATATCCAAGTTTTTGCTTACAGAAAATAAACGAACAACACCTTTAATCACCTTTCGTAGATAGCAATCATTTTAAATTTCAACAAATTTTATAAATCTCTTAAAGTGTCTGCACCCCACTTAAGGAATTGTTGGTTTTTGGCGTCGACTTTGCAGCATAAATTTGAATTCGTTTTCTGTTGCAACAGAAAAATTCGGTATGATGCAAATTCTTATACAGCGATATGGGTATATCCTGGGCGTTTCGGACGGTATGTTCGCACGATTTTTTGAACTTTTGAGGCAGCAATATGGCGAAATATTGTATCGTTTTATGATAAAAGGAAAGATTTAGGCCACAGCTAATGATTAAAGTATGTTAGCGACAGAAATTTAGTTTAATGCCTCTGTTTTAGCCACTTAAACTGCGTTCCGGACGCTACAAAAACACGTCCATTTTTTTTTTTTTTGAGTGGCTAAAACAGAAGCCTGGCATAGCAGGCGAGCACTCTACCCACTGCACCACAGCGGCCATGTATAGATAAATTAAAGTTCGTAACTATATATTCATTGAATTTTGATTTTGAGAATTTGTTCATTTAGTATGGGGGCCCTTAGTTATTTTGACCCCGGGCCCGGATTTTCTCTCGGCGGCCCTGATTGCTAGTTGCCTATATTCTCAATGTGAAGAAAATTGGAAAACATACACAATCATGCTAGTACCGTTTTTGTGTTTGTATTGCGTACGTGTTGTGTACGTGTGTATTTACAAAAAAAAAAATTTCAATAATCGTCAAAGCACTACAGGTGCGGATTTAATTTGTACTGAAGGGACCCGTCTGTGCTTTAAAAAAAGGGCCTATAAGTAGTTAAAAAATTGTAAAATCTGCTTAAGTAGGAAAATACATTTTATAAGGATAAAGACCGTTATCTTTCGCCTTTGTTTTTATTTAATTGCCGAATTCATTTTCCAAAACATCAGTGTACAAGTAACTTCATTCAGATCTATTTTGAAATTAAACGAAAATATATGCATATGTACATACACAAGGATGGGCATTTTTGCATTACCATTCAATAGTGAATGGGAATGCAAATGTGGTTTGCACCGTCAATCAAAAATTAGTGCGAGTGATTTGCACTATCACTCATCATTATTATCCGCTCATGAATTTTTTATGTCACTTTCGAAATATAATGTTTTCCGACGGTACTAGCTTTTGTTAGCAATATAGAAGTATTACATATATGTTACCGAACGATATACAATTGAAAGGGGTATTTACTGCCCGTTTCTGAACGGTACCGCAAAGTACCTCACTGTAAAAGATTTTAAGCTGGAAAAATTATTTTTGAGCCGATAGTTCCAATAGCCATCAAAATAGCATTAAAAAAACTACGTTTGTATGCTTCATCATTTAATAGCAATGAACTGAACACAGCCACCAAATCAGCTGTTTAATAACTTCTTTATTTTGACTTTTTCAAGGCCAATTTAACAGGTCGGTCCAAGGTACATACGCACAAAAACGCACTGAGCTGAATGTCAAACTCTCTTAACCGAAATGTCAACACTGCAAGGAGGACGAATTAATGACATTCAGCTCATGAGCGAATGATAGAGAAACTCAGAGAATGGATAATTTGACCAATAGTAAAGACGAATGGATGTATAAAATATGCAGAAGTAAACAAATTGGATAGCTATTGAGGAAGAAGAAAAAGTCAGCTGATCTAAAGAGCCGACCTCTTTAGTGAACCCTGTACTTTACATTTGTTGAAATACGAAAAAGTGCAACAACAAATAGCGAAAATCAAAATCAGTTGCTAAAATAAATTGAGTGAGTGTTGTTGGGAAAAGCTGTGGAATTTTAAATGAAATGATAAATTTTATAAAAAGAGACGCAGGCCATGATTCAACAATAAAGGTTTTCGCATGACGACATACCTTCATACATAGTGGGGCCAGAAGTGTCATGCAAAGAGGAATGTAGAAGAATTTGACAGATGTGGCCCCTATGGAAAAGCTAGGGTGCGTGTGTGTGGAATATGTCAACAAAAAAAATGCTTGTGTTCGTGTGTTTTATCAGGATCCACCAATACAGGTCGGCTCTTCAGATCAGCTGACTTCTTCTTTTTCTTCAACAGCTATCCAATTTCTCTGCTTCTGCATATTCTATACATACATTCGTGTTTACTATTGGTCAAATTCTTCGTTCTCTGAGTTTCTCCATCATTCGCTCGTGAGCTGAATGTCAAATTATTTCGTTCTCCTTTCAGTTTTGACATTCCGTTTGACATTCAGCTCACGGCATGTTTGTGTGTATGTACCATGGACCGACCTGGTAATTGGATCATGTGTGTTTATGAAGATTGAAGAAGAAGCAAGGCTTATCCAATACAGGTTAAGTTACTTGCGTTTGCTTTATCTTGTTTCTTCTTTAAAAATGTCAATGTGAAAGAGGAGAGAAATGAATTTCAATGTAAAATTTTTCCCAATTCGTTTTGTCTGACATTCACACTTTTTAGTATACATACACAATTCCAATCAGCTTATCTACTACGATATCCTTCTTTAGATAATTCTTGAGAAGAAGTCAGCTGATCTTATGCATTCTGCATTCCATGACGCAGGCGGAACAAATGAATTTTTGCAATCACAAAGTAGTGTGTAATTTAAATTATAGATTTTGCACAGTTGTAGTAGAAAAATAAAAAGTGTGTGTGTGTGTATGAAAGTTATGGGTTGATTGAAAAAAATAAAAAATAAAACTCGGACTAGTTTTTTTTTTATGAAATTCATTCCAGCAGCGCATGCAGTGTGCAGTTGAGCAAGCACATTTGAGTACACATGTGTATGTACATATATATGTATATATATATATATATCTACAACATCCATATATAAAATGTGTGCATATAAATAATTGTGTTTAAAAGAAGTGCGTAATAATGTTGTTGTAGGCAGAAAAACTTTTACTTTGACGTAATTGCTACATTACAAAATCCAATTGGATTGTTTTTGTTTTTTTATCTGTCTTTTGGAATGAGTGCACACATATACAGTAGCGGTCAAAACAATAACATAGTGCTAATTTTTCTATATGGTACCGTTATCTTTTGTCTGATAGTTTGATAACGGTATTTTTGGAAAACGGGTAGGTATAGCATACTACTATTTTCACCACAACTGTATGTTGACAGTGGTTTGAAAGCCGTTTTTGTTGCTGCCATGGAATTGTTGAATCATGGTTGCTGCACTCTATTAAAAACGAAAGTGAATTTACCTATTTCATGTTTAGCAACTTTTATGCCAAGTACTTACCTGCAAATTGTGACGAAAAAACAGCAAAGACAATAAAACGCCAAAAATATTTAAAAAAAAAAACCATCTGGTAAAACAAAAACTAAACTTAAAACAAAAATATATGTATGTACATAAATAATAACGATTCATTGGCCTACGGCATTTTTTTTTTTATCAAAAACACATACCTACAAACAAAATACATTTGTATTATTTATAATATTTTGCTCAACTAAAACAACTGCAAATGCATACATAACTCAACTCGCGATCATTGGTAGAATGTTCTAATAAAATCAGCAACAATAACAAAAAAATTTAAATTAAATAAAAAGAAAAATGAATGCGACCTTGAACCATGCCGCCACCGCCACTGTAACTTCGAACGATCCACTGCAACAATGGTCATTTCAGCGAAAGAAACATGCCCACAAATCCGCCACATACAACTACCTTCCACAGCCTGCTGGTACTCATTCAGGAGTGGCAGTAGCAGCAGCAACCTCCTCCGCAGCACATAATGCCACAAGTGGTATTGGGAATGAAGTGGAGGATGAAAATGACGTTCGATGCGCCAAGGACTCATACACCACTAAGAGTACACCCATCAGCGCGCCTTCATATTCCTATGATCATCCCATCGACCCTCTGGATACTACCGATTTAGCGGTTGTCAACTTCAATAAAACATACACATTACATAAAAGTAGCAGTTATAGCGGCGGCTATATGCTTCCCAAGGAAATCATTCCCAAACAGGACAGTCTAAATGGTTGCATTGCTATCAGTTTAACGGACGACAATATTGCAGGTGTTGATAATTATAGGAGCACAACAATAGCGCGCGATTTAACATTCAACATACTAACACCCGCCGCCGCCATCACCAACAACTATGATGACGATGATGCTACAGTCGAGCTGTCAAGTGATGAGCACGATCTGCTTATGCCGAGATCAGTAGCAGCAATAATTTCTGGTGGTGGAGTTGTCGATTCAGCGATTAATGACAGCACCGCCACCTGCACCACATCCACTGCGCGTCGGAAAACAACACGTGGCGCTGTAAAAGTTCGCAACGCGCTTTTAAGTCGCATCATCCTTCATCGCAAATGTCTGATAGTATTTGCTGTGCTGCTTTTAGCAGCCGTTGCTTTTCTACTCTTTGCCTATTTCACACGCGGTTATACGGAACGTTTTCTATTTTGGATTGAAAAGCAAAATAAATGGACTATAGTCGCTGTACTGATGCCATTATTGGTGTTGGTTAGTTTTCCCATTGTCGTGGGTTATTTTTTACTAATGTTAACCACCGGTTATTTGTTTGGAGCGCTAAAGGGTGTACTTATTATTGTGGTGGGTGCGAATTTGGGTGTTTTTGTGGCGCATTGGACAATACGTAGTATACGCCATCGTATACCAATTCATAAGTGAGTAAAAATTGTATATATGCATATGTACATAGTCTACTTATAGTTAAGTACTAACTTTACCCTGCCAAGCTTTGCTTTGGCCCAGAAATGAAAAATGGCACATTTTAAAATGAATGGAAGTGCTTGGATGACCGCGCTTTCCTCAGCAAATTCAATTAAGTTAAAAAAATTATCTTTTCAAAAGTTCGACCCTCTTCATGTCCTCATCCCTTTCTTGGAATTAGTTAAAACTCCCTTTCCCTCTACTACTTATTCCCTTTCTCCTTCCCCTTGCCTTTCATTTCCATTTTCTTTTCCCTTTAATGCCTCATTTCCCGTTACCTTTATCTACCGCTGGCCCTGACCACTCCTTTTCAGTCCTCCCGTTTATTTACCCTCCCATTTCTTCCCTGTCCTATTCCCTCTATCTGCCCCTATCTTATTTTCGTTTCCCTTTCCCTATGGAAGCGTGTTGAGCCTTACATCGAGGAGAGCTCTTTATTGCAGCCTGATTTCTACTTTTCATTTGATGTCGCTATTTCTTGGAAGCATTTAAGAATGATAATAGGCGAGTTCCCGTAGCAGTGATCCAGATCCGGATACAAATTTTGCAAGAAAATGCAACAACAATTTGGTGATCCTGGTATTTATATGGATCAAAAAAATCTATTACAATCTATACGGATCGAAATTGATACAGATAAACACCAGGATCACAAAATTCTTGTTGCATTTGCATGCAAACTTCTTATCCCGATCTGGATCACTGCCACGGGAACTCGGCAAATGAAAATAGCTCCATGTAAGTACCTACCATTTGAAACCGGTATCGATGAGAAATTCCGGGTTCATCCGGGTCCACTTATTGATCCATATCTGGGGACCCGGTCTAGGTATCTCAATCTGTACAGCTATGTAAAAGCCCTGCTGAACACTTTTCGTTATATACCAATATCGCTGAGAAATACTCTGTGATCACCCGGGTCCACGTTTTGACCCATATATGGGCACCTGAAAATCGATTTGTGATAATCGCTGAATTGAAGTAGCGTTACCAAATCCTTCCTATGTGCAAAATTATGGTTCATTAAAGCCCGTCTCCACATAACTTGTTTCGCCAATAAAACATCTAGCAAAATAACCCCTCTCCACGTGGCTTATCGTGATTCAGTTTGTATGTTTGCTTATTTTGCGTTTTCGTTTTGGCCTGTGTGAGATTTCGATAGATTTTCGATACAAAATTAGAGAAGGCATCGATATCATCGCTTTTGACAAGAGGATTGAGGACGAAACTAGTGTTTCAATATTCACTCGCTCTCAGAAATTTGTATGGAAATTGGCGAGTTTCGGCACTCGTTTTTGCCAACTGTCGAACGATAAACATTGCGCCTGACTACGTCGCTTCGTGGTTGAACGCAAGCATTGACTTTATACAGGTAATGTATGTATGTATGCCCACAAATAAAATGCCCGGCGAGAAATTTTATATGATGGAAATGCCGTCGGCCATATGCAATGCCTTTTTTGCTATAAAGTATTTAAAAATAATATAAATGATTAAAGGCATTGCGAAGTATTTCACAAACAGTTTTTGTACTCTTATTTGGATGACTTTTGTCTTCCAAACACTCTGGTTTACCCAACTACCCTTTAATTTTTTTCAGAAGAGATATTTTTTTTTTCATTAAAAAGTTCTTTTCCTTTCAAAAGCAAAAAATAAAAACAACAAAAAAACCAAAAATGTCCGTTCTACATATGTATACGTATGTATGTACATATATTCCACTTGAAGCCGATTAATTTCCTACTGGGGTGCGCATGCGGAGAACTTGTTTTGTTCTCACCAACACAACCTCATTTCAGATTTCGCCGACCACTGATCTACATCAGTGGTCCGCATTTCTGCAAACAATTGTTTGCGCTCAAATCACACCGACACGTTACGCTCTTTCTTTACTAGATGATTTAGTCGTCACTCAGCAAGTGGCGTAGCAACATCGAGAGTGCTTGTCGCTTGTTTGCACGTTGAAAACAACTTACTATGCTACCTAATATCGACGCACGTCGTCAATTTACTATCAAAAATGTCTCATACCCATACAATTTCTGTGACCGAAATTGAAGGGCGTGCGTATTAAGCAAACTCGACTCCCAATTTTCGTTTTGCTGACATTGAAACTAAGCATTGTGGGTGATTATTTGCAAAAAAATTGACATTTGCTTTTGATATCGTATGTGTTAGGTACATATTCCACAAAATAACAAGATTTTCTCGGATTTTCTATATTTTTCAATTTCTTTATCTATATACGCACGTAAGTCAATTTCGGTTCAACGCATATGGAAAATTTGCGGGCGTGCGTCAATTTGAGGCTTGCGTACATATATATGTATTATTTAGGCATGCATTTGCCCGATCACAGTTCGTTCGACCGACCATAGCGCTCTCACTAATACAATCTCAGTTTCAAATTTGCCTACCACTGATCTACATAGATAAGTAAATAAGTGAATATTTTAAAAATATAAATACACGCGCGCCATCTGTTGGAACATAGCGGTGGTTATAACCTAATCTTATTAGTAAATATGTTGCATATATTTAGACAGCAGCTAGAAATTACATACATACATACATACATACATACATACATACATACAGGTGAAACTAATAAAAGCGTGTTAAAAAGCAGGTACTTACATCAACTTAAAATACATAAAACTTTGCTTACAAAGTATAGCGGTGCTTTTTTTGTACCAATCTAAGCTAAAAGATAGTCGATTCTATACGCTAAATGAGCTGATTTTTTTACACTGCTAAATAGAACTATCAATATCGAACTGATAAGTAGCTTATAAGTTATTAACAACTGTTGATTTTCCAACATACCTACTTTGTATATTGAAAATGGGTATAAATGGGTAGAAAAAATGAGAATTTTGGTATAGTATCAAGAGAAAAAGTTGAAGTTAATTTCAAGCCAGACACTCTCTTTTATTAAAACTTCAACTCGAGACTGGGATAAAGAAGTTTCCGTTTTGACTACATCTGTACACAGTTCTCACATTCATTATACCTAGAAGGCAGGGGCGGATTTACCTCTAGAAGCGCCCTGGGCCAACAAATCAAGCCGCGCCCCAATATTTCCAAAAAAAAAAACCGTACTTGCCTTCGTGTGGTGACATTCCATTACTGATATATTTTATGGATTGAAAAAATTTGATTCGATTCTTATATAGGTACCACATTTTTTCCATTTTCTAACCTTCAAAATGATCTGATCTTAAACCCTAATTATTGGGTGGCACAGATTTCGCAATATCGTTAAATTGCAGTTCATCATACGAATCTGAAAAACAATTTTATAGTGAAAATGTTTCGTCCTGAAACTAAACTCACTCTTTTCGAGGAGTTTGAAAAAAAAAAAACAAAAGTTTAGGGATTTTCGACAGTTTTTTTTTTGAAAAATCTTTCATTCTTGTTGTAATATTGAAAAAAAAAAAACATTTTTTAGTAAATAAAAAAAAAATTTTTCTTTGTCTTAGTTTTGGCGCCCCTATTGAAACGGCGCCCTGGGCAGCTGCCCATGTTGCCCCTATGTAAATCCGCTCCTGCTAGAAGGTGTGATTTGAAAAAGAAATTCTATTCGATAACATCACTGAAGTTGAGTTACAGCAAAACACTGCCACTCGTTTGAATAATTGAATGTAATCATTTGCATTATTGCAATTTATTCATTTACTTGCCAAACCGTTTTCTAATTATAAATGAATTTATTTGCCTTGAAAGATAAATATTTATGTATGTATATATGTAGTTAAGTATTCTCTTGTGTTTACCCTGCAAAAAATGCGATTAATCCGGGACGTGTCCGCGATCAATCGCAAGGGAGCATGCGACTAATACAATTTTACATCCCTTTATATGGAGTGAATTGATCGCATTTGTTCGAGCCTGTCCTATGAAGAGACTAATTGTTCAACTTGTATACCCGAACGGGTAATAATAATATAATGGCGCTATTATAACTCTGACGTGTTTTATGGCCGAGCTTCTCTCTTAATTCGAGGTGTGCTCTTTTTTTGTTTTTCCTACTAATTGGGTGGACCTACAGTTTTATGCCGGCTCCGAACGGCGAATGCATTTTTTGTGAGAAGCTTTTTCATGGCAGAAATACTCTCGGAGGATATGCCGCCCACTGCCGAGAGGTGACCGCTGCTTTTAAAAAATCCAATAATTGGATTTTTACTAATTAGAAAAATTGTTTTTTGGTGTTTTGCTCGGACCGTGGTTTGAACCCGAGACCTCTGGCACAGCAGGCGAGCACTCTACCCACTGCACCACAGCGGCCACGAACGGGTACCAATGTAGATTAATCACTAACATACCGAACGGGTACAAATGTAGATCAATCGCTTTTATCCCGAAAGGGTACAAATGTAGATCAATCGCTTTCATCCAAAATTGGTCTACAATTAGTCTACATTTATACCCGTACGGTAACAATCGGGGACTAACTGTTGACCGATTGTTCTCGAAAGTGATCAATCCGGGACAAATCCCTTTCGGGATTAATCACACATTTTTTTGCAGGGTAAGTACTTACATACATATGTATGTACGTTTGCCAAAGTAGCACGTGCGGAGCGTGAAATCTATAAAAGCTGGAAAGCTTGACGCAGCCATTAATATGTAAAAAACTACAGAACAGTGGTTAAATAAGTGAATATTTTAAAAATATAAATACACGCGCGCCATCTGTTGGAAAATAGCGGTGGTTGTAACCTAATCTCATTAGTAAATATGTTGCATATATTTAGGCAGCAGCTAGAAGTTACATACCCACATACATACAGGTGAAACTAATAAAAGCGTGTTAAAAAAAAACTTAACACTATTTAAAAAAAAAAACAAAAAAAATATTTGTGTTAGTACTTAGAATTTAAGAAAGTACATGTATATTTGTGATACATGGCGTATGAGTAACCTCTTTCATCAAACAACGCATAACAATAGTGCAACTGCCTTAAAGTTCTTTACATAAGCTTTTAAGTTCCTATTTTCAATCGTAGGTATTTTAAATTCACAACTTTTTATTTACATACATTTCAGGTTAATTAAAAATGGGACTGGTCGTGCTATATTGCGCGTAATTTCTGGACCGAAGGCATTCAAAGTTGTGCTATTCACACGCTTAACGCCCATTCCATTTGGCTTGCAAAATGCAATATTTGCGGTAAGTTGAAATTGCTATAAAGTGCGTGTTCTAAACACATGCATATGGAAGTTTATAGATTTTATATGTTTATGTATACTGTAATTACTGGGCGATGATAATAACTAATTGGGTGTATTTACCCGTACATAAGGGAGTTATTGATTTAATTTAACATCTGTTATTTTACGACTCCCACATTGAGTTATACATTTCTGTTCATAAATATAACACACGTGTACATGTTTACTCTTTTGCTACTTCGTTGCTTTGTTCGCTCAATCAATAATTTAATTTTTTTATTTGGTTTAAATTTATTTCCAGCGTCATACTTAGTACGAGTAGGTAGTGTACATGCAGACATACAGTTTTTAATTTATATGTCGTAACTAGAGCTATTTATACATATATGTATAGAGGAAACAAAGTTGCCGATTATTTTTTTTTTTTTTTTTTTTTGATTTCAGCGAAATTGGTACACAGTCTATTTCCGATCATTTACCTCTGTTCTCAAAAACCATATTGTACGTACATCCATACTTACATATGTATGTACATAATAATAAACTATATGAGCAAATAATTAAATTTCCATTTTAAATTTATGTACATATGTAGGTACGCTATAAGAAAAAGCGGTTGATAAAAAATTTATTTCATTTATTATTTTTCGCTTGTTTATCTATGTACATACATATGTAGGTATTTCTCTTGGCAATTGTACGCTGCGCAACTTGACTGAAGATTTATCAATTTCAAATTTAGCAATCTATACTATGTACATACATACATACATATGTGGACACCTACATACAAATGTAAGTTTAATACATGAACTTGTACAGCTTCTGTAGAAAAGAAAGGCACAAAATCTATGTACATTCCATATGTGCACTTTGGATATTATAAAAACTGCGTAAGTTAGTTTTTAATGTCGTAAATTTGACGCGTTATTAATCTGATGTCACCTTTCAAATGTTAAAAATCTCTCTAGTACCTATAATTTTAAATTTTTTTGTTTGATTTGCTAAGTCTAAAGTATAATCCCCTTTACATTTCTAATTGCATGTGGCAATTTATAAAACTGCACACTATTAAATAGCTTATCTTAATGCCAATCTTAAATCGAACCCCTCGAGCTTTCGAAACACATGCCGAATCATGCTAAATTCCATACCAAATTTCGAAGGCGAACCCCTCAATCGATTTCGATTTGTTCTGAATTATACCACAGAATCTATCGAAATCTGATAGGCCGAATAAAATAAATAAAGAAATCAAGGAATAAGGAAGGAAAAGAATTAAAACTAACAAGTATCATGAATCATTTATCGAAATATTTGGAGAATCAATTACTTATATACATACATACACGTGTGGACCTGCTATTGCATTACAGCCGACGATTAGCTAATCATACTCAAAGTGTTAAATAGCAACAGTCGCGAAAAAAGTGAGAGAAATGCAAAATACAACAAAAAAATAGTTTTGTTGAAACTTGTTTTGCTTGCGAGAAATTTAAGTTAAGTTGTGGCTGTGACTTAAGAGTTAACAAATACATATGTATGCGTGATATAGAGTGTAAGCTATAGATTAAAGTTAATGTAAATATTGCAAAAAAAAAATAAAAATAAAAAAGTTTAGCAATAAAGTGAAATTTAACGCACACGTTTCACTACAATAAACTTGTTTGTAGTCTGAGGTGCTTGCTTAATTAATTTTTGTCGGCATAGAGTGTTGCGTGATAGATTATGTAATAAATGTATGCATAGTACACTCTGATGATTTATAATTGTATTGATAACAACTTTTGGTAAAGCGATAGACTGAGATTAAAAAAAAGAACGTATGTACATATGTATAGCCGTTAAGAACTTCATAATCGTCTAATAAGTGAACCTTTCATAACCGCTTAAACGATATTTGTGCCAAAAATTAAAATTAATTTCCTGACGCCCAACTCTACGAGTTCAGAGCCGAAAAGAGCATTAGAGGGCAATGTAGAGCAGCCCAAATACCAAAATTTATGGTATGCATCGATAGAGCTGCGAGTTAGGAATTAAAGTTTGCCAAATCTCAATGTTGGCAAATATCAGGCGGTTATGAAAGTTTCACTTGGGCAGTTATCAAGTATAAACGACGATATTTACGAGGCAGTAGGAGGCTTATATTTGTTTATTTACGCGTATGCGAAAAAGCCATTGATTATTCTAACGAAACCTGATCTCAACTTTATTTATGTGCCTTTTTATTCTATTTTAATATTATGGCTTTTATTTCTTTGTAGTGATTTTTTACTTTATGCGCTTCATTGTTTTATTTCATTTTATACAAAGCCTTATGTACAGTATGTTACTCCATTCTGGCATACCTTTTACAGCAAAAAATTTTTGCAATTTTTATTTTTGATCTCCTGTATACGAAATGTTCTATAAACAATAAATGTTTGGCTGTACGTATGTATGTATGGATTTACATATGTGTACGTGACATGTCTGAAATGTTATAGAAAATAATATTTTGTGGTTTTTAAGTTATAACATCATGTGTGTTTATACATTAACAGTGGTTTTATTGATTTCAAGGATTCAGTGGCATATTTTAATGTGCTACATGTATCTGCATGTCCAGACATGTCCTTAAATACCATTTCATTACTTTTTTTTCTCTCCATCTCTGTCTCAGATAAGTGCCATAAATCCACGTGTGTATCACGTAGCCTCGTTTTTAGGCTTGCTGCCCGCACAATTTATCAATGCGTATTTGGGTTCAACGCTCAGATCAATGCAGGAAGTGCTAAGTAATCATGGCACGGCGGTGACGGGATATATAACTTTTGGTATAGAGGTGAGTAAAAGAAACGCGGTAGGAATTGCTATAAAAACTTAATATACATATATAATATTATAATATATATACATATATATATATCATATTGCATATCATGACATACCTAACTGTTTTTGCAAAATGTAAATTTTTTTTTAATATTATATTCCTTTTATTTTTGTAATCCCACAAATTATACTGATTCATGTACCTACTTAAATATTTAAAAATATAATCATATACAATGTCTATACTGACACGCGCCTCATTCACAAATACATAGTATGTATGTAAGTAGATTTTTCATTTAGTTTTTCTGCTTAAAAAACAAATCCCTTCAAAGCTGCTGGCTTTACTAGACTAAATTTTTTAATGCAAGCAATTTTCAATGTTTACTAAATGCTTAATGACCACTTAGCTAACACCCAACAGCAAATTTTTGTGTGGGAAAATTGCCAGTCACGCACATGTATTTGAATTAAAATAGAATGCGGCATTTTCATGAGTGGGTAATTGCTAAAAAAAAAAAAAACTGGTGTATGGCATGCCGTAATAAACGAAAAACTGTTTGAATGCCTTTGGTGGGCAGTGCTTTTCAAACTGTTGCATGCGCAAATGATAGCGTGCGCCAAGAACTATGCTATGAGTGGCTGTTAAAGGTGTACAAATCGCCGCCCGGATAAATTAGTGTCGTATGTGAATTTTGGGCCGAATTGAGTTAATAATACAGTTATACTAAACTAATCAAGATCTTTCGAATGACGTTATCCGTTTTTTGCTATCTCCTTTAGTTTAAGAGATATTGAGCAGATTTTTTTCGTTGGTGCAAGGTCGCAAGCGATTTCGTCTAATTTCCAATGTGCTTTTAATTGCTGTCAATTATTTAATTTATTTACTTTTATGAGAAATCAAATACAATATTTAACTAATTTTAAAAATCTTTAATTTAGTTCAAATTGGGAACACATTTTGTCGTACGTCATACAAATTTCCTGCAAAAATGTTGCTAAAGGTAACATACGACAAAATTTTACTGAAGAAAATCCTTTATAAATTCCAAAATAATAAACAATATATAACAAAATTAAAATAATTTAAGAATTTTGTGGCCTAGTAGTGTTCTGCCAGACTTTGGAGAAAAACTAATCAGAAGTTTTGGAGAAATACAATTCCAAACTTCAAGCCTGTTTTCCCAAAAGTCTTCAAATGCAACATACGACATTAATTTATCCGGGCGACGAAATTGTAAACCCAATGCTTGAGATTGCTATATTCTATTTTATTCTATTTTAATAAGTTGCACTTTTTACTTAAATTTAATCAATTCTTCATTCTTTATTTTTCAGCTCATTTGCGGCATTGGTCTTATGTTATGGGTGATACAAAAAGCGCGTACAGAATTGACTGAAACCTTACTCGCGGACATCAGTACGGATGGGAAATTAAAAGAAATTGATGTGTGATTAATGCGTTGCCAAAGGGAAGATGAGAAATCACCATGCTTCTCTGCTTCCTCGCCCTTATCGTAGTTGGCGAATAGTGTATTCCCAACAGTGATATGTACATATGTATGTCCAAAACTGGCAAAGCTCGAATACTACATCGGCTATTGCCAAGAAATATTCCTACAAAAATTTACTTCCTTGGAATGCAAAAATGTTGAAAAAAAGAAACATTAAACGCTCACTAATTCATATGAAAGACTCTAAAGAAAAAAACTGCAAAATAATTAATTGCTCTCTTTTTGCTCTCTTTATATTAGTTACATATGTATGTAGGAAAGCATTTTGACTTTTCTTTCGTAATTGTTTTTGTACATTTTTTGATATCACTAAGATTTTGTTGAAAAATCAATTGAAGCCAAATACATTTAGTTTGTATTTATAACAAAATATACATTTATTTAAAAATATTTAATATAGCTTTTACATGCTTACCATATACAGTTGCATGTTAGTTATTTATGATTTTTTAAACAAAAATAAAAAACAAAAATAGTATAAACAAACTATTTAAACCATGTAATTTTCCAAATAAACATTAAGCATTTTCGATTTTCGGTATAAGTTCTAGTTTCTTGCATTTATTAATAATTTTTGTTGATTGTTTTTTTTTTTTGTTCAAATGTATGATTAACTATATATGTACATATGTAAATATAAATTATATGTTAAACCAATTATCACTATAAACACATTTATTTTGAGTTTCATAGTTTTTTGTTTAAAAAATCCTTTACATATCAGCCAAAACAAAATAGAAGTTAATACTTATAGTTATGTACATACATATATTTCTATTTAATATAGATACACACGTACATGTATATTTAAATTATCATATTATTAGAAACAACTTGTTACACATACATAAATACATACAATCACGTACATACATATGTACATAAGTATGTTTAGTTTTGTTCTAGGCTGTTATTATTTTCGGAAAGGAATATGTATATTCTTAAAACCATGAACTATGTATGTATGTATATGCAGAAAATTACATGTATGTATACATATATGTATATAAAATTGATAGTTATTTTTTTCCAGTTGTAATGAAATGAAAATTAAAATAAAAGTAACATAATTTCAGTTGAAACTAGAATGGTTTTAAATTCGAATATTAGATCACAAGTGTTTTTAAAAAAAAAGTACAGTTACAACAAAATACAAACATATCGCACGTTTTATTCAATAGGGATTTAACTCAAAAAAAATTTTTTTTGGGAAAACGCAAACAAACTTTTATAATTTCAAAGACTTTCCTTCTACGTCTAACAACAAAATCACTTATTTCCGCCATTTTTATTGTTTCGAGTATTTTATAAGACTAGACTCAAAGGCATGACCCAGTTATTGAAATCTATGGCAAAACCACAGAAATGGAAATTTCGAGTTAAATCCCTATTGCATAAAACGTGCGATATGTACATAAAACAATTGGCAACAAAGAGTATGTGTTTAATAAATGCATAAAATTCGCAAACAAAGAACATTCGTTAGTAAAGGATAGCTAACATAGCCATAATATAATTTAACAGCGATAACATTACTCAGCATAGCCATAACACCATAACACAGTCATAGCCCTTTGCCCCTACATATGTATATGTAGAAAAGCTAAATGCTACTTCGGACTAAGTAGGCAACTGAAAAGTAAAGTCCTCTCTCGAAAAACAAAAATCACACTCTACAGGACGCTCATCGTTCCAGTCCTCATGTACGGCGCAGAAGCATGGACAATTTCAAAATCAGATGAGATGGCACTTGGAGTATTCGAGAGAAAAGTTCTTCGTAAGATTTATGGACCTTGCGCGTTGGCGTGGGCGAGTATCGACGGAGATTTAACGATGAGCTGTACGAGCTTTACACAGACATCGACATTGTTCAGCGAATAAAGATCCAGCGGCTGCGTTGGGCAGGTCATGTCGTGAGAATGGACGAAGGCGCTCCGGCCAAGAAAGCATTTCTATCGAAACCCGCTGAACGCAAAAGAAAAGGGAGACCTCCACTGCGTTGGGAAAATCAGGTGGACAGCGATGCTGCCTCCCTAGGTGTTCCCAAGTGGCGCCATGCTGCACGAAACAGAAGCAATTGGCGCGCTCTGTTGGACTCGGCCAGAATCGTCTAGACGGTTAAGCGCCAATCAAGAAGAAGAAGAAGAAAAGCTCAATATTAAATATGTCATGTATGCTTTTGTTTTTAAACCGGGCTTCGAAAAACACTCAAATACAAACAAATCTTCATTTTCATACATTTCTGCGCCAATTGCGTAGCCTCTTCCCCAAGTGCTGTGCACAAACTGTTGTCAAAACATTTACAGCCATATCAGCATCCTGGCGTGTAACGCAGAGTGGTGGTTGTATGCAGAGTACCTAGAAAGGATTTATAGTTGTAAGATTATAATGATGATTTTTTAAGAACTACGTACATACTACTTTTCTTTTATTGAAATATGTACATTTTCTACGTTTTTGTTGTGTTTGCGTTTGCAAAGTGGGATTTAAATTTGTGACGTAACATAATCAATAAAAATATATGTATTTTTTGTGATATAGATTACATTTGCAAAACAAATTTTTTGGAGGGTTACCACCTGTTTGAAATTTTTTAGCTCAATAAAATTTGTAAAAATCACTAAAATATTAAGATATGGGTGTCAAATTGAAGGCGTTTAAAAAAGTTTTAAAAAAAGGGTTGCCACCTTAAAAAATTTAGATTAGGTAAATCAATAAAATAAGAATATTATAGCATATCGTGTGTTTTTCTAAAAAATGTAGTAATTGTCATTGCAAAATAAAATATTTGTTGAGGGTTGCCACCTGTTTGAAATTTTTTAGTTTAATAAAATCTGTAAAAATCAACTCAATATTACAATATGGGTATCAAATTAAAGGAGTTTCAGAAAGCTGATCGCTGGTAATATTTTTGTCAGGGTTGCCACATTTTTTAAATTTCTAACCAAATTTACTTGATAATAAAATACGTGTAATGCAGAAAGATGCTTTATAGTAGGAGAGGGAGATGCAAAGTATCTTTTTTCATTTTTAAAGCATATACATAGATACATACATAATAGGGAATGGGCCATAGCAAAGCGTGCCAGGGTGCAGCCATTAACCAATTAAAAGACATTTTTCTTTTGTAATATGTATGTATGTCGATGCGATTTGTAATATTTATTACATCCATAGTTTTTTTGTCACTGATAAATTGCCAATAAAAAAGGATTCTTAAATAAAACTAAACTATTTCAAAAAAATAATGTAGTAAGAACTATAAATGCAGTTAAGGAATAAAAAAAAGTACATATATATCTCCATAAAAAACCTCGAATTAAAAAAATGACAGTCTTAGAAGCAAGCCCCTTTTAAAAGAGCTGTGCGTATTTTGATATAAAGCTTAACCTATTTTTAGGCGACATTTTTGTGTGAAGAATATTAAAATCGCGGCACGCTAGACCAAGTTTTCCAATAGAGCCCAATGCATATCTATACGGAAGGTAATTAGCTCTATCAATCGACATTCACGCTCGAATCGCATGCCGAATCTCGCTAAATTCCAATGGGACCGAACCCTTTAAATTGGGGTAAATTCGCTCTGAATTATTCTACGAATTACGCTACAATCGATGCCGTTTCTAAATTTTATTGTCAATCTCTCCAATGGTATACAAAAATCTGACAGTCCGAAGAGCGATTGACTTCGAAGACGAATTTTTTTACGAATAAATTTGAACGCAAATTACATACCGTGTATCTATAGATATGCTATTAATTAAGTTGTCCTTTTAAGATTGTTTTAATAACAATTGCTAGAAAAAGTATTGTAAAGAAAATTTTGAAAAATTGCGCCAATTTATTGTTTTCTCTTCAAGGATTCTGAGATGGCGCTAGCCAAAGTAGCGACAGCAAATTTAGCATCCGATTTGGTAATACACATAGGCGGTTTAATGCGCAAAACCTGCAAGACAGAGGAGGGGAGAATATGTATGTAGGTATGTGTTAGGATATAGTATGCAATTAATATTTGTTAGTATGAGAGGACAAATGTAAATGTTATTTTGAGACACAGTTAAAGATGGCCAAAGCATGAAAAACGGCAGAAAGTACAAGCATTTTCAAGATTTAAACATATGTATAAAAAAAAATTTAAGAAAAACTAACTTTAAAATACAACAAAAACCACTTCAAAATACACACTCAGCCCCAAAGCAGTACATATACATATATACATTTTTCTACTCACATTCCCATTCAGCCCACCACGTCCGAACAGCACACCCATATCCTTACATGTTTCCCAAATTTCCGAAACATGTGGCGCGCTAAGCGGTGTTCTTGCGCTGCGATCCGATACCAATTCAACGCCAATCATTAAACCTTTACCACGTACATCGCCAATAATTTCAAAACGTTCACGCAAACCAGCTAAAGCCTTAAGCAAATATGTGCCCACTTCTAGCGAATTCTGCTGCAGCTTTTCCTCTTCAATCACATCCAAAACAGACAAACCAACAGCGCTAGCCATTGGATTACCACCATAAGTGTTAAAATGTAAGGCTTGACCCAAAGCGGCGGCAATTTTTGGTGTGGTGACTACAGCGGCCAATGGGAAACCGTTGCCAATGCCTATAGAGATTGAGTTGAATGTATTTAGTATATTTCTTCGCTTATTTAAATTTGTAACTAATGCATACACTCACCCTTTGCCATTGTCACTATATCCGGCACAATACCATGTCCCTCAAATCCCCAGAAATGTTCACCCGTACGCCCAAAACCAGTTTGCACTTCATCTGCAATAAAGAGTCCGCCATTTGCGCGCACCAATTCGGCTGCCTTCTTGATGTAACCCATTGGATATTGCACCGTACCGCCCACACCCTGTATGGACTCCGCAAACATGGCCGCAAGACGTCCACGTGGCAATGAATACTTGAATACCTCCTCCAATTGATCATAATACCGCTGGCCAGCCATACAACCACCTCCATCACCACCATTCTGTTGTGAGCAATCACATTTGCGATCGGTTTGTATGGGCGAGTCGCGACAAGCGGCGCCACCCCACAGACCCAAATATGGATCGGGGTTCATTACATGCTGTATGCCATTATTGATGCCAGGCAGAGAGAAACGCCACGTTGAGAGCGCCGTCAAACCCATGGTGTAGGGTGACATGCCATGATAGGCATTACGAAATGTTATGATCTCCTGATTGCCGGTGTGTATGCGCGCAATCAACATGGCAAGATCATTGGCTTCCGAGCCGGAGTTTACGAAACACACAGCTTTTAGGTCGCCAGGGAATTTGGCCGCCAATCGTTCGGCATATTCGTGTATTTTCGGATGCATGTAAATATTGGTTGTATGCCAAAGTGTGTTGATCTGTTGTTCTAAGGCGCGATTCACTTTGCTACAAAAATAAAAGAAACGTTTCAAACGATTTAGCAACTCCCTGTCAACTCAGCAAACCTACATACATATATCTACTTACGGATGACAGTGACCCACGGAGACCGTTACAATGCCACCAAACATATCCAAATAACGTCTGCCCTCATGATCGAACAACCATTGCATATGTCCTTTGTGTATCAACAATGGTTTCTTAAAATGTGGCACGATATTTGGTGTAATGTGATTTTGTCGAATCTCCATTACTTTTTCATAGCTTGGTCCAGTGTATTGTGGCGCTTTGTAATTGCATTCGGGTAATTCGTTCTGTAACTCTGGCATCACCGCCGCTGAAGCTTTGGAGTGATGAGTGGAAGTGGTGCGCTGTTGCTGATGACGGAACTGGCGGCGCCATAAACGCGCTGTTTGCACTGGAAAAGGGTAAAAAAAAAATTTATATATAAAATTCGTTGCATATTTCAAGGCGTTTTATTTGTTTTTTTGTGCGACACCCCTTAACCAAAATTTATATTTGGTATCCTCTAGTACAGGACTTTCGATTTTGAGCATTAGATAAAAAAAAATTTATG
The DNA here is from genome assembly GCA_960531455.1 of Urophora cardui. NCBI lineage: Eukaryota > Metazoa > Arthropoda > Insecta > Diptera > Tephritidae > Urophora > Urophora cardui. Next base: position 135,149,306 of record OY482673.1, on the reverse strand, counting down.
AAATTTTTTGGTCCCTACTTTGGTCTGAAATTTGACCCCTGTGCGACACCCCTCAAACGTCACCGATCGGAATCAAAATTTATATTTAATATCTTTGAGTTCCGGACTATCGATTTCGGGAATTAGCTGCATCTGCAGCTTAGTGGAAAATTAATTAAAATATACTAAAATATGTACAAGTGTAACATTGTATCGCTGAGACTAGTTAACTCAAATGTTCTATTCAGGGACCGTAATCATTATGAGTTTTATAATAAAAATCGCCATTTAATCATTATATGTTGAGTTCTTCTATATTTCATCAAAAACAATCATTATTTTTTGAGTTTGATTTTTTTTTGATCAGAAATAACCCTTATTCCTTGAGCGATATTTAATCTTTCAGAAATAATCATTATTGTGTGAGTTTTATTTTTTTCGATCGAAAATATCACTCATTCACGAAGTTATATCGATGGGAATTTTTTAGTAATTATGTTCCAGAGAAAATTTGAGTTTTTCGACCTAAGCAAAAAAATAAAACAAAGAATAATTTTTATTTCTGAGCGATAAATATATCACTCAAGGAATAAGTGTTATTTTCGATCAAAAAAATAAAACTCAAAAAATAATGATTATTTATGAGCGATAAATATATCACTCAAGGAATAAGTTTTATTTTTGATCAAAAAAATAAAACTCAAAAAATGATTATTTTTGATTTTTATGGATATCGCTTAAAATTTTTCGATCATAGTGGATTCGGATAGTGCTCTTTCAGACATGCACACACACAAACTCAATACTCCTCTACGATGTTTGCAAGTATTTGATTTTTTTCACTGAAAATATTACGAATAATGATTATTATGGGTCCCTGGTTCTATTTAAAAAAAGAAAAGAAAAAAAGTAGGAAATCAAGCCTACAACACAAAAAAAGTCACATAACAATCTAATCTACAGCTATCGGTTTACACATAGTGAATATCGTACATGTGCACTTATAAGATACCTACATACGTATATAAATATGTGCATATACCCACCAAAAAATCTAAGCCTTATTTAAGAATTAAAACAGCAGATTTAAAGGCTTCAGAAATAAGGATTGGAAATTATAAGGGTAGCAAATTTGTATGGCGCAAGGCTTAAAATAATGCTGATTTTCCTGTGTTGATGTTATCAGGCCAAAAGGAGTACTCTCTCTCTCTCTGAGAGTACACCTTATTCCAAAGGCTTATCCGCCATGCGAAGTAAGGCCTAGATAAGTATTAGAAAGTTAGCAGCAGGCAGAGTGAGTACATAACTGAAGCAGCGCTGCCAGCATACCTACTCCTTTTTTATACTCAGCTGTACTAGTACACAGAGTATTATAGTTTTAATCACATAACGGTGGATTGTAACAGAATGAAATAATCGAGATAGATATAGACTTATATATATCAAAATGATCAGGGTGAAAAGAGAAATCGATTGAGCCATGTCCGTCCGTCCGTCCGTCCGTCCGTCTGTCCGTCCGCCCGTCCGTCTGTAAACACTCTAACTCGCGCAAAAATTGAGATATTTTGATGAAATTTGAAATGCAAGTTGGTACCGACACTGGGACGGTTGGTATTGAAAATGGGCGAAATCGGACCATGACCACGCCCACTTTTCCTATATAGAAAAAATCGGAAATTTGGTATCTCAGTCACTAATATAGCTGTAGCGATGAAATTTTACCCACGTGTTGAGCTCAGGCCCCTATGAAGAAATTTGATGAAATTTTGGAAAATGGGCGGTGCCACGCCCACTTATTAAGGGTCAAACATTGAAAGTTTTATATGTCATAACTCAGAAACCATTGAAGATATATCGATGAAATTTGGTATGCGTGATTTACTTACTTAGGCAAACATTTGAACGGAAAATAGTTAAAATCGGTTGACGGCCACGCCCACTTTTATATATGCATATTATAAAGTGACCTAATAAAAACATTTTAAGCGATATCTCTGTCAAATATAAAGATATATCACTGAAATTTTGTCGCATGAGTCCAACTATGGACATAAAACAGAAACCACAAAAATTTTGAAAAATGGGCGGTGCCACGCCCACTTATTAAGGGGCAAACATTGAAAGTTTTATGAGTCATAACTCAGAAACCATTGAAGATATATCGATGAAATTTGGTGTGCGTAATATACTTACTTAGTCAAATGTTTGGACTAAAAATTGCCAAAATCGGTTGACGACCACGCCCACTTTTATATATGGGTATCATAAAGTGGCCTAATAAAAACATTTTAAGCGATATCTTTGTCAAATATAAAGGTAATTCATTGAAATTTTGTGGCATGACTTCCACAATAGACCGGAAACAAAAAGTAGAAAAATTTTGGAAAATGGGCGTGGCACGCCTCTTTTTAGACAAAGGAATATAGGAGATTTCTTAGCCTATAACTCGACAAATAATTGAGATATTATGATGAAACTTGATTTTTACACCTTTATAACTTGTATTAATAGACATACAGAAATTTATTGAAATCGGTTTATGACCACGCCTACTTTTTAACAAAGATATTTCTGGAACACCCTTTGGGAATTGTAACGTGACATCTTTGTAACTAGAAGTCATAAAGGAATTAAATTTTGCACAAAGAATAATATTCATATGCTTAGTTGGATGACTGATAAAAATTTTGAAAATGGGCGTGGCTATACATCGTGTTTCCATCAAACGAAAACAAACAATGAAAGCATACAGCTGAGTATCTAATGTTCGATTCCACTCGAACTTAGTCTTCCTTACTTGTTAGACCTGATTTGTCAACAATAAGCAAAACTTTTTTGCAGGGTATGCTTCATAATGAGCTTGATTGTATGCAAATTCATTCAATTGACGTTAGCTACTTAAAGGGAAAAATTTTCAAATTAAAAACTTTTAATTATAATGCACATATGTGCAAAACATTGTAGTAGGCTGACGGAAATGCTGAAAAGATAGAACTAGCAAAAAAGTATATATGTATATAGTTGAGAGTAAAATATCTACTGCCTATATTAGGAGCGTTTTTTTGGGCACTTCCGCTTTTTGGGCCCGCTTATACTGGATTCTGCTCTCTTGGCTGACAGTTTCCATAAAAAATATTAGAGACTTTTAGAGAGTATGCCAGCTACTCATTAAATTGATCTTTACTGATTATGCCAATTTTTTCTACTGTGAGTAAGTGCAATGGTTTAAATTTTTTGTCGATAGATATCTTCGAATACCGTAGGTTAGAAATTTTTTTCCAATTCCGTACTTTAACGAACGGTGTTGGGTTGAGTCATGGCTAGATCGGGGAGACATCTACCGACAAAAATTTGAAGCCATTTCATCAAATAAACACACCTTTTTTAAATTATCTTTACTTTGATCTGAGTACCTAACTGGGCCGCATTGTTCATTTTATTAACACTAAACTTTGCTAACTCGAATTGTGCCTGTTAAAGAGTACAACAATATAATAAGTAATTAATAAAATGCATAACAATAACAAATAAATTATTCTAGTATACACTTGTGCACATTGAGGGGGCTCGTTTAATTTATAGTTTGTAATTTATGTGTACAAGCGATAATATATGGCGACGATTTTGTTTACTATTTATTTATAGCAAACACTTATCTCAATACTAAACAACAGATTCTCTTATTAGTTTATATGAGGTGATAATTTACAACGCAATTATAGTTCGTAAGTTGGTGTGGTTATAGAAGAATGAGCGTGATTTAGAATGACTGTGTGCTACTCTCTGGATTATGCATGCCAATAAACTCATATCTCCTTCTATAGGGGGGTTTGCTCTCTATTTTCCCCTTTTAACAGAACCCCGGTATATGCTGCTGAACCAAGTGCCAAGTTTCTGCCAGCAGCTTTTGAGTCTGCATTGACCTGTAAGAAATTCGATAAGGATTCTCAGTTTTTTTTTGGGAGTTAATCATCGGAATCATCGGTTATTATTGTTAAATAACCCTTTGACGTATGTATATCAGCAGACTGTTGCCTGAATCTTTGACCTCTGGGCTACTTTATTATTTTGTTTGAATCTCATACCGAGAAAATGCTCAGATACATTGGATATGTCTGCCACTACTTTACTGGATAGTTTTGTTATTACTCCCCCATGCCCAGGGGCGCCCAGGCCAGAAGTATCACATTAGTGTCACTGGGATTGTTTATATTCTTTATGCACCTCTAGGACAAGTCACAGTTTTATTTTATATGAGGGGGTTTGCTTTGAGTAAGGCTTGACTTTCACTTACATAATTATAATCCTCTATATATTTTTGTGGTTCCACTTACCCAATGCATTTTTGGACAACATTTTCCTTAGCTTATTTTTCACTACAACCAAACAATAGGTTAAGCTTTCGAAAATTCACTTCTAGCAGTACCGTTAATTTGTTCACCGTTTAATTTTTTGTCCGTTACGCTTGTGTTTTTATTGTGTTGTGTGAAAATCTCTGTAGGCACATCAACTTTAAGCTTAAAAAATACTTGTTTTTTCTACAGATTTAATTTAAAATATTTAAGTATGTATTTTATTTTTTATTAATTAATTCAAAATAGTATGTATGTAGGGATTTTTTAAATTGTGTTCTCAAAATCGACTATGGACTCTAAATTAATTAACAAAGTTCAATGGCATTGCTGCAGCTTTTCGTATCAGAGTACACAAAAAATACAAAATTTAAACGGGCAACTAAAAATTAGTATAAGCAACAAAAAACCAAGCGTATAAAAAAGTAAATAAATTCACTAATAAATAATTCAGCAGTGAACTGCTCCAGACGGTGACAAAAATCCAACTAAACGTTTGGCATGGATTGAAAACACAAATTGAAAGGCGGGCAGACAGACATGAGTGTGGGTATGTAACCGCTAGTGGTAGTAGGCTTCATATATGTATATGTTTGTATGTGGGCTTGTGGTGGCTAGAGCGGAACGCCAAGCGTCAGAGCTGAACTTGCCACAGCTAATCAACTATTTAAGCAATCCACTAACAAGTGTTAGTTGAGGCGCGCCGCGAGGTATTTAGTTTGCTTCGAATGTATCAGTACATACATACCACCACCCTAACGAGTTTTAGGCCCAGCTTCTCTTGTAATACGAGGCGCGCTTCTAAATGTTTTTTTTTTTTGAATTGGGTGGTGGTCGTAGTGTTATGCCAGCTCCGCACGGCAAACGGGGGTTGAACCCGCGGCCCTTGGTACGAGTATGGCAGGCGAACACTCTAGCGCTACACTACTATCTATATATGTATGTACATATATACATACATACATATGCATTTCTGAATATTTGTATATACTTATTCTTGCATTTTCATTTACCTACATATGGGCTAATCCTGGGTAACGCACGCGACATTCGTACGCATATAATCAATGATAAAGGAAGGAAACAACGAGAGGATTACATGTTTATTTTATCTAATACAAAGCACTACCAGAGTACTACATTCACGAGAAAATTTTATCTGGAGTAACAGTTAAGTTCTGATATACACGCAAATATATAGTGGTAACGCACGCGACAAAAAATAGAAGTTATTTTTTAATGCGTCTGGAAGTATGCAAAATTTAGCGAATTTTGCACAATAACATATTTACTAAAAATGAGGAAATGAAGTTCGAAGAGTACCTTAGATTCGTAGATTTACGAAATTTTAAAAATATTTCTCTAATTTTGTTTATGGACTATAATAGTAGTACTCACGCGACAGTAACGCACGCGACAAAATTTCCCAATGAAAAAAATATAAAACAAAAATTTTTTTAATTCTCATTTTTAATGAATTTTTAGAAAAGAATGAATTAAAATGTACATTTAAAGTATTTTGATAGAATAAGTAAAAAATAACTTAAAACTAGGTACGTTGTACTTCAATTTTTTCTTCGGCGAATAAGCGGTTCGAGCAACCTCAATAAAGTCGCCATCGATGTATGAAAACCAACGCAAACTTTTAATTCCGATAGTGTTTGGAACACTTTTCGATAACTTAGAGAGATAAAGTTTGTATCGGAGATGCCACGCCCCCTTTTCCAATAGCTCCCATTTGATATTTTTTATGTCCCTACAAATTTCCAAGGTCCTACCATGAACACTTCTAGAGATATTCAGCATGAAAAACTAAAATTGTATCGGAGATGCCACGCCCCCTTTTCCAATAGCTCCAATTTTCTTTCGTAGTTATGGTATTGATATTGTCTATCTCTGTACAAATTCCCAGTGTCCAACCATGAACACTTCCAGAGATATTGAGTATAAAAAATTTGGGGTATATGGGAGGTGCCACGCCCCTTTTTGTAATAACACTCATCTCTATTTGTGAGCTTGGCATCACGTTAGTATATCATCCCAAGTTCTAAGCCTTACTAGTCTAAGATACGACAGAACAAATATATCCCCTCATCTGTTATTTACCAATGGACAGTGGTAACTGACAGATCGTAAGCATATTAACACATCGCACATGGGTTGCCTAGCTAAAACGCGTACGAAAGGTACTAAATATTTAAAACAAAAACCAAAATTTTTGGGTATACTCCCCTTTTCTGTTATTTACAAAAACGATACACCAGATGAAAGAGGGCTTTTAGGAGAGCCCAAAAACATGGGTTGCCTATCGAAATCTGGGGCAAACTGGAGGGTTGCCAGATTTAGAAAAGGGCAAAAAAAGGTTATCTCCCCTTTTCTGTTATTTAAAAAAACGATACACCAGACGAAAGAGGGCAATTAGGAGAGTCCAAAAAACATGGGTTGCCTATCAAAATCTGGGGAAAACTGCAGGGTTGCCAGCTTTGAAAAGTGCCTGAGTGATTTCTAAGTAAAGGAAAAAAAGGGTTAAATACATGTCGTATAGAAATATATTGTTAGGAAACATATAGTAAAATTTCACGAACTTTAATTTCGTGGAATACTTTAACCCGTTAACACCTCCACGAAAGGGTCTTTTTGACCCCCCTTTTTTTAAAGTCCGAAAAAAATACTATTTTGAAGGTCGATAGAGGGTTAAAATATTCCAGAAAATTATTGGCCATAAAATTTCACTAGGGGTCCCCTCAGACAAAAGCTTTGTAAAATTAACCCAAAAGACCACAGAAAGCAAAAAACATATTCCTTTGTTTTTACTTGAAATAATACAAAGGAATATGTTTTTTGCTTTCTGTGGTCTTTTGGGTTATTTATACAAAGATTTTGTCTGAGGGTACCCCTAGTGAAATTTTATGGCCAATAATTTTCTAGAATATTTCCACCCTCTATCGACCTTCGAAATAGTATTTTTTCGGACTTTAAAAAAAGGGGGGTCAAAACGACCCTTTCGTGGAGGTGTTAGCGGGTTAAAGTATTCCACGAAATTAAAGTTCGTGAAATTTTACTGTATGTTCCCTAACAACATATTTCTATACGACATGTATTTAACCCTTTTTTTCCTTTATTTAGAAATCACTAGAGCACTTTTCAAAGCTGGCAACCCTCCAGTTTGCCCCAGATATTGATAGGCAACCCATGTTTTTTGGACTCTCCTAATTGCCCCCTTTCGTCTGGTGTATTGTTTTTTTAAATAACAGAAAAGGGGAGATAACCTATTTTTTTGCCCTTTTCAAAGCTGGAAACCCTCCAGTTTGCCCCAGATTTTGATAGGCAACCCATGTTTTTAGAACTCTTCTAATTGCCCTCTTTCGTATGGTGTATCGTTTTTTTAAATAACAGAAAAGGGGAGATAACCTATTTTTTTGCCCTTTTCTAAATCTGGCAACCCTCCAGTTTGCCCCAGATTTCGATAGGCAACCCATGTTTTTGGAGCTCTCCTAATTGTGTCTTTCATCTGGTGTATCGTTTTTGTAAATAACAGAAAAGGGGAGTACACCTAAAAATTTTAGTTTTTGTTTTAAATATTTAGTACCTTTCGTACGCGTTTTATCTAGGCAACCCCTGTGCGATGTGTTAATATGCTTACGATCTGTCAGTTACCACTGTCCATTGGTAAATAACAGATGAGGGGATATATTTGTTCTGTCGTATCTCGGACTATACAAAGAATATTTTCAGAAATACGTATCAAGGATGGGCATTTTTCAACTACCACTCATTTTCAACTACCACTCAAATTGAGTGGTAATTAAATCCTGATTTTAAATATCACTCAAATTTGGTGCTCGAAACCTATTTAGGCAGTGGAATCATGGAGAAGTTAATCAACACATCAGCTTGTGGTGAAATGTATGTACATACATATGGATGTGAGTATATGTGAGTCGTTAGTTTTGAAATTGGCATAAGTGAACTAGATTTGAACTAGAAATTGAAATATGGGTGAACCAGAAAGTGAACTAGAACTTTAACTAGAACGAACTAGTAGATGAACTTGAATATCTACAACTACTATTGTAATGCACATGTCCTTCCCTTGAATTGTGTATACTTAATGTACATACATATGTATAAGTTATACGCATACATATACATATGTATGTATGCAAGTTTTCCATAAGCTTTTTTGGGGTTTGACTGACTTCTGTGCACTTTTGCTACCAACGCTAAAGTTGAGTGGTAGTTGAAAATCTAGTTAAATCATGAATTCAGGTTTGAGTGGTAGTTGCAGGCTGAGTGCACTCAATATTAGTTGAATCATGCCCAACCCTGATACGTATACAGTATGAAACGTTTCGTTTGTATGGGAGGTGCCACGCTCTTATAACTTTTTTGAAATTATTTTCCAATAGAACTTTCTCCAGACAATACTAAACCAAACCTGTTAAATAATGATTATTAATCGTAATGATTACCGGCTTGATTGATTATTTTTTCAACTGTCCATTTAATGATTGATTACCCATTGTTTTCAAATTTTAATGATTATTTTGCAATTACCATTAAAAAAAATCAAAAAAAATCATAAAAAATCAAAAAAAAAAAAGAAAAATAATCATAAAAATCAAAAATAATCAAAAATAATCAAAAAAAAAATATTTTGATTGTTTTTGATTATTTTTGATTATTTATGATTTTTTTTGATTTTTTTTTTTGATTTTTTATGATTTTTTTTTAATTTTTATCAATATCGTTTTAAAGAAATATGCACATTTGTACGTATGCAGGTATGTACATAGCCTTTTAAGGCAGACTCCCGACGGTAGCTTGATGGTAGTACCGTGGGTTCGGTACGATGAGCGTAGGTGGTTTAGTGCGGTTAAAGTCCCACACTAACAGGATAAAGGCTCTATATGCTTCCTCCTTGTATATTTGTGCAGAGAGGCATACACACTTATACAGTGGCGCACACAGAAAAATATTTTGGGGGGGGTTTTCAATATCGAACGGAAAATTATTAAAAAAAAATCAAAACTCGTCCAGACAATTTTTACATAAAATTTATGTTTGGGGAGTGGACCTACGTATGCACACATCAAACAAAGGCACCTTTTAAATCTCAATTCATTGCATTTTCTCTGTATTTAAACTAAAACTAACAAGTAAGGAAGCCTAAGTTCGAGTGGAATCGAACATTAGATACTCAGCTGTATTCTTTCATTGTTTGTTTGCGTTTGTTCGATTAGGGTGTATTTTATATGAATCGAGTGCCGCATAAAGTGGGCGCAGCACCCATTTTCAAAATTTTTATCAATCATCCAACTAAGCATATACATAAATATTATTGTTAGTGCAAAATTTCATTCCTTTATGACTTCTAGTTACAAAGATAAAAAAAGATAAAAAGTTAAAAAGTAGGCGTGGTCATAAACCGATTTCGTAAAATTTTTGAGCATGTATTACAAGTTATTAAAGTGTAAAAATTGATTTTCGTCATAACATCTTAATTATTTGTAGAGTTATGGGTTCCGAAATCTCGTAGATTCCTTTGTCTAAAAAGGGGCGGTGCAACGCCCATTTTCCAAAATTTTTCTATTATTTGTTTCCGGTCTATTGTAGAACTCATACCACAAAATTTCAATGAATTATCTTTATATTTGACAAAGATATCGCTTAAAATGTTTTTAATAGGCCCCTTAATAGTTCCCATATATAAATTTGGGCGTGGTCGTCAACCGATTTTGGCAATTTTCCGTCCAAACATTTTCCTAAGTAAGTAAATTACGCGTACCAAATTTCGTCGATATACCTGCTACGGTTTCTGAGTTATGACCTATAAAACTTTCAATGTTTGACCCTTAATAAGTGGGCGTGCCACCGCCCATTTTCCAAAATTTTATCAAATTTCTTCATAGGGGCCTGAGCACAACACGTGGGTAAAATTTCATCGCTCCAGCTATATTAGTGACTGAGATACCAAATTTCCGATTTTTTCTATATAGGAAAAGTGGGCGTGGTCATGGTCCGATTTCGCCCATTTTCAATACTAACCGTCCCAGTCTCGATACCAACTTGCATTTCAAATTTCATCAAAATATCTAAATTTTTGCGCGAGTTAAGAGTGTTTACAGACGGACGGACAGACAGACGGATGGACGGACATGGCTCAATCGATTTCACTTTTCACCCTGATCATTTTGATATATATAAGTCTATATCTATGTCGATTATTTCATTCTGTTAAAATCCACCGTTATGTGATGAAAACTTTAATACTCTGTGTACTAGTACAGCTGAGTATAACAAACCTCAGCTAATATCCACAGCATACTTTTAGGGAAATGTCTCCACACTGTTTATAAACATAACACAGGCCGACAAAATGATACCGATTTTTTTGACCATAAACCAGACCATACTTTCCTAAAGGTTTTCGATGCGCTGAATTCAAATCTGGACGCAGAATTGTCCTATCACGTCAGGGTTTTGAGATATCCTAACCTAAATGTGCAAAATCACCGTTTTTGCCTATTTTTGAGGTTATATATAAACGACAGATTTTTTTTTTTTTAAACACACATAGCATCTTAAAGAAGAAGTCTTTCTCTTACGAATGGCGTTGAGTTTGCTCAAATATCTTTTTTTTCGCTAAGATAGAGCAATTGAAATTTGCAGACTTATTGTAAGAGGTATGTGTGTGCGTCCAGATTTGAATTCAGCGCATCGAAAACCTTTAGGAAAGTATGGTCTGGTTTATGGTCGAATTTCTTGTCGGCCTGTGTAATCAGTAGTTGTTGACAAACATTCGCAATGTACATAAACGAATATTCATAGATTTTACAACATGTATTTACACAAATATTTGTGCATGTACCATCTTTTATAAAATTATTTTTTTATGGTGCTGTCAAATTTTGGGGGGGGGGGGTTTAACCCCAAATCCCCCCCCCTTGTGTGCGCCAATGCACTTATACATATCTTACAAGCTTGGAATAATTGTTAATTTGTCATTGACCGTACATAGTACGATGCACGTTTATATCAAATTATTTATCTTTATCAAAAATTGTTTAAAGTGGCCAAATCAAACATTTTAGTGTAACATTCGCTGTTGTACTAACTCATAAATTGGGCTTTAATACAGAAGTTCTCGTAGTTAGGTATACAATGAAAACTAATATTGCGGCTGTCTTCGACTGTATCGAAACTTTATAACATTCATGAATGAGGAAAAGAAGCGATACATAGTCTCATTTTCATTAATTTATACGGTGAATTATGTGTGTTATTTATGGAGATGTTATAGTCCAAAATGTCTATATCTGAACAATCCGTTGTATGGGACCCATATGTTATAGTGGTCCAATTTCTCTTAAGAAGTCACCCAAGTACCAAATTTCAAGTAGATATCTCAAAAAATGAGGGATTAGTTTGCGTTTATACAGACGGACTGATGGACAGCTTAAACGACTCCGCTCATGATCCTCATCATAGCGGTTATATTTTGGTGGATCTGTCATGCCTCCTTCCGCATAGAATACACAATGACTTGGATACACCTGTCCCCATATTTACTGCAGGGTTACGTACTTTAATATGCGTTCACATACATTTGTACAAACAAACTTTATGCCTCTCTGACCAAACATGCATGCCCACCTGAATACTTATGTGCATGCATATCCAAATTTCTTTACAATATTGAAAAAAATCAAACAAAATGAAAAAAAATCAAAATAAAAATCATAAAAAATCAAAAAAAAATCAAAAATAATCATAAAAAATCAAAAATAATCAAAAACAATCAAAAAAATTATTTTGATTATTTTTGATTATTTTTGATTTTTTATGATTATTTTTGATTTTTTATGATTATTTTTGATTTTTTTTATTTTTTTTGATTTTTTTTAATTTTTTTTTAATGTTAATCATTAAAATTACTTTTTTCTGCAAAACAATTAAAATAATGATTACCAATTAAAAAACAAAACAATTTAATTGATTACTAATCCTAATCGGAATTTAACAGGTCTGTACTAAACTCAACAAAAAAAGAATTATCGAAATCTTTCCATCCGTTCAGGCGTGATGCGATGACCAAGGAAATAGTGATTAATTTTTATATATATAGATTGAATTTTTGCACTTACGGTAACGCACGCGACAAATTTAAAACCCATATAAAGTTGTGACATTCAGCTTTCGGACAATACTGACTTTGTTTTTGGAAAAAGGTACACAAGCTTACTTTGTCACTGATTTTTTTTTTAATTTCGCGTGGTTTCCTAGGTTTAATAACTATTTATATAGTTTTTTGGTAACGCACGCGACAAAAGGATAAGCGAAACTTTGAAGTAAAAAAACTCCTTTATTCTTACTAGATTCGCAAATTTTATACTCTTATATTAAATTACGTTCTAAGTAGAATGATTAGAGCATGTAACAATAATGTAACTCTCTTTTCAATAAACTAAATCCGCGAAGAAAAAAATTATAATTTACTAATAAAAAAGCCTTAGTGAAAATTTTTTTTTGGCGATTTTTCTCAGCCTGAGTTTAGGAACGAATAGAAAATCAGTTTGAAGCGCAACCCGCTTTTGTAGTGCAAGCAGAACGTTCATAAACGTAAATTTTGCATGAAGCGTCGCTCATCACAATCATCAAAAAAATAATTACTGCCGCTGTTGCGTTTCATGCAGCGTTTCTGAACATAGCCATACATGTATTATCTTTACTAACAAATACCAAAAAAAAAGTTCGGAACATTTTTAATTTCATGCTCTTGGTTGACTTTTTCAGGATTAGCCCAGCCCATATGTATATGTACATATTTACAGGTGCTTATCAGCATATTAGTTACTAGTACTACATAGGTGGTATAGCGATGTATTTCTAGATTTTTGCATTAGGGTTAGGACTTTTTGGAGTTTCTTAGTTTGTGTCGAATTCCAAATTAATTTTACACAAATTGGCCGAACCTATAATTTAATGTCGGCCCCTAAAAGCAGATGCATTTTTTATAAGAAGCACATCTATAACAGAAATACATACATATGTACATACATACATATTGCTAGCTTAGAGTGCAAATTGTGTACTTAAGTTTTTTTTTTTTTTCAAACTTTACAGGAGAGAAAAAAACCAGGGACCGATTTTAATCGTTATTTTCATTTCTTCGGATGAAAAAATCATTATGAAAACTTCGTTAACAATAAAATGCAAGTATGCCGATACAATGATTTTAGCACATTCTATCCAAATATGAGCTCATCTTTATTCTAAAGATTTTTATTTTTTAAATTTTTAAATAACCATTATTTACTATTTTTATTTTTTCGATCAAAAATAATTGTTATAATTGGATTTAAATTTTTCCGATCAACTTTAATCAATATTTTTTTATTTTTTCTCCGATCATAGTAAACTTTTTCAAACGTTAGCGAATCCTATATTTGATGGCTTGAAGTTGACGATTGTGCCAACATTGGCGCAGTTCTATTTGAGAACAAAATTTGCAAAAAAAAAAAAAACAAGTTTTTACAGTTTATTATGATCGGAAATATTTAAATCCAATAATAAAAATTATTTTTGATCGAAAAAATAAAAATCATAAAATATCGATCAAGTTTCATAGGAAAAATTTAAATCCAGTAATAACAATTATTTTTGATCGAAAAAATAAAAATCATAAAATATCGATCAAATTTCATCGAAAAAATAAAAATCAAATTATAACGATTAAAAATGATTTTTTTTATAAAAATGATAATCGTTACGGTCCCTGAAAAAAACAAAAAATAAAAAATTTTGAAATGAAAAAAAATTCTTTCTTAAAGTAAATATTTTGGACTTACACAATTTTCTTCGCTTTTTGGACTTAGCCAACTTGCGTATCACTGAATAATAACGAGTAGAAATATGACAAGTATCATAGACTTGTTTAGTGTGGTGCGTATTTAATTTCTCTTGCGTTCTGCATAAAAATATACTTTTTCATAAAAGTGGACTTACACAGTTTGCACTCTAAGCTAGCGATATATCTACATACATATATGTATAATCGAAAGGTATGCCGTCCGTTGTCGAGGGTTGATCGACATTTATTTGAAAATACAAAAATTTTCTTAGTAATAAGAACCCAACCAATTCGAAATCAATTTTACCCAATAAACATTATGCTTGCTTAATTTAGCACTAGGTATATGTTTTGAGAACTACGTCCACACCCTAGCAAAATGGCGCTTTAGTTAGCCGTTATATTTTCCGTTGTTCGTTGAATTCGAAATCAAGTAAGTTCTTTAAAAAAAAATTTGAATGAAAGAGAACGTTTGACATTAAATACTCTTTTTCTTTTGTTACTATGAGTGTTTAAATTTAAATTTTTCTCTTGCTACTTTAGTACCGCTCTAACACAAGCTCTATATGTACTGTAATAACTTTCCAATCTCCAGCAATGTTTAACAACACTGCTGAAGCAAAAAACGCAGAGACAAAAAATGTTTGATTTTGTATACCTACAATTTTCTCTGCAAACGACAACATGATAGTGCATGTCATCGTTATATATGTATGTACATACATACATATGTGTATAATAGGTAAATATTTCAAGTGCTAAAAAAATAGATTTTGCTACTGTAACTTCCAACTTAACAATGCCTTTGTCATTATTATTATCTCTCTTGGATTCCTCTTGCCATGCCATGTCACAGTGTACCACAATGCCACAGCCAATATGCCAACAACCCAACAACCGCCTCCAAGAGTCAATGTCCATGCCGAAAAACCAGTTTTTATGCGTAAAATGTTATGGAAATCTAAATATAGCCGCATTTTCTTTCATTTTTTCTTTGTGTTCATTGTGATTTTTGGTTTTTGTTTTTGTAATTAAATGCAGCGGTAGGTTAGAAATATGCAATTACATGCATATGCCTGCACTTATGTATGTGCATATACAAAACATATGCATGTAAATATGTATATGTATCTATGAATATCTTACTGCCTGCATGCTTCAGTGAGCATTTTAGACCGCCAAGTATTTAGTGTTGTTGTCCGAGTCAACGCCATACAATTTTCTGAATAATTTTTTAGTCGATCAATCGAGACAAAGAAACGCACGGTTTTTGCTTTTTACATATTTTGCAGTAAGTTTATTTATTAAATTTTAGTTCTTGTTGTTACTTTTATTTATGTTTGTTGCTTTTTTTTTTAATAATTTTTGTTATCTTATTATATTTTGTAAAACTACAAACTTAAGCATAACAAACAAATTCGTGTGATATCTAAGAAGCGTGTGGATAGAGGGACTTCATCAGTCTCTGCTTTCTGCAGTCTTAAAAAACAAAATGCAAACAAATTATAATTTTTTTTTTCAAAGTACGAAAAAGCATATTTTTTGGTGAAGCAAAAATCAAACGAAAAAGTTAAAAAAACGTTAAAAAAATTAAAAAAAAGTTAAAAAATTCAAAAAAGGTAAAAAAATTAAAAAAAAAACGAGAATTCATTACAGCAAGAAAGTGTAACTGCGTTGTCTACTTTTAGGCGACTTAAGCGACTTTCTTTCTTTTATAAAGATATGTAAATGAAAGAAAGATATGCACATGGAGATTCAAAATTTTGTTTAAGTTAACATCATGCCAACCGCTTATAATTTGTTATAATAGTGGCTAGTAACTTGCGATTTGTATTTTTCTTTTGTAATTTTTTTTTTTAATTTGGTTTTGTTAAATCTCATTTAATTAAGAAATTACAGGTTTGTGTTGTACAAAATAAATAAGAAAATAGTTAAAAAAAGGTTAAAAAAAGTTAAAAAAGGCGTAAAAAATTAAAAAAAAAAACGAGAATTCATTACAGCAAGAAAGTGTAACTGCGTTGTCTACTTTTAGGCGACTTAAGCGACTTTTTTTTCTTTTATAAAGATACGTAAATGAAATAAAGATATGCAAATGGAGATTCCAAATTTTAAGTTAACATCATGCCAACCGCTTATAATTTGTTATAATAGTGGCTAGTAACTAGCGATTTGTATTTTTCTTTTGTAATTTTTTTTCTTTAATTTGGTTTTGTTAAATATCATTTAATTAAGAAATTACAGGTTTGTGTTGTACAAAATAAATAAGAAAATAGTTAAAAAAAAGGTTAAAAAAAGTTAAAAAAGGCGTAAAAAATTAAAAAAAAAAACGAGAATTCATTACAGCAAGAAAGTGTAGCTGCCTTGTCTACTTTTAGGCGACTTAAGCGACTTTTTTCTTTTATAAAGATACGTAAATGAAATAAAGATATGCACATGGAGATTCCAAATTTTGTTTAAGTTAACAGCATGCCAACCGCTTATAACACTGGTCGACAAGTTTTTGTTACAGAAATAAAATTCTACTTTTCTAAAGGATTTCGGTGCGCTGAATCCGAATCTGAAGTCAGATTTTCGCCAAGACGTACAGTTTTTGAGATATTTATGTTTAAAGAGGCCAAAAACGCGATTTTTTGCTATATTTACTCCTCAATATCTTTGATATTACTTACTTATTTTAAAAATTGATTAAAGCTATTGAAAACGTTGACATTTCTCTCGAAGAAACCGTTTTAATATTTCAGATATCTTTCTTGTAACTTGCAATATTGCATATTAAGCTTCATTAGTTTAGCAATATTTTCTACATACAAAAATAATTAAAAATTTTGAAGCACGCTTTTAGGCAGTTTATTATATTATGGACGTATGTAAGTGGCTTCGTAAAAAAAATTGTTCTGCTGAGCAACTACAAAATTTGATTGCGCCTATAACATGCTACAAATGCTGCCGTTGTTTTCGACGACAAATACCCTGTTGTGCAAAAACATATATTACTACATACCTAAATTAGATATCCGAAAAATTAAAACGTTGTCTTCAAGAGAAATGGCCGAGCTTTCAATAGCTTTAATCACTTTTTAAAATAAGTAAGTAATTTAAAAGATATTGAGGAGTGAATATAGGCAAAAAACGTGTTTTTCGCCTCTTTGGGCATGAATATCTAAAAAACTGTACGTATAACAGAAAATCTGACTTCAGATTCGGATTCAGCGCACCGAAATCCTTTAGAAAAGTAGAATTTTAATTCTGTAACAAAAATTTGTTGAAATTTTGTCGACCAGTGTAATTTGTTATAATAGTGGCTAGTAACTTGCCATTTGTATTTTTCTTTTGTAATTTTTTTTAATTTAGTTTTGTTAAATCTTATTTAATTAAGAAATTACTGGTTTGCCTTGTAAAAAATAAATAAGCAAGTCTAATATATACGTAAATTTTTGTTAAAAAAACAAAAACGTCAGTAGCTTTTTTGCCTATAAAAAACTGTTTTTGTTATTACAAAAATATTTGCTGCTTAGCGAATTTTTGTCTGCAATCAAAGTTATGTTTTTTTTTTTACTAAAAGTTATTTTTTTTTTCACTAAAAGTTATGTTATAGCTTACTTTATTTGCTTTACTGTAAAGTTTAAACATCACTGTGTGTGTGTGTATTTTCTCATAACTTTAAGGAAGCTAAGAGGTTTTTGATGTGCAGAAATTACACCAAAAAGCGAAAAGACTTGAATGTCGCAAAGTAAGGAAATTTCGAAAATTAAATTGCTAATTATTATTATAACAAAATTCAATTTATGTACACATGTTTTTAGTGAACATCCCAATAAACACAGACGCGAGGATGATATCGCGGCGAATTCGAGGCGAGTTCGAGAAAGCATATTTTCGCGAACGTAATTTCTCAGACTCGCCTCGAGTGCGCGACAAGTTCGAGAAAATGGATTTTCGCGATATCATTTTTTTATATATTTTTTTTAAGTTGTTTTGCACTAAAAAATCATTATAGTTCTGAAATTTTACATTTATACCTGAACTCGGATTTAACCCATTGCCAGTAAACCAAACTCTGAACTTTTAATTTTTCGAAACGTTATTTATAAAAAATCTCGAATCGCCAACGATCAGAGAAATTAAAAATTTTCGAATCGCTAATGATAAAAAATTCGAATCGCCAGCGATCCGAGAATGAACAAATTCTCGAATCGCTAGTGATAGGTGACATGCCTACGAATTCGGATTCGCCGATCTATCGCCGCGAACTATTGCCGCTATAATATAATCAGAGTAAGCGAATCCGACGCGAATTCGAGGCGAATCCGTTGTGTTTATTGGGATGTTTGTTTTTTGTTTTTGTTTTATTTCCTTTTAATTTATACTCAGTACATTAGAGTGTATCATGTTATCATTAAAGTTTATCATTTTGTTGGTTAAGTTTTAGCTTGTTTTTTGATTAAGTTTAGATGCTATATATATGTAGCTATGCAATGATATTTGCCTGCCACATACATATGTATGCATAATGCAGTGTAGTGTACACAGTTGAGTTGCACAAAATCGGACCAAGAGCGCTTCTTTTTTAAATAATTTTCTTATGTATGTATGTAGCATTTAGAACACAACAAATAACTGTGACATACAATACAAAAAACTATTTTTCACACATTAAAAAAATTACAATGTTGGTCCATCTGAGTAATCTTCGAAATCATCACAATCGTCTAGAAAATCTGAAAATAAATCGGGACTAACATCATAGCCACCCAAATGCAGTTCGCCGGCATTGTCAATATCAGCCGCCATTTGACGTAAATTATCAACGCCAGCAAGTAGTTGCCTGCAACAAAAACAAAAGCAAGCAAATGGTTATTTTATTTTAAAATTCTTACAAATTAATACAAACTTAATCAACTTACCTTAAATTATTCTCCGCATTTGTTGCGGCCTTCAACAAGTCTCTGGATATTTGTTGTGTTCTGGACGGTCGACCCACAGCAGCAGCAGCAGCAGCACGTGCACCTGCAGCCGCTGCCACACCCGCAGCAGCACCACCAACTGCATTAGCCATCGCAGAGGGACGTGCACGATCACAGTATGCGGCATTAAAGCCACCAACAGCGCCCTCCTCGCGCAATGACTCATTTTCGCGACGCAGCTCCTCCATTTCAGACTGTTTGGCAAGTAAAATAAAAAAAAAATATTTTGAAGCACAAAAAGACAAGCAATTTTCAACACTCACCGTCAATTGGCTCACTTGTTGCTTTAGCTTCAAAAGATAACTCTGCGTTGGCTGCTGCTTTGGCAGCTGGCGTTTGCCCACTTCAGCCGCCTCACTCTCAGCAGCAACACTAGCTGTACCTGCGGCGGCTTCCTCCACATGCACACGCATTTGCAGTTGCCTTTCCAAATCATTTGCGCGCCGTGTCTGTTCATTCAACGCCACACGCGCATCATTCAATTCACGTTGCAAGCGTTCATTTTCGATGCGCAGTCGCGCGAGTTGTATTGGTATGGGTGGATCGCCTGGTGAGCCGATAGAGTTTGATGGCAAGCCGACGGTGACATCGGCCAGCCGCTGTGATGAGTGTATGATGGGCCCGTCGGAAAGGAAGTCGGGCAACATTTTCGCATTGCTAGCGGTGGCTTCAGCTGTTGAACTGCTCTCACCGCCAACACCACCATCTCTAACACCACCGCCAGCAACACCACTAGCTAGCACGCCAACGCCGCTGCCGCCGCCATACGTAGGTGAAGCGCGTGGTATGCCTAAGCCGCCGATGCCACCGCCACTAGCTAAATCGCATGTATTGCTATTAACTCCAATACCTCCACTAGTGGCGCCATCATTGCCACCTGTACCACTACAACCTACAGCACCGCCCGCTACATCGAGATCACTAAAATCGCGTGTGGGCGAATTTGGTGGCGAATTGAGATGCATATCATGTGCATACCACGAATCAAGCCAATGATCTTGCACAAAGTCAGGCAGCGCAGCGGCTGCAAATTCGCCAGCATTGCTGGGCAGTGGACGGGTAACAGGTGGTGCGGCTGCTACAGATGCAGTAGATCCGCCACCACCACCACCACAAGCGCCGATTGTCATATCACCATCTAGGGGAAAGTTTACTTTCGATTTGGACGTATTTGTGTTTAAGGCAAGACGTGTGGGACGTCCATCTCTCGTCGTACCACCAGAACCACCACACGTGTTATTCAAATTTGTGACTATAACACACCGACGTGGCGAAGCCGTTAACGATGACATCGGCATTTCATAATTGGAATATGAACGTGGCACATATTGATTACTGCTTATGCCGGCACCATCGCCACTCTCAACCAAGCGACGACTCGCGCGTGGTGATGGCGTGAAGAAATCTGCAAGTAGAAGGATGGGTAATAAAATAAATATCTAACAAAAGTGTTCGTGTTTCAAACAAAAAAAAAAAGACACCCACTCTCGGTGTAGAGCCGAAAACCTGTTGTACCACTAACGCCGCTACCTCTTACACCGCTGCCAGCCATGCTGGTTGTGTTGTCCACATCCGCAACCTCCTCAACTGTTACATACTCTGCAAGACTCGCCTGCGAGTCGAACGAAGAAAAACGTGGTGAACGTTTCATTTTTGTTGCTGATGTGCCAAAGTTATTGCAGCCATCTTGTAAACCACCACCACTACCGCCCGTTGTGGCAGATAGCGACGATATTGACGTACTTGAAAGCGAAGTTGACTGAGGAACTTTGGGTCGTGCGCCAGTGGATGTTTGCTGCTGTGTTGTTCCACCGCCTATACTAGCTGGCGCAGCAGTAATTGAATTAATGCTTTGTGAACCATTCACGCTATTTGAAGATGATGCTGGTGCTGTGGCATCTAATGTTGTTACTGTCACAGTGCTAGATGGTGCCGTCATTGGCGGACCGCTACTGAGGAAGTGTTTGAAGGAGAACGATGATGCATTTTGTGTTGGTTGGGATGTGTGTTGTGGGGCAGAGCTGTTAGCTTTTTGTGGCACTGTAGCTGTATGTAAAAAAAAAAATGAAATGCAATTAAGAATATTAGGTATCTATAAAATTCATATATGAATTAAGCTACTTACTTTCCGTGCCAGCGACGCCATTTGTGTAATCACTGTAACCACCACCATTTTTATTTTCACCGCCCCCATCCATCGGAGCATTCATACACAAATCTGCTACTAGATCATTTAATTTGCCACGCATATACGTTGCTGAGGAGGACGATGCACAATCACCATCTACCCCGCTACTAATATCGGTGTATTTACTCCTGTTCTCTGCGGTCGCTGCCACATCAGCCAACAGTATATCGGTTGTTAACTTTTTTGTTGTGGGTTCTGTTGCTGCGTCGTCTGACGACGGCAACGTGACGGAGTGCGTATCCATGCCATTGTTATTGCTGTTCCTGCTGCTGCAGTTACTATTGTTGTTGTTGGTTATGTTATGCTGCACTTCGTCGTTTTCCTTTGCCATTGCTTGCCTTTGTATAGTGCAAACTTTCTTCTTTTGTTATTGGCTTTATTGTTACTACTGCTACGTTGCGAGCCTTTTATTTACCAGTGTGTGGCAATTCCTGTCTACGGCAATTTTCGTTTTTTGCTTTATTTGTTCTGCCGTTTCTCCTACTGCCTGCAGTTATTGCACATGAACTTGATTATGTTATATTTTTTATATTCTTAGTTTGCACAAAGGAGTATACACAATATCACTGTTTTTATATATATTAATATTAAATTAATAGCTTTTTATTATTATAAAGTTTGGAGATTTTCAGAATTTTTAATTTTCCATCGGAACGAATGGATGAATGAAAGGCAAGTGTAGGTGCCAGATGTGAAGGATCAGAAATATTATTGTGAATTGTTTAAAATTGAACTGTGATTACACGGTGCCTATAAATAATATTCGGTTGTAACCCGAATACTTGTGTGCTTGAATTGAAATTTAATACAACCAAATTTTATAAAATTTAATTAAAACGAGTTAAAATAAAATGAAATAAACTAAAATAAAATAATATAAAATTAAATAAAATAAAATGAAATAAAATAAAAAAAAATAAAGAAAATCAACAAAATAAGTTGAGAGCATTAAAAAGTTATTGTTCCGCTGACGGATTTGTTTGCCCGAGATCGAGACGCGAAAACGAAAAATTTCGGTCAACAAAAAAATTGAAATTCAACAAATCACTCAATAATAACAATAATATCTTTCACCGAAGACGAAGGCATTATAGCTTGCAAAATTTATAGCCGAAACGAGATTTTCACTGACTTTATTCTTCCTTCATTACGCCGCAAAAATGCATGCAGTACATCCTCAAATTTTACTGGCACGAAATTAATCCGCCCGATTTCATGTATGCAACACTAATGTGAAACTCAGCGTTGCCGTTTTAGCCATTTGGTGGCTAGATTTAGCCACCGCTGTGTTTTTTTAGCCACCAAAATTTCGGTTTTGCCACTAGCCACGTTTTTAGCCACCGCTCAGCATTGCCAATTTGGTTACTTTTTACTAAAATTGGTTAAAATTTTTCGTTTGGTTACGTGGTTACTTTCGGCCAATTTTGGTTACATTCATGGTCCATGTATTGAGTACACCATGGTTACATTAAATTTTTAGGAATACGCTTTTAATTTTTCCAAACAATAAAATATTTGTTATCTAAATTGTTTTTTGTATTTTTTTTTATCGTATTCCAAATAATTTATTTTTGGGGTAAATGGAAAAAATTCAACCACTATTTCCAGCGAATGTTGAGTGTATAGCTGTTTCACGAAAATCAATAAGGCAAAAGTGGGAAAAATTGAACAGCTTTCACAGAGTCTCAATGGTCGGGCGTGTAAAAGCGTTCGCACATCGCGGCTGAAGATTTCTGCCATGAAAAAGCTTCGCACATAAAATGCATTCGCAGTTCGGAGCCGGCATAAAACTGTAGGTCCACCCAACTAGTAGGAAAAACAAAAAGGAGCACACCTCGAATTGGGAGAGAAGCTCGGCCATAAAACTCGTCAGAGTTATAATAGCGGCATTGTATTATATTATTATTAAAACAATTTATATATTTTAGTTTTTGTTAACCGTATATATTGTTTTGCTTCCAAATAAATAGCCCTAACGTTAGTGGGACATATCGCTAGCTTAGAGTGCAAATTGGGCAAGTCCTTTATTCATTATTTGTAGGAGAGAAAAAACAAAAAATAAAAAAATTTCCAAATGAATAAAAAATTCTGTTCATGTAAAATAAAATTGTAAATATTTTGGACTTACATAATTTTCTTCGCTTTTTGGACTTACACAATTTGCGTATCACTGAATAACAACGAGTAGAAATATGACAAGTGGCACAGACTTGTTCAGCGTGGTGCGTATTTGATTTTTCTAGCGTTCTACATAAAAATACACTTTTTCATAAAAGTAAGTCCACTTTGCACTCTAAGCTAGCGATATGCCTATATTATGTATCTTGGTTACTTGTTTCTAGTTTTTGTTACTTTTATTTTTTATTTTGGTAAATTTAAAATTTTTGAAGTGGTAACGCTGCCACCGCTTGTAATGAACCATAATTCTGCACATAGGGAGGATGTGGTAACGCTAATTCAATTCAGCGATTATCACAAATCGATTTAAGTGTTAAAAAACAAAACAAGTAACGCAACTATCTATAAATGCCTGTTGATACTCGCTAGTGAAATAGTAGGCTGTCGATGAAAGTCCGTATCAGGATCTAACTGACTTTGTATATTGTTTGCTACTTCTACCACTTAGCAGCGCCGAAGTGAAAAAACCTTTTCCGTAATGAATATTGTCAAAACCAAAAATCAAAACAAAATGAATCATTCAATGTTGAATGCAACTTTAACTATAAGGTATGGCTTAAAGAATGTAAAACAATGTTGCAATGAATTTGAAATAACAGAAGATCTCATTAAATTAATGAAGAAAGAATTAACTTATGTAGAGAAAGAGTCAATTAGTGATGACGACATAATGATAGATATTGAATATGATATCTAATTTTTTTTGATATAGTTAAGTACATACTATGTATGTATGAATATGATGAGGGGATGTGGTGGTCTCCGAAATGGATGACTTCTACCAAAAAAATTTTTTCAATTTTACTTAATTATAAACTGGCCAATAGCTCATATAAAATTCACATAAAACATGTTAATTTGAAACAAAATTCTTTAGCCACCATTTTTAGCCACGAACCAAATTTTTTAGCCATTTTTAGCCACAAATTAAATCAAATCTAGCCACCACGAAAATTTTTCAACGGCGACGCTGGTGAAACTCCCAATTTAAATACATATATGTATGTGGTCGGTAAGCCTTCGGTATACTTTAGGTAAAAACCAAATTTTTCGATCCGATACCGCACCGGGTAATGTGAAAGCGCTCTAAATCTTACTTGTTGAGAAATATAAAAATCAGTTATTTGAAAAATCATTATTGAATGTATGTACGTACATATGTATATTTATTTAATTTCGTGGTAAATTTTTTTTCTGTTGAAAATAAATATCAGTTGATAATTCAAGAAATAAGGTTTTCTTTGAGACGAATAATAATTTTTTTGTCTTTGGATTTTGGTTTTTCAAAGATTGTAAGAGTTTTGTCTAAGATTTTTGTTATATTCAAAACCTTTGTATTCGTTAATAGATATTTTCATTCTCTGAATAATTTAATTAATGGCGTTTTCTTTTCTCGAAATAATGTTGCCCTGTTTGATTTTCTTAGCTATTTTGTAAGTTTGTCTGGTCCTTTCACCAAATATTGACCTCTAACTAAGTAAGAGGGCACCCTTATATACAAATTCAGCCATTTTATAGAAAGTCAGGATACGTAATTCGATAATTGGGATATAGGAGGGCAACATTTTTTCGTAGAAAAGAAAACGCCATAAGTTTTTTTACCGAACTTCAAAACTGCTTATTTTCTGAATTACAGCAAAGCAATACTGTGATTGATTTAACAGCAAGAAGAAAAAGCAAGTAAACTGAATCAGCTGTTCCGTTCAGTAATAAGAAAAGAAAGTAAAACAGAAAAGGAAAAAAAAAAATAGTTGAGTGCTTTTGCTGCAGATTTGTGCATAAACAATGCAAGTTGCACACTTTACACCAAGAAAGGAGGACCTATTACCTGAACGTGAAATACCATGCACATATCCAAATTGTCGGTCAACTTTCAAAAACACAGGCAACTTGGATATGCACTTGCAGCGACGTCATCGCAATGAGCCAATGAAACGGCAAGGCACCAAGGGTAACGAATGTGTATTTCATTGCCCCCAACTGAGTTGTGCATATCATGAGTTACATGCAGATCGTAAGTTTTTTAAATCGTTAAAATATTTAAGGCAACATTACCATAAAGTGCACGTGGCCAAAACAAATGTTTGCGATCGTTGTGGAAAGGCATTTGTTAGCCGCAGCCAATTGATGGTGCATATGGAAAGATTGTGTGGTGTGGCATATGCATGCAAAGATTGTGGATGGTCTTACAACACCATGGAGGCGTTGTTGACGCATGGCAAACGAAAGGGACATAAGGTGCGTGATGTCACGTCAGTGAATGTAGTAAGCAAAAAACAAAGTGCACCGAAAAGAAGGCAAACTATAAGGGAAGAGGTGGTGGTAAAAATGGAGAATAGCGAGCAGGACTCGCAAACTGAAGGTAAGTTGTACATGCCACAATTAGATACATAAGTACATATTCTTAAACCTCTTTCTTTATTTTGTTCAATATAAAAACAACAGCTTTACCGCCAATAGAAACCTTAATGAAAAATAAAATACTGACTGACTCAATTAATTGTGTAAATGCCGCAACTAATACAGAACCACCCACTGATTTACTAGAGCTATGCAATCAAGAAACTCAGACTGAGGGTAAAGTATATAAAATTTTATGCATGAACATATTTGTAACAAACAACCCTTTTACAGAAGCTGTGTCAATCAAAAACGAAGACATACACTGCTTCAATAGTATCAGCACTATGACAGAGATGGCTTTGGCAAAAAACGCTTCAACAAACACGCAAACACCAATCAATATATACGACATACCATGTCACATAGAGATAGAAACGCAAACGGATGATGATGAAATGATGAGTTTATTACGTCAACAAATAACATTCAACAATTCGACTTCTCCAATGCATTCATCCTTTCAAACTACCCAAATGCTACCACATTTCATGCACACATATACACAAACATATGATGATCTGCTACCAGACTCCCTACTCGGCTACAACGATATACAAACACAAACAAATTGGTCAAGCTTCGTTGATGCCACTGGTACCGCAACAGCTCAAGTTATGACTACCGAGGAGGAAGCTCCAAATCAGTATCACAATTTGGTGGGCATGGGCGCAGGCAACGAATGTACACGTTGTACTTATGATGATATGCTAGTATCTACAGAAACACAAACAAGTTTTACACAATGCTTATTGGAATCGCGCACAACCACTAATGCCGCCAATGCTGAGGATGGCAATTTCGCTAATCTCTATCAAACGCAACATACGCAAACTTGTGATATGTTGCTTGGTGCGCTTTTTGGTTCACAGGAGAGTGACTTGATTGGGGGTGGGGGTGGTGGTGGTAGCGGCGGTGGTTGCTATCAATCGACACATACGCAAACATGATGGTTTTCTGTTTTAGATATGCATGCGATTGATGGCGATCATGATGCTGACGATAAAGGGAGTGATTGAATTATGCTTGGGTTGGGGAATGCTCAAATTCAGTCGACTATAACTATGTACTTAAATTGCTGCAGTAACTAACTAACGTTCCAAAAACTGAGAATACTCAAATATTAATAGGGATAATAAATTATTTTAGCATAGTGATTAAAAAGTAGGAAAGCTTAATAATGCAATACAGCACAAATTAAAAGGTGCAGCTGATCCCAAAGCTAGTCACAATGGGATACGTGCCATATTATTATTTAATATATGCTATAAGTTGCTTTTAGTATTAATCTCAAATGCCAATGTCTCTGATATACATACTTATGTACATAAATATTTATTTAAATGTCTCTAGCCAAAGAAAAGCATATTAAGCAGAAAATTTTGTATTTAATGCAGACAATAAAATAAATAGCAAGTTTTTTTTAAAATTAATTTTTTCTATACGCTGAATTATAGTGTTAATTATATACATATCCAAGATAATGATGTTACCATTAAATTGGTTATGGTAGTAACAGTTTAAAGATACATATATAGTCATTGTGGGAACTTGTGGAATACGGTAAAGGTAATAAAAAGTTATAAATAAATTTGTCCTCATCGGGAGATACCTATATATAACGGTTTTTTTTTAAAATACCAAAGTAGCTTACCAATGGTTACGTTCAGAAGGCGCAACCGTTGCGCAACAGTTGCTCAACTGTTGTGTTTTATCTTCTGAACGCAACGTTGAGTATTTCTGATCAACACAACATGTTGTGATTTTGGAGACTTTTTTCCATCATAAATTTTTTACGCTCACTTTAGACAACATGTTGAGCTTACGATTTTGACACATGTACAAAAATATAAATAGTGTTTATGAATTTTGGACTGTAATAAAAATGTTTCAAAGCCGCGAAATTATTGGCGATTGCGTTGGGGATAATTAAAATAATAATTTGTTTATTTAATGTATCAGCTCGTTCAGAAGGCGCAAATTGTATCACTTTCCGATTACTGATATCTATACAACAGTTGTGCTCCACCGTTGCGCCTTCTGAACGCAACCAATCTCGAAAGCAATATATATTACAAGCAGTATTTCTCTACTCTCCATTGCATTGACATTCGCTTAAAAACGAAGAACGCTTTAAAGCGTAATGTCAAAATGCATAAACAAAACAAACGGTGGTGCATGGCAAAAGTGTAAAAAAATATACGCAGGAAAATTTTCGTTGGCCGTCTTCGTGAAAAGTTGAAAATTGCAGTTCAATTAAAGAAAAAAAAAAGTCCAGCAGTTTTACCAATTGGGAAAATCAAGTAAAATCGCTTTTCATATGCAATGTGAAAATATAGCGAGCAGCGGACGCCCATTTGTACATACATACGTATTGCATATGTACATAGTGCATACATATTTGCGACGCTCGCTACTGTGCATCGGGCGAAAGGCAGCAACTTCAGTAGCAGCGCAGCAGTGTATGTGCATATGTGTTTCATGCAAAAGGGGTGGTAAATGAGAATTGGTAAATTGTTGGTATTCTGAAGAAAGTTGTGAAACGCAGCCGTCGTCGCCACTGCCATCGTTGACGTTGTCGGCGTCGTCGTTTGCGTTGCCGACAGATTTCATAAATACTACACAGTTGATGGAAAAAACAGTCGTGCTGCACTGGGCAAAATGAATTTGTGTTCAAAAATAGTGCATTTATAAAAGAAATGTGAAAAATGTGTATAACAAACTTGTAAGAAATGTTCGTTAATGAATATTTGTTGTAAAACTTTCTGCGAATGCGTTAATTAAAAAAGCAAACAGTAAAAGGTGTAAGTATACACATACATGTATATACATATGTGCATACGCGTTAAGAAAAATTGCAAACAGCAGCAATAATTGCATGTAAAAAAGGCGGCGCTGCTAACATACGGTAGTGTACACACAAGAAAAAAGCGCTGACACTACGAAAAAGTAGTGGAGCAGCATAAAAAAAAGGAAAAAAAAAAAATAAGTAAAAGCGCAAGAAACACACGGGTGAGGTCAAGTGGGCTACCTTGGCTGGTCGGTCGGTCCGTTGGTTGTTCGTGCGGTACACGGTCGATTTTAGCACAGTCAAGCAGTCTACTGCGTAAACGAGCGAGCAGCATACAACATATTGTACTATCCTATAGTAGGGTGAGGCTGTATCCAGGTAAGTTGGTGCAGCAATTAGTTAAAAATATTTGTGTATAATATAAACATTTGTTTTATTTTAGAATTTCGTAGTGAAAAATCTTACAGAAGTCAACGAGCAAGAGAAAAAGTTAAATAGAAAAGGAGAAACAAGTAATACAAGAGAAAGCGGTGGGCTCATGCATTTGCTGACACAATTTTTTGTTATATCCCGTTTTGTGCCAAACCAATGCTGGTGAAAGGTTGCATTAGCCATATCGCGTTACAACAAGAATAACAATAGCAACAAAAACAATTGCGACGTCAGTTATTGTTGCTACTGCTACTATGCCATATTGACAGCAACATTACAACAACTTGAAGAAATGTGGCAACAAAATTATTATCCTGCTGTAATCCAATACAATATGGGTGTGACAGATATTTGTGAAAAAACTACAACACAAACACAAAATCTTTACGTGCGCAGCAGCAAAGGCAAATCCTCGATTTCCATAAGGTGTTTTAAATAATTTGCAGCAGTGAAGAAGAGGAAAAAATAAAAAATAAAGAAAAAGTGGTGGAGGGTCGAATTTAAAACAAAAAGTAAGCCGGCTGTTCATGATTGCACAACCCTCTGGCAGGATACGTTAATGTACATGTACATGTGCATGTATAAATAAGCGCAATCGTAAAAGGTACAAATCAATGTCGATTTCTTTGCTTTCACACTATATGTATGTCTGAATTTATGTGCTTTTTATTAATGGACTCCTTCCTTTGCAGCTTATTCGGAAGTTAAGGGAGCAATTAAACGAAAAATTCCTTTCTAAAAATCGCCAATTTTTGATTTGCCAATGCCGAATAACATAATAAAAATTAACAGCGCCAGCGCTAACAGTACAAGTAATGGGCGCAGCAGCAGCAGTAACAACAGCAGTAGTAGTGCCAATGTGAATCCACAAGCAAAGTCAATTAACAACAGCAGCCATAAGAATGAGACAACAACGACTACAAGGAAAACTTTATCGTCCACATCATCAACATCAACGTCAAACTCAACAGCTTCGTCCAATGCACTGCCAAATAAAAGTGTCATAGTAAAACAACAAAATAATAACAACGAACGCATTACTGTGCATCGGCGTGATGGTTCCAATTTAACGGGCATACCACAGCGTAACTCTCAGCCACGCAAATATCAATATATCAGTCCACAAACGCTGTTTAGCGTTGTCGATGTAGCAGCGAAGCCAGAAAATGTGGATGAGGCGGCTATAAATGAAGCACGTACTGATGTATTGGTCTTTACCGAAGATGGCCAATTAGTTTCGGCGAGTTTGGAGGCGCTCATAACACATATGGTGCCGACAAGCGATTACTATCCGGAACAAAATTTCATATTCGCTTTTTTGCTTAGCGCACGTCTCTTTGTGCGGCCACATGAGCTGTTGGCGCAAATCTCACAAACATGGGAAAGACAACAGCAAAAACAGCAACAACAGCTACAGCAGGAACTTAATACACAGCAACAACAACAACAACAAGGTGTTGATGTTGTCGATGAGGCACATTTCAGTCACTTGACTGTAGCTGTATCCGCTTCGCCGCTCATGCAACGCAAAATTACTGCAAATAATGCCACTACTTTACTCCCAACAACAACAACAACGCTTGCTCACGCTCACAATGAAGTGAATGTAATTGTTGATGGCCATCCCAAGCAACGTACCGCCATACAGTTGAGCGCACAGAATTGCATACGCCTACTGGCCGAATGGATTGAAACGTTCCCTTATGACTTTCGAGATGAGCGTCTCATGCAACAAGTACGCATTTTGGCACGCAAATGCGTTTATATTGATAATGCTCTGGGACGGCGCGTATCACGTATACTCCAGCTGCTGGTGCATCGACTCACCGTGCTCGAGCAATATGAGGCACAGCTGCAGGCATTGGCCACAGCATCAACAACAGATCTCGCCACTGGCACAAATCATCAGCAACCCTTAGCGCACTACAACACCTCGGCAGCGGCGTCTACTGTGGCAGCGCACTGTGTTGGTACCCACAACTCGCTGCTGGTGGGTTGTGTGAAAAGTCACACCTTATATACGAGCAGCTTAGCAGCAGCAGCAGCAGCAGAGGCTCATAAACCAGCCGCCACGACAACCACAACCACAATCAATTCGAATTCATTGGGTTCTGTGGCTGTGGCAGCAGCTGTATCAGCGGCCATAGATAGTGCGCATAGTGCGAATGGTGAAGTGCAAGGCATTATGGATTTATGTCCGAGTTGTGCACATTTGGCGCATCAACTAACCGCTATCGAGCTGGAGAGGCTTTCCCATATTGGTCCGGAGGAATTTGTACAAGCATTCGCTAAAGAATATCAACATACCATAGATGGTAAAGCGGGTAAAACAACAACAACAACAACAACAAGCGCCAAGAACAAGCAGCAACCAAGCGCTGATGCTGCATCGCTGAATGATATGAAGAAGACACGCAATCTCGAATCGTATGTGGAGTGGTTTAACCGGCTAAGCTACCTGACTGCATCGGAGATAGTAAAGGTGTGTTGGAGTGTGTGATGAGTGCAATTGCTTTTTAGTTATATGTACCTATACTTTTTTTTTAAATTTAATTTCAGTATCCGAAAAAGAAACAGCGCGTACGCATTATTGAATATTGGATTGAGACGGCGCGTGAGTGCTTCAACATTGGCAATTTCAATAGTTTAATGGCAATTATAGCAGGCTTAAATTTAGCACCCATATCAAGGCTTAAGAAGACGGTTAGTATCTACTTACATAGCTTCTACTTATATATACATTCATGCATTTAACTGTGTATTTCTTTGTAGTGGTCAAAAGTGCAATCGGCCAAATTCTCAGTGCTCGAACATCAAATGGATCCAACATCGAATTTCAATAGTTATCGCTCAACATTAAAGGCAGCCATGTGGCGTTCCGAAGGCGCTACCGAAGAACGTGAACGCATAATCATTCCATTTTTTAGTTTATTCGTTAAGGATTTATATTTTTTGAACGAGGGCTGTTCAAATCGGTGCGTAATTTAACATTATAGCATATTTTAACCCTCTAACGCCAACACAAAGTGGTCGTTTTGACCCCTTTTCTTAGAAAGTCTGCAAAAAATAGTATTTTGATGGTCGATGGGGGGTTAAAATGTTCTAGAAAATTATGTGCCATAAAATTTCACTAGGGGTCTGCTCAGGCAAAATATTTGTACAAAGAAACAAAAAGACCACAGAGACTTGGAATATGCAAAAAATCTAATGCTTTCTTCACATAGGTGTATTGTATAGCATTTTCAGGTCAAATTAAACCTTTTTCAAGACAAATGAAACCTTTTGCAAGTCAAGTAAAACTTTTCATGTCAAATGAAACCGTTCTCAATTGAATTTAAACATTTTTAAATTGAAATGAAACCTTTTGCAAGTCAAGTAAAACTTTTCAAGTCAAATGAACCCTTCCTCAAGCCAAGTGAACCTTTTCAAGTCAAATGAAACCGTTCTCAATTGAATTTAAACATTTTTAAATTGAAATGAAACCTTTTGCAAGTCAAGTAAAACTTTTCAAGTCAAATGAACCCTTTCTCAAGCCAAGCGAACCTTTTCAAGTCAAATGAAACGGTTTTCAATTGAATTTAAACATTTTTAAATTGAAATGAAACCTTTCTCAAGTCAAGTGAAACTTTTCAAGTCAAGTGAAACCGTTTGCAATTGAATTGAAACCTTTTTCAATTGAACTGAAACCTTTTTAAATTGAAATTAAATTTTTTCAAGTTGAATAAGGTTTCATTTCAAGTGAAAAAGGTTTCCATTCAAGTGAAAAAGGTTTCAATTCAATTGAAAAACGTTTCACTTGACTAGAAAAAGTTTAATTTGACCTGAAAATGCTATATATATGTATATAAAAGTTGTTGCATATTTCAAGGCGTGTTGTGTAATTATTCTTGCCTATAAGTGAAAAAATCGATTTGCAATGATGAAATACTCTTTCTTTTATGTTTTTTCTAGTTTGCCAAACAATCATATCAATTTCGAGAAATGCTCACAGCTTGCCAAACAAGTTATGGAATTCAATGAATGGAAAAAGGTCACATGTCCATTTGAACAATTGCCAAATGTTATTGCATATCTACAAACGAGCAGCGTTTTAAATGAGAATACTTTATCGATGGCATCATTTGAATGTGAACCACCCGAAAATACGGAGGAAAAGGGACGCTATAAAACGGTTAAAGCCGAAACGAAACAACAATTGCTAAATCAAATGCAAGAACAACAACAACAGCAGCATTAGTGGTAACAACAAAACACAAAACGTGAACAAGAAAAAGGTGAAAAGGCAGCGAATTTAGCGTTAGCAAAGCGAATTAAATGTTTTTTAATATTATAAAATACAATTAAGTATTTCAGCTGGCATGCTATGTAGCGCAAAATTATAATAATTGCGCATATTTTCGCAACTTTTTTGGCAAACTTGATTAGCTGCGTTGTGTTTTTTTTGTATTGTACTCTTAAAACTACCTTTTCAAATGTTTCTTTTCAAGCATTTGTTTGCAAAACGCTTGCCATTATTTGATACCTACTTTGATATTTTCATAACGGTTTATTTCATATGTTTAAGTATACACACGCTAAGTCTAGTTATTTATACATACATACACATATAGTTTTAGTTTTAGTATACAAGTAAGCTAAACTAGTTCTAAAACAAACAAATAGCAATTATCATATAGACAAGTAAACGATAAAGAAAAAACTAAGTTAGTTTTTGTTGGCTTCAAAAGCGAACAAAATTTAATTTTTTAGCATACTACTTAATAATTTAAAAAAAAATTATGATTATGTTTAAAAAAATCAGCATTGTAGCATACTATATAGGTTTGCCAGTCAAAAAATTGTACTTAATGCATTTAGTAATTTATAGCAGAAAAAAAAGAAAAAATTATAAAAAAAGGAAAACGAAAAATTCTAAGTTTTAAAAAGTCTAAAACGCTATTTAGCATGTATAAGAAAAACAAATATTTTTTAAGCCACAAAATTCTAGTGTTTAGCATTTGTTTTTTTTTTTTACATTTTTACTTTATTTTTTTAGTATTTTTTTACTTCTCTTATTTATGTATTTGTTTATTGTGATTTTTTAAAATTTATTTTTATTTTATCTTATTATTTTATAAATTTTATTTGTAACTTTTTTGTTGATTTTGTCTAAACTTGTGTTCAACTATGAATGTAGATACTAATTGTATATCTTTGGGCCGGCTTTCCATTAAGGCACCACGCTCCGAGAAAAAAACACTTTCTGCGAGGTAGAAGTGCTCTCACAGATCTCAAAACCGAAATCAAAACTTGCCGGAGGCTTATAGTTTACGAGATATTTGCTGTGAGTTTTTCGGGGCGCGTGTTTCCTTAATGGAATATTTTCCCATATTTTTTTTTTTGATTTTTTCTTGTTTGTTTACAATTTGTTAGACTATTTTCAATATATTTTTAAGCAACCGAATTATATTTTAAGTATATCTATATACCTACGTATATAATAGAATAACTGTAAGTTGTAATTGTACTTTATACATGCAGATACACTTGCACATGCGATTATTTACAACAAGAAAAAACAACCATATACTTTTGTGTGTATTTTATACGTACATACATACATGTAACAAAATTATATGCACTTGTACATACATACATATATATGTATATATAATTGCTTATGTATATCGTCGTTGAAGATGCATTTTTGCGTAAGAGGTATTAAATTACATACCTCTTACGCAAAAATGCATCTTCAACGACGATATGTACATTTAATGTATGTATGTGCATATTTTGCTATTTTTATGAGGATATTGAATGTTTCTATTTGCTAAGTTGGACAGTATTGATATTTACATACATACATACATCTACAATTTATACTATTATATAGCTGAAATGATGATGATGCATAAAAGAAAAAACAAAGGAAAACTTTATAATAGTTATAAGCACAAAAATTGTAAATCAGTAGTTTACTGCATGTAGAAATTGTGCATTTATTGCAAGAGTGTCATAACACAAACATATTTTCGTTTTACTATGAAAATCAATGGCCACTGGCCATGGACACTAAAAAGCGCTCATTTCAAACTTTTTTCTTCATTTTGCTGTTATAACACTATTGCAATAACTGTGTGCTATATAACGTTGGTTTAGTTTGAAAAGAGTTTAGCACTGTCAATCGTTCCTCACCACGCCAACACAAACTACTTATTTACAAGTAAGAATCCACTTTAGCAGCAAAATAAAACAACAGAGGAATTTTCAGTATTTCGATTTTAATAAAAAATTTACTTCATACGCTCGGGCAATTCAAAAAACAATAATAAGTGAATATTTTAAAAATATAAATACACGCGCGCCATCTGTTGGAACATAGCGGTGGTTGTAACCTAATCTCATTAGTAAAAATGTGTTGCATATATTTGGACAGCAGCTAGAAATTACATACATACATACATAACTACAGGTGAAACTAATAAAAGCGTGTTAAAAAGAAATATGCATATAATCACACTCAAAAACTCCACTTTAAAAAAATGTCAGTAAGAAATTTAGGCATTATTAATTAATAAACAATCAAAAACAACTCAATACACAGAACAACAACAGTAAATAACGCCAATACTTTGCACAAAAACTCGAACAAACAAGGATTATTACATACATATGTAGATGTGAAAGAACAAAAACAAACACATTACATAGTAAATTATGGTAGCTATAACGATGCTTTCCTTTATAAGGTTATTAACCTAAGCTAAAAAAAAACTAAAAAAAAACTTTAAATAAATAAAAAAACAACTCAAAATAAAATTTCAAATAAATCGAAATAATCTAATAAATTTATAACAAATTCTGAATCTGGGATCTAAAAGAAAAAAAAAATAATAATTCTACAAATCTTTGATTGCTTTCCAAATAAAAAATGCGCGAATTGTTTTATTTATTATGTATGTGATGAATATTTACAACAGTGAGTTACACAACTACGAAACAACAAAAAAAGCTACGATTTTCGTTTATCAGAAGTAAGAACTGATAAATTTGATAAAAATAAAAGTATACATATATATGTATATTATGAAGGAATAAGAGAGTACTTGGAGAGTACAATGCATTGCGAAAAACCTGTAGCGGCGATAAAGGAGGCGCTTGAACCCTTGAAAGCAAAGAAAAGCGAATGTAAAGACGTTTACATCTTCTCAGATAGCCTGACTGCACTGAAAGCGCTTGAGATTCACGTAAATCCAGAGCCATGGAAAATTGCCGCAGATCTCTAATGGAGATGGCTTGCCATTCACCTTGTATTGGTGCCTGGACATTATAACACACCGGGAACAAGATGGCAGACGAACTTGCTAAAGCGGGCACATTCGCTACACTTTCACTGTAGTGGAAGTGTTTAGGTATGTCGATCGCCACCAGCAAGCTCAAACTGAGGAATTTCTACTTCAAAGAAGCGGACGACAGGTGGCATTTCAATTTCAATTTCAATTTTATTAAGTCTATGATTATGAAAATCTTACAGACTAGATACAGTGCAGTTACAAAATTTGCATTTGATACAAATGAATACTTATAATAATAATAATACAATGGCGCTATTATAACTCTGACGAGTTTTATGGCCGAGCTTCTCTACTAATTCGAGGTGTGCTCCTTTTTGTTTTTCCTACTAATTGGGTGGACCTACAGTTTTATGCCGGCTCCGAACGGCGAATGCATTTTTTGTGAGAAGCTTTTTCATGGCAGAAATACTCTCGGAGGGTATACCGCCCACTGCCGAGAGGTGACCGCTGCTCTTAAAAAACCCAATAATTGGATTTTTACTAATTAGAAAAATTGTTTTGGTGTTTTGCTCGGACCGTGGTTTGAACCCGAGACCTCTGGCATAGCAGGCGAGCACTCTACCCACTGCACCACAGCGGCCACATGAATACTTATGTGTATATATATGTGTACATAAAAAAATAAATAAAAGTTTAATTACACATAATAAATTTTACTCGGTAGGGAGTAATAATAAAAATATGCAAATTATAATCATATTTACCCAGTAAAGGGCATTTGGGCCAGAAAGGACCCAGACAAAATTTAAATATACTAATTAAAAATACCCAGTAAGGGGCGAGTGTGCCATGAAGGGCACTTGGGCCTTAAAGGACCCAGATTAAGAACTTACAAACTACAAAGATACAATATTAACTAGAGCTAGAACTTAAGAAAATACAACATTTAACATAGCCTTAAATTGAACCTTAAATAGAGAAAAGCAGAGTTGTAATTATTATAAGAGAAAAAATAAAAATCAAAAAAAAATTATTATTGAAAGAAACATATTTTAAAAGTCTTTCCATAATAGTTATTTCTGAGATATTTTTTTTAAGTCGTTTTGTAATTATTATAAATGAGAAATTTTTTTTATATCTTCAAAGACTTTTATATTGAGACAAATTTGAAAAAAGTCTTTGAGTAATTATTATCCGTAACAAATTGTTTTTTAAGTCCTCAAAGACTTTTTCATTGAGACGAATTTCAAAAATAGCTTTAAGTAATTATTTTGAGTAACAAATTTATTTTTTATATCTTCGATAAAAATCTTTCATACAATTTCAAATTGAAAATTTGCTTGAATTTTGAAGTACTTATATGAAAGTTATTTTTATTTTATACTTATATGAAAGTTATTGAAAATTTTCTGAGACTTTTTTGAAGTTTTTCTCAAAGAAAAATTCTTTGAAGATATAAAAACAATTTGTTACTAATAATAATTACGCAAAGACTTTTTCAAATTTTTCTCAATATAAAAGTCTTTGAAGACTTAAAAAATATATGTTTGAAATAACTATTATGGAAAGATTTTTAAAATATAAGTTTCTGAATAATAATTATAGAAGATTTTTATCATTTTCATCAGGAAAAAAATATTATCAAAAGACTTTTATGATCCTGAAGAAAATTTGTAAGACTTTTTTATAATTTCAAAATGAAATAATAATTATTCTACATCTCTGGAGAAAAGTCTATGTCTAAAGAATTTGAAAGAACATTGAATTCCTTCAAAGCTCGGTATATGGGAGCATTTCCTGAGTAGTTGGCCTAACATCAACGCCAGACGGACCAGGAATCTACTAGAACTCGTCAGGAACGAACTAGCACTAATGACTAGGCCATATAATCCTTGGGAAGCATGCAGAAATGACGAATGCTTCATATGACGGTTAGTGTAGGGCGGCCTGTGAGGACGAAGATGAGCCCGAAACGAGTAAAACACCTACTGTGCGATTGCTCAGCATTACGGTCACGATGAACTTATCCCTAAAAAAAAACATAACTATAAAAGTAATTAAAAAGTGTATGAGCCCGGAAGCATTAATATGTACATACTAGTAAACCCTGCCACGCGATGCTGTTCGAGGAGTTTTATGCTAAATAATTTTCTAGAATATGTTAACCTTAAAGCGACCTCCAAAAGGCTCTTTCTCTTTCTAGTTTCCTTTCTACTCCTCTTTTTCTTCCCTTTTTGTAAAAATTATAATAAATTACTTATTTTCAAGCAAACTCCTTTTTTATGACACCTCAAATTTAAAAACCAAACAAACTATGGTGTAAAACTGAATTTTTTAACAGGTGGCAACCCTTTTTGTAAAAATTATAATAAATTACTCATTTTCGAGCAAACCCCTTTCATATGACACCTCAAATTTAAAAATCAAACAAACTATAGCGTAAAACTGAATTTTTGAACAGATGGCAACCCTTTTTGTACAAATTTTAATAAATTACTCATTTTCAGCTCAAGCTGTTTAATATGATACCTGAAATTTCAAAATCAATCAAACTATACAGGAGAATTAAATTTTGAAACAGGTTGCAACCCTTTTCAGAAATATTAAACCTTCCTGCACATCTACAGGTCAAGCCCTTTCATTTGACACCCCATTTTCGAAAATCGGTATAACGGTGTAGAAGTTATGGTGCGTACAAAAAATCGCTTAGCGTAATATATATAAAGATGTGTATCCTTCGGTAAAATAACATCCGAATACATTTTGAAGGTTAATAACTGTTTTACAACAATAATAACGGTACAATATTTCACTTAATTTAGGCAATATCCCCCAGCCAAGGACAGCTCTTTCAATGTAACACTTTGAATTAGTTTACTACAATGTTGCTTTTACCTTCCAAATCCACAGACTTATACTATGTCTCCACATAACGTGTTTCGCTCTTTTTTCTGCATTTTCTCAATCTTGTTTCGACACGGAAACCAGTGCCGAAACTCGCCAATTTCCATACAAATTTCTGAGAGCGAATGAAGATTGAAACACTGTTTCATTCTGAATCATCTTGCCAACCTCGATGTCTTCTCTAATTTTGTATCGAAAATCTATCGAAATCTCGCACAGACCAAAACAAAGACGCAAAAATAAGCAAACATACAAACATTTAAGAAGAACAAGAAAGAGAAATGTCAAACTGAATCACGATTAGCCACGTGGAGACGGGTTATTGAGCGAGATGTTTTGCTACATGTTTCTCTGGTGAATCAAGTTATGTGGAGACGGGCTTTTAGGCCTCACTTTGTCTGAATTTAGAAAACGCACAGCGTATTAAAGTACAGTAATTCAAATACCGCTATTAAGCTCTAAAATGAATGGTAATTTTTGTCTGTTTCTGCTGGCAATGCTGTCCAGCAAACAAAACGGAAATGCGCATGAGCCGTCACAAATCTATTACAATATGCATGCAATGACGGTAAGAGTAAACGAAATGAAAAATGAGTGCAAGTGGTGCAATAAGAATGAAAGCTTTGCAACTTCAAACAATTTCCCAGCAATAGCAATATGCGAAAAGGAGATAGCCTTTAGTTAGAGCCAAATAATAAAACGAAATAGTTATTGTACTAGTAGTATTAGTGCCACCATTTTCTACTTGTCACATTTTGACATTTCTTTTGCGCTGGAAAAACTTGGTTGAGAGGAAAATTGCAGTACATTTGTCGGGAAATCGCTAGACGGTTGGTGGCATGGTTGGTGGCTGCTAACAACATTTCCATTGTTGCTCTCATCATTGCCAAATCAAGCTCACTGCTGCAATTGTCAAATGTATTTGAGACGTTCAGCCGAGTGGCTGGCGTGTGCGGAAGAAAATTTGCGCTCAGCTCTATGTACATATTACTGTGGCAAATGAAAAAAGAAAATTTCAGAAAAACAGCAACAAATTGTGTGAAAAAAACTAAGTAATTCAAGTAGAAACAATTTAAAACAAGTAAAATAAGTAATTGCAACTATACAATTGCAACCAGAAATGCTTTACTTTTTCCAGTGCAAAAAGTAAGAAAGTGAAAAGTGTGCAAAGTGCAAAGAAAAAAAGTAAAGTGACAGATAAAACATTGATTTATAACAAACAATTGCAGGCGACACAAAACTGCTCGTTCCAATTAAATACAAAAAACAAACAAACAATGCATTTGCTCCAATTTTGTCCGACATTTGCTTTTTGTATGATAGCATAGATATGTGTAACGTCACCGCGCCACTAACAACAACAACAGCAACAGCACCCATTCTTCACTCTGTATTCCCCCCAACATTTGCAAGTGAAAGTAATTTTCGCAAGAATATACCTACCTGTAAATATGAATATGCATGTATGTATGTATGTATATTTGCATTCAATGCTGAAATCTTTGTAGGTAGCACCTTGTATTTAATCGCTTTAGAATAGCGCTGAAGCGTAAAATCTTGCCGCAAGTACTTAGTAATGCGACGAGGACGACTGCAGCAGCGGCAGTAGCAGCAACAGCTGCCGAGTTCCCGTGGTAGTGATCCAGATCGGGATAAGAAGTTTGCATGCAAATGCAACAAGAATTTTGTGATCCTGGTGTTTATCTGTATCAATTTCGGATCCGTATAGATTGTAATAGATTTTTTTTTGATCCATATAAATACCAGGATCACCAAATTGTTGTTGCATTTGCTTGCAAAATTTGTATCCGGATCTGGATCACTGCCACGGGAACTCGCCTAGCAATAACAGCGCCGCGAAAATGACGGCATGTTGCAGCCGTCCATTGTTTTGAGCTGCTGGCTGTATTGTGAATGGAATGATGTGCAAATAATTTTTTATACCCAGTTCTGATTTGGAATGATAGATTCTTATGTTTTTTTGGTGCTTCTGCCAAACCCTCCGACGACGCCGCACATTGGGGTATTTAATCAATCTGGGCGGCCAAAACTCTTTTTTGGCTTTAAATTGTTAATTATGTTGCCCACGGTGATTTCAATTCGATTTAACATAGAAAATAATGTGGCTTTACATTTTTAAAAAGTGATGTAGTGAGACCAAACCGACCTCAGATTTGGATTCAGAACGTCGAAATACATGTTAGTAGGTTAGGTCGATGAAATGTGCCATTTGGGGCATTTTTTAGCTTTTCGCAATTTTCTCGAAGTTTTGGGGGTATATTGGACAAGCGGACTTTGGATTCGGAGCACGTCGATTTATTATTCCTATATGGGTGTTCTCGAATCCACAAACAACAAATTTTTTTTTTTTGTGTGGTGGGGTCATTTTTCCCAACGTGAAAAATCGCCTGTTTTTCTTAAAACCGGAAAAAATCGGAACCGATCTTTCTTGAACTCAAAATAACAGGGAACAGACTATCTAAAAAATAAAGAGTCAGTGCCGGGCAATGCCGGGCACCTAAACAAAAACCCTTTTGAAAACAAAAAATTGGGAAATTTTTTTTTTAATACATCATTTTTTAAAAACGTAATTAAGAAGACGCTAACAACTAACTAAATCTCAATAAACATGAATTTTGTACTCGATTACCTGTATTATAAGAATCCATAACAGTATTCTAAAAAACTTCACTTAAAACCGTTAAAATATTAATTGGAAATGTTGAAACTTTAAGAACGTTATAAAATGCCGCGAGAAATACACGAATCACTAAACTTTCACTGACTGTAAAAACTTTGTGTTTGAGGTTTGAGAATAAACTTTTATTGAAAATGATGCGTTAGGGTCCTGGCCTACTAAAAAATTTTATTTTTTGGAAATCGGGCCAGTTTTAGGAAATGAGGTTTTGGCCGCCCAGATTGATAAAATATCCCTATGTGCGCCGGTTTCCCTTCGCGTACACAGTGGTGAGAAAAGGGATTCAAATCAAGTGTAATGTACAGTTGTATACAATAAGATTTCGGCCGCTAGAAGGTAAAAAGGTCCTATAGAAAATATTGTTCACCAATAAGTTTCACTAGGGCCATTCGCAGACTAAATTTTTAAAAATGAACGTATGTAAAAGATCACAGGAAATAAAAAAAATATGACGCCTTGAAGTATGCACCAAATTTTATGCTTCCCTTATATTTTATTGTATACCCCAACAAACAGTTTCCGCTAAAATGCCACGGCTTACCTAAGTTTTTATTTGGCCTGAATTTGCAAGCCTTCCTTTACCTCGTTGTTGGTTTTTTTTCATTTTAGTTTTGATTTTTGCTTGCACTTCACTACATCAGCGTCAGCATAAATTTTACATGTCCTTGAATTGGTGGCGCCATTTTCATGGAATTTAGGTTGCATCAAAAAAGTAGGTAGGTACATAACCCCTTCCGCCGTTGACAAAAAACAACAACAACACTAGTGCATACTGAACGATTTAACGGCAGCAATTGCAGCAATTCTTCAAACGCTTTTGTCTGTTGTTGGCGCTTATTCAAATAACGAGTGGCAGCGTTGCCAACCTTCCGCTAGTAAACTAGTACTGCAGTGTGCAGAGTGAAGGGTAACCTGTTGGTTGACGTGACAAAACAAATACATATTTGAACTTACATGGCACTACAGTACATGAAGGGATAAGTTGAAAAGAAATAAAAAACCGGAATCAATAGTAAAATGTGAATAAAAGTTACTAAAGCGCAGTAAATTACTTAAATGCGATGAAAAATCGATTGTGCTCATTTTTTTTTGCATATACGTCAGCGCATGTGTGTGCTGCCGTCGCGCTGACTTAACGCAGTGTCATTCATATTTATTTTTGTTCCTAGTTGCAGTGAATAGCAGTTCAGTAACAAAACTGTAATTGAGTGCAACGGAAGTGTAATAAAAGTTACCATAAAAAATAAAATATTAAAAACTAGAAAAAGTAAATAAAATCAGCATATAAAAAAGAAAAAAAACAATAACAAAAAGTATAACTGACTTTCCAGTGCATTTACTATTTGACTTGCCAGCCGGCCAACGGCATGACTCATATTACACCCCAAACTGACCCTCTTTTAACATCGCGGGTTGTCTGCTGAAGAAAACAAAGAAAAAAACAGCAACAATACACCAAAAAAAAAAAAATAAAATAAATACCGGAAACATACCACACCAAACACACCAAAGTAAACCAAACCAAACCAATCGTTAAATCGTAATCGCCGTGCTCGTCCTTATAATTTCTTCTATGGAAAATGAAAAGTCACAATAAATATGCAAAATTACCCCAAGATTTAGATTTAAGTTTCCAACAAGAGCTAGATGTGGATACTGGCCTACCGGATGAATTCAATTTAACCGCAGGTATTGGTTTAGCAGACGATAGCGACCAAGACGACGACGACGCCAATGTCAATGCGAACACCAACAACGGCGTACGCACAAGCAATTTAAACGCCATCAACAAAGCGTTTGAGGGCAACGTGTACGATCACGGTGGCGACGGTGGAGACGGTAACGGTGACGGCGACGGCGACACCGACGACGAAGAAGAGGACGAAATTGTAATAGCAACAGTTAAAGGTGGTGGACGTGGTGGTGGTGGTGGTGTTGGTAAACGCAGCAGGGATAATGTTAAAGTAGTTGGTGGAGAACGTAAAGTGCGTGGAATTGGTGGTAGTGTACCAGCTGGCTTGGGTAACGATACTTTAATTGAGGTAAGTGTTTACAACGTTTTTGATATATTCGATATCTCAATAAAGTTTGCGGCATTACCTATGGTGTAATTGAAAAAAGTGTGGTGAACACTTTGATAAGGTAAAACTTTAGGAAGTTTTTGTTGTCAATGGGATATATTATCCCAATAAGAATTTTGAGTGTAGGATTTATTAGCCCAAAACAGCGTTAAATCCAGAATTATTTGTTGTGAGTTTATAGACGGCGA
This sequence comes from Urophora cardui, assembly GCA_960531455.1. Lineage (NCBI taxonomy): Eukaryota > Metazoa > Arthropoda > Insecta > Diptera > Tephritidae > Urophora > Urophora cardui. Next base: position 135,105,021 of record OY482673.1, on the reverse strand, counting down.
GAAAGGAATTGTGAAATAGAGAAATTTTCGTAGTTTTATTTCGGACGAGGGGGTTAGCAGTGATATCGGCTACTTTAGTGACTACTAATACACCAATGATCTAAAAATACACCATCAAATGATGAAGAAGAAAGTGCCGAGGAAGCCAATGCAAGCGGCACAAGCGATGTTGGTAATGATTTCGGGCAGTCCGAGAACATTCCCAGCCCTCATAGACCCATTATTTTATCAAGTATAAGCTGCGGAAAGAGGAAAGAAAATTGTGGGAAGAGTATTGGTTCCAGATACCTTTAAAAAAATAAAGTAAGAATCTTGGTGTGAATCCTTACAGGATACTGCAGACTCAAAAATCATATATACGTAATTATTAGATATGGTGTCCAAAGGGGAGCAAACTATCATTGGCACATGGTTAATCTATCCTCACACATATTTTGCAAAATCAGCTGAATGCTGACTGACGTAACATTTGTCCTTTACCTACCATATGGTTAGCTGAGGTGTCACTCCTGTTCTCTCTTAAAAAAAAAGTTTCTCGGAAGAGCACACAATACGTTTGTCTAATTCTTGGCAAGCGCTTCTGCACCCTCTTCTCACATTGAAGCTTAAGTGTTCACCATTAGGACAAATAATTTTTTAAAGCAACAATGTAAGCACTTCTCAGCCCCTTAAAATAACAATAACAAAACTGATCAAATATTGCTTACCTGCAAAAAATGTCGGCTTACAAGTGTTTATCAAATATACTTAAAGTCTATTGACGTACATACATATTTTATAGTGGTGCAATTAAGTTGTTCCAACAAAAATGGCTGCCAACAACAACAAAATGAATGAAATAACAAGAAAAACAAAACACAGCAAAATCCAATCAATATCCAATAAATAGTAGAGCGCATTGCTGATGAACAGCTGAGACCCAAATTGAGTTGGCATGATACTTAGTTGGGTAGGCACTGGTTTGTCAATTGATTGAATCGCCAATGTTGGCCTCGTTTAATGAGCTGCATCCTCATATCGTTTGATTTGTGTGCCAAAAACCTTGTAGCTAAATAGCGTATGTATTGTATGTGCATATATGGTTGGTGAGAGAAAAAATCAATCAATCGATTCAATTTAACATTTTTTTGTGTCTGTTAGCTTATCTATATATTAATAGGCTAACATTTTTCCCATACAAACAATTGCCTGGCTGTTTAGCACATTTAACATACTCATATCCACATAAAATTGATATGGATGTGTTCGTATGAGTGAGGAGCAGTGCATAGGCATATAATTTTTTCTATAAATTATTTAATTTCTTTATAATTAATAAATAAAATGTTTAGTTAAGATAAATAGATATCGTAAACGTGTTTACAAATATCGTAAACACAGTTGAAGAGTCGCTTTAATTTAAAAGCGCTCACCACCGGGCCTACCTTCCTAGATCTGCCTTGATTTTCACCATGATTTCGCGTCGGACCGTGATCAAAAGGGCAAATCAGTGTTGCGGTACAACTGGAATTTGGAAAGTGTTGCTTATCTCCGCGAAAAGGAATAATTTTTGTACCAATACAAAGTTGAAAAAATAAATTGCATGGTCGAATTTCGACCACCGGCGATACTAGTTTAAGTAATTACTTAAAAGGTTGGTATGCCGAAGGTAATTGTTGTGCCATGTATGTTATAGGTATTTACGTTTTATAAGCAACTTATGTACATATGTATGTAAATGATGTACATACATACATACTATATATTTATAAATCACTTTTCCATGAATTTCGTTACTTAGTTATGACTTAAGAAAGCTTAAGATAACGCAGGTGACAGCTAAGCTCTCTACCCAGGGCATAGCCAGTCTTCGACCTAAAGGGGAGGCAGGAGTATGTATGCAAATGATATTTTAATTGTCTTATACTCGTATTAGCCTGGCAATAAATAATCAATTAAATTAAAAAATTATAAATAATAATCATGATTAATAGCCATTAAAAAATAATCATATACCTAAACAAAATTAATCAAATAAATTTTTTTTAATTGTATGATTATTTTTAATTGCTAAATTATTATTAATTGCTTGATTATTTTCAATTATGATGAATTTCATATCAAAGGCTGAAAAAAACGAACATTTTGAACCCGACCCCCTCAGAATTTGATGAAATTTTGCATAGAGGTACATCTTACCTACTCAAACACAACCTAATTTTTAGAAATTGCATTTTCGAAATATTGTGGGCGTGGCAAGGTATCGAAATATTCGAAAATACCCGAAAATAATCGAAAAATGACGATAATAGGTACTTTTAAAGTGTGATTACTAGGGAATGGCTTTACCGATTTCAAAGATCTTTACACCATTAGAAAGGTATTGAAATTAGCTTTCAAAAAAATACACTGTAAAATTTTTTTTTGTTTTAGTACACTGAAAAAAAAAAATGTTTTCCAAAATAAAATTTGAAACTGAAAAAACACTTCAAAGATCAAGCGATTTTGAAAAATACAAATTTTGTTTAGAAAGGTCTATTTAATATATATAACATATCTGAAAACTAAAATGGCCTTTTTCTTTATTTTTTTTTTTAAATTTATATAAGTAAATGCATCTCTTGGCTTTCTTGTATTTTGATATCACGCGTAAACTAATCAACCGATTAGTAGGTAAGATGTACCTCTATGCAAAATTTCATCAAATTCTGAGGGGTCGGGTTCAACGCATATTGGGTTTGATATGAAATTCATCTTATGCGATTATTTCTTTTTATACGATTATATTTAGTGGTTACACTGCTCTACAGCCAAAAAATACTCTGAACGCGACCATCCTATTTATATGTAAAATCGGTCGCTGATTCCGAAAATCGGGTTCATTTTTAATTCTATGGGAAGGGTTTTGAGATATCGGCAATTTACCGTTATTTGGCTAATTGCTCCACTTAATCCTTTATACCTCTTTAACGCAGTAATCTATCTTCCTTGGAGTGACACCAAACGAAAGAAAATTAAATTTCCTTTTCATGGCTGCTATAACATTTTTCCCTAACTCTTATAGTCTCTGAAATATTAACGATTCAATTTGAATTTTTTCGATTTTTTACGATTTTTTGAAGAAAAAATTGACTTTGTCAGGCAATATCTTTAAAACCAATGTTTTCACCTTCGGTTTTACTCCTTTACGTGAAGCTCCATTCTATTGGGAAAAAGATAAGCTATCAACGAAGAAAATCCATGGTAAAATGGAAAAGTTATAGGCGATCAATACAGCCAGGTCGCGCAATGCCTCTGCACGGGTATATTCTATGCATGTTATACCCGTAAATGCGCTGTTACCTACTGCGCTGCCAATATGCTGCTACTGCAGATGTGTAGGTATTGGTATAATACCCTCACGGAAAAAAAAAGTTAGTTGCAAAAATAAATATATTAAAAAGTGATTTATATTCAACTAATTTTAAAGTAGCTTTAAACAAATGCAGCGCGGGACAGTTTCTTGTATATGTACATATTTATATGTAAACACATGTTTTCAGATCTAAGTATGCCAAGATTGTTTTTTCCTTTTTTTGGTTACCGTTTTTCAGCTTCACTTCCCATTAAACACTGAAAACGAAATTCTCAAACGGAGAAAATATTGTTTCATATTTATCATTTGAAAATTAAGATAAATTCAATTGTTTCTCAAATATTGTTTATCAACTTGAGAACAATTTGCGAAATTTGAGGAAAATTTGCTTCGCATTTTTACCATTTCTTGAATTTCGGCATCAAATGCAGGATTAAGTTATTTATATTAAACTACAAGTAAAGTAGTTGAAAAGAAACTCAAGATAAAGTTATTTATTTTAAACTACTAGTAAAGTAGTTGAAAACAAATGCAGGATAGGGCAATTGACTGCTTGCTATGACATCGCCGTGTTAAAAAAGTCAGTTCATTGCAAAGGAAAAAGTCACATTTTCAATTAGTTGTTATTGAAAATAAAGTAGTTTATAAAGTGATTTAAAATTAATTAAATTTCCTACAGGGTATGCATAGAATATACCCGTGCAGAGGCATTGCGCGACTTGGGTGTATTTACTTGATCGCCTATAACTTTTCCATTTTACCATGGATTTTCTTCGTTGATAGCTTATCTTTTTCCCAATAGAACGGAGCTTCACGTAAAGGAGTAAAACCGAAGGTGAAAACATTGGTTTTAAAGATATTGCCTGACAAAGTCAATTTTTTCTTCAAAAAATCGTAAAAAATCGAAAAAAATCAAATTGAATCGTTAATATTTCAGAGACTATAAGAGTTAGGGAAAAATGTTATAGCAGCCATGAAAAGGAAATTTAATTTTCTTTCGTATGGTGTCACTCCAAAGAAGATAGCTCACTGCGTTAAAGAGGTATACAGGATTAAGTGGAGCAATTGGCCAAATAACGGTAAATTGCCGATATCTCAAAAACCTTCCCATAGAATTAAAAATGAACCCGATTTTCGGAATCAGCGACCGATTTTACATATAGGTAGGATAGTCACGTTGAAAGTACAGACAAAAAATTTCATTTTGTGATCCAGTGTTATTTTTTCCGTAAGAAGAAACTGTGAGCCATGGCGTATACGTAAAATTTTTCGGCCAAAAATAAAATAAATAAGTTAAAAATATAAATACACGCGCGCCATCTGTGAGAACATAGCGGTGGTTATAACCCAATCTCATTAGTAAATGTGTTGCATATACCCTGCAGGGAAATCAATAACTAGTGAGCAAAATTTCTAGTTCCGAACTAGCGAAAAGGTGTCAAAAGGGAACTAGATCAATTGTAGTTAGACCCTCACCAGTTCAGAAGGAGTGAATTGAGTGACCATTATAAGACACACTTTGATTTGTATGCAATTTCGAAGTGACAAAAATTCTATGAAAATTTTTCGTTCGTTCAATTGCCGTCGGCTTTGTATATTTCTGCAATTCTCAGATGTTTAGTGAAGCATTTTATATAAAGAGTTTTCTATTTCAATCTTGTATGAAATGAAATGTTCCCCTAATTATGCTTTTCCGATCCCTCAGGCTTATTTTTAATTTTTTTTTTAATTTATTACTTTTTAAATATTATTGTAAATTTTTATCAAATAAATAAATAAATAAAATATTGGTTAAAAAAAAATTAAAAAAAAAATATCATCCACCTTGACGCCGACAGGATTCGAATCCGCGCCCCTCAGATTGAAAGGTACATGCGTTAGCCAGTCGGCCATCGCGCCACTTGCATGAAGTATGTCAAAGGCTACACTTAAGCGACAGATGTAAAACTGTAGAATTTGTAGGTACTTGTAGCTAGTTCAGAACTATCGAAAAGGTGCCAATAAACGAACTACACCTTTTCCAGTTTATATTCAGAAAGTTGCAATTTATATTCAGAAAATTACAATTTATATTCAGAAAATTACAATTCATATTCAGAATTTCCATTTCATATTCAGAAACCTACAATTCATATTCAGAAAGTTGCAATTCATATTCAGAAAGTTCATTTTAAATTCAGAAAGTTACATTTCATATTCAGAAATTTACAATTCATATTCAGAAAATTTCACTTTACGCTTTTGAGTTTTCTTTTTTTCAAACATACATATGTAGAAGCCATCGGTTCAAAAGGTTTTTTTTTTAAATAAATTTTACTTTGTTTAATTTTACATGTGTGTGCGGTCATATACTTATACCTACCCATAATAAAAATGGAATTTAAGGATAATTGTTCCATATGCCTAATAACATAGTACTCCTTCACTTTTTTTTACGAATTCGGTGGACCTACAGTTTTATCCCGACCCTGAACGACATCCACCGAGGAATGTAAATTTTGCATGAGAAGTTTTTTTTATAACGGAAATACACTCGGATGGTTGCCGACCGAATGCGAGGGATTACGCTACATTAATTCCCCGATTTCAAATAAAACAAATTTTCGATGTAGTTCGGACTGGGTTTCTAACCCACGACCTTCTGAATGGAGGACGAACTCTACCCTTCAGAAAAAAGTTTTGAAAAAAACAATTGGGCAATTCACTGGCTATTGTAAAGTTGTATGTTGTAAAGGAAAATGTGCATACGAACGCAGTACCTGTGAACAGACTCTCGTATGTGTTTTGTTGTATTTCGTTATTGTTTACAGTTTGTTGTTTACAAAAATTTGAATAAAAAAATGCCAGGCGAAAGCGAAAAACAGTTATTAGATTTGTTGGCGGCGGATTCAAGTCCTAATTGATATATGATACACACGATGCAAGTAATTTGTTTTTTTTCACCTCACCGCTGCCATATTTTTGTTTAAATTGTTTTTTTTAACAAACTGTCAGAATAAAAAACAAATCAAATAGCACACTTAATAAACATAGGCTGCCCAGTTGTATTGGTTGTATTGAAATTTGAATGAGAAAAATCAACCCTACTGATACACCTATTGTAAACCTTTACCAGTATACAACATTACAATACTCTACAACAGCTTGTGAATTGCCCAAATGTAATTTTGTACCTGTAAAATTTACGTAGAAACTCGTGTTCCATGTTTCTGAATATGAATTGTAACTTTCTGAATATGAAATGTAACTTTCTGAATATTAAATGTAATTTTCTGAATATGAATTGCAATTTTCTGAATATGAATTGTAAATTTCTGAATATGAAATGTAACTTTCTGAATTTGAATTGAAATTTCTGAATATGAATTGCAACTTTCTGAATATGAACTGTAGGTTTCTGAATATAAAATGGAAATTCTGAATATGAATCGTAACCTTCTGAATATGAAATGTAACTTTCTGAATATGAATTGCAACTTTCTGAATATAAACTGTAGGTTTCTGAATATGAAATGGAAATTCTTAATATGAATTGTAATCTTCTGAATATTAATTGCAACTTTCTGAATATGAATTGCAACTTTCTGAATATGAATTGTAGGATTCTGAATATGAAATGAAAATTCTGAATATGAATTGTAATTTTCTGAATATAAATTGCAACGTTCTGAATATAAACTGGAAAAGGTGTAGAAGCGACCTAGTTCGGAACTAGAGATTTTCCCTACAGGGTATTTAGACAGCAGCTAGAAATTACATTCATACATACATACATATATATATACATACATACATACATACAGGTGAAACTTATAAAAGCGTGTTAAAAATAAGAAAAATTATTCGATTAATTAATTAACTATGCAATTTAAAATCAAAAATAATTAAAAATAATCAAATGATTGTATTAATCATATTAAAAAATTAGAAGAAAATGAAAATAATCAAATAATAAAAATAAGAAAATCGAAAAAAAATAAAAAAAAAAATAAAAAATTAAAATAATCATGCAATTAAAATTAATTAATCGATTAATTCATGCACTTTTTAGTTTAATTAACTTCTAATCATTAAAAAGGTGAAAGTAATCGTATTTAATCATTATTTAATAATCGTTAAAATTTGTAATAATTAAATAACAGTTATAGTTTGATTTAAAAGACACAACTCATTTGAATTCTGGCGGTAGCAGTGTAAATTGATGAGAATAATTTATTTTGCGGGTTGGGCAGCTGTCCCGTTTGCGTTTGCTTGCGTGGACATACATACGTTTGGGCATTCGGGTCTTCACTCCTTTGGGTATCTAAGGAATGTCTCAATATAGATGGCATAGATTAAGTTAATGCTTCAAGTTTCAATTTAAAAATAAATATAAAACACAAACTTTAAAATAAACGTATTGTTTGTCCCACAACATTTAACCCGTTTAGACTCTTATGTACTTTTGATACACATACACATGTAGGTATAACGTATGTGCTTTGGAATATAACTTATCCGCAATTTAATAGATGTATGTCTCTTCCATCACTCTTAACTATAAATTTCTCAGCACACAAATCGCACCCTAAATCATAAAGTGACACAACTAAAAATTTTTCGAAATCGGGTGTCTTTTATAAATCGGTTCACAGCATATATCTCTAGCGACTGACAAAAAGTCTTTTCTATCCGAGTCTTTTTTAACTGAAAAATTACTATTATACCTGGCCTTTTCCTATTGCCTATAAAAAAGAAAAAGGTTTTTTTGGCTCTCCTGAAAATTTTTGAATTTTGAGATGTGTCACTTTATGATTTAGGGTGCGATATGTACATATTTACATATATACATATGTACATATCTATACTTAATAAGAAATTTATCATTCAACAAACATTGAGTTTTCTCATATCCTATTTAGCCTGTAAGGCATTTCCTAACAGCGTCCTATGACAATGCATGGCGGTTGGACAAACTTTTCCTTTACCCACATCCTTAACGTACATACATATTTACATCCTTTACATCCCTTTACTTTTTGTTATATCCACATCTATTTAAATATGTACATACACAAACTTACATATCTATATAATAAATGCATGTGCGTCCCTATATAAGGCTATTTTCGTATGCATGTGAAAATGTGAAAAGTGAAAACTTTTTCCATATGCCTTGCCAAGTTCATTCATTCATGACATGCTCGTATTTTGTGTGTGTTTTTTTTTATTTTGCCAAACTTTTTATCAAAATATTTTACCAGAAATATTTACACATTTTCCAACTCAAACTACATGAATCATGACTTTTAAGTTGGTTTTTTTCTGATTTAGCCCTTTGTCGTTTGGCTCAATTTCCCCAACATTCACAATCACTTACTGACATATACAAGTGCACCCCATCACGAATTTTTGCTCATAAAGAAATTCCATGGTAGGCAAAGCAAAAAAAAAAAAATCAAAAAAATAATGCCTCTGCACTATTTTGTGAGTGAAGAAAAATGTGTATTAAAGAGTATTTAAGGAAAGGGTTAAAAGTTTTTCAATCAGTCAACATTCATTATAATCAAAAACCTTGAAAAAGTTTTGTTATTGTTGTACTGTAAATGGGTTAACTGGTATAAGATATTTGCACTTGAATGATAAGTGTGTTTGTATTAAGAGGTGAAAGTTGCTTTGATGTGGAATTTTTCTAGCGCAGGAAAATTCAAAAGCTTTATAGTTTTCTTGTGGCGAATGAATTCTATTGTCACAACCTTTCTGCAACGAGACCCACTGCTTTTTCAGAGAGCTCTAAAGCACTTTCCTCTTGAAGAGGGTTCGTACGACTATCATACGGAAGTTAATCTAAGAAATATGTGAGGCCTTCATCTGAAAATTTCCACGAAGGAAGTTCCAATGATTAATGGTGGTTGAATCAGAGAGCTTTTATTAAATTGTCCCCATGGTTGTTGATGATTTTTTCTCGTATTCGTGTTCAATGGCGAATTCAATCGTCTATTGAACAATCCTTCTTTTTTTAAGGCGCAGCAATGTCTGTTTCCGGGGACATACCTCCAAAATTGAGAAACAAGTAAAAAGTTCGGGAGATGGACAGAAATTTTTACCGAATGAAGCAGACACTTACTTAATTGGAACGTAACCGTCTAGACGATTCTGGCCAAGTCTAATAAAGCGCGCTAGCTATTTCTGTTTCCTTCAGCATGGCTCCACTTAGGAATACCTAGGGAGTCAGCATCACTGATGTTGATGTCTGCGTACAGCTCGTATAGCACATTGTTAAATCCTCCGAAGAACTTTCCTCTCGAATACTCAAAGAATGAACCAGACTGCTGCACGCTTAAAAGCGTATTTTTTGAGAAGTGTAACAGAGGATCAGTGATAAAATCGGGCAGCCGAATGTAGTGATAAGATGTCTTACGCGGTGGTCTCGATGGTCAAACATTTCGATTATTCTGTTGTTGTTGTTTTAACAGTAAGTAACATTTCTTTTCCAGATAAATCCGCTACGCTAAGGTACATACTAGTCCCTTCTAATATTAGCCCGACTGTTGTGCGAACAAGTTTTGAACCTAGACAGGTAGATTTTAGTCGCCTCTTGCGACAGGCATTCCTTATCGCGGGTATACTCTAAGCTACCTAACCCGTCATTTCGATAATTTTCGTTGATTTCCCTGGTACTTGAGTTAGTTGCGAATAGAAAAGCCCAATGAAACAATAGACAAAACATCTCATGAAGCCGAGTCGCTGACACATAGACCGCACATTTTCAGAGAAGTCGATTCTTTCGAGTGACCAACCAGTTCGGAATCGACCATCTCTACACACGGTGGGCAGGAAGCCACGATAGGTTGCATGAAAATGTCGACAAAAAAGGAAAGTGGGGTTGTGTTATGTGATATTTATAGATGAAACATCCGTTGAAATTAAAATCCGAGCTGCTCCTTTTTCAAGGATATCCACATTTTTTGTTTTTTTTTGAAAGGATCAAATATTGACGAAATCGAAAATTCGCCAAAGTCCAAATTTTCCGATTTCAGTACATTATCTAAAGGATAACCACTGAAATATAAAATAACACAAAAAGTGCCCACTTTAATTTGCGTATAACTCCTAAAATGTTAACTCTGCGTGAAAATTCCTTATTATATGTTTCATTCAGAATTAATAAATAAATATTTCTTTAATATACAATTTTGATGTACCTGCAGTGCTTAATGTACTTTGGTGCATCTAAAGTAAAAATTTCAAAAAAAGTACGTTTTTTTATGGTGCTATTTTAAGTTCAAATATTTTTCTAGTGCATGTAAATATTTTAATCTAATGATCCAATTCTCATTCTTACATATTTATAATTTAATATTAAAAGGAATTAGAGCTGAAATACGTGCTAGCTGTGTACGGTGTGCGGTAAGCAACAATAGGTTGCATGAAAATATCGAAAAAATGATCGCCGGCTAAAAACTTACGTAAAATGATATTCTAATATACTTCGTAAACACATAGCAAGCGTGGATAACATCTCCAACATTTTTGTCAAAAGAAAATTAGTACCAGCACACAGCTAGGCACATATTCGTTGGGCCATCGTTTTTTCGATATTTCCATGCAACCTATTGTTGCTTCCGCCCACCGTGCACAGCTAGCGCGTATCTCAGCTCTAACATATTTTTAGTATTAACGTATAGATATGTAGGAATGAGAGTTGGATCATTAGATTAAAATATTTACATAAACTAGAAAAATATTTGAACTTAAAAAAGCACCATAAAAAAACGTATTTTTTTTTTTTTGAAATTTTCACTTTAGATGCACCAAAGTACATTTAGCACTGCAGGTACATCAAAATTGGATATTAAAGAAATATTTCTATATTTATTCTGAATGAAAAATATAATAAGGAATTTTCATGTAGAGTTAACATTTTAGGAGTTATGCGCAAATTAAAGTGGGTACTTTTTGTGTTATTTTATATTTCAGTGGTTATCCTTTAGGTCCTGTTCACATTGGATTTTTCCACTACAGGTGTCCTGTTTCCTTTTTAATACCTTTTTCTGTATCCTTTAGCTACCAGATAATGTACTGAAATCGGAAAAATTTGGACTTTGGCGAATTTTCAATTTCGTTAATATTTGATCCTTTCAAAAAAAAAAAAAACAAAAAATGTGGATATCCTTGAAAAAGGAGCAGCTAGGATTTTAATTTCAACGGATGTTTCATCTATAAACATCACATAACACAACCTCACTTTCCTTTTTTGTCGACATTTTCGTGCAACCTATCGTCGCATCCTGCCCACCGTGTACACCATTTCTAGCTGTGTTTCAGAAATTTCCAATTGTATTTATCTGGTGAAGTCGAGTATCATTAAATTAGCTGAGCTATCAAAGTCAAATTAAAGGGAAACTTTTTAAGGTTATATCTTCAATTGTTGTTGTAGAGAATAGCCTTCCAGATGTCTTACATAACTGCATTTCACAAAAAAAAAATTAAAGATAATTGCACAAAATTAAAATATTTATTTTATAAACAGCTGCATTTGACAGACTAAACTTTCCTCATTTATGTATACATATGTATGTACATACAAATGCATGTACATTAAAACTATGTATGTACTATACATATGTACATATTCATATATATATTTATGTATGTTTGTATACAAATATGTATGTATATAGATATATTCCAATGCATACTTAGTTTGAAACTATGAATTTATGCAAAGCCTGCCTTTTCCTAAAATTAATTTCAGTTCATTTGTTGAACTTTTCAAACAAACTTTGAGTTTGCATAAATGCAGTCGTGAAGCTCTGCGCTGCGCCTATCGCACGTCCCCCAAAACGAATCTGACAGACCGAATTGCATCCGGTGCTTTAATGACGTCACATGCAATGAAAGCGCCGCCCAACTACGTGCAATGGCAAACGAATAGCGTAAATCAAGAGCAGATGTTGTGAATGTGAATGGGTTTTTGTTTGCCTGTGTGTATGTATGCAAAAAGGAAATAAAAGAACTGCATCCTTTAGGAGCTTAAATTAGGCGGAAGCTGTTAAATGTTAAATCATTTAATTTTTGTTATTTATATACAAAATTATTTGTGGATGATAATGCATTACTAATTTGGCCAATGAGTTGTGGTGGCGCAATCCTTACACTTGCTACTAGTACATGCTCGTATGTTGAGCTAGATTTATTTGAGTTTGCAACAAAAGAAAAAAAGTGAAGGTTTTCCTTGTATGAAAGCGTGTGTGTTTGTGCTTAAATCAAATAAAAAACTTTTTGCTGAGCAAGCGTAAAACACGACGCACATACTTGCACATAAATACATACATACATACCAGTGGCGGATTATCGAACAAATTTTGGGACCATTGCCCCAGGGCCCCGGACTCAAGGGGGCCCATGAAAAAAAATATTCATATGTAAATATGATAGATTTTTATTTACATATTTGCCCAACAAAATTAAACCACAACTTTTCTGCACTTGAGTGTTACGAACTTATCAATAATTTCATCAAAGTTTAATTCATCCAACAAGTTATTTTCAATGGAAAGAACTGATAGACTGTTCAAACGATCATCTCCCATAGTGTTACGCAAACAATTTTTTATCAATTTCAATTTTGAAAATGATCTTTCATCTGTAACATTAGTGACAAACATGCATAAATAAATGCGTTATAAAATGTCTAAATGCCAATCACGTTCGGTCTGTGTTCCATTTGGTAAAACCCGATGCAAATGATATTCAGAAAAGTTTCTTTGTCCAGATTTCTTTGCGATCAAATCAATGTTGCGACACGACGAGGGACCTAAATAAGAGTATTCTGTGTTAATTTTTTACTCTTATATTGAAATACCAACGATAGCATACCCTTCTTAATCCAATAAGTTTGAACGATTGATTGATTGAATTGAATAGGCCACAAACCTGGGTCATTTGAAAACACATTGGTGGAACTTTCATCAATTTTTGATACATTCACCGAACTTTCGACATCGTCTGGATTTTGCACACCTTCGATCGTGCTGTCAACATGTTGGAAATTAACCTCCTTTCACGTTGATGGAATTGAAAAAGTATCAGAAGTAGATTCACAAAACTCAGGATTTTCACAATTTGCTTCGTTTACAGTTGTCGTCGCATTAGCGAAGTGGCTTGTTAATTTCGGTGTTTTAGAAAGCAGTTGCCTATCGCGTTCGTCTTTATTTTTTTTTTTTTTTGCGCTTTTCAGCTCCACTCTTATATTTTCTAGACTTATCCATGTTTACGAAATGACTATAACCAGTGTTTAAAAAACTTGAGTCGAAGTAGCAAAAGTCGTGAAAATGTTGATTATTTTTGATTTTACTTATCGTCGCTTTTTAAAATGAGTAATTGCGTGTGCTGAAGTTTGATTTTCATATTTCACGACTGCTTCTGAATACAACGTGCAAAAGCAAACCTTACTTACTTACTTTGACTTGTTGCGCTGACGAAATCAAAATCAAGTCAAAATCAAAATTTTTAAAAGGCACTACAAACACTACGACTGCTTTGTTGTTCAGAGCAGTAAGTTTAAGTGATAGCAAATGAAATCGACGCTTCCAAACAAAACTGTACTAAGTCTGAAAACTGTGTTTTGCAGGAGAAGCTCTCAAAGTTTAAACTCAGATATGAAACTTCAGTTATATGCTAAGTATATTTTCACTTGTAAAACTCGACAATATCAAAGCTAGGGTACGCTTCATATAAAACCGTAAGAAAAAATAAAAATTTGCTGCGTGGTTTTTCATGGCAAGCTCTCAAAGCTTTTATTCTGTAAAAATCTCGAGTTGTATTATATGTACACTTTTGCTCATAACTTTTGATTGGATTGTCCGATTGATACCAAAATTAGATAGCATCTAAATTAAGACACGTAATACTTCTAAACGCCAAAAACGGGAAAATGTACTAAGTCGACTTAGTACAGTATTGTTTGTAAGCATCGAAATGAAAGTTATTGCAATTTTTTAAACACTGACTATAACAATAACCAAAAAATGTCAATATAAAATGACATCAATATTATGGAGTAGTGCGTTTAATGCACAGAGAAAAACAACGTCCAATGATCAATTATGTTACATGAACCGCAATTTAAATTTATAACGATCAAACTGTATTCTAATCGCAAAATATTTATATGGAAAAGGGCCCCCCAAAAAATTTCGCCCCAGGGCCCACCAGATTGTTAATCCGCCACTGATACATACATGCTTATTCACACATGAATTAAGAAATTTGCTGATGTAATTGGCCGAAAGCCAAGCGTTAACCGCAAGCTTTGCAGCTTTTTTGTGTGGGTTGCTGATGTGGTGGCACAAATGGGCGTTTGTGTAGTGCTTCCTCATTTTACTTGGCAATTTTTGAAAATCATCAAACTCATTATTTATGCAAATTTTCACCATGTTGAAGTTTTTAATTTGGTTTGCTTTAGTTATTGTTATATTATTTATTTACTCTAGTGAAAATATGCATATACATACATAGGTATATATGTATGTGTTATTCAACGTTGTTGTAAATTAATTATGTATTCACATTCACATATATGTACATATGTATGTATGTATATAGTGGGGCGTGTGTGTTGCGTTGAAAAGTTGCAAATTCGCATTTTATTAATTTATTATGCTGATTAAATATGAACCCACAAACATGTTTTGCTGCAGCTCATATGAACATAAATACATACATATGTGCATTAGGGTGAACCACAAACACTTTTTTAAAATTAACTTGACTCATATCCATTTCAATTAGTATTGATTAATTTTTTTTTTTTGATTTTTTTAATTTCAATGATTTTTTATTTGTCCTATATTAATCTGGCAAATTAATAATCAATCAAAATGGAAAAATAATAGAAAATAATCATGATTATTAGCCTTAAAAGAAAATCAAACATAATAATAAAATCAAAACTAAGCAAAAATTAATTTAATAATAATGATGGCTCAATTATTTTTAATTGTTTGATTATCTTTAATTGCTTGACTTTTTTCATTTACGAAATTTTTTCTTTTTATATGATTACTAATTTAATTATCTTTTCTGTGCGAAACAACTGTGCGCTATGGCGTATGAGTGACATTTTTTCAGGCAAAAATAAAGTATTAAATGAAAATAACTAATCTATTAATTAATTAATTAATTAATAATGCAATTAAAAAAGCAGAAATAATTGAAAGCAATCAAATAATTTTGTTAACCATGTAATTGCAAAAAAATTGAAAATTTTAAAATAATCATGCAACTAAAATTAATTAAACGATATATTGACGTACTTTTTTTAATTTAATTAACTACTAATCATAAGAAATGTGAAATCGTATTTAAGTAATCTGGTTTTTTAACGTTTGACCTCGCTTGATTAAAAAAATACTCGAACCCTGTGGTAATTGCTTTACCTGCAGAAGGCTTCTCTTCTATTAGGGCGAAGCAAAGTCTTTGAAAGTTGAATTTAAATTCACAACTTGATTTAAAAGAAGATCCACAAATAAGCTAACAGTTTAAGGTTAATTTATTACCCCCAGCGGCTTAGGGGGCTTAGAATATACCCGTGGTAAGGAATGCCTGTCGTAAGAGGCGACTAAAATCCACTGGCCTAGAAGGTTGATAATGGCCAAAAAAATCGTTAGCACGACAGGCGTGCTAGTGTCAGACTTTCGGGGAGTGTCTTGGTGGCTACAACAAGAACGACAATAGCAGGTTAATTTATTTTGATTTGAATATGTTTTTGTATTGCGAATCGCCTTAATGCTTAACCTTTATGTGCAAATGTTTGTTACATTTAAATTAGTGCAAGTCATGCGGAATTTATTTGATTGCTAACTATTGTTAGCCTTTTAACATATAGATTTGTGGTTTTTACTGCGGCTGAGTTTTGAGCTGCGCGGCAACAAAGCGATGATTTGTGGTTATGTAAATAAATAATAAGTGACTAATATGTATTTATGCACATACATAAAATATGCTACAAATACATGTGTATATAATCATATATTAAATTGAGGTGAACTTTGGCAATTATCAAGAGCATTTTTAATATGAAAGTAGGTACTAAACGTAAGAAAGATCGTAGTTAGTTGTTTTTCAGCTAAACACTTTTTATGTAAAGATTTTTTTTTTTTTGACTATGAACACCATCCAATAGGTGTCAAATGGCAAGGTTTGTAGCCACAACCTAGGGCTAATGCCAGGTTTTCTTGCGAATAATTTATTTTATACGAAGTTGCCAGATATTATAAATAACAAAAACGACAGGGCAAAAAAAAATTTAAAAGGTGAGTCCATTTGTGCATTTTACCCTCATTTCAGGGTGTTTTAAATTATTGTTTAATGACCAGAGAAGCTTTTTGTCTTAAATTTACATATTTTTATTTTTTAACTAATTATTATTATTTGGTTTTAATAATTATTATTTTTTGTTTTAAGTTGTTTTTTTTTTTTTAAATTTAATTTATTATTTCATATATATAATCTTTTTATATTATTATTATTTTTTTTTTGTGTCACAAATTTTCAATCATGTTAATTTCATATAGAAAATTTATTAGATCTGAATAGAAGGGTAAAGAATATGATTTAAGAATTTCCTCTACAGAAGAAAATTTGTCAAAAATTGTATAATTATTTCTAATGGTATCATACGCTTGGCATTCAAAAATTATATGTTGAGCGTTTTCTGGATTTCCGCACTTTGTGCATTGTCCAGAAATGTGACTAATGAATTTACTGAGATATTGTTTTGAGTATGTATGTCCTAGCATTAGCCTATTTAAGAGCTTAATTTCATAAGGTTTCATTTTACACTTTTTATTGTTAAACCAAGGAATTTTCATCAATGTCTCAGTAATGTCAGCAAATTTACGACCTTTTGTTATACTTTGTGTTTTGAAATCTTGTTCCCATTTATCCCAGACAGCCTTTTTTAAACGAATTAGAGCCTCGAAAGGTGTTAGTTCCAATTTTATATGTTTACCTACTGTTGTTGCCATTTTGGCTGCTTCATCAGCTTTTTCGTTAAAAATAATCCCTACATGACTGGGCACCCATATGAAAATAATTTCTTGTAAATTCTTGTTATTAAATAATATATTATGTATTTCTGCTATATGTAAAGATTTATAAGTCGAGCGAATCTTTTTCAAATTTCTTAATTACCTACAAAACATCACCACTTCTTCGGCAAAGTTTACCACACATCAAAACATAAAACACTTTTCGCATTAAGTACTTTTGGTATAAAGTAGTTTTCTCTATTATTTGCCTTTCTCAATGAATATTTAAATTTCTTAATTTAATTTAAATGTATTAAATTCACGAAAAAACACGCACACAAAATTTACCTTGCCAACAAACAGAAAGAAAATTACGTTAGTGGTCGCACATAATTATCATTACTGTGAACAACAGTTACTTTAATTGGTGAGTTGCGTTAGGCGTGGTGAAAGTAAAATGAAAAGAGCCGCAAATGAACAATACAAAAACAAAAGCATGCGACTCACTCATTATAGCCATCAACAAGCTGAGCTGTTTGTGTAAATTAGCTTTGCCAAGAAATTTTAATTTATGTAAAATTCCTTTTTTGCTTATTATTTTTTCTTGTATTTTGTGTTGTTTTTTCGGTTGCTCATTGTACAATATTTTATGTTCTTTGCAATAAAGTTACATATGTATGTGTGTTTGTATGAGCGACGAGTGACAGGAGCAGGCAGAGATACAGACAATCAACAGTAAGCCACAAACTACACACAAACAAAAAACAGAAGTGATACCACGAAATAATAATGAACCCAAACTTTCCCCACAACCACAACGGCGACGATAGTAAATATGTATGTAGACTGTCAGTAGCAGTAGCAGCAGCAAAAGAAGAAGCAGCAACAACAGTCAGTCTCCGTGTAGGCTTGTCATTTTTGTTTAATTTTAAAGAATATGCCGTCATACAGTTGTCTTGTGCTGCTGCCAGTCGTGCCAAAATGTAATTTTTGGCACACATTTCGTAGAAATATAAAATTTACTGTCACAACCGCGACGACGACGTGCAACAACAACAAATAATAATTTGCTTATGTAGTTATACTGCAAAGTTAAATTAACCGAATTTGCTTGTGGAAATGTGCACAGTGGTGATGATGATAATGTTACAAGTGAAATGAATTTATGTAAGTAAAGAAATAAATTAAATAACGAGATAAAATAGCTTTGGTATGGGAATTTTGAAAACAAATAAACTCAATGGAAAATTACCACCTACTTCTCGAATTATTTTTGAAAGCAAGACTTTAAGGTGCTTTGTGCAAAAAAGATTTTGTCTGAGAAGACCCCTAGTGAAAATGAAAAAAAAAATAAAAATTCTTTTTGTATGTATTTCTATGTTGAAAAAATAAGCGTTTGAAAAGTTAAAAGCATCGCAATTCAAAAGCTCCTTCCCTGAAACGTGCTTGCCTGCCTCTTGTGTGCGCTTATCATGTTGTGTGTGTCAGCAAATTGTTCATCCCATATTTGAATTACCACCTTCATCAAAAACCCCAACAATATCCAACATTGTGCCACATATTTGTGAGACACAATATTCATGTTTTTATCAGCGCCATAAAATCAAATGTTTGTCTTTGCATCATAAAAATATTACTAAACTTAGTATTGCCTAAAAATAAATTTCATAAAGATTCACGTGCTATTTATGTACACAAACATCTCGCTTATGCGCCCAAATGTAGGCAATTTTTAGTAAAGCAAAGTGTTATGAATATTTACCTTTTTTGTTCGATTCCAGCTCGCTTGTTCTGTTCGAGCTCGATTGTTCGATGACAACTTCAAACTTGTTTATGCATAAATTTACCTACAATAAAAAAAATTTAGTTTGGGTTAATGTTTGGGATTTGTTTTTTTCTTTCGTTTTTTTTTCTTTTGTGCTTTTAAACGCTGTTTACAGTTGCAACTTTCCGTTGGCTCTTTCCAACACACCTTTTTGCAATATTTTGCAATTAATATAATTAAACAATTCATTCTATTTATCATTTGTGTAGCTAAAAGTTCATTCGACATATTAAAATCACACACATAATTACATACTTAGCTGAGTGTTCTCCATCAAGTGTGCACCTTTTCTGTTTTTTCGCTCAGCTGTTTTATCTATATATTAATAGGCTAACATTTTTCCCATACAAACAATTGCCAGGCTGTTTTGCACATTTAACATACTCATATCCACATAAAATTGATATGGATGTGTTCGTATGAGTCAGGAGCAGTGCATAGGCATATAATTTTTTCTATAAATTATTTAGTTTCTTTATAATTAATAAATAAAGTTTTTAGTTTTGTACCATTTTTGATTTACTTCGTTTTTGCTTCGTTGGCAAATGTGCCCACTATCTATATATTAATAGACTAACATTTTTCCCATACAAACAATTGCCAGGCTGTTTTGCACATTTAACATACTCATATCCACATAAAATTGATATGGATGTGTTCTTATGAATCAGGAGCAGTGCATAGGCATATAATTTTTTCTATAAATTATTTAATTTCTTTATAATTAATAAATAAAGTTTTTAGTTTTGTACCATTTTTGATTTACTTCGTTTTTGCTTCGTTGGCAAATGTGCCCACTATCTATATATTAATAGGCTAACATTTTTCCCATACAAACAATTGCCAGGCTGTTTTGCACATTTAACATACTCATATCCACATAAAATTGATATGGATGTGTTCTTATGAGTCAGGAGCAGTGCATAGGCATATAATTTTTTCTATAAATTATTTAATTTCTTTATAATTAATAAATAAAGTTTTTAGTTTTGTACCATTTTTGATTTACTTCGTTTTTGCTTCGTTGGCAAATGTGCCCACTATCTATATATTAATAGGCTAACATTTTTCCCATACAAACAATTGCCAGGCTGTTTTGCACATTTAACATACTCATATCTACATAAAATTGATATGGATGTGTTCTTATGAGTCAGGAGCAGTGCATAGGCATATAATTTTTTCTACAAATTATTTAATTTCTTTATAATTAATAAATAAAGTTTTTAGTTTTGTACCATTTTTGATTTACTTCGTTTTTGCTTCGTTGGCAAATGTGCCCACTATCTATATATTAATAGGCTAACATTTTTCCCATACAAACAATTGCCAGGCTGTTTTGCACATTTAACATACTCATATCCACATAAAATTGATATGGATGTGTTCGTATGAGTCAGGAGCAGTGCATAGGCATATAATTTTTTCTATAAATTATTTAATTTCTTTATAATTAATAAATAAAGTTTTTAGTTTTGTACCATTTTTGATTTACTTCGTTTTTGCTTCGTTGGCAAATGTGCCCACTATCTATATATTAATAGGCTAACATTTTTCCCATACAAACAATTGCCAGGCTGTCCCAGCAGGGCTTTCTCTTACATGTAATGGGTAAAATCATCGAGAAATCTTGATTCATCGCTTACACTTTCGAATACGGATTGCATTACTTTAACATAGGCATGTCATTGGCGGTATTGTCTTACAATATTGTAGACAATATTGCATTATATAATCGCTACTAATATTGGATAAAATAAGCTATTACAAGTAATAAGTTCTGTCACTGGTATAAGTAATTGCATATTTCACACAATCCAGTATAGTAATCTATAATGTACATATTATAATAAAAACTGGCAAAATAAACGAGAATGAGCGTAAACTGCTTTACAAAATTGCTATTTACAAAAATTTAAATCAATGTAGGCTTTGCAAAATATATCGGCAGTGTTCCAAGTCTTTTCGGTTATTTTATACAATACCGGTAAGCGAAAAAATAATTTTAAAACTAAGGGTAATTAATTTATGCCGAAAACAAATAGCAAACAGAATGAATAGAAAATCAATTCTTTGCAAAATGTATTTTAAAAAAAGCACTATTTGAATAATAATTATTACACTATTTATTTGCACAGCTATTGGCTTATTAAAAAAAATTTTAACGATGGAATAACACGACTAACCACGACAGTTTTATAATGAAAACTGGCAAAATAAACGAGAATGAGGGTAATTTGCTTTACAAAACTGCTATTTAGAAAAATTAAAATCAAAGCAAAGCGTTTGCAAAAAAATAACGGCAGTACTCCAAACCTTTTCGATTATTTTCTGCATTACCAGTAAGCGAAAAAATAATAATTTTAAGACTGTCGCATTACAAGTAATGAGCAAAGTAAGCGAAGGAGTGTTTATTAGCTATTTGTAATGCGTTATTTCATTGAATACAAGTTCAAGCCATTACCAAAATATGGAAAAACCCTGCTGGGGTTTTGCACATTTAACATACTCATATCCACATAAAATTTATATGGATGTGTTCTTATGAGTCAGGAGCAGTGCATAGGCATATAATTTTTTCTATAAATTATTTAATTTCTTTATAATTAATAAATAAAATTTTTAGTTAAGATAAATAGATATCGTAAACGTGTTTACAAATATCGTAAACACAGTTGAAGAGTCGCTTTAATTTAAAATCGCTCACCACCGGGCCTACCTTCCTAGATCTGCCTTGATTTTGACCATGATTTCGCGTCGGACCGTGATCAAAAGGGCAAATCAGTGTTGCGGAATTTGGAAAGTGTTGCTTATCTCCGCGAAAAGGAATAATTTTTGTACCAATACAAAGTTGAAAAAATAAATTGCATGGTCGAATTTCGACCACCGGCGATACTAGTTAATATTATAGGTCATGCAAACAAATTGCTGCCGTGATTGCTTTTGCGTGTTATTGTCACATTTTTTTGTTACAACAAATTTGATTATCTTTGCCAACGGATCTAGGTCATTTGGCGCGCTTAATGGCACCGCATTGAGATTGGCCATCGCACAAGCTAATTTGAAATTTATGACTTTTCATTTGAGCTATATCTTTTACACCTTTTTTCTTTGCCTTTCGCTTTGAGTGTATATTTGTTATGAAGGTACGCCCAATTAAAAGGAAAAATTAAAATTAAGGAACACACCTCTAAGAGGAATAGGAGCCCCACCTATGTAGAACTCGTTAGATTTATATTATAAGGTCTACTAGTCTAAGTGGAAATCATAGAGACTTTCATACTTAACCTTTATGGCACTTTCTAAAATATTATTAGATATTCGTTTATTAGATTTAGATTTAGATTAGACTGTTCTCTTAGATTAAAACAATCAAAACCTTATTTTTTATCATCAAAATTTTGAGAAGATAACTTTGAGAACGCTCCCGCACTAGAGTTTTCTCCTTAAAGCATCATTGATCTTGGACACAGCAGTTTTGTTTCGAAAAACGTTGAAAGAAACATTTTACATTTCAGAGTATACAGAATTTGTTACCTTTTCCACTACCTTTCTCATTCAATTTTGCTTCCTTGCTTGCACACAATTAGTATAAAGTTTAAGCTCCGTAAATGTGCAACACAACAAAAAACATTAACACCAACTGCTACATTACACATGCTTGATCCCTATCAATTAATCCTGACAACCAATATGTAATCCAAACTTGTATGTATGTAGTTTGTGTATCGTCTTGGCATTTTGCAATTGTTCGCACAACACTCTTACGCATTGTATATGTATATGTATGAATGCATCGCCCATTCATCTTAATCCTGTATGTTTATCCTTAATGCTCCATTTTGCAATTTGCAGAGCGCACATACAGCGCACATACACATACATATTTACTAGCACTGCCAGCATAAATTAACTACAAAGTCTAGGGATACTTGGTTCTTGGTTTTTTTTTGCCTAAGATTGCATACATGTTGTGTAACTAATTGTATAGACTAGCAATACAGTTGCTTAGATATAACTCACGTCCATCAAGGGCGTAACTCTAACTAAGGTCATGCGTCACGGACAAACAGCTGCGTAACAACTTTTAAGTAATACAACAACAAGAAGAAGCGGGGAAGCAATGCCAGTAGGAAACTAAGCAGCTTCTGTTGTGCTTCGCCCTCCGTTAGCTATGTTACTTTACTTCTCTATTTTTATTTACGGCATCTTACTGAGATGGTCGGTCAATCTTTCAGTTTCTACTACATAGTTGCCGGCTTCAACCTCAACAATCTTCCACTACTACATCAAAACTTCAAGTAGGAATAATTTAATGTGCGTAATCGGATTACAAGAGATAACTGCACACATTGTAGCTACTGACATTTTAATGGCATAAAATAAGTGTATGTATCTATCAGAGTGAAGCAGCGAGGCAGCGACGGATCAGAGAGGAAAGTCCATCGCATGCTAGATATACAAAAAGAAATAACAAAATGGCGGAAAAAATGGCGTAACAAAGTAATTTTTCAAATAGTTGAATGGGCCATTTGTTATGGACATGTTGTGGTGTGATTTGTGTGTGTGTGAGTGTGTGTCTTGTTGGTTAGCGTTTGTCTGCTCTCAATATTTTTTTTATTAATTCCAGTTGCTTTTTTGCATCTGCTTTGTTGCTTAAAAAAATGTGTAAGTATACAGTAGATGGGCGTGCATATATGTACAATTTTTTGGCCGGCAATAGTGTATACACCATAGATGGGCACTTTTAAGTACCAGTAGTAATTCATTATTTTTACCTTTTTTACTGCCTACTTAGAATTTTTTACAGTAATAAGTAGCGCTTTACTTGTTACTTAAAAAATTTTACAGTAATAAGTATCGCTTTACTTATTACTTAAAATTTTTTACAGTAATAAGTACCGCTTTACTTATTACTGTAAAAAATTTCAAGTAATAAGTAAAGCGTTACTTATTACTTTAAAAATTTTACAGTGATAAGTAATCTTTACTCGTTACTCTAAAAATTTTACAGTAATTAGTAATATTTACTTGTTACTCTAAGACTACTTAAGTATCGAGGATACAGTAGCCTAAGTATTGGCATACATACACACGTACACTGATGAGCACAAACGCATAGGTTAACGAGCATCTGAGAGATGATGCCCAATAAACATAATAAAAAAATCTCGAACGTTGAAAACAACTAAACGTATTCTCAATTTTTTCTCAAATATACCGAGGTACGTACCTAGGTAGTATGTATAAATTAAGAACATGCAAATAAAAACTATATTTTTAGAATAATGCTCGGTAAAACTTGGGAAGCAAAAATTTATTTAAAAATCAATTGTAAATTAAATGTAAATTTATCTTAAAAACAAAAGTACATATTTATTTGATATTAAATAAAATTGCTCTTCATCCAAATGTTATTTGAAGCAGTGGCAGCAAATATCGTAATTGTATTCTAGGTTAAGGTTTTATAAAAATTGTTATATTCTTCACGAATGGTACAAGCCTTTTAAGTTGAGAACATTTGAGATGCATTTGGGTTTTGGTATACATATATGTATGTATATACAGTTGCTTACAAATACATCTCAAATTGAGAATTAAGAAAAATGTGTATTGGGTAATTTAGTAGGAGGAATAGTAGGTAAGAGAGCAGCGTTACCACAGTGATAAATTTCTGTCAGCATTGTGAAGCAATTTCTCGCGCGGTAGGTATAAGGATTTTTCTTTAGGTATGTATTTCGAGTAAGCAAATAACTGGAAGAAGAAAGTTTTCATCTGCTTTACTTAAAAATACAAGTTCATCGATTTTTCGTTGAAGTTTTTTTAATAAGATGAAAATCTTTTATCGATTGTGAGCACATAGAATATAGGTACACAGTAAAAATTTTAGTATAATTTTAATACCATTTTGGTATTTATATATAACAATGCCAAAAAGCATAAAATCAAAACCAAAAAAGAAGAGAATATTGAGAGACAGAAATTATTCTTGCTGTCAAATTAACACTTTCTTGGAATTAAATCAAAACCAAATTTTCATTATTTTTAGAATATTTCTGGTATTAAAAATAGTTGAAATGGTATAAGATCAATCCAAAATTGGAATAAATTCTATACTTTTATGGAATTAAATCAAAACCAAATTTTGATTATTTTTATAATATTTTTGGTAAAAAAAATATTTTAAATGGTATTAAATCTATCCGAAAATTGGAATAAATTGTATACTTTTTTGGATTTAAAAATAAACCCCCATAAAATTTCCAATGGATATACTGCAAATAACCCATTATCCCAAAGATTAATGAGAAATTGAATAACGTTAACATAGTTTATTTACATGAAAATCCAAAAGAGTAGTAGCAAACACTGAAGTACCTTATACATATATCGATCCCTAATCCTCATAAAAGTGTATCCAACAAAAAGTAAATTTTACAGGACACATTTTTTTTTTAATTTGTTTTGCATACAGTTTGTATGCAGTCTTGAAACTTATTTAATCTCTAACTTCGAAACTGCACATTTCACAGCCATAAAATTGTTGATGCATGTGATAGTAAATTGTTGATTTCCATAAAAAAGCTAAAATCGATACATTGTTGGATACACTTTTATGGCGGTTAGGGCTCGATATATATACATATTTTCACTTTTATACTAATATTTTGTAAATGTCCAGGGAAATTTCGGCACCGTCGCGGTTCTTGCAGAGATACTGCCTTATGACTGAAAAAATTAAGCAAAATTTACCCTCATGATATTTAATTAATCTCCTGAATTACTTACTTGATACAATTATTAGATTCGGGCCATTTATTTGAGTATATTTGATTACTCCTCCGGATTTGATGGTATATTTTCTTTGAAAAAGGCTAACTACTTTTGTATGGGAATGGCGATAAAAAAGTCAGTCATGGGTACTTCTGCATTACTTGGAAGGTAATTATAAACTAAATTTTTTTGGGTGAAAAATAGTTAGTCCCAAAATATAACATTATTAATGTTTATAAAATTATACAAAAAATACAAGGGAAATGGTTGCATATGTAACTGCTACATGCATACAAGTTTAGAATCATGGAATTCACAAGCATTTCGCTATACATATGTATTTCCATTGCTTCGCTTTTCAAATCTAAAAAAGAGGATTTTTCACAGCAAAATCAGTTAAAATGTTCTTGAATAAAAATATTTTCATCAGGAATTTGAAAGCTTTTGTCAATGAACTAACTAAAAATGGGTTTCTTGCTGTGTGATACATATTGATTTTTTTTTCAAATGTCTCACAATAGCCAATTAAAAGTCAACTACTTTTAGCATTTCATTTTTTGTGACCGCTGTGGTGCAGTGGGTAGAGTGCTCGCCTACTATGCCAGAGGTCTCGGGTTCAAACCCCAGTCCGAGCAAACACCAAAAAAAATTTTCTAATTAGTAAAAATCCAATTATTGGGTTTTTTAAGAGCAGCGGTCACCTCTCGGCAGTGGGCGGCATACCCTCCGAGAGTATTTCTGCCATGAAAAAAGCTTCTCACAAAAAATGCATTCGCCGTTCGGAGTCGGCATAAAACTGTAGGTCCACCCAATTAGTAGGGAAAACAAAAAGGAGCACACCTAGAATTGGGAGAGAAGCTCGGCCATAAAACTCGTCAGAGTTATAATAGCGCCATTGTATTATTATATTATTACTTTTAGCATTTCATTTTTTTTCCTTCCTGCAAGGATATACATACCTATATTCTATGTGCTCACAATCGATAAAAGATTTTCATCTTATTAAAAAAACTTCAACGAAAAATCGATGAACTTGTATTTTTAAGTAAAGCAGATGAAAACTTTCTTCTTCCAGTTATTTGCTTACTCGAAATACATACCTAAAGAAAAATCCTTATACCTACCGCGCGAGAAATTGCTTCACAATGCTGACAGAAATTTATCACTGTGGTAACGCTGCTCTCTTACCTACTGTTCCTCCTACTAAATTACCCAATACACATTTTTCTTAATTCTCAATTTGAGATGTATTTGTAAGCAACTGTATATACATACATATATGTATACCAAAACCCAAATGCATCTCAAATGTTCTCAACTTAAAAGGCTTGTACCATTCGTGAAGAATATAACAATTTTTATAAAACCTTAACCTAGAATACAATTACGATATTTCCTGCCACTGCTTCAAATAACATTTGGATGAAGAGCAATTTTATTTAATATCAAATAAATATGTACTTTTGTTTTTAAGATAAATTTACATTTAATTTACAATTGATTTTTAAATAAATTTTTGCTTCCCAAGTTTTACCGAGCATTGTTCTAAAAATATAGTTTTTATTTGCATGTTCTTAATTTATACATACTACCTAGGTACGTACCTCGGTATATTTGAGAAAAAATTGAGAATACGTTTAGTTTTCAACGATCGAGATTTTTTTTATTATGTTTATTGGGCATTATCTCTCAGATGCTCGTTAACCTATGCGTTTGTGCTCATCAGTGTACGTGTGTATGTATGCCAATACTTAGGCTACTGTATCCTCGATACTTAAGTAGTCTTAGAGTAACAAGTAAATATTACTTATTACTGTAAAATTTTTAGAGTAACGAGTAAAGATTACTTATTACTAGGGCAACAGAAAATATGCCCTAAAAAATTCGTTTTTAGCGCTAAAAATATGTCCTTAAAAATATATTTTAAGCGCTAAAAATATGCTCTTAAAACTTGGTTTAAGCACTGAAAATATGCCCCTAAAATTTTTTTTTATATACTTAATAAAAAGATATACGGCATTGTAGGTTGTGTGCTCATGCAAGAGATTCCAGGTTCAAACCCTGGCCCGGACAAATATCAAAAATTAGTTTTAAATAAAATTAGAACACTTTTTGTAATAAAAAATATTTTTTTTAAAGGTACATTTGTATTTATAGGCACAAAAGCGAAATAAAAAATTCACATTTTATTAAATTATAATACGTTTTGTAACAAAAATTATTTTTATTAAAGGTACATTTTATAGGTACGAAATAAATAAAAAGAATTCACATTTGCGAAACACATCTTCGTTACCAAGAGAAAACAAGTATTTTAACATACGAAACTCTATATATATTAGGGCGGGTTAATTTGTACTGACGGAAAAAACCTACTTTGTTTCGGGCACAGCTGCATTCTCTGGTCAATTCTAAACAAAAAAGTCCAAAGGAGCATAGTTCTAAAATGAAGTTTGACCCTCCGCAATTTTGATTTTAGATAGTCATCCCTAAAAAAATTTTTTACATTTGTTAAAAGAAATGTAGTTGAGGATACTCAAATTAAATTTTGAGATTTATTTG
This sequence comes from Urophora cardui, assembly GCA_960531455.1. Lineage (NCBI taxonomy): Eukaryota > Metazoa > Arthropoda > Insecta > Diptera > Tephritidae > Urophora > Urophora cardui. The sequence goes on along the minus strand of OY482673.1, from coordinate 135,076,511 downwards.
AGTTGAACCGAACATTATCACAAAATCTAAGCAATTTGGGTAAAGTTTACAAACGACGAAGAATTCACTCAGATCTTAAACTTCTTTCCTAAATATCTCGAAATCAAAATTTATTACAGATATTCTGAATACGTCATTGTATTATACAGGCAAAAATTAAGTTGTTTCGGCGTTTCACTTAGATATTTCAAACTTTTAAGATATACCTGTTGTAACATAAAATAATTGGGAGAAATTCTAAAGAAGGGGTTTGGAAAATTAATGTATTTCCCTAAAAAATAATCAAATTGCATACTTATTTATTCAAATTGCTATTGCTGTAAACTACAAAATTTTGCGATAAATATTCAGATAGAAAACTATGTCGATTGTCGCGGGAAGTTTTTAAACGTAGAAAAAGATCTTTCCACGTCAACTGAAGGTATCGGGGCGTTTTTAAAAGTAAGAATTTCAGTAACTGTGTAGCGTGTAGTGCTACACGTTCAATATGAATATTGCGATATTTTTCTCGCTCTGAGGTTCAAGATATTTTACTTCCGTCCTTTTCGCACTTTCACTTTCAATTCATTTATTGCCAATATTGCGATCCGCGAGCCATCAATACTCGATGCTACACTATCAATATGAATCGCGATCCACGGATTGCATCAATATACATTGACCGTCTGACGTATGCCTATGTATGTACAGCTGATTCGTGTAGCACATTTGAATGAAGCATTGCGAAAATTATTAAATTCGCCTTGAACTTGTCACACAAAGAGGAATGGCAAATAGTATGCGCATATACAAAACAAAGTTGCCAGAGTACAAAATTTAAATAAAAACAATTTTACGAGGGAGATGGAAAAATACGACGAAATACATACTATGCTAAAATATGAATTTATAGCAAAACTAGCTGACCCGCCAGACGTTGTTCTGCCTAAAATTTATTCCTATAAAGCCTAAAGGAATAGTCCTAGATTATCGTGTTGCCGTATCTCTATCCCTATCCCTATCCCTATCCCTATCCCTATCCCTATCCCTATCCCTATCCCTATCCCTATCCCTATCCCTATCCCTATCCCTATCCCTATCCCTATCCCTATCCCTATCCCTATCCCTATCCCTATCCCAATCCCTATCCCTATCCCTATCCCTATCCTTATCCTTATCCCTATCCCTATCCCTATCCCTATCCAGATCTCTAGCCCTATCCCTATGACTATTCTATCCCTCCAAACTTTCTAGGGTCACCCCTGGTCCACATTTTGGTCGATATCTCGGAAAACGGGTCGCATAGGGTCTTGAAAATTACCTCTTTTTTAAATACTCACCAACACCTTTTATTTGATACCCATTTTGTAGAAAACCCGTTTGGGGTCACACCTGGTTCATATTTCAGGAAATACCTCGAATACGGGGTCTTATATGGGACCAATAACTACAGCATGTTCAAGCACTCGTCAACACCTTTCATTTGATACCCATATCGTACGAACCCGTTATAGGGTTACCCTGGTCCACATTTTGTGGAATATCTCCAAAACCTTCCCGTATTCTTATACTTTTTTTTTGGCCATAAACCATGTCGGGCTCAATCGAAAACTATGTGCAAAATTTCGTTTAATTCAGTCCAGCCGTTCTGGAGTTAAATCATCAGGGAGGAAAATGCGACTTATTTTTATATAATAGATATGCCAAAAATATGCAAATAAGTCAAGATATGCAAAAATAAGCCTTTTGACCTAAATATGCGAAAATATGCCCTAACAAGTTAGGCTTATTCTCTTCGTCTTGAGCTAAAACGCCGATATATATTTATCATATGTAAATAGGACTGCAACAGAAAAATATGCATTTGCATATCTTCTGTTGCCCTACTTATTACTGTAAAAGTTTTTAAGTAACAAGTGAAGCGTTACTTATTACTGTAAAAAATTTTAAGTAAGGAATATTCTTTTACTGCTTACTTTTTGCTTTACTGAATTACAATATTACTTCAGTATGCCCATCTATGGTATACACTTACATATCGTCGCCCTCCTGCCAGAACCACGAATGTGCTAAAATGAAAATGCTGGGAAATCGAGTTTTAAAGTTTATTCTTCTCGCAAAATTTGAAAAATTTGTTTCTAATATAAAAGTATATCTGCAAATTAGAACCTTGTTTAGCTCGATGCCCTGATATAGTTTTTATGCTTCTATTCCTTCTAATCTTCCAGATTTTTCACATTCGTGTTTCTGGCCCAACGAAAACCAAAAAAATTTCTTGAAAATAAATTTCCAAAAGTGAGTAAAACAAATACATTCAATTCAAATTCATATTTTATTTGTGGAACTATTCCTAATCTTCAAAATCAGAGTGCTCTGAAAGGTCAGGCTCAGGTAGAGCATCGCGAACTCCGCTGTTAGCCTTCAAATTTTTATAAAAATTGTGGTATTCCTTTGGAATCGCCAAGGTTTCGCACATTTTATTTAAATCTTTTGCTTTCGCGTCAGCGATAGGTAATGTCTCAGAATAAACGGGCGTGGGTATTATTGCGGAGGGCCACCAATATTCAATGGCAAATAAACTTCTAAAAATTGTGTTTCAGAATAATTTTTTTTGTAAAAAATGTCTTAGAGTTAATCCTTTATATACCGTCGTACAATACGAAAACTAGTACACGATTTTTTGTGGTTGAGGAATACAAGCACTTTAATATTCTGGTTGACGAAAGGTAAAAATTTTGTTTAAACAACAACAATTTTAATGCATAAACAGTATATAATTAGTCAAATGTGCTACTTTTCGTACAGAATTGTTTAATTGCCAGTTTCGTAAGAAATTTTAAATGTGTTTTCGTATGGTACGACGATATGCACCCCGACCAGCAAATATTTCGAAAGGGCAGTTTCTCCTTCGTTGAAATAAATAAAGTTTAAAAAAGCGTCGTATAGTTGCGTATGAACTTGAAATGGTTTTGGAGAGTTACATGCCTCTCTGATGATTTCCGTTGAACAGCACCATTTTCTATGGTCAATTTTCGAAGGTAAATATTTGCGCACAAGGTCCTTTGGCATATTTAGCACTGATTGCGCAATCGGCGAGCTAATACTTTCCGTTCAAGGTGCATTTAATGATTGCCTTTTTCCAATATTTTTATAACAATTTGAAGATTAGAAGCGACGTTCGGAAGAGCATAATCCTGAGCCTAACTTTTCAGAAGACTCTGATTTTGAAGATTAGAAATAGTTCCACAAATCTATATGTATAAAAATGGTGTAAAAAATGTTACTAACCTCATCAGATGAGAACGGCTGGGCCGATTTCTGTAAAACTTTTTGTCAATTGTTCGTATTCTCGAGGAGATGGTTCGTACGGAAGAAAATTTTGGAAAATCCCTCCGGAAAAGTCCGAAAATTGGAAAAATCGGTGTGTATGTGCGTATGTGTGCATCTGTGGATGTGTGTCCTCTATAAATTCCCAAAGTAACCAACCGTTCTTTATGAAATTTTCACAGTAGATTCATGTGGTGTTAGTGCACATAGTAGGGTATATAGAATTTCGAAAAATTGGGAGCTTCCCAGAATACAGGCCTAAATGAGGACCCAGATCGATCCACCAAGCCTTCGAGCAATATTGGTATCAAATGAAAGGTGTTTAACAGGCCTTCAACATAATGAAGGTTTTCGAGCGATATTGGTAGAAAATGAAAAGCGTTGAGCAGGCTTCCACATACAGCTATTTTCATTGTGATTTCTAAGGCTGTTTCCCAGAGATGGCTAAAGTAGTGGGCCCGGATGGTGATGGACGGTCCCGGTAAGGTAAAGGTAGGTAGCTATAGGGATAGGGGTAGGGATAGGGATAGGGATAGGGATAGGGATAGGGATAGGGATAGGGATTGGGATAGGGATTGGGATAGGGATAGGGATAGGGATAGGGATAGGGATAGGGATAGGGATAGGGATAGGGATAGGGATAGGGATAGGGATAGGGATAGGGATAGGGATGGGGATAGGGATAGGGATAGGGATAGGGATAGGGATAGGGATAGGGATAGGGATAGGGATAGGGATAGGGATAGGGATAGGGATAGGGATAGGGATAGGGATAGGGATAGGGATAGGGATAGGGATAGGGATAGGGATAGGGATAGGGATAGGGATAGGGATAGGGATAGGGATAGGGATAGGGATAGGGATAGGGATAGGGATAGGGATAGGGATTGAGATAGTGATAAGCATCGGGGGAAGTAGGTTTGTTGCGGCGAATATAACTATTAATTTTATTCAGAGAATAGAAAATTTTTTGTTATTCGCAGTCATTAAGATGGACTCTAAGATAATGTGGCCGCTGTGGTGCAGTGGGTAGAGTGCTCGCCTGCTGTGTCAGAGGTCTCGGGTTCAAACCACGGTCCGAGCCAAACACCAAAACAATTTTTCAATTAGTAAAAATCCAATTATTGGGTTTTTTAAGAGCAGCGGTCACCTCTCGGCAGTGGGCGGCATACCCTCCGAGAGTATTTCTGCCATGAAAAAGCTTCTCACAAAAAATGCATTCGCCGTTCGGAGCCGGCATAAAACTGTAGGTCCACCCAATTAGTAGGAAAAACAAAAAGGAGCACACCTCGAATTGGGAGAGAAGCTCGGCCATAAAACTCGTCAGAGTTATAATAGCGCCATTGTATTATTATTAATACGGTAATCAAAGACTTTTCTTTAGGCTTCATAGGAATAAGTTTTAGCAGTGTTTGTTTTACTTACTTTGGAAATTTATTTTCAAAGGATTATTTTGATTTTTGTTGGGCCAGAAACACGAATGTGCCCCATATATTTTTGGAAATTTACTTTCAACAATTTTTTTACATTTTTTGTTAGGCCAGAAACACGAATGTGCCCCATATATTTTTTGAAATTTATTTTCAAAGAAATTTTTTACATTTTTGTTGAACCAGAAACACGAATGTGCTTCATATATTTTTTGAAATTTATGTATTTTCAAGGAATTTTTAACATATTTTGTGGCACATGTGGCACATTCGTGTTTCTGGCCCAACTTTTTATAACTGATCTACACATTCGTGTTACTGGCATTGAAAATTTTGGTGGCTTCCAGTGCACAAAGGTACTGGGGGTTTTACTAAAATGTAGAGCATGCACAGATTGATCAGGAAAACCGCTTAACTCAAAATTGGAAAAATTGCACATTCGTGGTTCTGGCAGGGGGCCGACGATATGTATGTACATACATTAGGCATATAACAAATTTTGACGAAAAATTTGGCATACCACCACGTGGTGGCAAATATTGTACAAGTAATGAATATCACTTTTTTATGTGATTTGGGTTCAAAAACGTTCCGCGCAAATGGATTTCTAAAAAAAAGTCAGATTTTTTTTAATTTTTTTTAATAATTTTATTTTTACATTTTTGTCAATTGTTATATGAAATAAGTTTTAAGTTTAAAGTATGTGATGATTTCCACATTTCTTTTAATAGACCTTAAGGTAAATATCTATTATTATGAAGAAAAACGTGTTCACTGTACAAAACTTTTTTTGTTTTTTCAGCAGTTCTGATAAAAAGTAATTTCGTTTTGCGCGGAAACTTTTTTGCAATTTCGCAAAAAAAAAATACTGGGGTTCATACTTTTTTATACTCTATTCGAATATGGTATGCCGTTTTTCGTATTTCCAAAAATTGTAAAAAGTCATATGCCTAATGTACATGTACATGTACAACGTGGTTGTGAAGACATTTTCTGATACCATTTTTTCCATGAGTTTTTTTGATAAAAATAAATTGTATAAAACTCAGAATTTAACTCACAATTTCTATGTACATATGTATGTATGTACGTACCCAATAGACCAAAGGGCTTGAGAATAATATTATAACAAGCTTACAAATATAAGCGTTAAGCTTGAGGAAAGCTTGTGTAAAGTATTGAAAAAGTCTTAAGAACAATTGTAGAAAAATCAAAACGGCACCCTTTTTATAAGCTTACAAATGTAATTGTAGAAAAATATTACTTGTGAAAGCTTGTTGTAAGCTTATAAATACAATTGTATGTATAAATAGTAGAAAAAAACAAAAAAAAAATAAATTTTTATTTGCATTTTTCTTTTCATTTTCTTTCCTTCTTCACCTTTACTGCAATGTTCTTTATTTTATATTCTCCTCCTGTTTCGAACCATGACATCAACCTGAACGGTATCATATAGTAGGACATTCAACATTATATTGAATTTTATTGAGGCTTTTATACTTCCCTTTTCCGAAAGAGGAATAATGAATTATATGAATCATTGTAAAACCAAAATTTAAAAAATTTTACAGCAAGCTTAAAACAATCTTATTATTAATAGTTTTTTAAGCTTTCATTGCAAGTGTAAAGTAAGCTTATTGTAATATTGTTTTCAAGCTTGTGTTCCTCAATTATTACAATCATGCTTGTGAATAAGCTTACAATTAAGCTTATAAAAACTGTATTCCAATAAGCTTACAATGGACAATTGTTATAAGCTTGTTCTCAAGTCCTATTACATTTCGCTTACTTCCTGGTCTGTTGGGTAGTAAATCATAACAAAAAGTGTGTAATTTTTTTTCTTTTTAATTCCCCTTTTTGGTCGTTTATATTTCTGCTACAACGCCCATCAAAGCCAAATACGCTGATTATGCCAATCAAAATGTCTTTACCACAATGACGGCGCGCAGACAAGCGTTACCTTGCGTACGGTTGGTGGTTGGGTGATAAGGAAAGAAAAGGGCGTATCTATTATAAAAAATAAGTAAGAGTTACAAAAAAGAAGATGAAGAAAATGAAAACAAGGAAAAGCAAACGAAAATATTTTTAGAATTGAAAGAAAAAACAAACATTTCTTACTAAAAATGACCCAACATAAAATGAGGAAAGGGAACCTTGCAATTTTTTAACTTATTTAAAAGCGAAAATTGGGAAAATAACAAAAGTAAAACAATTGGTTTAGGAAATTTATAAAAGCACTTACATATCGTCGTACCATACGAAAATTAGCATATTTAAAATTTCTGACGAAAGCTAGCAATAAAAAAATTCTGTACGAAAAGTAACATAATCGACTTTTGGCTGACGAAAAATAACATGTTCGACTTTTGGTAATTATATACTGTTTTTACATTAAAATTGTTGTTGTTTAAACGAAATTGATAGTTTTCATCGGCCAAAAGTCGAACTTGTTACTTTTCGTCGGCCAAAAGTCGAACTTGTTACTTTTCGTCAGCCACAAAAAATCGTATGCTAGCTTTCTTATGGTACGACGATATGTACTTAAACTGAAAATTGAAGAAATCTTATTTACGAATATCAAATAGTATTTTAAAAACCAGCAATTGGCACTTATAATATAACTCCAACGAGGTCTAGCTTGAACATAATTTTACCTTTTCCTGCTAATTTGGTTAACCAACCTTCCTGGCAGATATGCACTCGGAGGTTATGCTGCCCACTGTCGAGTGGTAGCTGTTATTTTTGAAAAAAAAAAAAAAATTTAAGCGTGAATAACGAGTATTCATGAACATTGATGTGTAAACAGTTTCGAAATCGGATATTTATTCCCTTTTCCTTATTCCTTTTTTTCCTGGTTTTCTATGGATTAAAATGCGACTATAGTTTTTGTAATTTTTGTTGTCATTGTGACTGCTACTATTTTGTTGTTTTTGTTTGTTTTGGTTTTTGGTTTTTAAATTTTGATTTTTTATTTTCTTTTGTTTTGTATTACTCAGAAACATGCAAGATCATCAGAGTCCACGTTTGACCCATATCTGGAGACCCGGCCTAGGAATCATAAAGAGTAGAGCTCCGTATAGAAGTCCTGCTCAACACTTTTCATTTGATACCAGTATTGCTCAGAAAAATTCCGGGTTAATCCGGGGTAACATTTTGACCCATATTTGGGGACCCGACCTACGACTCATAAAATGAATAGAGCTCTATGTGAAAGCCCTGCTCAACACCTTTTATTTGATACCAATATTGCTCAGAAATATTCAAGGATCATCCGGTCCTCATTCTGGCCCATATCTCGGGACCCGACCTAGACATCATAAAGAATAGACATCCATGTAGTATCCCTGCTCAACTCCTTTCATTTCATACCAATTTTGCTCAGAAACATTCAAGGATCATCCGGGTCCTCGTTTTGACCCATATCTGGAGAACCGGCCAGGAGTCACAATGAAAAGAGCTTCATATCGAAGTCCTGCTCAAAACCTTTCATTTGATACCAATATTGCTCAGATGCATATCCATACATGTTCAAACAGGTTGTCCCTTTTTATTTTGCCTATTTGTCGCATTGTTGCAGAAAACAGCAACAACAGCAACGAAGCGAAGCGAACGACTATGCATGCAAGCATTTGTAAGTACATGCCTAGATACCTACCTACCACTGACAATGCCAAGGTCATTTACGGTTTACGCATTTACATGTTTACTCGTTTACGCATTTACATGTTTACGCGTAAACTTTACCTGTTTTTCGAAATTACTCGTAGCTACAGCAAAGATGTTTACACATCAAAAAGAAAAACAAACCTTCTAGGTTCGAACCCGATATATATTTTTAAACTTCCAACCGAACTTCCAACCGGAAAAGGAAAGAGGAGAAATAGAAAAAAATAATTAGAAGAATTGAGAAGACAAGTAAAAACCATACTAACAACAACACGGCCAAAACAAAATAGTAACAGGGGCAAATACAACAAAAATAAAAAACAAAAACTATAGTCTTAGTCCTAGGAAAACAACTAGAAAAACTGTCGAGTTGCGATAGTAGGCGGCACTCTAGCTGGTGTTTATTAAATTAAAAATTGCAAAAATTTTAATAATTTTTAATTTAATTTTGCTTTCATAACTTATTTACTATTTCTTTTGTCTTCAATAGTTTTCATCCATACAATAACAAAGCAAAAATAAAGGATATAAAACATAAATTATTTATCATGCCGGTGCATGGGCATATAGAACAAAAAGAACTTTACTTAATAAATGCTTTACAATATATGGATCTGTGTATATATTTTGGTATGCATGTGTGTGCCACCACCCAACGTGTCTCATTTGGTGCTCACTTTTTTGTCTGTTATGGGTGGTTAAAATGTTCTAGAAAACTGTTTGCTGTAAAATTTCACTAGGGGTCTCTTTAGTTTAAGTTTTCACGTAAAAAGCCACAGGCAACAAAAAAAAGAAATATAACGCCTTGAAGTATGCAACAAATTTTATTTGTCAGCATTTTTTCATACAAATGCTTGGAAAAAAGCGACCATTAAATCAAAAATCGATGAGAGCTTATGACCAATGACTTTTAAGCCACCTATTATTGTATTCATTTAGCAGCCAAACAATCCAGACCGGTGACCGATGGTCGTTTGTGGCGGCTCAGGCATTTATTAAAATTGTCTCCCTCAACCAATTAATGTATGTACATAAGTATGAGGTACTCGTATTTATTGAATGAAATTATGAGTACAAATAATGGCAGCAGCACTTTACCCTTGGTTACAATACACGCCAACAACATGCTTGTACTTGTATGCAAAAGTATCATACATGCCATGGCATGATTCTCTTTTTGGTACGTGTGTAGCCATAGCAGGCCGGTCTTATTTGCGTGTGCTTCCGCTTGTAAATGGATGAAGTTTCATCGAATGCTAGTCGGTCGGATGCGTGTTCACATTTCCAGCAGTGAAAAGTGCATGAAGCATACGGGCTGAGAGTATAAAGATGAGCAAGGGTCATTCATTACATTCATTTATGAGATCTTTTACTTTTGTTGCTTTTGTTTTTGTTTTAGTTTTGTTTTTGTTTTTGTTGTCTTTTTTTTTCATTTTGTTTTTGTTGCTAATATTAGGTAGGTATGTGCCTTTTGTTTGTCTTGGAATTTTGTGCTTTTAGGTTAGAGTACGGTTTGGTTAGTTTTTGTTTCATACTTTTACTTTCATTTTATTTTTCCCTATAGTTCTTTTGTTGCTGTATGTGGAGGAGTGAGAAAATGACTATAACACTGGATCACAAAATGAAATTTTTTGTCTGTACTTTGGACGTGACCATCCTATCTATATGTAAAATCGGTCGCTGATTCCGAAAATCGGGCTCATTTTTAATTCTATGGGAAGGTTTTTGAGATATCGGCAATTTACCGTTATTTGGCCACTGGCTCCACTTAATCCTGTATACCTTTTTAACGCAGTGAGCTATCTTCCTTGGAGTGACACTCAACGAAAGAAAATTAAATTTCCTTTTCATCGCTGCTATAACATTTTTCTGTAACTCTTATAGTTTCTGAAATATTGACGATTCAATTTGAATTTTTTCGATTTTTTACGATTTTTTGAAGAAAAAATTGAATTTGTCAGGCAATATCTTTTAAACCAATGTCTTCACCTTCGGTTTTACTCCTTTACGTGAAGCTCCATTCTATTGGGAAAAAGATAAGCTATCAACGAAGAAAATCCATGGTAAAATAGAAAAGTTATAGGCGATCAAGTAAATACATCCAAGTCGCGCAATGCCTCTGCACGGGTATATTCTATGCATGTTCCCTGTAAAAAAGTGTGCGACGAGTCTCTAAAAAGATTTGTCCGGGAGCGCTCTCTTTCGGGTACAATTAGTCTACAATTGTTCCCAATTGTACCCGAACGGGTACATATGTATACTAATTGTAGACGAATTGTACCCGAAAGGGTATCAAACGGGTGCAATTAGTCGCACAAATGGATGTGTCGCATTTGCTACCTGTTCGGGTACAAAACGGGTACAATTGTGCGCCTTTGCTACCCGTTCGGGTACAAACTGGGTACAATTAGTCTCTTCATAGGACATGCTCAAACAAAAGAGAACACTTCAACCCATATAAAGAGATACAAATGGGTAGTAATCGCATGCTCCCTTGCGAGTTGTCCCGGATGTATCCCGGAGTGATCGCATTTTTTGCAGGGTTATACCAATACCTACACATCTGCAGTAGCAGCACATTGGCAGCGCAGTAGATAAAAGCCCATTTACGGGTATAACATGCATAGAATATACCCGTGCAGAGGCATTGCGCGACTTGGCTGTATTTACTTGATCGCCTATAACTTTTCTATTTTACCATGGATTTTCTTCGTTGATAGCTTATCTTTTTCCCAATAGAATGGAGCTTCACCTAAAGGAGTAAAACCGAAGGTGAAGACATTGGTTTAAAAGATATTGCCTGACAAAGTCAATTTTTTCTTCAAAAAATCGTAAAAAATCGAAAAAATTCAAATTGAATCGTCAATATTTCAGAAACTATAAGAGTTACAGAAAAATGTTGTAGCAGCGATGAAAAGGAAATTTAATTTTCTTTCGTTGAGTGTCACTCCAAGGAAGATAGCTCACTGCGTTAAAGAGGTATACAGGATTAAGTGGAGCCATTGGCCAAATAACGGTAAATTGCCGATATCTCAAAAACCTTCCCATAGAATTAAAAATGAGCCCGATTTTCGGAATCAGCGACCGATTTTACATATAAATAGGATGGTCGCGTTCAGAGTATTTTTTGGCTGTAGAGCAGTGTAATCAGTCAACGCTGGTGGCTTTTGCTGTAAGAAAATATGAGTATTTTGCGTTCAAACATTTGCCATTAACTTGCCATTCACAGTTAGTGGTTGTATTTGTGGTTATGTTATTCACAAACAGAGCAAACGTATAAGCAAATTTTGTGTTCCTTTGTTGCTTATTAAAAAAGTAAATGAGTAATTTTTGCAGGCGTTGAATGGAGTTTGATTTTATTGAGGTTAATATACACACATATATACATATGTACATACTATTGTACTTGACTTGTTGAAGTTGATGGTGTCTCTGAAGTGGACATAAACAATTGCTCTACTGTTGAAGGTTGTCTTTTACACCTTTACCAGTTAAAAGCTTCGTTAGGAAATACGCTAGTTTGTACTTTTGTTGTAAAAAAAATTAAAGTTCACTCATAGAAATCGTCCGCTGATGATGCAGCACGAGTCCGGTCAATTGGCGTATCATTCACAATAGATAAGTCAATTATGACTTCCAGTGCCGCCTACCAGTGACATCTGTGTTGACATGAGTGTTTGCGCAAACACTGTTAACATAGAAATACATACATACATATTTAATATTTAAATTCATGAAAAAAGATGTAGAGCTATTAAAAGGAAATGATTTTCATACTAAAAATCTTTAATTAAGAAATCAAAGCTGCCGAAAAATTGAAAATATAACTGCATTTCCAATTTATTTTTCATATTTCATTTTCATTTTGAAGCTTCAAAGAATTGCATATTTTGTAACTTATACTTATGTATGTATTTTTCTTTTGAATAAAAAGTATACAATTTAATTAAACCAAAGTAAAAAGATCAATGCAACAAAGCTTTTCAAATTGAGTTTTCTTTAAATTTGACTTGTGTATCTAAGTAACACATGCAAAATTTGATTAATTTCAACACATTTGTACTGAAGATGAATTGAAAATGTGTGAATGAAAAGCATATTTATTACAAAAGTGTTCAAAGAAAAGGCATATGATATCGAACATATGCAGATGCTTACATACATACATACATACATAGATATGTGTGTACTTATGCATATGGCTTCATGAATCATGATAGATAATAAACACGCAACTCAATACTGTAATGAAAGTAATATGTACGTACATATGTACTTGAGTGTTTCAAAACATTTCAATTGAAGCATGCGAGTTTTCTTATTTGTATGAGTTACCAACTCTCATCTACCAAATCATCTTCATACCTCGTCTAAACGTCATTCGCAGCTCATTCATATTTGTATTTATACGTTTGTATGTGTCTTCCATATATATTCCACTAATGTTTGTTACTTTCTTTCATACAAACATACACAGATTCAGATACACGTTTTTACTAGCAAAATCCACTTCCTGTCATCCTGCAATCGCCCTGTCAATTTTTGTCATAGCCATATCTCTTGTTGTTTATGCTTTGTGGGCATATCTCAATATAGGTATGTGCGTCTATCACATAGAGTATGTCAGAGTACTGCAACGAGTTAGGTACTTATACATATATTCGAGCAACTTGAAAATAATGCATGACCAAACGAAAATACTTTATTTAATATTAAGAACGCGGTTGGGTTATTAAAATAAATATTAGTTTTATATAAATGCCTGAGCTCTTAGACTATTCACAGTCACTTGAAAACTTAAGTAAATCAGCTTATGTAGCACGCTGGGTTATGTGCTCAGCCTTTTGATTCTGTGCGTATGTGGCAGCTGATGACAATCGAAGATGCAATTTTTATAGTAGAGCACATTTTCGAAATGAATATAGCAGACAACATTTACATATAGGTAGCAGATATTTATTGTTATGTTGGCTGTCTGCGCACTCCTTCATACATACATACATATGTACATATTTATTATTGCCACTCGCATTTGTAATTTCCTCTTTATTCAATTTTGTGTCGCACATTTTTGTATTCATTTTTATGTGGGAACCACTTTTAGTGCATTTATGATGGTATTAGAGGCATGTTTATTTTCATTTTGTTTATACATACATATGTGATTGGTAATGATATTACGCCTGTCAAAATAATCATAATTATGTCACAATAATGTTTGACAGTTGGGAGATAGGTACTCATGAGTGTAGGGAAATGCTAAGCGTAAATAAGGAAAAAGTGGTGCTGACTCTGCAATTTCATTTACTTAAATGCTGCTAATCTATGTAAAAACTTGAAGTTATTTAATATTTACAGTATAAAATTCTGAGAAGGAACCGTTTGCTTTTTTGTAGGTCTAAAGTAGTGAAATTTTGGAGATGAAGCCTAATGAAGAATACTTTGGTCCTCTAAGACCGGCAGAAAGTTATTGTCTTGACCGCTCTTTTAGATAGTTCGAAAAAAAAATGGTATTTTTATGGTTTTGGTATGGCTAGATGGTTAAAATATTCTAGGAAATTATTAGTCATAAAATTTCACCAACGGTATCCTCAGTTTATTCATTTAGGTACATGGCCATTGAGCCTAAAAATCTCCTTCAAGCTCAACCAAAAGCCATGACTAACTTAAACAATTGCTTCTGTTGACCCTCCTTCGCTTCGCTTTTCTTCTCTTCGCTTCTATTTTATTGTCTTCTCTTCCCTTCTCTTTTCCTTCTTAGCTAACAATTTCTTTTTGCCTTAACAGCCATTTTTCTGCCACAAAAAATGCCATAAATCAATCTCCAATACATTTTCCGTTTTCCAGTTTTTAGATTGCCCGCCCAAACAACTATGTAACAAAGCCCTCCTTAAGTTGTATCAATCATAAGCTTACGGCGAACTTGAGTGCAAATGTACATAACTAACACACTTACTAGATATGTACATATGTATGTACTTATGTAAATATGTGCACCGAAAATGCCGCCATTGGACGCATTTTTACGGCATTTCGACGATAACAATTAATCCTTAGCTGTAGGTATCTGCTGTAATAGTTTTTGGCTCTATAAGTGCTTTGGCGTAATAAAGCGCATTTTTAGCACCTCCGCTTTCTTATGCACTGTATGTGTTTTTGCCTTAATTGATATGCCATTCACATTACTTTACATAGCAAGTTGTAGTAGCAAGCAATCTTATTGCTGTTCAAACCATTTGCAACAATGTTTGTAGCACCATTTTCATGTTCGGCACTAAAGGGAGTTTACGCGGCCAACATGTTTTTTGCGATTTTTTGTTGTTGCTGTTTTCGCATTTTTTCTGATTTTTTGTTGTATTTTTTTATTTTTTTGGTTGTTGCTTTCGTATTTTGTCCTGATATTTTGTTGTATTTTGTGTTTGTTTTTGGTTGCTTTTTTCTGTGCTTTTGTGTTTGTTTTTGTTTATTTTCTGTTTTTTCTGTTTTGGCTTTTTCTTGTTTTTTTCTGTCTAACATGTTTGTACCTGCGCAACATTTTCTGCACCTGCTCAATATTCCTCAATCATATTCTTTTTGTTGGTGTTGCTTTGCTTTGTGTCGCTCGTTGTATTAAGCAAATCTATGCAAATTTGCATGTTACTCATACGCCCAGGTAGGCCGCCTTTACTGTGGTGGCTTTTTCACATGCTGCTGCTGCTGCTGTTTGTTGTTGTGCATGTTAGCTTAGCTGCGGCTGTCGTTTGCATTTGAAAAAAAAAAAAATTTCATATCATGTTAAAACATGCACCTTTTGCATTACTGCTTTTATTTTTAAACTTTTCACCTTCTCACACTGGTGGTGATTTAATCCTCTCTATTCATATTCGCATTGCTTACT
Source organism: Urophora cardui (assembly GCA_960531455.1). NCBI lineage: Eukaryota > Metazoa > Arthropoda > Insecta > Diptera > Tephritidae > Urophora > Urophora cardui. Next base: position 135,061,232 of record OY482673.1, on the reverse strand, counting down.
AATGTTGTTTTTGTGGTTTCTATACACAACTAATGCTATCCTTTTATGGTTTTTCAATATTTTCCCCATAAAAATCTCACGCATTTCAACATTCGTCAGCAACCGCCTTTTATATCGCTTTTAAATTCGCCGCTCGATGCGACACGTTCTTTCTGCTTTGTCACCACGATTTTTATTATTATTTTCTCCTTTTTTCTTGCTTTTTTGTGTTAAGTACAACACATCCTCTTCGTGGTCAGCCAACAAATTCATTCGTCCATTTCACGTTCTTATCATGTTGAATACACTCGCGCTGCAAATTTTTTATTACTTCCCCTTAGCATGATATACTCGTTGCTGGTGGCTCCCTGTCAAAGCAGGAAAGGATGATGTGGCTAGTGGCACGGCGAGTGGTTGTTTGCGGTTTGCCGCTTATGCTGATAGCAGCGCGCAATATTAAATATTTTGCGCTGGCATTGACAACGGTTACCACGGTTTGCTATAGCTTGGTAGTGGTTAAGAGAGCTCATAATGTAAAAGGGAATTTTATAAAGAATTGCATATTGTATGTATGTATGTATGTTCACAAATATTTAATTTTATTTCGTAGACACGTTATGATAGCAGTCGTTTTTGATGATTTTGCGATGTGCTTGAATTAAAAAAAGAAATCGATTTTGAAAGTTCACTTTAAAATATTGATTTGGTTCTAAAGTTTAACACCCTTATTCATACAAATTTTCAATTATAAGAGTTTAATAAACCTATTTTATTTTTTATGAATAAGGGTGTAAATATGTAATGTACTTTATTTTAAATTTTGTAGTCGAAAATTATCTTATTTTACAGTTTGAGTGTCATTAGGCTAATAAAGGACTGAGAAGGATGCTTTAATCTTTCTAATAAGGTCCTTATAAAAAAAAGTACAGATTCGATTCAGCAATTGAGTCAGAAGACTTATCTTTATTCAGGTCATTGTGAATGATTAAAAGTGATTGCTTACTCATGTTATTTGTAATCATTCACAATGGGTATCTACACTTCAGTATAGCGACCAATGTGGTTATTTTGAAAACAGCAGTTTTTGACGAATTTCTTAGGCTTTTACAATAAAATCTTCAAAACAAAAAACACCTGTGCCATTCCTGCGAAACATAAACAAATATTTCTTATACAAACCAACATACAAACATTCAACCGAGAAACTGAATTCAATTTGAGTGCGTTGAAATGAGCAGCCACAGAAATGACAGCAACAGAAACAGTGACACTGACAATGACAACCAACAACACACAAAGTGGACACGTTGAGTATGTCAGTTGAGCATACAAATGTATACAGTTTCAAGAGTAGAGATATGACAGAAACATGTTGAAACGTGATTTGTATGTACATTTGCTTCTGTGCGTATTTTCTGTGTGCCTACACTTGGTGTTCAAGTCAAGATAAGCGAAAAAAGATATGCTACAGAAGTATCAATGCAATGCAACTGTTGCAGGAAATATAATTTCCTAAATATTTTTGCACAGTTTAAGAGTCTCTGTGTATGTATTTGCAGGAAATCAAAGAATTATATTGAGTTTATGATGTAACTTATTTTAAAGATATGGGAAGAGTATAAGGACAAAAGAGAAAGTATAAATAAGAAGTGAGCTGAGTGAGAGTGTTAAAGTGAGTGACAAGAATGGAGCACGTAGGGGATTCTTCTTTTTAAATATTATTTATATTAATTTCCTGTAAGGAAAACAGAAACTTTATTAAACTTTAAAGAACATTTAGCACACAGTATTTGGAATTTAATGTGTCTACTTACATATGTACACATGTAGGTATGTAAGTTACAGACTCAGCAGTAATAGTAGTTGGCAACACTACAAAAACATTTTTTACCCATTCACAATGGATGCGTGCCTAGTCTCAGTTGCAAGTGCAAAGCACAAAACAAAAAAGTAATCTTAAACCTCACTTTGATCGACAGACAACTCAACTTTAACCCCTCCATTCAGCCGGCAACTGCCAAGGATTACCAACATTCCATGTTGATTAAAAAATTTTCTCTGCGTGATTAATATAAAAACTTGCACGTTCATAAGTTCAACATGTTGTTAGTAAGCTAGACACTTTCAAATTAGAGAAAGGGCACAAGACTTGTGCCACAAGTAAAAAAAGTAAAAGAAAAGTAGGAAGAAATGTAGAAAATAAACACCCTCCTGCTGCTTTGTTAAATCTATGTCTCTGCCGCAATTCAACAACAAAGAAAAATACCCCAACTCTCTTCATTTGCATGTGAATGCTTTATTGGCTGATATGCCCGTTAAGCCGTATCACGTTATATGGACAAAAAAAAAGTTTAGTGTGTGTCAGTTTTATTTGAACACTTATGTCGAAAAAATATTTTTGGTGTAAAATTTTTTTTTTTAGGCCCGCGTTAAAAACAGCTAAATCGCGTTTTTTGTAATAACTTCCTTATTTGATGTCGGATCTCTATGATCTTAATGTCGCAGAAAAGGTCTCGCTCAGCACTATATTTGGCCCATATAATGTTTCGACCTCAAAGGTTGTCCTGAGTTTTACCTTTAAAAATTTTGGAGTTACTATCCCTAGATTTTTTTATTTTTATCACTAATACAAAGCTCTCAAAAAACCATGAGGAATCCCCCAAAGAAATTCTAGCCTTTATTCACAAACAAAAAAGTTATAACGTTGTAAAATGAAACACTTGTTTTTTTTATAAAAAATTACCACAGAGAAACGGCGAAACACGTCAACTTAATTTTTGGCTCCAGATTACGATGACGTTTTTAGAAGTGCAGTGTATGCACTCCCATTTTCGAGATATTTAAGAAAACATTTTCAGTTTTCACATACAAAGCGATCCGATGTGGGGGCGTATGAGTAACTATTGTTGAGGTAATAAAAGTAAAGAAAAGGGGAAAAAACTATACGTACATATATGTATATAAAATGCATATGAGAAGGAAGAGAATTCCCTGCACATAAATTCCAATTTGTTTTAAACGTTCGAAACCTGCACTGAAAAAACAACTTACCCAGATTATGCAAAAATGGGAATGTTTCGGCGCTTAAGACACATTTTCATTGTTTTGATGTACAACTTTCTTTAAATCAAGGAATAAAAACACCGTTTTGAAAGAAAATTTTATTCAAAACAATGAAAATATGTCATTAGCGGCGAATCATTCTCATTTTTCCATAATCTGAGTAATTTTTTTTTGAGTTTGAGCAAAGTAATATAAGCGACGAAGAATTCACTTTCAGAGCTCTGAAACTGCTTTCATAAATATCTCTAAATTTGGAGGACATCGTCATTTTTGGTCTCGGTTATCATAGATAAGAAGATGTTTTGGGGATTAAAGTAAAGTGTGTTGTTTTCAATTGTAGGCTGAATAATTAACTGCATTTCTAGGGGCAGACGGCGCATCCAGCGCAAGTATTGATAATACATTTAGACTTCCGTTGTCTCTTCTTAGGCGCGTATAATTTTACAACGAACTATAGCAGTTTTTCTAAATAACTTGGATGATTTTACGATACGCACGGATGCAGAAATCGTGAAGCCGTTGTAAGCCAGCGCGTTGTGCTTAGAGATCCCACTTGAATACTTACCAAATCTTCACTACAGCCATTATCATTCAATATAAATAACGTTGATCAGCACGAATAGTCCAATCATCAATAATTTTTGGCATATCATGTATCCAGTATTGGTAGCTGTTCCATCGCGGTACAAGATTCTCAAGTCAAGCAAGGACTTAGAATACTTTTTAATCAAAAACTCATACTATATGGCGTTACTGCCTCATATAAATAAGAACTTGGGATAATTTTTCAAAAAACAGGTTCTCTGATTTTAAAACGGTATAACTTTTTTGTTTGTGAGTAAAGGCTACAACTTTTTTAGCGGAGTCCTCATGGTTTTTTGAGAGCTTTGTATTAGTGATAAAAATAAAAAAATCTAGGGACAGTAACTCCAAAATTTTTAAAGGTAAGACTCAGAACAACCTTTGAGGTCGAAACTTTATTTGGGCCAAATATAGTGCTGAGCGAGACCTTTTCTGCGACATTAAGATCATAGAGATCGGACATCAAATAAGGAAGTTATTACAAAAAACGCGATTTAGCTGTTTTTAACGCGGGCCTAAAAAAAAAATTTTTACACCATAAATATTTTTTCGACGTAAGTGTTCAAATAAAACTGACACACGCAAACTTTATTTTCGTGATACGGCTTAATGCCCGTGCACGTTTTCAACACATCAGCATATGCTTGCATATTTAAAGGGGCTAAAATATGTGCAAACTATTGTGGTGCTGCATTTTTAATGCATAAAATATATAATAATAATAATTCAAAAAAAAACAGTCGGCTATTGCGTTTAAGTTGGAAAGCAAACAATTGCCGAAGCTGTCCGATATGAACTAGAGCTGGGAATTCGCACAGAAAGTGTTAAATTGATTCCTCACTATCTTCTTGATTGCAGCTTCTACATATGGGTGTTTCCGAAAATGGGTCAACCAAAGAGAAAAAATTAAAAATGCACCTAGGCCAAACTTTTTGATACCATTATATAGGTACGTATTTCCTTTATCACGCCACAAAATTTTATGGACATTGGAGCACTGCTACTTACAAAACTTACGTTTTTCAGACTACCATATAAAATTTTTTTTTTAGCTAAGTGTATATGACTTCCGAAATACATCCGCGAATTCGAAATAAAAGCGCCGGTAGAAAAATGGCCTTTACGAGTACTTAGCCCAAGGTCAGACCTGGGAATATCAACATAGATACATTTACAAACTACTTCAAATTTTGTATAAAGTGTATTCTAAAGTAGTGCTTTTTTTCAAGCGTTCGGACGCAAAATATACTTTGCAGTAAAAATAAACATACTTACCTTTGTCATATTTTTCAAATTTTTTTTTGACAAAACGCAGTTTTGGGTGCTCTTTCGGGCAGCGTTAATTTTTTTCCCAAAATCAAAAGGATTCCTGAGTGCAATTATATTAAACATTGGAACGTCCGAACGTATACACTTTTTTTCTTCAGATAATTTTTTTGTTTGTTTCTTATAAAGCTATCTTGCAATGTATTCCGCTCAAAGGGCTATGAGGTGGAGGTTAAACCTCTTGAAAGATGGTCAGAAAAGGAAGGATTTCAAAAATAAAGAAAGAGAGAAAAAAGATTTTTAGGAAAAACATAAAAAAACCCTTTGAAGGTAAGAATGCTCCAAGCAATTTGGAATATATGTAGACAATAAAATATTTTTGGCCGCATAAAACTTCAAAATCTACCTGTATGCGATGGCTTAGAGTAAAACAAACACCAGCCCTTTAAACAATACACAGTTTCTCATGCGAAAATGGACATCATATTACTGCCGGACGTACAGCGACATCTAAGCAACGCGATATTTAAAATACCGCTGTGGTGCAGTGGGTAGAGTGCTCGCCTGCTATGCCAGAGATCTCGGGTTCAAACCACGGTCCGAGAAAAACACCAAAACAATTTTTCTAATTAGTAAAAATCCAATTATTGGGTTTTTTAAGAGCAGCGGTCACCTCTCGGTAGTGGGCGGCATACCCTCCGAGAGTATTTCTGCCATGAAAAAGCTTCTCTCAAAAAATGCATTCGCCGTTCGGAGCCGGCATAAAACTGTAGGTCCACCCAATTAGTAGGAAAAGCAAAAAGGAGCACACCTCGAATTGCGAGAGAAGCTCGGCCATAAAAGTCGTCAGAGTTATAATAACGCCATTGTATTATTATATTATTCTTATTAAATTTTGCTAGTACTTACATCAGTTTTTTTTATATTCATCGCCACTATACATTATACAGTATCGTTTTAGTCCTCAGAATGTGCAAGTAATGTAAATTTTAAATTAATGAGTTAATTGCAATAAAATATGTGCTCAACACTTGTTTTGTTTTGAAAAATTTATGTTTTCCTTCATAGAAAAATTTGGAACGTCCGAACGGGAACGTCCGAACAAAATTAAAACCGATATTTCTTAACTAAAAAACGTCTACAGTAATATAACTTTAATGTAGTGACAGTCCTTGTATATTCTTCTGTTAGTCGTAGTTCTGTTTTGTAGCATCAACCAATTCGCAGAATTTTAACGAAATCATGTGTAACCTCAAATACGAGGTACTTTTGAGGAACGTCCGAACGGCAACTTTAAATCCTTCTACAGTGGTAATGTGTCATCTCTAGAAAAAAAGTTTGATAGCTTTGGATAGAGGAGTACAAATGCTACATATGACAAAAAAAATATTCTGATCCAAAGCCTACTATAGGTTTTATACTGAAAATAATGTCGCAGCATGGAACGTCCGTAACGCTGGAAACACCCATATGTATGTGTGTTGTCGAACGGGATCCCTAGTCTTTCAGCGTATTTACCGAACGGCCAGTGTCCTGTAATCGTGACAGTGATCTGGAAGATGTCCTTTCTGAATATTTTGATTAGGTGGTTGCTGCTTGCCGCATTATAAGCCAGCCGAGTTCCATGGAAGTGTTGCCTGCTCTTCCGATGGTGGTGGATGTCTCGTTTTATGGTTGTAAGTGGGCAGCTCAGCTTGGCTGCTCTGATAACTTCTAGGCTGCCCCGCTTTCGCCAGTTCGTCAGTCTTCTCATTACCATCGATGTTCCTGTGAGCAGGAGCCCATGAGATGGGTATATAGTTCCATCGAAAGCGCTTGCTTTTCGCTCTTAATTTGTATGGTTTCACGCTCGCCCCACATTGGTTTCTCTTTACCCAAGCTGGCTCCTAAAACTCAATTTCCTCTCCTTCTATTTGAGAGATACCTTATACCTGCCTTATTTCAACAAATTCCTTAGACAATTTTTTGGCGGGTTTTTCTACTCCAGCATCAAAGTATCAACATAATTTAATAAATAAAAATATTTGATTTTCTACTTTTTTCGCATACCTAAACTAAAACGCAGCATCAAAGGGTTCTGTCGCCGCTTTAAAATATGTTATGAATTTAGTTTGGCCACAATATGATTTCGTAATATACATTTTTTCACATTTTTTTCGCATAACATTCCAACGAGATACAGAGAGTTATTTGCGTAGTTATGTTGTGCTATTTTCGCTGCCACCAAGGCAAGTAACTTCAAACAATTTTGCTTTCATGGAAATAGATGGAAATAGATATTCACTCATCTACCTACATAGCCATACGTACTTGCAGATATACTATGTTTGTATGTTTATATAAATCTCATGTACCTATATTCATCTAGGTGTCGTTGAAGTAAATGCGGCGCCTTAATTCTGTTGCTACTTTATATTTTATTCATGAATACAGTTTGTATGATTTGATTTGTTTCACACGGTGGATTAGAAAAAGCTGTATTTTTATATGAATACTAGCTGACCCGGCAAACTTCGTTCTGCCCAAAATAGATTTTTTTATTAATTTCATTTCAAAAATTGTTATTACACCGGTATTATTTTTAATAGAAAATTAACGATTTTTCACTACTTCATTGTGTACAACTTCAAAAATATATACTTGTAGTATTCAGTTTAAGGCTGCACGATACACAACATTTGAAGTTTTCTATTCCGGATATTTATTTTCACTGAGTAAGTAAGAGGATTGATATAGTATACCTCCATAATGGTTTTCAGGCCCCTCCTCCAAGCCTTTTAGATATATTCAGCCTCAAAAGTGTAGTACGTATGGGACGTGTAATGCCCCATTTTTCGATAAATCTTTTTTTTTTGGGTGAACATGGTATTGATATCGTATATCTGCATAGTGATTTCTATGAACATGCCATGAACGCTTTTAAGGATATTTAGCCTTAAAAATTAAGAACGCATGGGAGGTGCCACGCCCCCTTTTCCCAAAACTACTGTTTTTTCAGAAGCACGCTATTGATATCGTTAATCTCCTGATCAATTTTCAGGTCCCAACCTTAAACGCTTTTATAGATATTCAGCTTGAAAAATTAAGTTTGTATGGGAGGTGCCACGCCCCCTTTTCCGATAACCTACACTTTTATGCGCAAAAATTGTTTTGATATCATATAGCTCTGTACCAATTTCCAGGTTCATGACTTAAATCCTTTTAAAGATATTCAGCTTAAAAAATTAAGTGTTGTTTTGGAGTGCCACGCCGCCTTTTCGTATAACTCCTATTATTTTGCGTTAATATGGAATTGTTATCGTTTATCTCCACACCAATTTCCAAGTCCCTAGCGTAAACAATTTTAGAGATATTCAGCATGAAAAATTAAGTTTGTATGGGAGGTGCCACGCCCCTTTTTCCGATAACCCCCACTTTTATGCGTCGGAATGGTTTTGATATCATTTAGCTCTATACCAATTTTCAGCTCCCTACCTTGAACTGTTTTAGAGATAATCAGCTTTAAAAATTAAGGTTGTATGGGAGGTGCCACGCCCCCCTAACATTTTTTAATTTTTTCTTCGACTAAACCTTCGCGGGGTAACAACAAACAAACCCCCCTAAGGAAGTATTTGATTTGGTTCAGCCGTTTTCAAGTTTTAGCGTTACAATTAAATACCAAATCATTTTTATATATATAGACAAATACTCGTATGCATAGTGACTCTTGTAAATAGATTCCAGAAGCCTGTTTAACATTTTGAAAACATTTGGAAAACGAATATTTTATTCAAGTCTCACCTTCGACAGTGAATCTCGAAATAAGTTTGAGAACTAGTTCACAAGAGCTGGGTGTTTTTTTTTTTTATCCAAATAAGTTGCATTTATATTTTTTCTAAAACGTTTCAAATGCCATTAACCTGTCAGCGTCTACGAAATATGGACTGCACCTTGCACGCTGGTGCACGATAAGAGTCTCGATGGCTTGGTTGGCTAGCTGGCTGGGGACGATTAACAGTTTTGAAATAAATGTAGAAGAAGAGTTGTAAATAAAGACACAACAAACGAAAAAATAAATGAAGCTCGATAAAGTAACAACAAAACGGTACTCCAAAAAAACACAGCAACACATTTCACTAAATCCCACAGGCAGTCGGAATGATTTTCCCTTATCGACTCGTGTTTTTTTCAACAACCAACGTTTGGCAGTTGAACCATTGGCTTATACCTACACCTTGTTGATTCTGCTCTTGCTGTTGCTGTAAATTTGTGTTTAGTAAGTATGTGTTTATGATCTTAGCGAAAAAGCGCCTGCAAACAATTGCAAACAAACGCCAAATCTGTAACCTTACGCAGCAACAAAAGGATTACGGGCTGTAGCTTAGCAAAAAAGGGCGGAAAGTGAGGAAAAAAGGGGAGAAAATAAGGCAAAAAAGTGGAAATGGTAAAAAATTTGTAGCGTTGATTTTTTTGTTGTTCGCTTTATGATTTTGTAATGCATAATTGGAAAAGTTTTTTGCGTTGCGCTTTTAGCTGTTTTTGTGCATTTTTTACATTTGACTTTTGGCTTGCGAATGCACTGTGCGTATCTCTGTTATGTTTGCAGATTTTTATGTATTCGAATAATTTTTTCCCATTTTTTTTTTTTCAATTTATTTTGCTGTATTATTTGTTCATTAAAAGCAGCTACTATCTATCTATCTGTTGCATAAATAAGCAACAACTTTTCGCTTTCGATTGATGGCAAATGTTTGATGGTAAATGTCAAAGTGTTAAATGTGAGGGAGAGATAAAGTAAAATATTTAAATATTTTAGAGAAAAAATAAATTGAAATGAAAGTTAATGCATATTGCACATTGAACAATTTAGAAGTTCTAGTGTATTGTCAAATTGTCACAGAAAATCGGTTGCTAGAACATTGACTTAAATCAGATGTTTTAAATTCCCTTAATATTAGTAATGGTTTTTTCGGTTTTTTTTTTTTATTTAAATGATTATTTTAATTGTCTTACATTAATCTGGAAATTAATAATCAATTAAATTAAAAAAATTATAAAAATAGTCATGACTAATAGCCTTTACAGAAATAATAATTGAAATAATCTTATATAATACGCGTCATCATGCAATCAAAAAAATAAATTGAAAAATAAAGAAAATCAACCAATTAATATATACCATAGCAACAAGAGAGAAAGTGACAACCTCAACTCACTCGCATTAAAATTTCGCTTCGAGTTCATGTTGAAGAGAAAATGCGTGCGATAAGAAGAGCTTTGATTTGCTGGATAGTGTCCTTTTTTGTTTCGCTAGATAATGTCCTTTTCTCTGGAAACATTTAACAATCTACATATTTATTTTCATATACATACATTAAAGAAGCGATACTTGGAAAAGACCAAACGACAAATAAAAACATTTTGAAACTGTCAACCAACCTTAATGTTCATTAGGTAGTTTTTTTACGCCACTGCTAGTATCTATACATATATACAAATATACATAGATACCACTTATTTCTATATAATATCCACATTAAATACCAAATTCAAATTCCATCTAGAGGGAATTAAACATTTTTAATTGCTAGGGATTTGCGCATATCCATACCTACGTATTTTACTAAGTTTATAATTTTTAAGCCTTTCTATTAATTATACTAATTATATCCATTAGTCTGTAAGACATTTTGTTTTTGTTGACTAATTAAACCTAAATAAATAAATAAATAAATAAATAAATAAATAAATAAATAAATATCCCCATACACGTCCTTGTTGGACTTGTTGCTACAACATATTTGCAACACAAATAAGTATATGCAAAGCGGAGTTGCATTGAGCAAAAAACTCCAGTGGTGCTCCCCTTTTTTCGGTTCCTACAATAGAATATTTGTATGCAACAAGAACAAAAAAAAATGCTAGGAATAAAATCAAAATAACCTAAAGGGGAATTTGCGGATTTGCCCAGCTCAAATATATTCATACATATACCTTTGTAGATATGTAAATATGCATATGTGCACTTGCATATATTTACTCATGTGCTGTTAGTATGTATTTGCAGGGTAAAAAAAAAGGATGTCTGATTGCCTTGCGGCGCATAGCAAGCCAACCAGCAGTAGAGTCAACTATGTTGGCCACTTTTGTTTTTTAATATGTACATAAGTACATATCGTCGGTCTCCTGCTACACAGAGCCAAAAGACCACCTAAAATGCCCTGTAAATCGGAACAAAGTTTAGCGGATTTCTCTACGCTTTCTCTCCAATAAGATGCCCGTCTTATTATGACTGGATATCTCATTTTAATAAAACTAAGTAGATATACTGTAAAACTAATATGAAAACCTTTTCAATATTATTAAGAAGATAACCCGTGGATTTTAGATGAAATCATTTTCAGTAAAATTTAATGGATAATCTATAAAACTAAGATGAAAACCTCTTATATAAAATTAAGAAGATGACTCCTAGAATAAATATGGAAACCTTTTCACATAAATTTAGCAGATAACCTGTAAAATTAAGAAGAAACCCTGTTTAATATTATTAAGAAGAGAATCTTGATTTTCATCGGAAAACATAATTAGTCAACTAGTATTTTCCTAGGACTTATTCAGACAAAGGGTAACATTTCATTTCATATAAGTGCAGATGGACATAATAAACTCTTTATACCAAGTGCTTCACTAATCGTTTGAGAATTGTAGAAATGTGCAAAGCCGTAGTGAAATTGACGAACGGAGGAAACACATAAGAGCTCTTTTAAAAATAAAAAGTTTTCCTTTTTAATAAATTCAAAAAGGTTCTAGTAAAAATTAGAGGATGTCCTTATTGATTTGCTTTATAAAAATTTTCTCATAAAAACAAGCAGATTTCTTCTAACAATTCAATTTTTTTGACAAAATGACATAAAAAATTAATAAATAAGAAGTTATCTCCTCGTTTTCAGACGGTATCCTTTTCAATAAATTTAAGAAGAAATTCAAGCTAAAATCTAGAAGATTTTCTAGCAAAAATTTCCTCAATTTTGTCTCCTCTCGCTCTCCTTGGCCAAATAGCTCTTTTAGATGGCAGTCTCTTTGATTATAGGTGAACTTTTTGGCTCTGTGCAGAAACAAAAAAAAAATTTTTTTAAGCACGATGTCTGCTCTTTATCGGGTATATATTGATGTAATTACAATTTATATTTGTATAAATTCTTGTGTAAACATACATACATAATATGTACTTGTATGTACATAAGCATATATACAAATACCCTGCAGCAAAAATCCGCAATGAATCCTTAATGAATCACTGATGCAATTCACCTATGACGAGGAGGCATCAGTGAATACTCTCATATAAAGACTGATGAATTTTTCATATAAATGGTTTGCTTTCCTCAGAAAAAAAAAAAACAAGAACAAATAAAAATATACTGAGTTATGACGACAGTGATGAATATTCAACAAAGAATCATCACTGATCCTTCAGAAGTGAAACAAATTTACTGCAGGGTATTAATTGCTATTATATCAATATATACCCGATAAAGAGCAGACATCGCACTTAAAAAAAATTTCACATTCGTGTTTCTGGCAGGAGACCGACGATATCAGGAAGCTAGAATTGTTGTTGGCTGAAAACAGGAAAGAATTCATGGTGACGACTGAGACTGTAAGGTAACATAACAAAAGCATTAGGCATTAGCCAGAAAAATGCTTATAATGAAATGAATGAAGTTCATACGATAGATAGATATGCTGTGGAAATATGCAAAGAAAAAAAAGCAAATGGACAGACATACGATAATGTGATATGCAGAAACAATACCTGTAAGTAACAATTTGAGAATTCTGAATGCAGCTTAAGCTTAAATAAAAGCCAAATTCATACACAGACAGTTTCTATGCAGGACATACATACGTACAAACAAGTACACAGTAAAAAATTATAGTTTATTTCTAATATAATTTGGTACTTAATTTAATCATTCGTGGAATTAAATTTGAATTTTAATACCAAAAAGTCTTATTTTTAAACTATGAGAAGTTTTACAATTTTCTTTATTCCAAAGTAGTTTTAAAATAAAGTCTTAAAAAGTATTAAAATCCTCTCTAAAGAAGTTTAATCATTTATGGTTTAAAAACAAATCCTGAAAAGTATAAAAAACTTTCTCTTTCTCAATTATATTACCATCAAAGTATTTTTGGTTAGAAACCAAAACCAAAAAAAAAATATTAAAAAAATATTATTAGAAAAAAGTAAAAAAAGAAACAAACAAAATGTTTCTAAAACTGCAATCCGGGGGAGTAATTAAATCTACTCAAATAAATGGCCCGAATCGAATAATTGTATCAAGTAAGTAATACAGGAGATTAACTAAATATCATGTTCAGTCATAAGGCAGTTGACGGTCCCTCTTTCAGTATCACTGCAGGAACCGCGACGGTGCCGAAATTTCCCTGAACATCTCTAAAATATTAGTATAAAAGTGACAATATGTATATATATCGAGACCTAACCGCCATAAAAGTGTATCCAACAAAATGATCGATTTCAGCTTTTTTATGGAAATCAACAATTTACTATCACATGCATCAACTCCCAAAATTTCATAGCTGCGAAATGTGCAGTTTCGAAGTTAGAGACTAAACAAGTTTCAAGGCTGCATACAAATTGTATGCAAAACAAATTAAAAAAAACTGTGTCCTGTAAAATTTACTTTTTTTTGGATACACTTTTATGAGGATTAGGGCTCGATATATAAGGTAATTTAGTGTTTGCTACTACTGTTTAGATTTTTATGTAAATAAACTTTGTTAACGCTATTCAATTTCTTATTAATCTTTGGGATAATGGGTTATTTGCAGTATATCCACCGGAAATTTTATGGGGGTTTATTTTTAAATCCAAAAAAGTATAAAATTTATTCCAATTTTCGGATAGATTTAATACCATTTAAACTATTTTCATTACCAAAAATATTATAAAAATAATCAAAATTTGGTTTTGACTTAATTCCATAAAAGTATAGAATTTATTCCAATTTTGGATTGATCTTATACCATTTCAACTATTTTTAATACCAGAAACATTCTAAAAATAATGAAAATTTGCTTTTGATTTAATTCCAAGAAAGTATTAATTTGACACCAAAAATAATTTCTGTCTCTCAATATTCTCTTCTTTTTTTAAACCAGAATGGTTTTAATTTTATGCTTTTTGGCATTGTTATATATAAATACCAAAATGGAATTAAAATTAAGCTAAAATTTTTACTGTGTAATACAAAAAAAATTCCAAGCACAACAAACCAAAAGCAACTCTGCGCTCTGCTCTTCCTATCAGCAGCTTAAGCAGATCCAAAACTCCTGTCAACACAAACGTCGTCAGCAACCAAAAATTAATCTTCCAACAGCACAATGCCATATTCAATGCATTAAAATTTGCTACTTCTGCTCTTCTTCACTTGCAAAAAATGCTAATTCTGAGCCATACAAATGTTTTTTTTTTTGGTGATATTTTTCTATTGTTCGGTTATCCTTTAACATTCGAAATCATCAAGATCTCTTCATGCCTTGTCTAGATGCACTCAAGTATTCAATGTTTTTAGTTCACATTTTCATTTTATGCTCGACTTAATTTTATCAAACGGAATTACACAAAGCTTAAACCGTAATGTAGCCAATCATATAGAGAAGAAGGAGATAAAGTGGAGGAAGATTGAATAGGAAAAAAATGGTATACATATTTACATCTGCACAAAGGGATTTTGATTATCAGACTTACATTGTCATACATACTTACATACATACATACATGGAAGGCATAGAAAAGGCAAAAGAATGCATAGCAACATTCCTAGAGGAAGAAGGTAGATAATTTCAAAGCCTTTAACAATGTCACCAGGTTTAGTAAGTCTCCATGTTTTTATGTATGGCTACACAGTAAAAATTTTAGCTTAATTTTAATTCCATTTTGGTATTTATATATAACAATGCCAAAAAGCATAAAATTAAAACCATTCTGGTTTAAAAAAAGAAGAGAATATTGAGAGACAGAAATTATTTTTGGTGTCAAATTAATACTTTCTTGGAATTAAATCAAAAGCAAATTTTCATTATTTTTAGAATGTTTCTGGTATTAAAAATAGTTGAAATGGTATAAGATCAATCCAAAATTGGAATAAATTCTATACTTTTATGGAATTAAGTCAAAACCAAATTTTGATTATTTTTATAATATTTTTGGTAATGAAAATAGTTTAAATGGTATTAAATCTATCCGAAAATTGGAATAAATTTTATACTTTTTTGGATTTAAAAATAAACCCCCATAAAATTTCCGGTGGATATACTGCAAATAACCCATTATCCCAAAGATTAATAAGAAATTGAATAGCGTTAACAAAGTTTATTTACATAAAAATCTAAACAGTAGTAGCAAACACTAAATTACCTTATATATCGAGCCCTAATCCTCATAAAAGTGTATCCAAAAAAAGTAAATTTTACAGGACACAGTTTTTTTTAATTTGTTTTGCATACAATTTGTATGCAGCCTTGAAACTTGTTTAGTCTCTAACTTCGAAACTGCACATTTCGCAGCTATGAAATTTTGGGAGTTGATGCATGTGATAGTAAATTGTTGATTTCCATAAAAAAGCTGAAATCGATCATTTTGTTGGATACACTTTTATGGCGGTTAGGTCTCGATATATATACATATTGTCACTTTTATACTAATATTTTAGAGATGTTCAGGGAAATTTCGGCACCGTCGCGGTTCCTGCAGTGATACTGAAAGAGGGACCGTCAACTGCCTTATGACTGAACATGATATTTAGTTAATCTCCTGTATTACTTACTTGATACAATTATTCGATTCGGGCCATTTATTTGAGTAGATTTAATTACTCCCCCGGATTGCAGTTTTAGAAACATTTTGTTTGTTTCTTTTTTTACTTTTTTCTAATAATATTTTTTTAATATTTTTTTTGGTTTTGATTTCTAACTACTACTACTAATACTTTGATGGTAATATAATTGAGAAAGAGAAAGTTTTTTATACTTTTCAGGATTTGTTTTTAAACCATAAATGATTAAACTTCTTTAGAGAGGATTTTAATACTTTTTAAGACTTTATTTTAAAACTACTTTGGAATAAAGAAAATTGTAAAACTTCTCATAGTTTAAAAATAAGACTTTTTGGTATTAAAATTCAAATTTAATTCCACGAATGATTAAATTAAGTACCAAATTATATTAGAAATAAACTATAATTTTTTACTGTGTACAGGATGCTTGCCGGTGTTGTTGTCTTTTGTGTTGTTGTTGTTGTTGTTGTTGTTGTTGTTGTTGTTGTTGTTGTTGTTGTATTTTGTGTTGTTGTTGTATTTTGCTTTGTTGTTGTCGTTTGATTTGTTGTTGTCTTTTGCTTTTGTTGTTGCGTTTTGCTTTATTGTTGTCTTTTGTTTTTGTTGTTGCATTTTGTGTTTGTTTTTGTCTTTTGTTTGGTTGCTGTCTTTTGTTTTGTTGTCTTTCCCTTGTTGTTGCCCTTTGCTTTGTTGCTTGCTGTTGTTGTTTCGCTTCGAGGCTATTGTTATTATCTATTATATTTTATGTGTTTGTTTGACCTCTGTAAATATTTAGCTAAGCTTTCTATGTTGTTGTTTTTCTTATGAATGTAATAGCAGTGCTTAATATGAGCTTACAGCTTTGTCTGCGCTAGATTGTGCTTACTTAAGCCACCCTTAATTGGTCGTTAGGGCATTAATTACACAAAGTACACATATGCATGCGCTCTGAGTTAATTTTAACCCGAAAGTGCAGCGCATAGTCCATCGGGAAGTAGTCAAGGAGATGCTCTCTCAGTTTTATGTACCTACAGAGTTCATTGTTGATAAATTTTGCAGAACAAGTCAACATAAAGCTCTCTTGACAATGAACGAAATCTCTATAGGCAAGTTTTATCTAAATCAGAGGTCGGCATTCTCGCACATGTGAGCTATTTATTACTGTGTGCGTGGCGATTGAGTGGCTCAGTTAACTCTTTTGATCAAAATTGGTTACTAAATACATTATTCAAAGACTGATCTTGGTTATTGAAACAATGAATAGGAAGAAATATAAGAAATTTAAAAAATTT
The DNA here is from genome assembly GCA_960531455.1 of Urophora cardui. Classification (NCBI taxonomy): domain Eukaryota; kingdom Metazoa; phylum Arthropoda; class Insecta; order Diptera; family Tephritidae; genus Urophora; species Urophora cardui. The sequence continues at coordinate 135,044,227 of OY482673.1, read as the reverse complement.
TAGGTTCCAAATTTGCTCTAGTTTTCAGAAAACTTTTTTCGCGACCAAGACGAAGGAATTTTAAAATTTCGATGATTGCGTTTCTGGCCCTTTAAGGATTATAATCATACTTTTTTGTTGCTTGGTCGTTCCACAATACATCAATTATAATCGTTTTAGCGAAAGAGTGAGTTACTATGAAGATGTTCTTAGAATGCGAGTATTAACCCATTAGTGGTTACCGTGCCAATTTGGGAACACCCAATGATATATTTTATATTTACAGTACGTTGGCTTCGACCACTAATGGGTTAATTATGATTACAAACGTAGAATTCTTAAAGGTTATCAATATCCTTGAAGTTTTATGTTGAACCCCTTTCGCTTTTCGTGAACACAACAGCAATTCATAATATTCAACGTCAACTTGCTAGAAGAATTTAACAAACAAATTTCCACAAATTACTTCCTTCCCTTTTCAACGTTTACACTGTCTTTCAACGTTCGAATTCATTAAATTTATTAGATCATTTGCACTTAATGGTGTTTGTGCACACACACAGCCGCAAAGATTTAAATTCACACGTACCTTCTACTACCTATATTTATACTCAGCTGTACTAGTACACAGAGTATTATAATTTTGATTTCATAACGGTGGATTGTAACATAATGAAATAATCGAGATAGATATGGACTTATATATATCAAAATGATCAGGGTGAAAAGAGAAATCGATTGAGCCATGTCCTTACGTCCGTCCGTCCGTCCGTACGCACGATAACTCGCGTAAAAATTGAGATATTTTGATGAAATTTGAAATGCAAGTTGGTATCGAGACTGGGACGGTTGGTATTGAAAATGGGCGAAATCGGACCATGACCACGCCCACTTTTCCTATATAGAAAAAATCGGATATTTGGTATCTCAGCCACTAATATAGCAAGAGTGATAAAATTTTACCCACGTATTGAGCTCAGGGCCTTATGAAGAAATTTGATGAAGTTTTGGAAAATGGGCGGTGCCACGCCCACTTATTAAGGGTCAAACATTGAAAGTTTTATATGTCATAACTCAGAAACCGTTGAAGATATATCGATGAAATTTGGTATGCGTAATTTGCTTACTTAGACAAATGTTTTGACGAAAAATTATCAAAATCGGTTGACGGCCACGCCCACTTTTATATATGGGAACTATAAAGGGGCCTAATAAAAACATTTTAAGCGATATCTCTGTCAAATATAAAGATCTATCACTGAAATTTTGTGGCAGGAGTCCAACTATGGACGTAAAACAAAAAGTACAAAAATTTTGGAAAATGGGCGGTGCCACGCCCACTTATTAAGGGGCAAACATTGAAAGTTTTATATGTCATAACTCAGAAACCGTTGAAGATATATCGATGAAATTTGGTACGCGTAATTTGCTTACTTAGACAAATGTTTTGGCGAAAAATTATCAAAATCGGTTGACGGCCACGCCCACTTTTATATATGGGAACTATAAAGGGGCCTAATAAAAACATTTTAAGCGATATCTCTGTCAAATATAAAGATCTATCACTGAAATTTTGTGGTAGGAGTCCAACTACGGACATAAAACAAAAAATACAAAAATTTTTGAAAATGGGCGGTGCCACGCCCACTTATTAAGGGTCAAACATTGAAAGTTTTATATGTCATAACTCAGAAACCGTTAAAGATATATCGATGAAATTTGGTACGCGTAATATATTTACTTAGCCAAATGTGTGGACGAAAAATTACCAAAATTGGTTGACGACCACGCCCACTTTTATATATGGGTATTATAAAGTGACCTAATAAAATCATTTTTGGCGATATCTCTGGGAAATATAAAGATAATTCATTGAAATTTTGTGACATGAGTTCTACAATAGACCGGAAACAAAAAATAAAAAAAGTTTATAAAATGGGCGTGGCACCGCCTCTTTTTATACAAAGAAATCTACGAGCCTATTACTCGACAAATAACTGAGATATTATGACGAAACTTGGTTTATGCACTTTTATAACTTGTGTTAATAGACACGCAAAAATGTATTGAAATCGGTTTATGACCACGCCTACTTTTTAACAAAGATATTTCTGGAACACCCTTTTGGAATTTGTAACGTGAAGTCTTTGTAACTAAAAGTCATAGAGGGATGCAATTTTGCACTAACAATAATATTTATATGCTTATTTGGATGATTGATACAAAGTTTGAAAATGGGCGTGGCTGCGCCCTGTTTATGCAGCACTCGTTTCATATAAAATACACCCTATATCGAACAAACGCAAACAAACAATGAAAGCATACAGCTGAGTATCTAATGTTCGATTCCACTCGAACTTAGGCTTCCTTACTTGTTTTAGATTACTACTTGTCTATCTGCACGTACCAACATACTCGTACATAAATATTAAAGTTCCCATGGCAACGTGCAAACTTTCATTTTGCGGCTTTTAGTGGTGTTGTCAACAAATTCCAATCCAAGTCCAACAACCTTTGGGGCTATGAACATAAGGAAATTAGTAAAATAAAATTAGTTTGCGTTGTCAAGGGAGGAGGATACGGAGAGGTATGGCGTAAAATACCTAACATAAACGTGTCAATCAGAAAATCTATCAGCTTGACAGTGGCGGCAAAAACCATTTGTTTAATTACGAAGCTGTGTACGCTTGTGACAGCTTAATCTATTATACAAAAATAAGTCGCATTTTCCTCCCTGATGATTTAACTCCAGAACGGCTGGACTGAATTAAATGAAATTTTGCACGTAGTTTTCGATTGAGCCCGAGATGGTTTATGGCCAAAAAAAGTATAAGAATCCGGGAAGGTTTTGGAGATATTCCACAAAATGTGGACCAGGGTAACCCTATAACGGGATCGTACGATATGGGTATCAAATGAAAGGTGTTGACGAGTGCTTGAACAAGGTGTAGTTATTGGTCCCATATAAGACCCCGTATTCGAGGTATTTCCTGAAATATGAACCAGGTGTGACCCCAAACGGGTTTTCTACAAAATGGGTATCAAATAAAAGGTGTTGGTGAGTATCTAAAAAGAGGTGATTTTCAAGACCCTATGCGACCCGTTTTCCGAGATATCGACCAAAATGTGGACCAGGGGTGACCCTAGAAAGTTTGGAGGGATAGAATAGTCATAGGGATAGGGCTAGAGATCTGGATAGGGATAGGGATAGGGATAAGGATAAGGATAGGGATAGGGATAGGGATAGGGATAGGGATAGGGATAGGGATAGGAATAGGGATAGGGTTAGCGATAGGAATAGGAATAGGAATAGGGATAGGTATAAGGATAGGGATAGGGATAGGTATAGAGATAGGGATAGGGATAGAGATACGGCTACACGGCAATCTAGGACTTTTCCTTTATGCTTTATAGGAATAAATTTTAGGCAGAACAACGTCTGGCGGGTCAGCTAGTAAATATATAAGTAGATATACGAAGTTAGAAAGGCGAAAGGAGGTATGCAAGAGCGGATAAATAGAAATTTTTCAATGTGCGTGTTTGTTTGTAGGTATGCGCATGTAAAATATGCTTATTTGTGGGCATTCTTTAATCAATAAAATTACTAGTTTTTCTTTGAGATTGGAAAAATGTTGGATTTTTATAGAAATGTCACATCTAAACCATTTCGTCGCTCCGGAAGAAGAAAGACGCATTTCAGTAATTTGTCGACGAAAAAAGGCGCATTAAAAATATATCGGGGAAGTAAGACGCTTTACAAAAAATTTCGACGAAGATAGACGCATTAAAAAATATTTCGACGAACAGAGACGCATTATAAGATATTTCAACGAAGAAAGGCGCATTAGCATTATTAACTGCGAAGAAAGACGCATTAGCATTAATATTGACAAAGAAAAATAAAAAGTCGAATACGTCTTTCTTTCCTAAAAATATTTAAATGCGTCTTTCTTTATAGTAAAAAAAAAAATAAAGCGTCTTTCTTCGTTATCAAAAAAAATCAATAGTCTTTCTTTTGAAACATATTTTTAATGCGTCTTTCTTTGAAAGAAAAAAAGTTTGCGTCTTTCTTCCTCAACAAAACAGTTTGCGTCTTTTTTCTTCTATAGCGACGATTTGTATTCGGCTTTCGTGATGTTGATAGACGGACATTGAATCAGATCTTTTACCAGCAAAAGCCTAAAACGATGGATTTATATATTTTAAGTACTATCCCTAACATGTTAAAATCTCAAGAACCAAAATCTGTTTAGAACATGCAAATGGCATCAGGATCAAGTTAAAACAAAAACCATATTCTCAATATATAAATGTTTATTTGCGTGTTCCAAACAATCTCCCAAAGAACGTTACACCTTAACGTCCTATCCAAATTTCGTATCTGTAACTTCTCGCTGCTTTTAATACGCAACAATTTAAGAATTTAGGAGACAAAGGAATCATCAAAATATTGTATGTCTTGATATGTCAAAATTTTTATGTGAAACTAGGCTATTGAAATTAACTTCCAGAAAAATCAGCGTGGTCGTACTTCTTTGAAAATTATATTCAGCATAGAGTAAAAGTCCCGAATACGCAGTTGCAAACAAAAAATCCGTTTGTATTCAAGAAGTCGTTAAATTAATTAAATCCACTTCTTATCTTCAATCACTAATCTTTCGCGCTGCTAATAAGGCAAAAAGGTGTGTACGGTGTTGTTCGGGTTTAATAATTAATCATTTTGTTTATTGTGTTAGTTCATTGGTTCATTTATTTAATTGTCAGCTACAAGAGTTTATAAATATTTTTGTTTACCTGCCTTAGTCAGCTACTCATCTTCCTTCATTAAAAGATTCCCCTCGCAGAAATACACAATTTTATGCAAAATAACAACAAATTACCGTACAAACAGATTTGCTGCTATACACAATAATTTTCACACAAAATTTACTCAACACGTTGATTTGTGTTTTGTGGTTTTGCGGGTTAGTTTGCGGCACTGCGGCTGCTAAAATGCCGCAGTTGTGTCTACTACTTCCGTGCCCTGATGGCTGCTTTTCGGTTGACCATTTGCCACTTCAATTGTTTCTAATCATTTAAATTAGAAGCATAATCACTTAGTGTTGTTTTTAAAGCAATTATATAAAGGATAAATGAAGGCAAAGTAAATTAAACACCTTGAGAATGAAGAGAAGTATGAAAGTGTGCAATTGAAAGGCGAAAGAATGAAGCTTCGAAAGCAACAATAAATTGAAATTTAGAATACTTAAAGGCATTAATACGTAATAAAGTGAAATTCTAAATGATGATCGTCATATCAATCAAATTTGTCAACAAAAACAGCTGAGAACCAGAGATAATTTGGAATGCATTAACTACCAACCACGAGTAGGATCTTTGGCTTGTCAGGGATGATTATTTCACAGAAATGTCAAAATGTGGTCATTAATAAATTTGGAAAATGTTTTAGCATCCATTAGGCGTTTCAAGACAACGGCAAAATGAAGCAATTATAATTTTTTTCCTACAAATTGAATGAATTGAATCGACACTTTTTTTTTTCAATGCAGAATTGCAGCCGTAAGGCTTGCTGACCAATGCTGAAGAGGGGGCGGGGTCGTATTAAAGGCCCAATAATATATAATAGTTACCGAGACATGCATGTATCTATTTAGTCACTCTCCTCAATCGGCTGATATGCATTTTCTGAAGGGGTAGGTTGAAAAATTTTATGCAGTTTAATATTTGAAATTTTAAAGTGGCAACGCTTTTAAAAAAAAACTTGATTGAGTAATATTAAAAAAACACAGGTTTTTTAAATAGGTGGCAACATTCAACAATTATATAAGGCCACATTTTTTGTACTTATTTAATTAAACAAATGGCAGCGCTTTCTTACAAAATCCTGACTAAGTTTAATATCTAAAAAAACATTACTTTCAACTGGCAGCACCAAAATATTACTATACTATATATACTAGCATTTAATGGAAAACTAAATTTCATTCGTTATTTGGAAAAAGTTTTTACCTTTGCATACTTATTCACTTAATGAAATGGCGACACTTTTTTTTAATTTTAATGAAAAAGAACCATAAATTTTAAATAGGTGGCAACATTCGTCAATTATATAAGCGCTAATTTTTATACTTATTTAAATAAACAAGTGGCAACACTTTTTTAAAAAATCTTGACTGAGTTTAATATCTAAAAAACTCTAATTATTTTTAAACAAGTGGCAGCACCAAAGATTTTATAAGCCTAATTTTTGTACTTATCAACTAGAGAAGCTGCGAATATCTTTAACAAATTTCATTGAGTAAAAAAATCATTATGTTTAAACAGGTGGCAGCACTAAAAATTGTATATGTTTAAAATTTTGTCTTAAATTGTGTATTTAAGCTGATTAACAACCGCTACTTTTGACTGAGTTTAATATATAAAAAACGCATTATTTTTCCATATATATATATTTTATATATGAGCCTTATTTTTGTACTTATAAACATACGTAAGCAGCTGGCAAAACCTTTTATAAATATAATTTAGTTTAGTATTTAAAAAAACTTATTATTTTTGAACAGGTGGCAGCACCATTTTTTTCATTTATATATGTTGAGTCTTTTAACGTCCGTTTCTTTTGGCACTTTTTCATTTAACTCAAACCTTCATCATATTTTAATAATAAGTGGCAACTCTCTTGTAGATAATTATTTAACAAATCCATTGCATTATTTTGGTGTGAAAAGGTATTAACTATATTCACTCATAACACAGGCCGACAAGAAATTTGACCATAAACCAGACCATACTTTCCTAAAGGTTTTCGATGCGCTGAATTCAAATCTGGACGCAGAATTGCTCTATCACGTCAGGATTTTGAGATATCCTAACCTAAGTGTGCAAAAAACACCGTTTTTGCGTATTTTTGAGGTTATATATAAACGACAGATTATTTTTTAAAAAAAAAAGTACACATAGCATCTTAAAGAAGAAGTCTTTCTCTTACGAATAGCGTTAAGTTTGCTCAAATATGTTTTTTTTCGCTAAGATAGAAAGCCTTTAGGAAAGTATGGTCTGGTTTGTGGTCAAAAAAATCGGTCTCATCTTGTTGGCCTGTGTAATTCGCCATGCTGCGCATATCCATATACATACATACGCGCATTTATACATATTAATATATACTAAAATTGCGAACTACTGTATAATGCATCACCATAAAACCTATTAGCGTCATATTTTCATATTTAATGAATGTGTAGATACTAATAAACGCATTGTCATTTGCATAATATATTTCATGTACATATTGTATATATTTACATGTGAATAGTGTATGAACAATTTTAAGTGCTTCCACATATGGCTATGTATCGTACATATGTATTTATCTAAACTTCTATACATTCATACATACATGGCTTCATTTTATCTCATTTCAGAAGCATATAATTTTAAAAGCTTTCCCTCTGCTGTACACAAGCCTATGCATTACTCCAACCCACCCATAGTGCACCACTGCGTATACGGAATCTGCATTTCGACATTTGCTCTCCACTGTTGATGAGCAAATTATACTCACAGTTGGTGTTGTAGTTGTAGTTGTAGTTGTAGTTGTAGTTGTATACAATAAAACATGATTTTAAGTGTTTGACTGTGCATATGCGACTATTGTCAGGCTTAACTGTTGAGTATACGCCTCTCTATCGCTGCACTTATGTACGTGTGTGTATGTTAGTTTTAATAAAAAGAGAATTTTAATCAGACCTGTTAAATTCCGATTAGGATTAGTAATCAATTAAATTGTTTTGTTTTTTAATTGGTAATCATTATTTTAATTCTTTTGTAGAAAAAAAAGTAATTTTAATGATTACGATTAAAAAAAATCAAAAAAAAATCAAAAAAAATCAAAAAAAAATCAAAAAAAATCAAAAATAATCATAAAAAATCAAAAATAATCAAAAATAATCAAAATAATTTTTTTTGATTGTTTTTGATTATTTTTGATTTTTTATGATTATTTTTGATTTTTTTTGATTTTTTTTCATTTTGTTTGATTTTTTTCAATATTGTTGTAAAGAAATTTGGATACGCATGCACATAAGTATTCAGGTAGGCATGCATGTTTGGTCAGAGAGGCATAAAGTTTGTTTGTACAAATGTATGTGAACGCATATTAAAGTACGTAACCCTGCAGTAAATATGGGGACAGGTGTATCCAAGTCATTGTGTATTCTACAGCGACAACTGCACTAATTAAAATGTCGACAAATTTAGAAGTACAAAATTTGTATAGACCTTGGGTCGTTGGAAGTTTTTCGTACTAGATACGGATACAAACCCTTCTTACACCTGGGGAAGATTCATTTCTAGGTCCAGGAAAAGGACAGGGAAGAGCGAATAAATAATTCTGATTATGCCAGAGATTATCTTTACGCAGATCTATTTGCAGCATAGCAAATCGTCTACTGCTTTATTATGTAGTAGGCATGCGAAGCGGCATACAAATTCCCTAATAATCCTATTTGAGGAAAATGGGTATGTCGTGAACGCATCTGTGGCCTTGGAGGTATTTCTTGAGGCAACGTCCTTCACTTTATAGGGAAAGTAAGATCGTGGGCTTGTATCATTGTTCCGCGATCAGCAGAATGCACGATGCTTATGCCTCAGACACACATGTGGTAGAAATATTATAATATCAATACTATGATTTGGCTTTACTATGAAAATTTTCAATTAAACTACAATATGAGAGTGACACATATGTGGTATAGATCTCAATATTTGTACTATACTACGATGTGTGTCCCTAGCATTAGAGAATTTGTTTACAGGAAATTAAATGTTTATCCAGATATGATTAATCCGAGATAATTCACTCAGTTTTTACTAAAGATTAATGTTATATATTCCTTAATATTATAAAAATTAGCTAATACAAGAAATATACATTTCTTTATTTATTGATGTATCTAAATGTTTAAATTGCAATAAATTTTCATTAGAAAACAGCACGATGGTATAGAGAATCTATGATTCCATTGCCTCGGTATGGCCCCAAAAAAGCTAGGCACTTTTTTTAAAATGAACATAATTATATGCAGTGAAAATACATATATGGTTTTGTCATATAAATGTAGGGAGTGCAAAAAATATAATTTAAAATGCAGTGAAACATGAAGTTATAAGCATAATAATATGTATGTAAAGTATACCATGTATATATGGTGCAAGCCACACTAAAAGTATTGCTATCATCTCAAATCTCTCATCTGCGCTCACCCACCTTTTTTAAGCTAAGCACGGATAATTAAGAGGACAGAGAGTAAGTCTATGCATACGGCAGACCCACCAAAATATATTCGATATGATGAGGGCTATGAGCTGTGTCGTTGAGCAATGTCCATATATGCGTATGCATAAACGCAAATTACTCCCTCATGTTTTGAGATATCTACTTGACATCTGGTACGTGGGTGGCTTTTTAAGAGAAATCGGACCACTATAACATATAGCTCGCATACAACCGATTGTTCAGATATACACATTTTGGTGTATAACTCCTCAGGCTATGTACATAGGTAACTTTTCATTTCCCCATTCATGAAAGCTATGAAGTCTTCGGTACGGCCGAAGACAGCCGCGCTCTTACTTGTTTTGTTTTTTTTTTTTCACGAGGAGGAAGCATCTAAAGCATTTACCCTGCCAGTGTGGGACTTCACCCGCACTAAACCTGCTGTCGTCGTACCGAACGCCCCCTCCCCCACGGTACTATCAAGCTACCGTCGTGAGGTTGGTTGAGCACCAGGCTTTAAGTCCGGAATAGTTGCGTTATTGCCCTCAGTATGCCTTAAAAGGCTTCATACATACCTGCATACGTACAAATGTGCATCTTTCTTTACAACGATTTTGATAAAAATTTAAAAAAATCAAAAAAAATCAAAAAAAAATCATAAAAAATCAAAAAAAATCAAAAATAATCATAAAAAATCAAAAATAATCAAAAACAATCAAAATAATTTTTTTTTGATTATTTTTGATTTTTTATGATTATTTTTCATTTTTTTTTATTTTTTATGATTTTTTTTGATTTTTTTTTAATGGTAATTGCAAAACAATCATTAAAATTTGAAAACAATGGGTAATCAATCATTAAATAGATACCTGAAAAAATAATCAATCAAACCGGTAATCATTACGATTAATAATCATTATTTAACAGGTTTGATTTTAATTTATTTGTTGGCAATGTTTTCGTTTTTACAAGCTTTTATTTAACTTCACTTTTTGTATGTATGTCGTGGAATTTTGCAACGAACATTTAAGATACTTCTAGTTGAGCTAGGTACTTGAAATTTGGAACATAGTTCAGGACCCGAAGACAATGCAATGTGAAATAAAAAAAAATCCGATAGATGGCGCTGGTGTCGAGATATTTGTAAAATTCGTATTTACCGACCGAATTTGTTCATATTCGGTATATATATTGCCTATGAGAAAGTAAATACATCCGAGGAAAAAAATCGCCGCTAGGTGGCGCTGGTGTCAAGATATTTGTAAAATTCGTATTTACCGACCGAATTTGTTCATATTCGGTATATATATTGCCTATGAGAAAGTAAATACATCTGTGGAAAAAAATCGCCGCTAGGTGGCGCTGGTGTCAAGATATTTGTAAAATTCGTATTTACCGACCGAATTTGTTCATATTCGGTATATATATTGCCTATGAGAAAGTAAATACATCCGAGGAAAAAAATCGCCGCTAGGTGGCGCTGGTGTCAAGATATTTGTAAAATTCGTATTTACCGACCGAATTTGTTCATATTCGGTATATATATTGCCTATGAGAAAGTAAATATATCCGTGGAAATAAATCGCCGCTAGGTGGCGCTAGTGTCAAGATATTTAGAAAATTAGTATTTATGAACCAGATTTGTTCCTATTTTGAACACGTATTACGAAGTAATCTATTCACAAAAGAGTATAGTAAAACCAGATATTAGATGTTATATGCATTGTAAAACTAAAAAGGCAAAAATAAAACAAAGTAAAAAAATTTTTTTAAAAAAGCTTTTATTTAATATTAATATAACAATTTACTAAAAAGGAAAAAAATAATTTTTTTATATTTTTGAACAAGATTTATATTAGTCCTTAGTTCATTTGGATCTTAATTTCAATCTAAACATACATTTAACGTATTTCTTCAAAGCATTTCTGTATATGTATCAACATAAATAAAAGCGCGGGTACTCATTACATATTCATGTTATAAAACCGTATTGGCGAAATGGAAGGAAGCGATAAAAACTTTAAATTCCAATTACGTAAGATATGCATTACGTAAAGAGCACCCGCGCTTTTATTTATGTTGATACATATACAGAAATGCTTTGAAGAAATACGTTAAATGTATGTTTAGATTGAAATTAAGATCCAAATGAACTAAGGACTAATATAAATCTTGTTCAAAAATATAAAAAAATTATTTTTTTCCTTTTTAGTAAATTGTTATATTAATATTAAATAAAAGCTTTTTTAAAAAAATTTTTTTACTTTGTTTTTTTTCTCCTTATTTTATTTTTGTACACATGTACATATTTTCTGTGTTTTCTTACTCGCATTGTTACTGTGTAGATATTAATGCAATTGCCGCATGCTGTTTGGCATGTCGTGCTCTTGCTGTTGTATGGCGTAATTACATTATTTATTACAAGTTATTATACATTAATGACAATGATATTGTTATGTATGTGCTTTCTATGGGCAAACATAATGATAATGAGTAGGAGGAAAATGATTTAAATGCTCAATTTAAGTATATTTATGACGTTGGCAAATTTGGGGGAAATGCGCTTAAATATAAATCAGGGTGAGTGTGTGTGTAAATATAAATGTGTGTGTGTGTATGTTTGTTTATACAAACCCAATAGTGAATATTTTTAAATAGAGAAACATAAGCTATACTTTAAGAAGGACTTGCATAAGGAGTGAAAAAATGGGAAAAGCTGCGGCTTGGCGAGTAGAAATTATTGGTGCGTAGAAATTACAATAGTTCTTAATCTTAATAAACGAAATAACTGAATATGATCTGTGATGAGGAATATATCAGAATTCATTTATCATCTGGACTTAGCTAATTGAATGCGATAAAGTCATACTACATAACTGAAAACTACGCACTTATAAAGTAAAAAAAAATAAGAAATTAATTGCTGAACCAATCCATCTATCAACGTTTGGTGCTGAACGTAACAAAAGCTTAGCCGTCTTTGGTTATCCGGTTGTTCTTTAATGGTTTCTTTATACGATAAGCTCCTTAATAATCTGAAAAAAATTTAGAAAGAATATACCTCAAAAGTAATGTGGCGAACGTCCGAAAATGTCCTCCGAATGACGAGGACAATTTCCTATTACCACAGCTTCGACTAAATTTCCTGCTGGTAATAGATACATATACGAGGGTTGTTTGATACATAAGTCCGTTACAGTTTGAATAAGAAATAATTTTCTGCGCAAAAATTCATTTTATTTTTAAATATAATTTCATTCTAGATCGGTACACTTAGTCCAGCGTTTTTCCAATTTTTGTATCCCTTCAATCAATAGGAGTTTTCAAGGCTCTCAATATAGGCATTTCTTTTTGTGATGACCTCTTAATTTGACCCGCATTTCTTACCACCCAGCCAGTTCTTCAGTTTCGGAAACAGGAAGTAATCGGAGGGGTCTATGTTTATCTGGAAAATATGGTGGTTGGGGTAGCAATTCGTAACCCAATTTATGAACATTGATCACCGGGTAGCATTCGCCGCTAATTGATTTACCGTTTTCAAGATAATCGATGTGAATGGCACCTCTCGAATCGCAAAAAAACTTTCGAATCGCATAAACTTACTGGCCGACAGACCCACTTTGGCCTTCTTTGGTGCACGTTCACTCAGAGAAACCCACTGTTTTGATTGTTCCTTGGTTTCTGGTGTGATGTGATGGATCCGCGTTTCATCTACAGTAACAAAACGGTGCAAAAATTCGTTCTGATTGTGGCTGAACATCGTCAAACACTCCTTTGAAATTGTCACACGTGGTCTCAGCTATTTCACGCATTTTCATCCTCCGATCGTCCAATATGACTCCATGGATTTTATCGACGATTTCTGACGTGACTACCCCTTTTCGCCGACCTGAACATTCTGCATCACTTGTGCTAATACGAGCACAAAGGAATTCAGTAAACCACGTTTTAACCATTAAAAAATATGGAGCAGAGTCCCCATAGTATTTATCAAGCTTTTCCATGGCGTCCTTTGTGGTTTTTTTTTTATGAAAACGTAATGCTTAATCAGCTCACGAAAATTCAAATATTAAATGGCGTAGGTTGTTCAAACTTTTACAGGAGTCTTTTAAGAGATGGTAGTTGACGTGGAAAGTGTTGAATTCCAAATTACTGGTCGCGAAGTTCAAAATGTCATGGACCTATCAAACAACCCTCATAATACATACTAGCTGAGTAATAAATCTAACCCACGCCTCTTACTAAATAACCAACAACGCTGCATAAAGGGACCATAAATAGTACAATAAGAAAGAAACACCTAATAAACAAGATTCACAACAATAACAAGTAAAAGCGCGGCTGTCTTCGGCCGTACAGAAGACTTCATACCTTTCATGGGTGGGGAAATGAAAAGTTACCTATGTATGTATATAGCCTGATTAAGTTTACTTTAGAATTTTTATTCTGTGGGTTATTTATGGAAAGATTTATTAGAAAAAATGGTGTCTTGGCTATTTAATTGGAGGAGCTACACACCAAAATGTCCATATCTGAACAATCGGTTGTAGGGTAGCTATATGTTATAGTGGTCCGATCTTAACAATTTTCTGTAATCCCGTTTGGGCCCATATGGGTACAAATACTTCAAAATTTCAGGCCGTTAGCTGTTTAAATTGGGAAGTTATGCACAAATTACATCCAAAAATTTCATGCATATCTGAATAATCGGTTGTTTTCTATATGTTATAGTGGTCCGATTCGGCCGGTTCCGACAAATGATCAGCTGCATATAACAACATACCTGTATTCCGAATTTCATTCAGATATCTCAAAAACTGAGGGACTAGTTTGCGTTCACACAGACGGACGGACGGACGGACGGACAGACGGACAGACGGACATGGCTTAATCGACTCAGCTCGTGATTCTGATCATATCGGTATATATTTTGGTGGGTCCCCCACGCTTCCTTCTGGTACTTTAGACAAAAATTTTTTGGCACTAAGTTATAATACCATTTCATTCTCATGAAAGGTATAAAAAGAAACAAGCTTACAAAAGCATTTTCTGTCTACAAACGCTTCGCAAAGTATGCACGTACATACACGTTCAACGTCTGCCAATTGCCTGCTAGTCAATTTTAACTTTTGTGTGCAGCTGTGTCACCCTGTACATTTCAATCGCTTGCTCCTTTGGGCGCATGGCGCTCGACATATTGCTATGGTAACTAAATAAGCAGCTTACATATTTTGCATTTTGCAGCAATATTTTCTGTTTAAAATGCAATAATAAGCATGTTTATACGTGCAAAGTACGCCAAAAAGCATGCCATGGTTTTTCTCGAATGCAAGGCAAAGGGTGAATGTGAAGGTTAGAGTCGATGATAAAGTGAAATATTGAATGAATATAGTGAACATATGTATATTTTCCATAATTGGGCGCAACCTTTTTAAAAGAAATATGCGCTGAGACTCAGCAATTGCTTAAATTAATTTTCTGCTTTATTTGTGCTTTAGTTGCATTAAATGCGTTTTTCCATTAAGGGTATAAACAAATGTGTCGGTTAACAAATTTTTTGCTGATAAAAATTCATTTTATAATTGCCGCTTTACTTGCCAAACAACAACAAAAACGCTGTTGTTGACACGTTAATGCATTGCAACTGACGTGCGTCTGCAGGCAAGTTTATGTACATACATATATAAGAATGTCTGTATGTCTGGCATTTGTTTGGCATTTTTACAAAAGCATTATGTTAAGCTGTTGAATTAACGAATGCATAAATAAGTGATATTATTGAAAGACGAATTTAATTATCGAGTTAATTAAAATTTCATACATATATACATGAATGTGGATGGAGATGGACATTGATGCGATTATCACTATGAGAGAAAGCAAAATATTTATGTATATACAGAAATGCTGCTTGTGTATGAGTTAATGTAATGACGGACAGCGTTTAAATGATAAAACATGCAGCGGAAATGGAAGAAATGCACTTATATGTATGTATATTTTTTTTTTAAATTGGGAAAGGCTTAAAAGCTGTGGTGAGTTTACTAGCAAGCAATTTTATTTACAACACGTTGAAGATGAATTAAGTTGTATGGTGAACGCTTACAATCAGCTGATCGCTATTGCTTGTATGGGCCAGTCAGAATGAATAATTGTCCGTCAATCCGGCTGCATTTAACTGACAGCATACTTCAATTTCATATATTTGTTACGGCAAAGTTGAACTACTGATTGTTTCGATCGTCTTTCAAATTCACTTAATTTTACTCTGTTGTCAGTTAAACGGATAGCTGGATTGCCGAAAAAGTATTCATTCTGACGGCCCTAGTACTTTACCTTGAAGGTGAGTACAGTACAGGGTGATACCAATATTTAAAATATAATGCCTGGAGAACTATTGTCTTAAATCAAAGTGCAGGACATTCACACAATAGACATCTTTGTGATTTGATGTATTGTGGATCGATTTTCAGTCATGCCTTGCCTTTAGAAATTAATATAGGGAGGACTAAGCATTTATGCGTGTTAATCAATTGTTAAGTGACCGGTGAGAAGGTCAACTTCAACTGAGTTCCTTCTCACTTAGTATATAGAGAAGCCACTTAATACTCGGGAAATGCAAGCCTTAAATGATTGCAACCATATATGTATTTGAGGAAGCGAATGTGCTTGTTATTTTGTGGGACCAAGTACCTACCCATACTATAGTAAGAGAAGAGAATTTTGCTTTCTCATTAAGAGATTTGCAGGAACTCTCTACTGTTTTGGACTTACAAAAGATATATGTACATATATTGTTGTATACGAGACTCCTTTATGATGGGAATGCAGGGACCCTGAATGCTACAGTGATTCGCCATCTAAGCCGCTTGTCCAATATCTCTACATACATAAATTCGTATGTGCATACATATGACATGATATTGATATTGGCGCAGGTGGTTTTCGGAACATTCGCCACAATTTTTATTGCCTGTTGAGTGAAAATTGTGGTGGGATACGTACGTATGGCAAATTCACAATGCTGCCACTTTTATCTTTTTGCCTTATCAAAAAAAAAAATCTCTTTTCCTACACTGTCTGAAGCTCTGTCATTCATTCTCTGTTATTTACATACTTCAAAATGTTTAAAAATTTTACATTCGAAAAAAAATTAAGCAGTAAATTGCATAAAATAAAGAACACCTATGTAAGCGTCTTCCCGTAGCAATCTATAGCATCTTCCGGGTGCATGCACTCAAACTGAAAAAAAACTTATCATTCATACAAAATATACAAGAAAGTTTTGCATATAGAAAATTGCAGATCCATTAAATAACAGACACAAGAAGCTCCACACAAAAAGCTAAACAGTTAAATTATGCAAGCAACTCAATTATGAGCCACCGATCAATTGATAGCAGAGAAAAGAGCTGATGTCAGAGTTGTAATATCTAATAGTCTTTTTATGAATTGGAAGGAAATTAATGCAGTAAAACAAGAAATAATAATAAAGAGAACAAAGCAAGAAGATGGTGTTAGATGCAGAGTTAAAAACACATTTGGCCGGTTTGTATCCAAAGAAAAAGACTCGACAGCTGAAGAAGAACCGAGCGATATTTTTGTGCAACAGGTATGATCGTACAGATTTTACGTTGTATAAAAAAAACATGGGATGAAATGCTCCGAAGCCAACAATCATAGGTTCTGCTATGATCTAGTGGCTCGCCGGGGCTCTTTACTAATTATCGTCGCGATTGTTCAAACAACTCGATTGCTATCTTTGCGTTTCATTCTTATTAGAGTCCAATCGCGAATAGCCGTCAATCAAAGCAATCGCTGAAACATCTCGGACTCACCAATGATTCCTCTCGCTTTCAAAGCAACCCTAAAACACCTCGGACTCACCTATCACTACACAACCTCCGACTCGGAATAGTGGCAAAAGCATCTTCATGTGTATGTAGATTGCGTAATCGAGCAGCGAATAAACTTTAGACTTGATCGTGATTTTTTAGTGTTGGCGATTCTCTCGGACGCGCTCTTCACTACTCGAATTTATGTACATAAGTTTAATGAATTTAGGGCCGAGGAACTTTTCCACAAATTCGAGAAAAGTTCCTCGGCCCTAAATTCATTAAACTTATGTACATACATATGTATATCCCCGCAAATGTATTATTATTTTTGTAATACAAGTCTCTTTCTATTTATTATTTTCTCATTTTTCACCATTACATAATCTTAACCCTTGCATGCGGTGTGTAATATTCTCATTTCCCTTCAGTCATTAATTTCTCTTTTTCACATTCGCTTTTGTGCTTTTAATTCACCCTCGTTTTTTGGTCCTTTTTTTGTGAGCACCCTTGTGGCCACTTAATTTCCGCCGCAAGCTTTGCTTACTTTGCCTTGCCACACATTTTCCATTTTTGCTATTTACGAAAATTTCCCACTCATTTCTTTGCAGTTTTCATTTCATTTTCATTTGCATAATTTCCTCCTAAGCCCTGCTGCTGTTTTGCTAAATGAAGCAAGTGCGCACGCATAATTACATACTATTTCCGTCATTTCATTCTTTTGTTGCTTTTCCTTTTTTCTTTTGTTTGCTGGTTTAAATATTGTTTGCTTTTGATTTTTTGTTTAATTTTTTCATACGGTTTTGCCGCTTTTGTTACTTTTGCCATTTTCGCGGTTACTGCGCGCCCTTCTCTTTTATTCATGTTAATGAGTCCATGTGCGTTTAATTAAATTTTTGATTAGGGTGTTTGGTTATGATGCAGAGCAGCGTGTTTATTAGTGTGGAAATAATAAAAATTCGAAAAAAAAAAATTCAAAATTCTTTCTTTCATGTTATGCTTAGCAGTTGAAAGGGTTTAATTAAATGATGATTGCTTTTTTTTATGAAGTATCAAAATAAGCGCGAAATAGAACTCATGTGATAAGCTGTGCTCTAGTTAACGACCTAAGTAGCCTCTAATTACACTGGATCACAAAATGAAATTTTTTGTCTGTACTTTGGACGTGACCATCCTATCTATATGTAAAATCGGTCGCTGATTCCGAAAATCGGGCTCATTTTTAATTCTATGGAAAGGTTTTTGAGATATCGGCAATTTACCGTTATTTGGCCACTGGCTCCACTTAATCCTGTATACCTTTTTAACGCAGTGAGCTATCTTCCTTGGAGTGACACTCAACGAAAGAAAATTAAATTTCCTTTTCATCGCTGCTATAACATTTTTCTGTAACTCTTATAGCTTCTGAAATATTGACGATTCAATTTGAATTTTTTCGATTTTTTACGATTTTTTTAAGAAAAAATTGAATTTGTCAGGCAATATCTTTTAAACAAATGTCTTCACCTTCGGTTTTACTCCTTTACATGAAGCTCCATTCTATTGGGAAAAATATAAGCTATCAACGAAGAAAATCTATGGTAAAATGGAAAAGTTATAGGCGATCAAGTAAATACAGCCAGGTCGCGCAATGCCTCTGCACGGGTATATTCTATGCATGTTATACCCGTAAATGGGCTTTTATCTACTGCGCTGCCAATGTGCTGCTACTGCAGATGTGTAGGTATTGGTATAACATGCATAGAATATACCCGTGCAGAGGCATTGCGCGACTTGGATGTATTTACTTGATCGCCTATAACTTTTCTATTTTACCATGGATTTTCTTCGTTGATAGCTTATCTTTTTCCCAATAGAATGGAGCTTCACGTAAAGGAGTAAAACCGAAGGTGAAGACATTGGTTTAAAAGATATTGCCTGACAAAGTCAATTTTTTCTTCAAAAAATCGTAAAAAATCGAAAAAAATTCAAATTGAATCGTCAATATTTCAGAAACTATAAGAGTTACAGAAAAATGTTGTAGCAGCGATGAAAAGGAAATTTAATTTTCTTTCGTTGAGTGTCACTCCAAGGAAGATAGCTCACTGCGTTAAAGAGGTATACAGGATTAAGTGGAGCCATTGGCCAAATAACGGTAAATTGCCGATATCTCAAAAACCTTCCCATAGAATTAAAAATGAGCCCGATTTTCGGAATCAGCGACCGATTTTACATATAAATAGGATGGTCGCGTTCAGAGTATTTTTTGGCTGTAGAGCAGTGTTATTATAAAAGGTTCACGCCTTTGCTTTAGCACAGCTTTCTACCACTATACGTTATGCCATGTTGTTACATTTCATATTGGATTAATTTCTTGTTTAAGAAAACCCTCGCTTAAAACTTGTCATACATACAATTTTTTTATTAGAATAAAAGTTAATAATATTTATTTTCTTTTCTTTTCAGGTATGTGGATGTGATGAATTACTATTAAAAGCATATGCATACATTTAAAGGGAATTGTGAGTATAACTAAATAATAGTCTTACAAAAAATATGTGTATGTTAATTCAGGGCGCTTTTGACTTACACACCTGCAGCATTTTTTGATAATGGATAAAAGTACAGCAAACTTTCCAGCTCTTAATTGCTTAAGTCAGTGTCTTGCTGCTAATTATTAAGTGAAAATAGCAGAATACGTTATTTGAAATAACAAGAGAAGAGATACGTTATGTTAAAGACAACCCTTCGCTCTCTCCTTGACCACCACGTGAATTTTCTGCTGTCTTTCGAACTCATAACGAATATTTATTGGTATATAGCATAATTTTTTTTACAAAGCTTTTAAAGTCAAATTGATTTCCTTAAATGTTGAGTAATCTTTATCTAAACATACGCATTTTTGTTAATAGACACATAATTCCAATTTGTCCTACTTTTTTTTCTTGGTAAAAGTGCCAAAGTTGTTTTGGTTTGCATGGGCTTAAGTCGAATTTAATTTAATACTTTAGGTAAACTTTGTAATATGACAGAAAATTGCATGTTGTATTATTTAGATGTGTTTGCACATACATTCGTACATACATAGAAAATACACATATTTACTTATCTAAGTTTGCACATTAAAAAATGTCAACTTTTTCGAAGGAAAGGACAACATATTTCCCGCTTAAATCATCGGTCATTTTTGTGACATTTCAGACAAATAAAAAACATTTTTTGTAATGAGAATATGTGTTCTTTATGAAAAAATTATTATGATAAATGATGCTTAAGTGCATTGCAGTGTGTTTTTGTAGAAACAACATTCGTATACTACCATACTCACTGCTTCTTTTTTTGAGGAATTGGAAAATAATGAATTCCACTAAATAATGGCTGTTAAAAAGCGCCTTTTTTTTGGCAAGTTTAAACAAGTAAAACAATCAGAAAAATATGAAAATTAGTATATAGCGGGTAGCAAGAAGGAGAAGAAGAATTTCTGAGATATTTTGAATGCGCTGAAGCCAAGCAAAAAAGTGGAAATTTAAGTTTTCTCCGCTATTTACAAAATAACTAGTTTTCTTACATACATAGTACACTAACAAATTTATTGTTTAAGCGGCAATAACTTTTTTAGAAAAAAAAACGTTTATAAAGGCATCAATTAGCATAATAATTATAGTATATTTTCTTAAACTTTTTACTTCTCAACTTTCAACTTTGTAATTTGTGCATCATTAAAACGACTTTTTGGGGGGCGACGCTTGTACATAAATTAATTGTGCATCGAAAACCCGCTTGTGCAACTGACCAAAAAGAGCGTAAGGCCTAGGACGAAGAGGAGCAGAAGTGGTGCAGTATGGCCAGGTACATAAACGCGTTGGTTGTGGGCAATACAAGAAGAGACAGCGAAAATGCAACGCTATAAAAAGTTTATTACAGAGTGCGACTTGGTTGCAAATGAAATTATGTTAAAAAAAAAAAAAAATTACTGTGCTCGCAATTTACTCGCACTCGCTCATCATTCTCAACGCGCTGGCCTTCGCTGCGCTTTTCTAATTTGCTAGTTATTATATTAGCCACTTTCTTTTGCAAGCAAGTTCGAAAGAAACACTAGCTACATAGCTCAACGAATAACGTGGAAAACAACAACAAAAACTTAGCTAGCTAGCTAGGTTAAGCGAATTGAGCTGAAAGCGCTTTGTTGTTAGTCGACCTTAACAGCAGTGTTGCGAAGTAAAAGAATGAAGCTATTGTGTATAGAAAAATTCCACTGACATAGATTCCTGTAGCATAAACATCAACCAATAGCATAAACATCAACCAATCGTATTATTTTATGCAGACGCTACACCAGCGAACTCTACCGGTAACTAGCTAACACAACTGAACTCTGCTCGTGAATGGCAAAAATTCGAATCCGTCCGAAGCCCTCTGACGTGGAGTGGAGTGCTTATATAAAATCAAAATTAATGTTTAGCAATTTGAGCGTTCTTTTCACGGTCGCTTAATAGAAATAGTCGGTTATTGAGTGTTTTTTGTTGCTTAGTTACGGTCACCGTTTTAGTGTAAGTTGCGTTGGCGCAGCAGCGCTTAATTGAAAGCAACATCAATTTCGTTAGTTTTCTGAATCAATTTTTTTCAACTTCGTCAACGTCAATTATGCTCTTAATGATTTATGGCAGTTAGGTACAGTTTTTTTCCTTGTTTTACCGCGACTTGCTACTAAATAAGATTTAGATAATCTAATTGATTGCAAAAGTACACACCTTGCAAAATTGCCTATTTCAAGGCGTAAAATTTGGGTCGGCTTTCCATTATTCCAGCACGCCCTGAGAAAAATGACTTATGCAGGGCGGTAGAGGGGCTCTCACAGATCTCAAAACTGAAAACCAAACTTGCCGGAGGCTTATAGTTGCCGAGATATTCCTTCTTAAAGTTGTGAAAATACTATGCAGAAGGACATCACCGTGGCGGTAGCCAATGTTGTCATTTTTCTCGGGGCGTGCTGGAATAATGGAAACATTTCCCTAAAATTTGTTTTTCTAATTCCACGCTGTGATCTTTTGGAGTCTTTGTACAAAAATTTAGTCTGCGCATACCTCTAGTGAAATTCTCCTTCGAGCAACAACATTTTATTTCCTTTTCTAAAACATTTTAACCCTCTACCGACCACCGAAATTCCAGTTCCGGCTACCGAAAATAGGAGTCACAAGCACTACTAAGTGACGAGGATAATGGTTTGAAATATTCTACAAAGGATTTAACGGCTTTACTATACGCGTGTGTTAGGTCTTTTCTTTTCAGACGCAATCATTCGGCCTCAAAGTAGGGTGTTATACTGTGATTTTTATGTAGTTAAGGCTGAGTTCTTCAGCTTGATTGCCTTATCCAAGTCCTCATAAAGCACTAGAAAATTATTATGTGTTCGAAAACTCCAGTTTAGTGTTAATTACATCAGTCAAGCTACACCAGAACTTTTCAAAAACTATACACAAAACTTTTCTATGTATTTGATTTAAATTTCTTTTGCTGCAAACTTCTAACACCCACCATTTTGCTTGCACAACCTTCATAATTAAGTCACTTGTTGCTTTTTGCGCTGCCATCGTCCCTTTGATTTGACTTTTTCATTTACTTCAGTGCCTTTGCAGTGTCGCTCTTTTTCCTCTTCCCCCTGCTCAAATGCCATTTGCGCTTTTAAGTTTTCTTTTTTAGCTTTTTACAATTTGCCTCAAAGAAGTTTGCCATTTTCTGCTTTTCAAAAGACTTATTTTTTTTTTGGTTTTTTTTTGTTTTTCTGGTATTTCTAGCTTGGCTGTGCATTCCCCTTCTGGAATTTATTAAACTTTTCACTCTTTGATTGGTTTTGTTTTTACTCACTTGCGCGCGAGTGCTGGAAAAGCGCGGGACTTTTATATATATACATACACATACAGATGAACGTGTGTATAAAGCTCACTTGAGTATTTTTCTTTTGTTGTTATAACTACCTTCTCTCTTGTGGCATTTTTCCGTACAAACCGTAACCGCAGCTGTGGCCATTTGCACACTCGTGTTGAAGCGTGTGCAGGTACTTATATACTTACTTACATACTAGTCAGTATTTCTCCCCTCACTAATGTACATATGTAGGTACATATATAAAGCATTCGCTTAAGTACTCTTCTATGTATACACTAGCGTATAGTATTTTTCGTTTGTTTGTATGTATGTACTTAAAACATGCTTAAACAAGCAAAAGCAATACAATTAATTGCTTGGAAAAAATCAATGCTTATTTGCATTAGGGTGTGCAGCCACTTAAGTAAAAGCTTATTTAAAGCACGATTGTGGCCTTGGCTGTAGCAGCTCAAAGAAGATTGAATATAAGAGTTTATTACGCAAAGCAAAGCAAAAGGCTGTTGTTGTAATCATGACTTAAGCTGAAGAACTGATTTTCATTGATTGATTTCTAAGCAGCACGTGATGTTAGAAAAGATTGAAAATTTATACATATGTATATTGTAACGTAGCGTTACAGTAATACAGTCCCCACTGTAACAACCGCCAACTAGCGCCTAAAATTCCTATACGAAAATAGCGCAAAGACACCACCAACAACCAATTGCATTTCGTTACCTACCAATAGCAAACAAGCAAGATAATTCTGAACCGTTTTATTACTGCTGGCATATATGTACTTAAAAGGGCCGAAGCAGCAAGTTTAGAATCAGTCTCCGTAAGTAAGCCAGCGGGAGCGTACGCCTCCAAGGCACAGTAATCCTCCCGCTAGCTAGCTTAGTGAAAGAAGTGCGGTCATGGCGCTAGTCAACCATGGCTTGGCAAGGACAATTGCGCGAAGTCTTTGTTTGCTTGGCTAACTGCTTGCCCAGAATGGTGTGGCTGTAATACGTAGTAAGAGCTGTCAAAAGTTAAAACAGTACAATTGCATTGCAATGCCCACAATGTGTAGCTGTGTCTGTAGCGTGTAGTTGTGGCTGTAGTAGAAGTAGAGTTAACTTTAACTTTGTAGCGCGCTACAGTGTGACAGCTCAATTTTTTAATGACGGAAATTCGAAATGAAGGACGAAGAAACTGAAAAATGAATTGAACTTGTAAAAAATAAAGTTTTTATGGAATTTAAGGAATCCCCTGAACAAAAATATAAAAAAGATGACATATATGAGATACACTGAGCTACACCATTGTGTTCACATTTTCGAGCGTTGCCACAAAATCAGTCATCAGCTGATGTAGTAAGCTATGTAGTCCGTAGCTGTAGTACAACATTCTGGGCAAGCAGTAAGTGATGGCAGCCGCACAGCTTTCATGACACCCGACCCTCCTGCACTTGGCCCTAGCGTTGGCTGTGTATCAGTTTGGATAACCAAGAGAAAAAACGTTGTTTCGGTTGGACACACCTCCCCTCAGCTTTTCAACTGTACTACAGGCTAACCGGGTACAGCCCCGCCTTCAATTCAGGGCCTTCCTCTAGAGTAAAGTCAAGGGGAGGGGCCAGCATACTAATTCCGCGGTTATGCTTACGACAACACTCGTCGAGCAAAGTTTAATTGTTCTTGTGCACTCCAACGGTGAGAGAATTTTCGTACTCTCACATCCAGCAAATTTGCTGGTTGAAACAAGCACCCAGCACGCCGATCAAACGCCGCTGTTTCGGGGTAGTAATGTGTTATGTTCTGTATGTGCTCACAAATCATCGATTTAAGCATAACCACCTCTAATCGATTACGAAAGCGTGTCCGAATTTTACCGAGTTTTTTCTTGTTAGCATAACCATGGAATAACCTGAGTCTCCGTAGTTTCTCTATAGGTTATAGTCGCAATCTATATACGCCTCTCCACTGCTATACGCCTGTTACTGCTCTCCTCTCATTCACGCTAGTCGCGCTCTGCCATAATGACCGTTGGCTGCTATCAGCCGCTCTGAGATCCCTGTATCCATTGCCGTTCAACCTCCTCCGAGCATCTCAGATACCAACCGCTGCCAGCCACCCCGTCTGCGCGTCTATAAGCCTCTCGTTCTCTCTTCTCACCATCTCACTCTCTTGTTACGGAAAGCTGGTTACAGAACTGGTTATAAAGTTTCATATTCATACGTGATATCGAATGAAATTTTCTGGAACGTTTCGTTACAATTTTTATAGGGTATATACATATTATATGCAAATGCATTAACATTCCTTGAGGGCATTTGCCTGTGTACACATCAATCATTCTGCAGCTCTGCCAGCTTTGTACATACATACATACGTCAAGGATAAATATTTCATTTATATGATTTTCCACAAGTATTGTATAGGTAGTAAAGAGCAAAATGCATACATATTTACATTTATACTACACGAGTCGGTCACTCTTAACAAAATGGGCGTACAAATGGGGTCAGGAAAACAAAAACAGAGAACAATAACAAAAAAATGAAAAAAATAAATAAATTAAATGTTTCGTGGGCGGTAAAATAGCGCAGCAAAATATTAACGCCAAAGGCAAATGATTGGCAACAGATTTTCATTGCGAATAACATGAATATTGATTATGCAACAAAAGCGTGTATGATGCATACAATTCATCACTATGCTTTGTACTATGTATCAGAGTGTATGCGCCAAAAAGTATGCAACATGCGAAAAACATGTTTCACTCAAATGCTTTTTATTATACCTTTCATGAGAATGAAATGGTATTATAACTTAGTGCCAAAAAATTTTTGTCGAAAGTACCAGAAAGAAGCGTGGGGGACCCACCAAAATATATACCGATATGATCAGAATCACGAGCTGAGTCGATTAAGCCATGTCCGTCTGTCCGTCTGTCCGTCCGTCCGTCTGTGTGAACGCAAACTAGTCCCTCAGTTTTTGAGATATCTGAATGAAATTCGGAATACAGGTATGTTGTTATATGCAGCTGATCATTTGTCGGAACCGGCCGAATCGGACTACTATAACATATAGAAAACAACCGATT
Source organism: Urophora cardui (assembly GCA_960531455.1). Lineage (NCBI taxonomy): Eukaryota > Metazoa > Arthropoda > Insecta > Diptera > Tephritidae > Urophora > Urophora cardui. The sequence goes on along the minus strand of OY482673.1, from coordinate 135,018,211 downwards.
ATTCAGATATATATGAAATTTTTGGATGTAATTTGTGCATAACTTCCCCATTTAAACAGCTAAGGACATGAAACTTGGAAGTAGATGTGCCCATTTTGGCCCAAACAAGGTTACCGAAAATTGTCAAGATCGGACCACTATAACATATAGTTCCCCTACAACCGATTATTCAGATATACACATTTTGGTGTATAACTCCTCCATTTTAACAGCTAACGGCCTGAAATTTTGAAGTATTTGTACCCATATGGACCCAAACGGGATTGCCGAAAATTGTTAGGATCGGACCACTATAACCTATAGCTCCCCTACAACCGATTGTTCAGATATACACATTTTGGTGTATAACTCCTCCATTTTAACAGCTAACGGCGTGAAATTTTGAAGTATTTGTACCCATATGGGCCCAAACGGGATTACCGAAAATTGTTAAGATCAGACCACTATAACCTATAGCTCCCCTACAACCGATTGTTCAGATATGGACATTTTGGTGTATAACTCCTCCATTTTAACAGCTAACGGCGTGAAATTTTTAAGTATTTGTACCCATATGGGCCCAAACAGGATTACCGAAAATTGTTAAAATTGGACCACTATAATATATAGCTCCCCTACAACCGATTGTTCAGATATACACATTTTGGTGTATAACTCCTCCATTTAAATAGCCAAGACACCATTTTTTCTAATAAATCTTTCCATAAATAACCCACAGAATTAAAATTATAAATTAAACTTAATCCGGCTATGTACATACATAGGTAACTTTTCATTTCCCCACTCATGAAAGGTATGAAGTCTTTGGTACGGCCGAAGACAGCCGCGCTTTTACTTGTTAAAAATATACGTATGGCGTTTGTTTGCAGGCAGTGTAGAGGCGCTCATGTGTGACACGAGCACTAAATATTTCATTTCATAGTGTGTTGTGTTGTTTTATTTATTCATTTCACTTAGCGCAAATGGTTTTACGCTCGCAAAAAATAAAACAAAAGAAAAAGAAGAACAAAAGCAGAGCAAAAAATGCTAAAATTGTCAAATTTTGCAAATACAATTCGTGCTGTCAACTGTATGGCGTTACCAACGTGCCACATATTTTTATTCAGCCATACATTTTTCATTGCTCTGACTGCATATGCTAACACACACCACCACCCTATATTGTGTTTGTGTTACTGTCTAAGCGGCTTTTATGCTTTTATTGAAAATGCATTTCAGGAATTTTGGGCTTTTTTCTTGTTTTTTGTTTCTGTTTGCTTTTTTTTTTGTTTTCTGTTTCTGTTTTTTTTTTGTTTTCTGTTTCTGTTTTTTTTTTTTGTTTTTTTTTTTTTGGTATCGTTGTGTGCAATTTTTTGTGCCTCCATTTGATTTTGCTGCCTCCTGCAAATATCAGCAATTCTTTCCTTTTCGCTTGCAATGTGCACCACAGTTTATCATTGCCGTTTTTTATGTGTACACATATGTGGCACGAAAGCTTGACGCATTGTTTCCATAATCTGAATTCTTCATGTGGTTTATATTGGATTGCGCTTGAGTGCTTTTGCGATTTGTCTTTGTTTTGTTTCAAACAACAAAAAAAGAATAAACAAAAGAAAGAAATTTGCTGGCAGAGTAGAAATTTGCACGAAAATGCTTATATAGAAGACATTGAAGAGGAAGAAGCAAGCAGTAGAACCATCACAATCAGCACTATAGCCACGCATGTGCGTGTTATATTTTACTCAGATACCACCGAGGCCAAATATTGTTTAAGCATATTAAACATATATGTATGTATGAGTTTTTTCTTTTTATGCCCTTTTATAGTCCATTGGTGCCCTGTTTTGGTATTTTGCATACGTGAAAATTAACAAAATTAACAATCAATTCCTTAAGTACCCAATCAGTAGGAAAAACAAAAAAGGAGCACACCTCGAATTGGGAGAGAAGCTCGGCCATAAAACTCGTCAGAGTTATAATAGTGCCATTGTATTATATTATAAGTACCATTCTTTGCCAGCTCATCAGCTTTCTCATTACAGTCTATCCCCTTGTGACCTAAGATCAAGCAGCTAATATTTCTGCCTGAAAGACACTACAGTGATCCGGCAGGCTAATGCTGGTGCTGATAACCAGTTCACTGCAATAAATCGAAGCTAGCACTTATTATGATGTTTTAGATCCATCTGTGTACACATGTATGGCATCTTCCTCCGCCTCTATTGTGGCCTCAAGATGCTTATCGAAGCGCAGGCACGGGGCAATGTAGTCAATCTGCTCGTCCAACGACGGCACTATGCTATGTGTCCTTTCTGCCTGCACTCAGGCTGCTCCGTGGCCTAAGTCTCGTTGCAGTTGTTAACGCTATGTTCTTGGCCGCTAGATGTACAGATGGCGCTTCTTGTTTATAAAACTGGTTGTTCCTACTGATTATCTTCTTAGGACATTCCCGAATATTCACCACAATGTTTAGTGGGTGATATTTACTTTCCGTACTTTATAAAAAATAAAAGAAATATAGATGCCTATTTAAAAATCAACATCATTTGCTCTCATCAAATTTAAGCCAATGCATTATTGTACAAAGCTCTTTAAATGTTACGTATACGCCATGGTGTACTCTCTATCTAGTTAAACTAATTGCTGCTTTGCATTCTATAACAAATAATTCCACTAATGTAATTGTAAACAGTATGCTGTTAGAAAAATTTGAAACGCACACATTTACATAGCACATTTGTATGTAAGTATGTATGTATAAGTATTAAAACATGTAAATTCTTGCATGTCTGGAGAATTCAATTAAGTGCAACAGCATACGCAAGCAACCACACGCATGTGATGTGAGGTTCGTACATAAGTTATGCAAACATAGTACTAAAATGTAACAATCAAATTGTTTTTGGGCGCTCTAATGAGCATGCATTAATTGCACTTACATGCATATGTAGATACATATTTGTGGATGTGTGCATAGCAATAACAACAACAATGCATAAGCAATGCGCATGCAAATGGCAATAAATGCTTATGGACGTAGTTTACTAATAGCAACAACAACAGCTTAATTGAGTTGTAGGCAATTTTTTCTTCAATTTTATTGTAAATTATTGTTATCAATATTGAGTTAATTAAAATTTGTGTGAAAAAAAGTTCATTGAAATAAATGCATTTGCTTATGTTGGTAATTAATTAATTTAGCTGGCTTATTATTACATATACATATATATATGAAGAATTTTTTTTGATAAATTTAATTTGTGTCAAGCGTTAGGTTTCAAGCTACTTATAAATGACAAAAAAATGTTTCAGCAATTCATTGTCATCTCATTAAAATGCTATAATTTTCGGTGATAATTAATTATATGATGATAATAACTATACAAAATATAATTTCAATACAATTTAATGAATGCAAGTTACACACAATAAAATCAATTAGGTAGCTGCTGCTCTAATTAATTAGTTATAAACTACTAATTATGTGGTTAAAATACACTTTTTACAATTAAAAATGTAAACTTTATATAAAATAAATTACGCTGCGCAATATGCATAAGTAATGAAGGCAATTAAAAACATAATAAATTAATAAAAGTTGTATAATAAAAAAGTTGCTATAACTGCTACAAGAAGCGGCTAAAATTGATACAATGTTCAGTTGATAATCATAAAATTGTACTGCGATTCAATTTGTATTACATTTTAAAGCTAAAGCTTTTTTACAAAGTACTGCTTTTGGCTGCTTTTGTGGGAGGTTCAATATATAAAAGCGCCGCTAGAGGGTTAAAAAATATTCTAGAAAATTATGCGCGCTAAAATATCACTAGAGGACTGCTGATACTACATTCTGTTACAATGCGTGTGAATGAAAGGCTAGAAGAAATAAAATAAAAACAAATTTTACGCCTTGAAATATGCAAGAAAAAAAATTTACGCTTTAAAATATGCAAAAAATCCTTTTTTTTTTTATAAATTGAGCTTATAGACAAATTTTGGCCGCTTCTTCGTAGATAATTGTTCCGCTTATGGTCTACCAATATCGCAATTGACACATAGCTTACATATGTGCATATATGTAAACACATGCTTAAATAAAGCCACTGAAATTCCAACCAACCGCTCAACGATCTACCCCCTTCACTCACACTCTCATGCATCATTCATTTAACCAAGAACTAAACTGGAATTTAGCACAACTCCCCAGTTGGAAAGGTGGTCCTGCATGACCTTGCGGACGCATGAAAAGATGTTCGAAAAATTTACATTATAGTATGTATTCCAAAAAAAACTATGATTTCATCTAAACTCTGTGTTGTGTGGCTGACAACTTATAGGAAATCGGATACACTCTAGAATGCAAACCAAGGTAAGCGAACAGGTCAGTCATCGCCCAGTTGGAAAGGTGGTCATGCATGACCTTGCGGACGCATGAAAAGATGTACGAAAAATTTACATTATAGTATGTATTCCAAAAAAACTATGATTTCATCTAAAATCTATGTTGTGTGGCTGCCAACTTATAGGAAATCGGATACACTCTAGAATGCAACCCAAGGTAAGCGAAGAGGTCAGTCATCGGCTCTCAGATATACCTTCCAACTTATGGGAAATCGGATACATTCCAGAATGCAACCCAAGGTAAGCGAAGAGGTCAGTTATCGGCTCTCAGCTATACCTTCCAACTTATAGGAAATCGGATACATTCCAGAATGCAACCCAAGGTAAGCGAAGAGGTCAGTCATCGGCTCTCACCTATACCTTCCAACTTATAGGAAATCGGATACATTCCAGAATGCAACCCAAGGTAAGCGAAGAGGTCAGTCATCGGCTCTCAGCTATACCTTCCAACTTATAGGAAATCGGATACATTACAGAATGCAACCCAAGGTAAGCGAAAAGGTCAGTCATCGGCTCTCAGCTATAACATTGAATCTAGCAAGAAAAAAAAACAATTAGGAGAATCAGGTTTTCTCTAGTTTTCCTTTTTTACAATGACGACAACAATTCACAGAGTCTATTTTAACAAACGGACGCATAAAAGCGGCACTAAAGATCAATATAACGTTGAATGTCCCACATGGGTGAAGCAGTGAAGGGGAAGATGGTGCGACAATGAGAGAAGCAGAGGAGAACAAGCTGCAGTGAAGTTACATATTTCTAGTTGGAAATCGGATGGAGAGAGAATGAAGAGAAAAATGCATAAAAAAAGGATTTTTTTTTTAATTTTAAATGAGAAAATAAACCGACACTGAGATCACGGCAAGAGCGACTCTCATCCAAACATTCCTTTTTGCCTTACCTTGGCAGGGAAAAGTGGATGCATGACTTCCCTAGGACATCACAATGAAAAAAATCATGCATTCTGGAATGTATAGATCCTATGGCCTTTATATCCATTTATAGATGACCATACATTACCTTTTCCAACTGGGCGGCTCTCAGCTTTAACTTCCAACTTATAGGAAATCGGATACATTCCAGAATGCAACCCAAGGTAAGCGAAAAGGTCAGTCATCGGCTCTCAGCTATACCTTCCAACTTAAGCTGGGTATCCACATCATAAGAAATTGCTCAAGAAAAAATTGGCATTTATTTCTTAAGTAATTTTGACGTTTCATTTTTTCTTCAAGAAATATATACAATCGTATATATTTCTTGGCAAAACCAGCGTTGCCAACCTCATTTTTCGTCAAAAATTGTAATAGATTTTCTTGTGAAGTGGATACTGCCTAAAGAAAATTTGACACAAGAAAATTTCTTGACCATTTCTTAAGCGTTTTTTTTTTATGGAGTTTTAGCATTTCTTGTGATGTGGATACCCGGCTTTATAGGAAATCGGATACATTCCAGAATGCAGCCCAAGGTAAGCGAAGAGGTCAGTCATCGGCTCTCAGCTATACCTTCCAACTTATAGGAAATTGGATACATTCCAGAATGCAACCTTAGGTAAGCGAAGAGGTCAGTCATCGGCTCTCAGCTATACCTTCCAACTTATAGGAAATCGGATACATTCCAGAATGCAACCCTAGGTAAGCGAAGAGGCCAGTCATCGGCTCTCAGCTATACCTTCCAACTTATAGGAAATCGGATATATTCCAGAATGCAACCCAAGGTAAGCGAAGAGGTCAGTCATCGGCTCTCAGCTATAACATTGAATCTAGCAAAAAAAAAAAAAAACAATTAGGAGAATCAGGTTTTCTCTAGTTTTGCTTTTTTACAATGACGACAACAATTCACAGAGTCTATTTTAACAAACGGACGCATAAAAGCGACACTAAAGATCAATATAATGTTGAATGTCCCACATGGGTGAAGCAGTGAAGATGGTGCGACAATGAGAGAAGCAGAGGAGAACAAGCTGGAGTGAAGTTACATATTTCTAGTTGGAAATCGGATGGAGAGAGAATGAAGAGAAAAATGCAAAAAAAAGTATTTTTTTTTTATTTTTAAGTGAGAAAATAAACCGACACTGAGATCACGGCAAGAGCGACTCTCATCCAAACATTCCTTTTTGCCTTACCTTGGGAGGGAAAAGAGGATGCATGACTTCCCTAGGACATCACAATGAAAAAAATCATGCATTCTGGAATGTATAGATCCTATGGCCTTTATATCCATTTATAGATGACCATACATTACCTTTTCCAACTGGGTCACTCACTTTGGCTGAATAATGAATAATGCATAATGCAACACCTTAAAATGCAAGTGTATTTAGTTACATTCATTTATGCATGCTTACATATGTACATATATACATATGGATCCCTGCAAAAATCATTGGATTATATGCTCCATTTGTGGTAAGTTGGAGTACTTTCAAAGTGACCACTAACATAGCCCAAACGACCGATTCATGTATCTGCATCGGTTCGTAGTTAGCCGAACATAACAAAAACCAAATTTTTATCGCGACGAAGACGATATGTGTATCTATACATAGCTACATACATACATATGTTTGAATGTATACACGTCATTCGTCGTCGTCGCGATAAAGATTTGGTTTTTGGTGTTATGTTCGGCTAACTGTTAGGTACTCCATGAATTAATCCAATGTAGGTACTCCATGGATTAATATGATTGTTATGCGGGACTGTAGTATATACTCCATTGCAATGACATGCAATGTTAAATGGACCATATTTTTTGTATGAAATGTGTCAAGTTATGGAGTAATCGGTTGGTCCATAGCGAGCACTCCATGGATTAGCGAATGGAGTACTCGGAATTTTTGCAGGGATATGCATTAGTTGTATATGTATGCATGTCTATGTACATTTATGTAACTATAAACTATGCTGTATTGCTAATGTATGTTATCATAACATGCAAATGTAGTGTTGTAATTTACACCAAACGAACCTTGTGCTGGGTGGGCAGGTGAGTGCGGTTTGATGAGGGCGAAGGTCTGTGATATACATACATACACACAGGTTGCCAACTGTTGCCTGGTAACCCAACATTTTCCAACTGCAGTTTACTTACTGATGTGCGAGTTTGAGGTTGGGGGCTAAATAACAGCAACTCCACGAACATTTCAGTCGGTTGAGGGTGTCTGCGGTGTCTCACACACACACTCCTTTCTGCATTTCGCTTAATCTACACTCACCTTAAATGCAATTTATGCACGTTTTGTTTAGCTAAACGCTTGATGGCTTGTTTTATAGGTGTGTTTGCTGGAGTGTTTGTTAGTGGGCTTGTGGGTGCTATTGGTGTGTTTGTTGCTGCTGTTTTTTCGGTGCTGTTTGTTTGTTTGTTGGTGTATTTGTTGTTGCTGTTTTTTTGGTGCTGTTTGTTTGTTTGTTGGTGCATTTGCTGTTGCTGTTTGTGTATTTTCTGGCTGTTAGTGTGTTCGCAGCTCTTGTTGTTTTTGTTGTTGGTGTATTTGTTGTTGCTGTTGGTGTATTTGTTGCTGTTTCTGTTTGTGGTTAATGCTACTCTTGCATTCGTTGCATTGTTGCGGTTTGCAACATTTTGTTGTGCATTAATGTTTGCATGTATGTATGCACATGCATAGTTTAGTGCGTATGCATGTTTGTACACGTTCATGCAATCATGCTGTTGTTTGCGGTTTGCACAGCTTTGTCGTCTTATTGGCTAAATGCATTTATGTGACTATATAATAACATATATCGTCGGCGCCTTTGCAAAACCGCCCAACGAACACTTGCCAAACCGCCTATTTAATATTTGTGGCAAAAAGGAGCTTTGGAAACCCTGAGCTCCAGACATCGATGGCAGCGTATGCAAATCGTAAAAACATTAGCCGCTTTCGATTCACAATTTCTCTGCTGGTTACAAATTTCCTTCTGTCAAATTTATATGTGCATGATAGCGAGCAGAGGGAAATTTTTATCGACCAGTTAGCGAGTATGGCTACTACTCATTATGGATTCAAACATTTTTGTTCGATCCGACCTCGCTTGTGTGATGGCGAATCGAAAACGACAATTATTTCACTAATAAGTTTTTAAAATAACGTTTAATGAAATACTTATACAAACAATCCCAACATCTCTATAGCAAAGCAAGCACATCTTTTTATAAAATTAAAGTTTTGGTAAATGGGCGGTTTTGCAATTTTTCGATGAGCGGTTTTGCAAAGGCATTGACGTTGTGCATGTGTGCATGCCGACATCTTTTTATGTGAATTGTTGCATAAATTCCATTTGCTGACATTTGTTTACCTCAAATCGTTATTGCAATAATATTTAATAATAAAATATTTTGATTGAGTCTGCCAAAAATTGGTGAATATTGCAAATATGAGTATTAAAAACAGTTTTGATGCATCATAAAGAAAAATAAATATTTTGATTTATTAAATTTGTTTTGTGGAAAATACATTTTTCTGTGTTATGTTAGGCTTGGTTCGCAATTCGAAAACGATTGGAATACGTATCGCCTTTTTTGAGAACACTTCGCAGCATCAGTTTTCGCACACAGAATGAAAGACCACTAACCATATAGTTAAACCCGCAAACTGTTTTGTTTCATTTGGTAAATTTTTATTTATTGCCATTTTGAATTTGCGAAATTTCATCTGAGCGATTTTTAAATAAATGAAAAATATGAGTTAAAATACATATTGTATAGAAATATGTTGTTAGCAAACATACAGTAAAATTGCACGGGCTTTAACTTCGTAGAACACTCTAACCCTCTAACACCACCACAAAGTGGTCGTTTTGACCCCTTTTTTTAAAACGTCCGAAAAAAAAAATAGTATTTTGATGGTCGTTGGATAGTTAAAATGTTCTAGAAAATTTTTCGGCATAAAATTTCAGTGGGAGTATCGCCAGAAAAAATCTTTCTAAAATGAACCCAAAAGACCACAGGAAGCGAAAAACTTATATTCCGCGGAATAATAAATGTGTTTTATTTCCGGTTCTACTGAAGCGATCGAAATATTTCTTTTGAAAAAGATTAATGATTTTTCACGAAGCTTAAAATGCAGGCAAAAAAAAGTTACATTAAGGTGGTATACACTAAGTACTGTGTGGACGTGACCCCAATGGCGCACACAGGGTTAATATGATTAAAAAGTAGAAGCCCTCTTCTGAAGCCAAATACATTGGTGTATTAAATTTAGGGATCGGACCATAAATGCCGAAGAAAAAAATGATTTTAGCGACAACTATCGGCGCCAAAAAAAATAAAAAATTTGTCTGGAAATGTTTTCTAAACAGACATCATATGGGAGCGTATGGTGGACTCTTTTTTTTTGGTCCATATTAGGCGAAACGGCCTATAATACATATGACAAAATGCATGCCTGCGTGTGTTTCTTGGCGGAAAGACCCTTTCATGTCGTAACGGAAACAAAACATTGGTTATAACGCCTGCCCGTCACTTTCACTAATTCTAGTGCATATTTTCTGCACTCTCCTCACTTTTTTCTCCTTCTACACTAGCCTAACTCACAAAAGTTTAGTGCATTTACTTTCAACCTTTATCTGCATCAAAAAAGTTACTTACCGTGTTATCCTCTTGGAAAAGTTCAAGTTTAAGTCCTTTTTGGCAACTTTCAACATTTCGCCACATTTCTTTCATATTCGGAATTGCACTTATTTTGCGATATTATGTATTTCTGCATAATTTTCTTATATTTACCCACTCTAAAGACGAGCACCGCTGTGGTGCAGTGGGTAGAGTGCTCGCCTGCTATGCCAGAGGTCTCGGGTTCAAACCACGGTCCGAGCAAAACACCAAAACAATTTTTCTAATTAGTAAAAATCCAATTATTGGGTTTTTTAAGAGCAGCGGTCACCTCTCGGCAGTGGACGGCATACCCTCCGAGAGTATTTCTGCCATGAAAAAGCTTCTCACAAAAAATGCATTCGCCGTTCGGAGCCGGCATAAAACTGTAGGTCCACCCAATTAGTAGGAAAAAGAAAAAGGAGCACACCTCGAATTGGGAGAGAAGCTCGGCCATAAAACTCGTCAGAGTTATAATAGCGCCATTGTATTATTATTAAAGACGATGCACTGGCGCTTCAGTTATAGCTCCAAGTAAATGTATGTGCATCTCATCGCTAACTCGATAACTCAAGTGCTTTCGTAACTATTGGATCTGATCTCTCTGCTTTCATTTCTAACCCAAATAGTTCAGAATGAGGAAGAAAAAAAATAAAAATAAATAATATTAAAAAGAAAAACGATTTTAGCTCGTTATCGTTTCTTTGCGTACATCAATGGTCTTACTTTTCGCACTACCAATTGCTTATCAGTTTTCAAGTGCTAGTCGTCTTTTCTTTCTTCCTTTTCGGCAGAAGAAAACTTCAATGGCGCTTTCTTCTGCAAACAACTAGTGCAATGTTTGTTGTAAAAGCCCGTCTCCACATAACTTGATTCACCAGAGAAACATGTAGCAAAACATCTCGCTCAATAACCCGTCTCCACGTGGCTAATCGTGATTTAGTTTGACATTTATCTTTCTTGTTCTTCTTAAATGTTTGTATGTTTGCTTATTTTTGCGTCTTTTTTTGGTCTGTGTGAGATTTCGATAGATTTTCGATACAAAATTAGAGAAGACATCGATATCATCGAGGTTGGCAAGATGATTCAGAATGAAACAGTGTTTCAATCTTCACTCGCTCTCAGAAATTTGTATGGAAATTGACGAGTTTCGGCACTGGTTTCCGTGTCGAAACAAGATTGAGAGAGAAAATGCAGAAAAAAAGAGCGAAACACGTTATGTGGAGACATGGTATAAGAAATATGCTTCTCTATTATTTTTGTTTTGCTTTTTATAAACAAATCTTCTTCATACCTCTTGTTTTTGCATACTCCTTTGCTTTTTCTGCGAGTTCTATAGCACTGTTTGTCTAACTCTTGAATTTTTTACTCCTCTTTCTAGCAAATTTTCTATTCCCCTTTCAGCGTTGCATTTTGCACGCTGCGCCACAGAGTTGAGCTAGAGCAGTGCTCATCAATTTTCCCAGTTCCCCGGTATTTGTTCTTTGGTTCATGTTTAAATTTGCAAATCCAAGTTGATTCGGTGGCTATATGATACACACATACATACATATTTGTACAACTCTATATTCGACTTTGGTCAATCATAGCCATGGGTAATGGCGCAATTTTTTTGGCGCTGATACAATAACACCAGCGCCAACCGTGGCGCCGCTCACGGTTCTGGCGCAATAACACCTTTAGCGCAATTGCCATGGAATAATCGATAAATAACACTTGTTCGCTTCTTACTGTCTACTATCCCCGTTTTATTTCTTTTGGCGCAATTCTGCTTACATACACGCGGGCACAATAATTGTGCCACAATAAAATTTAATTTTAAAAATCATTTGCGTATATTTGTGAAAATATGCTGGCATCTCGTTTTGCTGCATCTTCATTATGGAATACGAGGGTTGACTCCACCCTATTAAAGAGAAAGATTCCGGGTCCGGGCGCATTATATTAAAATTTCCCCTTACCATTTACCATGCGTAACAAAAATATACTATATGCTAATAAATATTTTATTTTTTTTATTTTGTATTATATTTTTCTCTCCTATTCACAGATACTGTACATTTTGTCTTCTTTCTTTGTGAAAGTAAAATATCAATACCCTTTCGTATTAGCGATGGTTCGGTACTGGCGTTAGCATACATAATTGTGACGGTGTCATATACGCTGTGCTGTTATTGGCTTTGTGGTGGTGCCATTTTATACTAGCGCTATATTGGTGCTGGTGTTAGCGCACGAAATTGAGTCAGTGTTATATTGCAATAGCGCAACATTGAGTTGGCGTTACATTGAGTTGGCGCTATATTGAGTTGGCGCATTTTCCAAATCGGAGTTAGCGCAATAACACCAGGGTTGGCGCTGGCGCAATTGCGCGGCGCAGCGCAGTGTAACCCATGCCTAGTCAATCAAACGAGGGCTGCGATGAGCAACAGCGTTAAGGGGGAAATTACTGTCAATGTTTTCCCTGCAGCAAATATAGGGGACAGTCACGTAAAGCGATAGTCTCGCACTAGAGCATTCATAAATGGATCAGAAATGGTTCAAGCGAGATATAGAGACGGATAATTGGTACAAGTATAGTAAATTTCACACTATTGTACTAAATTAAACAATTTTCTAAAAAGGGAAATTTCTCGAAAATAAACTTAAATTGTTTGCGCAAACGTCTAAACGAGTTCATGTGGCGAAATTGAAAAAAAAAAAATCTAAAATTAAAATTTCCCAAAAGGAATCTTTTTTTAATTAGTTAAAAATCGTATAACATAAACTTTACTAAGTCAAAATGGAAAATTTCACACAATTGTACTAATTTCCAAAATATCCGAAAAAAGGGAAATTTTTCTATAATCAACTTAAATTGTTTGCCTAAACGTCCAAACGAGTCATAATGGTGAATTAATAAAAAACTACCTCAAATAAAAATTTCCCAAAAGGATTTTTTTCTTAAATTAGTTAAAATCGTTGCTCATCAACTTAACTGAGTCAAAATAACTTTTTGGTTGCTTGTTTTTCCGACAGGGAAGGGATGACGGAAAATCGTTCCACAATGAGTCAAAATAGTAAATTTCACACAATTAAGTATACTAATTTTCAAAATTTCCCAAAAAAGGGACATTTTATAAAAAGTAATAAAATGGTTTGCCTTAAGCTTTAGTGAGCTATAATAATTAATTTAACGCAATTTTAATAATTACCACAATTTCTTAAAACGGGAAATTTTACAAAACTGAAGAAAAGTACCTAAGTACAAAGAAAGATTTTAAGTTCTAAACTATATCCAAGCTGATAATTTTTAAACTGTTACAGAACTCCTCATTGCAGTTCAGAACGGGTTCTAGTGCACTGCAGAGGGGAGATATTGCCACTTAGTGGGACATCACCGCGTTATAAAAGACAGTTGAAAGCATTGCATTGGTATAGCTAGAGAAGCAACCCTGTATCTTTATAAGCTATTTTTGCGCTAGCTAGGAACTAGCGGCATTTGCTGAAGGATTTATTATCCATCCACGCATCTACCAGCTGAATTTGATAGTCAAAGCAAAGCGTGACGTACTCTAAGTGTGAATTGTGTGTACTGTAAGTGAGAAAAATTACATTATTCAATGTTGCGCTTTTTTGTGACAGCTCGCCTCTCTCTATCCCCATTACTTTAAACTTAAATGTTGCTGCGTTAGCTACAATTATCTGTCATTGTACAGGGTTTCTGTGTAAATCAGGGAGCTGCGGCACGTAAATGATAAAGCTGCACTTTATGTGCCATTAGCTCGCCAGCAAGGCAGCCTCTTTTTTCTTCGGTTAATCTTCTTTTTTCCATTTTTCTTTATTCTTTGTTTTTGGTTTTTTTTTTTTTTTTGACAGCGCTTACATTTCGATGATGGATGCCCACTTAAACGCACGGTGTTTGTCAAGGGGCATGATGAGATGATGAGAGATGGCTTGCATACTCATATACAATCATCAGAGGGCGCTTTTATTAAAGACAAATTTTCTTTTTAATCTTACATAATTCAGTTTTTATTTTGAATCTAGAAAATTAGCTGATATATATACATACATTTTATTTTCTGTTTTTTTTTTGGCATTTGGAAAAGTGGCGCTTTTTCTTTTCATTATAATCAGGGCACCTCAAGACCAAAAGCCTCTTAGAAGAAACACTTGCGTGGGAAATGCTACTAATCGTTTTCCAAGAGCACCTTTGACAAGCAATGATTTGTGCAAAGCATACGAAAATTACCTTCCAACTACTCTTTTGCCACCAAACAGCAATTCTACAAATGTAGCACTTTGAGTAGTTCACTGCTTGAATACGTTCATTGAACACATTGAACTAACGACCAACCAACGGGTGGTAAGCCAATCCAAACCAAAAAAGGACAAAAATAGAGTCCCATTAGCGACCCAATCAACTCAGCATTCAAACAATATAATTTGACTAAAAAAAACAGAAGAAACTGAAGCAAATTGGCGACTAAAGAAAGCTGAATGCAACGAAAACAAGTAAGGAAGCCTAAGTTCGAGTGGAATCGAACATTAGACACTCAGCTGTATGCTTTCATTGTTTGTTTGCGTTTGATGAAAACACGGTGTATTTTATATAAAGCGAGTGCTGCATAAAGTGGGCGTAGCCACGCCCATTTTCAACATTTTTATCAGTCATCCAACTAAGCATATGAATATTATTCTTTGTGCAAAATTTCATTCCTTTATGACTTCTAATTACAAAGATGTCACGTTACAAATTTCCAAAGGGTGTTCCAGAAATATCTTTGTTAAAAAGTAGGCGTGGTCATAAACCGATTTGAATAAATTTTTGCGTGTCTATTAGCACAAGTTATAAAAGTGTATAAACCAAGTTTCGTCTTAATATCTCAATTATTTGTCGAGTTATGGGCTCCGAAATTTCGTATATTCCTTTGTCTAAGAAGAGGCGGTGCCACGCCCATTTTCCAAATTTTTCTATTTTTTGTTTCCGGTCTATTGTGGAACTCATGCCACAAAATTTGAATGAATTATCTTTATATTTGACAAAGATATCGCTTAAAATATTTTTCTTAGGCCCCTTTATAGTTCCCATATATAAAAGTGGGCGGGTCGCCAACCGATTTCGCTAACATTTTGAACATGTATTACCACAACTAATAAAAGTGTACACACCAAGTTTCGTCATTATATTTAAATTATTTGTCGAGTTATGGGCTCAGAAATCTCGTATATTCCTGCTTCTAAAAAGAGGCGGTGCCACGCCCATTTTCCAAATTTTTTGTGCTTTTCGTTTTATATCCGCAGTTGGACTCCTGCCATAAAATTTCAATGATATACCTTTATATTTGACAGAGATATCGCTTAAAATGTTTTTATTAGGCCACTTTATAATACCCATATATAAAAGTGGGCGTGGTCGTTAACCGATTTTGGCAATTTTTCGTCCAAACATTTGCCTAAGTAAGTATATCACGCCTACCAAATTTCATCGATATATCTTCAACGGTTTCTGAGTTATGACATATAAAACTTTCAATGTTTGGCCCTTAATAAGTGGGCGTGGCACCGCCCATTTTTCAAAATCTCACCAAATTTCTTCATAAGGGCCTGAGCTCCACACGTGGGTGAAATTTTATCACTCTAGCTCTATTAGTGACTGAGATACAAAATTTCCGATTTTTACTATATAGTGGAAGTGGGCGTGGTCATGGTCCGATTTCGCCCATTTTCAATACCATCCGTTCCAGTCTTGATACCAACTTGCATTCCAAATTTCATCAAAATATTTCAATTTTTGCGCGAGTTATCGTGCGTACAGACAGACAGACGGACAGACGGACGGACGGACGGACATGGCTCAATCGATTTCTTTTTTCACCCTGATCAATTTGATATATATAAGTCAATATCTATCTCGATTATTTTATGGTGTTACAATCCACCGTTATGTGATTAAAACTATAATACTCTGTGTACTAGTACAGCTGAGTATAAAAAGGGAAAATAAAATGGTTCCAACAACTTCAACGCATTCCCAAAGCGGCGCCAAAACAGCTGTTGCCATACAATTTCCAATTCAAAAAGTTCGCAGTCACATTAAAAGTAAGCGGAAAAGTGCGAAGGAGCGAAGGAAGAAGAAAAAATGGAAGCGGAAAAGTATTCAAACGACCAATGTAACCATTCGCAACTTTTTAAATTATTCAATACCGAATTTTTTGCGCTCAAAGCAGCAACAGTAACACTAACAACAATAACAAAAAAAAAAAAAACAATTTTAGTAATAGCCGACATTTCTTTGCTTGCTAGTTACACTGCACTCCAGCTGATTACAATCAATGGCGATTTGGTTAGTTTGGAGTGCTTAGCTGGTAAGCTGGGCAATGGACGAGCGACAGCGCAACTATAAGGACACACACATCTCGATATGAAAATAGAGTTTTTTAGTTAGTTTTCTCCACAAGCACTCTAAAAATCTCTCTCGAAACATTTGGCAACATTTTGTAAAATGGATGAGCATGCA
Source organism: Urophora cardui (assembly GCA_960531455.1). NCBI lineage: Eukaryota > Metazoa > Arthropoda > Insecta > Diptera > Tephritidae > Urophora > Urophora cardui. The sequence continues at coordinate 135,001,749 of OY482673.1, read as the reverse complement.
GGAAGCAACATGCTGTGGTTTTCCGCCCCCCAAAAAGCAGTAAGAGAAAACGATAATCTGCCATTACTACTACATTAGTGCAACGTTAGCGTACATATATGCATATGTATATACAAGTTCCCCACACAGAGTTCATAGAGAGTTCATAACTGGCTCAGAATCGGTTCAAAAGCGATAAAGATGGGACAATTGGTACAAATATGGCAAATTTCATGTAATTATACTCGTACTAATGTACAAAATTTTCCAAAAAGGGAAGTTTTATAAAATCAATAAATTTTACCAAAAATTAAAATTTCCCAAAAATTATAGTAATTTACAAAATTTCCCAAAAAGAGAAATTTTCTAAAAATGTAATGAAATGGTTTGACCTAAAGTTCAGTGAGCCATAGTAATTAATTTAACGCAAGTTTACTACATAATTACCAAAATTTATCAAAAAGGTAAATTTTATAAAATCAATAGATTTTTGCCTGTATATCTAAACAGGTCAAAGTTAAATAAAATCGTTTTGCTTAAACTTTACTGTGTCTTAAAATGTTAAATTTCACACAGCTTCAGCGAGTCATAATGACAATTATTGGGCAATATTAATAATTACCAGAATTTTCCAAAAAAGGAAATTTTTATAAAAACTCTATAAATTTTTGTTTTTGGTTTTTGGTCGTTTTTATTTTCATAACTACTTTATTATTGAGCTCTCAAGACCATTTTTTTTCCTTATAAAAAAAAAGTAGTTATAAATTTTTGCTTAAACGTCTAAACGAGTCATAGTGGCGAAATTGGAAAAAAAAATTACCTCAAAATAAAATTTCCCAAAAAAATAAATTTATTAAAATTAGATAAAATCGCTTAATAAAATAGCAAGTTTAATACAGTTACATATACTAATTTTCAAAATTTTCCAAAAAGCTGGATTCCTTTATAATGTAAATAACTCCATCGAACACGTTTTTTCGCTATCAAAGGAGTTGGAAAAAAGGAGCGGTCATCTGCAGTGGATAAAAGAGTTCAATTGTCTTCTACATGTGTCTACTTTCTCCGCCTCAGTATCTAGTAGGCACTCAACTTTACTTACTTACTAACCATAAAGTCGGATAGCTCAAGGGCCCTTTGCCTCTACTGATAGTTATACCCTATTGGCAACTTTCAAACAGAAAAAATAACAACATAGGAAAATATAATTTCACTACTGGGTTACCTCTTAATATGAAGAGCAAATGGCGGTCGCTCGTTAGCAAATGAAGCAGCGCTCCAAATACTTTGGTCATTCGTTGCCACACCACATTACTAGAAGTTATTTGAAAAGTGTTTGTGTTTGTGTGAAAAGCAGGAAAAGTGGAAAAGTTGCAAAAGCAAAGAATTGAAAAGGATGCGAGTACGCGCAAGTGCATGTGCTGCGCTACAAATGAGCATTATACGCATACACATAGACACACATGCTACCGTGGCTTCCTTGCCACTTATAAACTTTTAACAGCTCACTACACTTTGGTCACAACAACAAACACCAACCATCCAAACGTTTGTTAGCCAATAATCGAACGAATGAACATTCATTTGGTAAACTTCAGCACACTCATTTACACCATTTTGCCACACAATACACTCAACGTCATCAGACAGAGCAGCCAAAATAATGGCTTTGATATTTATGACATGCTTTCCTATATGCAGTGTAACAGTTGGTGTCGATTAGGCGACATACATATATGTACATGTACGTGTTTATATTTGTGTTCATATTTGTTGTAAAACTGCAATGAGGCATACAGCAAAGTTTTGAAATGTGTAAATTTTAATGCGTTTTCGATATGGCAATATTGGCAGTGATTGCATTTAACTACAACTGATGACACTTTGAAAGGGAACTGAAAGTTAATTTAGGTTGCGTTTTAGGATTTTGCTGAAAAATTAAGTGCTGAAAAGAGGTTAAGGAAATTTAAGAGGCTACAATGTTGGTGGAAATCATATTTCCCACTCCGTTAGTCAAAATCAGCTAAAATTATTTGCCTAAACATCTAAACGAGTTATAGTGGCAAAAACAAGAAATCACCTAAAATTTAAATTTCCCAAACAGGGATTTTTTTTTTAAATTAGTTAATACGCATATTGTCACTTGCGAAGCGAATATATTTGGCGAGTCGAACAGGTTAGCGAACACATCTAAAATTTGCATTGTGAGTGGCGAATGAACTTTTTCGCCTGCCTTGTGATGTTGCCATTCATACAAATTGAATAAGTTCATCCGAATTTGACGTTTCTGTCACTTACTACCATGGTTCAATAATAGAAGGTTTTCGCAGTACGACATACGTATATACATACATACACACTCTATGTAAATTGTTTGTGTATTCTGTGGTGCTTCTGTCAAAATCATAGCCCGCCATTGTAGAAATCATATTGCAACACGATCAAAATTGACATAAGTTTGACATAAGCACCATAATATGAATAAAACAAGTAGAAAAAAGTTAGCAATCAGCTGTTTAGTAGGTTATAATAATACAATGGCGCTATTATAACTCTGACGAGTTTTATGGCCGAGCTTCTCTCCCAATTCGAGGTGTGCTCCTTTTTGTTTTTTCCTACTAATTGGGTGGACCTACAGTTTTATGCCGGCTCCGAACGGCGAATGCATTTTTTGTGAGAAGCTTTTTCATGGCAGAAATACTCTCGGAGGGTATGACGCCCACTGCCGAGAGGTGACCGTTGCTCTTAAAAAACCCAATAATTGGATTTTTACTAATTAGAAAAATTAGTTTGGCTCGGACCGTGGTTTGAACCCGAGACCTCTGGCATAGCAGGCGAGCACTCTACCCACTGCACCACAGCGGCCACTGTTTAGTAGGTTAACCTTCTATAAATTAGCCTTGGTTACTACATATGTTTTGATTTGTTTACAACATACATATGTATCTATTTATTTGTCTATAAATAAAAGTGTAAGAAATTAATTAATATAAACGTGATAAATAAAATAAGTAAAGCGACGATTTCCGACATTGATATTTTCTTCTTCGTCAGAGGCGCTTTATAATGGATTACTCCAATCGCATGGAGCTTCGACCAACAGTGTAAGTTTAGTGCAGATTGGCGAAATTCTCCCATAACTCCGCTCTGCTCCTCTTGGTGGACCCGAAATTCCCCTGGCCTCTTGCGACGTCTGGATTCTTCTTCATAAGCGTAACCAGCTTTTGCAACTGCTGTGGTGTTGTGCGTTTCATCCTGAAGTTTAAAAAAAATGATACACTCTCTTTTGTTTTCTTTAATGCTATTAAATACTCACTTTTAAATAGTTTCTACTTTCTTTTTTTAGTTTTTTTTTTACCGAAATAAATGCAAAGACGTGCAAAGCGAACAAATTATACATTCGGCAGATTTTGACAGATCTAGCGAAGCGAATTAAATTTTTTCGCTACCGGCAATTCGCAAAATTCATTTTCGTCACTCATTCGCAATTTGTCGGCGAATTCTCTGCAGATTCGCATCCCACAATTGGAGAACGCGAAGTTCGCCTAAATTTTCATTCGCTTCGCAAGTGACAATATACGTATAAAACTCGTTTCCTTTAAACTTTACAGGTAAATTTCTCACAATTATACTAATTTTAAAAATGTCCCAAAGTAGGGAACTTCGGAAAGAAGGGATACTTCTAGCCTTTAAGTAGCTATATTTTCGAGGTTGAGTATTTTAGTATAAAAATGTGAAATGCCTGTTCCTGTGCCAGTTACTGACATAAAATCTACGAAGCAATTACTACACCGAAACCATTTCCAAAATACAAAAATATCACGTGCATCGGGTTTTATAGCAATTCGAATTTTTCCAAACCCAAAAAGGCGCATATATCTGCATGGTTCTTTCCAGACCTGTTATTTATGATTAAAAATTTTAATGGTTATCAATTAAAACATGTTTTTTGTAACTCTTTAATGATTAAAGACGTTTACTTTCACCATTTTATTAATGATTAATAATTAATTAAGTTAAACAAGTAGGCATATTAATTAATCGATTGATTAATTTTAATTGAATGATTATTCTGATTTTTATACTCAGCTGTACTAGTACACAGAGTATTATAGTTTTAATCACATAACGGTGGATTGTAACAGAATGAAATAATCGAGATAGATATAGACTTATATATATCAAAATGATCAGGGTGAAAAGAGAAATCGATTGAGCCATGTCCGTCCGTCCGTCCGTCCGTCCGTCCGTCCGTCCGTCCGTCCGTCCGTCCTTCTGTCCGTCCGTCCGTCTGTAAACACTCTAACTGGCGCAAAAATTGAGATATTTTGATGAAATTTGAAATGCAAGTTGGTATCGGGACTGGGACGGTTGGTATTGAAAATGGGCGAAATCGGACCATGACCACGCCCACTTTTCCTATATAGAAAAAATCGTAAATTTGGTACCTCAGTCACTAATATAGCTGGAGCGATGAAATTTTACTGACGTGTTCAGCTCAGGCCCCTAGGAAGAAATTTGATGAAATTTTGGAAAATGGGCGGTGCCACGCCCACTTATTAAGGGTCAAACATGGAAAGTTTTATATGTCATAACTCAGAAACCATTGAAGATATATCGATGAAATTTGGTACGCGTGATTTACTTACCTAGGCAAACGTTTGGACGGAAAATAGTTAAAATCGGTTGACGGCCACGCCCACTTTTATATATGAATATTACAAAGTGACCTAATAAAAACATTTTAAGCGATATCTCTGTCAAATATAAAGATATGTCATTGAAATTTTATAGCAGAAGTCCAACTGCGGACATAAAACGAAAAACACAAAAATTTTGGAAAATGGGCGTGGCACCGCCTCTTTTTAGAAACAGGAATATACGAGATTTCTGAGCCCATAACTCGACAAATAATTTATATATATTGACGAAACTGGGTGTGCACACTTTTATTGCTTGTGATAATACATGTTCAAAATTTTAGCGAAATCGGTTTGGCGACCACGCCCACTTTTATATATGGGTATTATAAAGTGACCTAATAAAAACATTTTAAGCGATATCTTTGTCAAATGTAAAGATAATTCATGTTTGTATTTATATGGCCGTTTTTTTTTTAATTCTAATAATTATTTTATGTGAATTTAAATGAGCTATTGGCCATTTTTTAATGAAGAAAAATTGAAAAAAATTTTTGGTAGAAGTTATGGATCCATTTCGGAGATCACCACATCCCCTCATCAGACTTCTTCAAGCGGCCTCAACCGAGAATCGAACTTAAGTCGTTCGATTGGTAGTCCATTGTCTATACCATTGAGCTACCACCGCCGTCAGCTTTGTTTCGCTTAAATTTCAATTTTCCTTCCATTACAATCCACATACCAACAACAGTAGCTTAATGACACTCTGCCTTTGCTACCTAGTATGTTGGTGCGATTGTGCGTTTGGTTTGTACAAAGTTCTAAAGCTATTAACAAGCAAAGCTTTTGTACAGGCAATGCTTGTTATTGTTTTCAGACTTTTGTTTTTCGGCAGGCTCTCCGATATACATATTTATGTTTGTATTTATATGGCCGTTTTTTTTTAATTCTAATAATTATTTTATGTGAATTTAAATGAGCTATTGGCCATTTTTTAATGAAGAAAAATTGAAAAAAATAAAATAATTATTAGAATTAAAAAAAAAACGGCCATATAAATACAAACATAAATATGTATATCGGAGAGCCTGCCGAAAAACAAAAGTCTGAAAACAATAACAAGCATTGCCTGTACAAAAGCTTTGCTTGTTAATAGCTTTAGAACTTTGTACAAACCAAACGCACAATCGCACCAACATACTAGGTAGCAAAGGCAGAGTGTCATTAAGCTACTGTTGTTGGTATGTGGATTGTAATGGAAGGAAAATTGAAATTTAAGCGAAACAAAGCTGACGGCGGTGGTAGCTCAATGGTATAGACAATGGACTACCAATCGAACGACTTAAGTTCGATTCTCGGTTGAGGCCGCTTGAAGAAGTCTGATGAGGGGATGTGGTGATCTCCGAAATGGATCCATAACTTCTACCAAAAATTTTTTTCAATTTTTCTTCATTAAAAAATGGCCAATAGCTCATTTAAATTCACATAAAATAATTATTAGAATTAAAAAAAAAAAAACGGCCATATAAATACAAACATAAATATGTATATCGGAGAGCCTGCCGAAAAACAAAAGTCTGAAAACAATAACAAGCATTGCCTGTACAAAAGCTTTGCTTGTTAATAGCTTTAGAACTTTGTACAAACCAAACGCACAATCGCACCAACATACTAGGTAGCAAAGGCAGAGTGTCATTAAGCTACTGTTGTTGGTATGTGGATTGTAATGGAAGGAAAATTGAAATTTAAGCGAAACAAAGCTGACGGCGGTGGTAGCTCAATGGTATAGACAATGGACTACCAATCGAACGACTTAAGTTCGATTCTCGGTTGAGGCCGCTTGAAGAAGTCTGATGAGGGGATGTGGTGATCTCCGAAATGGATCCATAACTTCTACCAAAAATTTTTTTCAATTTTTCTTCATTAAAAAATGGCCAATAGCTCATTTAAATTCACGTAAAGATAATTCATTGAAGTTTTGTGGTATGATTTCTACAATAGACCGGAAACAAAAAATGGAAAAATTTTGGAAAATGGGCGTGGCACCGCCTCCTTTTAGACAAAGGAATATACGAGATTTCGGAGCCCATAAGTCGACAAATAATTGAGATATTATGATGAAACTTGGTTTATACACTTTTATAACTTGTATTAAGAGACACGCAAAAATTTATTGAAATCGGTTTATGACCACGCCTACTTTTTAGCAAAGATATTTCTGGAACACGCTTTGGAAATTTGTAATGTGACATCTTTGTAACTAGAAGTCATAAAGGAATGAAATTTTGCACAAAGAATAATATTCAAATGCTTAGTTGGATGACTGATAAAAATGTTAACAATAGACGTGGCTAAGCCCACTTTATGCAGCACTCAATTTATATAAAGTACACAGTGTTTCCATCAAACGCAAACAAACAATGAAAACATACAGCTGAGTATCTAATGTTCGATTCCACTCGAACTTAGGCTTCCTTACTTGTTTTCAATAATTTTTAAATTTCCTTAATTGCGCGCTTAACACAATTATTGGATTAACTGCAGTTATTTTTTTGTTGCATGATTAATTAATTAGTCGATTAATTATTTTTCGTTTTTTGAGTTTTTAAACAGTAACTAATCAATTAATTAATTTTAATTGCATGATTATTTTTTTGATTTTTTAGTTGCATAATCAATACAATTATTTGATTATTTGCAATTATTTCTGATTTTTTTTGATTGCATTATTTATTAATTAATCGATTAATTATTTTTCGTTTTCGGTTGTTGTAAATTTATGTTTTATTCAGCTTGTGAATAACACATTGCAACGCTTCAAGTATTTTCAGAAATAATTAAAAATAATCATATAGAAAATAAACACATAATTGAAAATAATCAAGCAAATAAAAACAATAAAGTTTTTAAGAAAATTATAAAATTTACATTAAACAAACAATTAAAAATATTTAAGCATTTAAACATAACCAAATAATTTAAAAAAATATTTCATTAATATTGATTATGTGATTATTTCTGATTATATTTTTAATGGAAATTAATCATGATTATTTTTTTATAATTTTGTAATTTAATTGGTAATTAATTCCCAGCTTAATGTAAGACAATTACTTATTTTCATGTGAATCTAATACGTTTTTGCTTTCATGTTGATAGCAATTTCAATATTTTTTCAAAGTGGCACAGCTCCAAACTACGCTATAGCAACTTGTGTCTAATAATGACTAACGAAAGCAGCTATAACACGTTAAAAGTGGCTGCATTTCGTGTGAGCTCACAATGACACGAGTTTCCTGAGAAATTTTTCGATTCACCAATTTGTTTTTGAGAAAAATCTGAAGCGTAGGCAGGCAAACGTTTCTCGGAAGCATGTTCTTTTCAAAGCTAAGCTGATAAGTATATTTTAATGAATGTGCATTGCACAATAAAATAAAAGTTTGCTATATTACAAATAAAGGCAACATTGATTCGTTAGCATCCTAACCTACACATTACAAATTTAGAGTTAAAATCTTTATACAAAATCATTGGATGGGCTGCTGTTGGCATGATTGCCACGGCAACAACTTCAAGCATTGTTGTTTTTTGAGGTGGGCGATTTTTATTTTTGCGCTTCAATGAAAAAATAAATTCTCTTCAATGTTCATGCTATTTATTGCTAGATACTTCTCGACTTTGAACTTATTGCTTTATCAGCTTCTTTTGTTGCAGTTAATTAAGTTAAAGTCCTTTGTACCTTTTTGTTAAACTTTATGTAAAGAAGTAAAATAAATGGTTGTCCTACCTTTTACGTTTGTTCCAACGATACTGCTTAGCTACTTTTCCTTGATTCATTCATTGATTTAATCATTCAATTATTCAGTGCGTATGAAAAAATTGTGTATTTTTGACTTTGTGCCTTTAATTTCATTGAGTTTACATAGCTTTTGACCAAAAATTCCTCTTATTCAAGTGCTTTAAAAACAAAAAGTCCAGTGGCATTGAAACAGTTAACTGCCCGCCACACGCACGAAAATCATATATGACTAATGAAACTCACGTTATTCGCCTCCCTAATAGGTGATATGTAGAGGTGCCTTAAATCGCGTAAATGCAGTGTGGTCCAACCAAATATACGAACACACATGCATTTGAGCATGAAAATCGTTCGCGTTACAAACAGTGTGGCCAATCATGCGAAAGGTAGTAGCGGCGAGTGACCGCAGTTGTAGTACCTATGCATGTCCATGCATGGTTGCATTCGCATTCAAACGTGATGTGGATTTGCAAACAAAACGAGCTGAAATAGAAGAAGAAAGCGACGAGAAAATCAAAAAATAACGAATAGAGCAAGCGAATAGCTGCCGGAAGAGAACAAGTGTGTTTGGTCAAATTGTTCGGTGTGGCAAAACGCACAATTGAATCATGAATAAACTTGAATCACTCAAGCGTAGACATGTGCGTGTGTGAACACAATGGCAATGATTGTTGGCAGTCGACAAAAAAGGTAAAGGGAAATTTGAAAATGCAGCAAGTGAAAGGGCATGCGATTGAACAAAAGAGGAGGAGGAGGTTTGAGGAGTAGAAATATAAAAATTCAATTTAATAGAGTAAATAGCAGGCGAAATTGAATTTAAAAGCATTGAAAAGCTTGAAGAAAAATAATATAAAATTAAATCGCAAGCATTCGCCGCTTTCCCTTTTGCAATAATATGAAGATTAGGTTACGTTAGCCAAGATGCTATGCAATAATATGAAAGTGCATAGCAATTGAAAATACTACTTAAAATATCACGTTTTATTGTGGCGCATAAAATATAGAAAAGATGTAGTCGAAAGACAATTGAGCAATAAAACGGAATGCTTGTCATATTCCTTAGTGAGTTAGTAATGTCACGCGTCATAAATCGTCTCCGTTTGCCCCTTTCTTGTGCTTAAATGGCACAAAAATACAAATGCTTAAGCTTCTGAATGGAAATACAAAGAGAAGGAGCAAACAATGGAGGAAAAGAGAACAAACAGAGCAGCAAACAGAGGAACAAAAATAAGCAGAACAGAGAGAACAGAGAAGAAAACAGGAACAAAAATTAGCAGCAAAAAAGAGGAACAAAGAGAAGCAGCAAAACAATGTGCAAAAAAATGCATAAGAATTAAACAGAAATGCATTAAAAAAGGCGCAAAAAGTGTAGAAAGAGCACACAAAAGAGCGCAACGAAATTACAATTATTCGCAGCTGAAAAATTATGACGGAAAATTATGAAAACTATGCAGCAAATTGTAATGAAAGCGTAATGAAAATGAAATAAGAAAGAAAGAGCTAACAAGCTTGTCAGAAACAAACGAAAAAAGTAAGGAATTTAATGTAAAAAGTAATGAAAATGAAGGCATTTTATAATTTGAATAACTGCCTTAATTCAAGCAGAAGAAAAGCCAATGTCGTTTTTGACTTCTTGCTCACTCAGTTGCCGAATGCAAGAATGGCAGAAATTTGCTGTGATAGAGTAAGGTAATAGTGGCTGTTGGTGCAAGCGGCAACACACTTAGACCCAAAAAGATTCCATTGTGATACCACGAGCATCTAAGCCCCTACTCAAACCGAAAAAGTGGATTCAGCGAGTCTAAGGCACTTTTTAAGCTCCATCTTAGCCAAGTAGGTAACCGATGTTAGGAAAATGGGGGACCCCAGACATTTCAGCCTCTTAAACCATAGTGTGGGACATTCACCGAGTAAATATGTTACAGTTTCACGCCCCTCCTCGTCCCTGCAGCTCCTACAGAATTCATCAAAAGGAACGCCCACCGTCTTTCAGCATGTCTGCCAATAGTAATATGGCCAGTAATTAAGCCAACAACAAGAGAGATATTCTTCCTACTTAGAAGAACTTAACTCTTTACGCATGCTTTCTAATGAGACAGTGTCCCATAAATGCCCCTACGAGATTCAAGATATCCTCCCTTCTCACAGAGCTCATATCTGACTGGATCATTTGTGATCCCATGTTGGCCAAGTTTACCTTGATATCCTACAAACCTGGTTTTGTTGCCATCTATCACTAGCTTGTTTGTAGATGTATTCTTTAAGCATTAGCTTGCGAATGGCAAAAGGTATCGCTATACGTTCTTTGTCAGGAAGAACTTGTTCGGTAGTCCCACGCCTTGTAAGATCATTAGTTATACAGTTACCCTCGACAACCTTATGTATGTCCCGGGAACCATATGAGGTGCAATCAGTTTTGTTTGGACATCTCTTGTAGAGATCGGTGACAGTTTAGTACTAGTTCTGAGTTGAACGAAAAAGCGCAAAGCGAGCTAATGACCGCTAAGCTGTCGCTAAAGAAGAAAAGATCTTGTTTGCTGAAATTTCAGCTTTTAAAACACTGCAGCGAACGGGTAGCCTGAAAGACAGCTATAGATTCTGGACTTGAAAACAGACTCCTTCATGTAAATGTCATAGAAAAAAAAAAGAAATTAAAGTTAAACGCAAGTACATACATACGAGTATATATGTAGGAATTTAAAGGCATTACAAAAAAAACAGTTTTAGTACACAAAAAATAGAAGAAGATCATATAAAATATGCTTAAGAAAAAAGCGCTTGCAAAAATTATAAAGCTCTAACAAAACGCTTGCATAATTCATGCGCACTTTAAAATTATGTGCGCCGCACACAAATGAATTATAGCACACGCAGGGTTGCCATTATTATGTAGAAAAGCACTAAAGTACATAAAGTACAAACAAGCGCAGCGCAAAATTTAAGGATGAAGAATGATGGCGCAAAAGGGAACAGATGTACAATGCGAGAGACAATGTGAAAGAAATTAGCAAAAAAGAGTTTATTTGTTTGTACTATTTATGACTGTTAAATCCCAATAAACACAACGGATTCGCCTCGAATTCGCGTCGGATTCGCTTTTTCTGATTATATTATCGCGGCAATAGTTCGCGGCGATAGATCGGTGAATTCGTAGGCATGTCACCTATCACTAGCGATTCGAGAATTTGTTGATTCTCGGATCGCTGGCGATTCGAATTTTTTATCATTAGCGATTCGAGAATTTTTAATTTCTCTGATCGTTGGCGATTCGAAAATTTGTTCATTAGCGGTTCGAGATTTTTTTATAAATGGAGTTTCGAAAAATTAAAGGTCACAGAGTTTGGTTTACTGGCAATGGTTTAATCCGTATAAAATTATACAAAGCACTTAAAATATATTTATAAAAAAGTTTAACTTTCATGAATAACAAAAGCTTTTCAAATAAATTTAAGCAGTAAATAAAGTCCCCTTATTTAAACAATTTTGAATTGGTTTTTCTACATACCCGTATCTATTTGATTATAAACCGATTTGATCTACTGGAACTGTGATATTCGAGTTCAGGTATAAATGTAAAATTTCAGAACTAAGTATAATGATTTTTAGTGCAAAACAACTTAAAAAAACTTGAAGAAATTAATATCGCGAAAATTGGTTCTCTCGAACTTGCCGCGAACTCGAGGCGAGTCCGAGAAATTACGTTCGCGAAAATCTGCTTTCGCGAACTCGCCTCGAATTCGGCGCGATATCATCCTCGCGTCTGTGTTTATTGGGATCCCAATAAACACAACGGATTCGCCTCGAATTCGTGTCGGATTCGCTTTCTCTGATTATATTATCGCGGCAATAGTTCGCGGCTATAGATCGGCGAATCCGAATTCGTAGGCATGTCACCTATCACTAGCGATTCGAGAATTTGTTCATTCTCGGATCGCTGGCGACCCGAATTTTTTATCATTAGCGATTCGATAATTTTTAATTTCTCTGATCATTGGCGATTCGAAATTTTTTTATAAATGGCGTTTCGAAAACTTAAAAGTTCAGAGTTTGGTTTACTTACAATGGGTTAAATGCGTATAAAATAATACAAAGCACTTAAAATATTTTTATAAAAAAAGTTAACTTTCATGAATAACAAAAGCTTTTCAAATAAATTTAAGCAGTAAATAAAGTCCCCTTATTTAAACAATTTTGAATTGGTTTTTCTACATACTCGCATCTATTTGATTATAAACCAATTTGATCGACTGGAACCTGAACTCGTATAATTGTAAAATTTAAGGCTACATATAATGATTTTTTAGTGCAAAACAACTTAAAAAATAGAAAAAAATGTTATCGCGAAAATTAATTTTCTCGGACTTGCCGCGAACTCGAGGCGAGTCCGAGAAATTACGTTCGCGAAAATCTGCTTTCGCGAACTCGCCTCGAATTCGCCGCGATATCATCCTCGCGTCTGTGTTTACTGGGATGTCACGCATAAAAAAGTTAGAAATATGCTAATGTTGCTTGCAGTGCTGCATTTGAAATGTATGCGATAAATGGGCGTCGTTTGTTTTTGATGATGATGACAAATTACTTACGCACTTAAAAAACGGAAATGAGCTATGGAAAAGGGGTATTATTGACACTAACTTTTTATGTAGTAAATGTAAAGTAGAAATGCAACGCTGCGCGCTTAAAAGCTTTAGCTACTCTTTTTAGAGGTTTAAGGGCTTTTAAAGTTATGAAAAAGGGTTGTATGCAAATGGCTAAGAAATTTAATTGCAAAACCTAGTACTAAATATACTTTGCGAGCAAGTTGATTGAGGCATTAACCAAACTTACTTTTATATGATGTTTTTTTCACTTGCATACATTACCTTATACAACATACTACGATTGAATCGTTAACATAATCGCTTTGCTAGCTATAAATCGTTAACGTCAAAACATACTACAAAAACATAGTCACGTATTGTCGTTTTGCTGCCATTAACGCGTAGCGCTCGCTTGAAAATTTTTATTTAATGATGCTGAAAATGTTTAAATTACTACCGGATTTCAAAGTGGCACTAAGTAGTATAGAAAACTCTTAGCCAAGAATGGTGTGAAAGGCACATGTGAAGTAAAAGAAGTATGTACGTACTTAAAGAAGAAAACGAAAATTAAAAGCATGAGAATTATAATACAAAGTGTTACAATGAGTACAGGAAGTACTTATGCACATGTGTGTATTAATATTAGTAGCAGATATGTATGAATGTGTTTGGGCAGGGTGAAGGTTAAGTGGTGGTACGTGGAAGCTCACATACATACATTTGAACATGTGACATGTGGGCTGCAATAGAAATTAAAGTGTTGAACTACTAGTGTATTTTGAGCTTAAGGAAGTATATTTAAAAAATCTTATTCTTTCTCTTCTTAGTAAGCGTGTAACCATCTAGACGATTTTGGCCGAGTCCAATAAATCGAGCCAGTACTTTCTGTTTCGGGCTGCCAGGCGTTAGTTGGAAACACCAAGGGAGGACGAGTCACTCTCCACTTGATCTTCCCACCGCAGTGGAGGTCTTCCTTTTCTGCTGCCCTTAGCTGATTTCGTTAGAAATACTTTCTCGGCCATTCCCACATTCCCACGACAAGATCTGCCCAACGCAGCCGCTGGATTTTTATTCGCTGAACTATGTCGTTTGGCCTGGGTAAAGCACGCACGGCTCATCGTTAAATCTCTTTCGATACTCGCCATCGCTAACGTACAAGATTCATAAATCTTCCGAAGAACTTTTCTCTCGAACACTCTAAATGTCAACTCATCAGATTTTATGGCTAGAGAGGGCTCGGCTATTGTTATCACAGAGACGGAGGAAGTTCTAGTGCACCTCGGTTTCATCAAGGGCCGAATGTCTCGGCACTGGCTCGAGGAGGCTAAAACGAGATGGAGGCGGTTGCAATGCGATACGATCCTCAGCCATTCTAAAGATGGACAGGAGGTATATCTGCCACTTAACTGCGTTATTCACAGGGAACTGGACCATTGGTAACCGGTACGCGGCCCGATTGGGACTGTACCATAACACCTTGTATTAGCTGTAATCTGACTCCTGGGATAGGGGAGACGGTGGAGCAACTGCTATGCGAGTGGACTTTGCAGTACCAAGGCAGAATGAAGCTCTTCGACAGCCCCTCGCAGCACAAACCCGTCAAGTCTGAGGGGCTGCTTAAATATTTGAACTCAACAGGATGAATATAGGCCGCGGACCAGCCCTGGTTTTCGAACTTCTCTGTCTCTCTTACTTTTTATTTTCAGAGAGTTAGTTACTATACTCATACTCATAATTATACTCGAATTATTATATTCGAATACTTATACTCGAATGCTTATACTCGAATACTTATACTCGAATACTTAAACTCGAATACTGATACTCGAATACTGATACTCTAATACGCATACTCATACTCATACTCGAGCACTCACGATAAGAATCAAATAATAATACAGAAACCCCTTCTCGAATTCTCGTACTCATATTCATACTCATACTCGAATAATCTTAGTCGAATACTTGTATCCCAATACTCCTGCTCATACTCATGCTCATACTATGTCTTTGTTATCTCATTTATTGACTTCTGAACATAAACTCTTACGCCGTTAGCTCAGCTGATTTACACAGCATCTGTTTAAAATAACTAAAGACTTTAAAGGTACTCACAAAAATACTCACATACAACTATGAACTACTAGATCACAGCATGTGAGTCACATATGTACATAAATCCATATCATCTAAAACAGCTCCATAAACTCAATTTGACCAAACACATACACATTTTATTAGAGGATTCATTTTCAAGTAAGATCAAAATAGTATCTAAGCAACATAATAAAGCGCAAGATGTAATAAGTTATGCAGCTACATTTTATGCAATACAAACGAGCATTTGAGCAGAAAATGATACACATGCTGATGTTGTATATAGTATGTGTAGTAAGATATAGTGACCAGCAACTTAAATTAAATTACAGCAGCCATTGTAAAGGAAAAATTAAGTAACGAAAAATAAGTGAACCAAATCCGGTTGCAGTCAAAGGCGAAGCAAAACAAAAAAGCCAACAAAAACAAATGTAAAAAATATATAAATATATTAAGCGAACATAGCGACGGGGTTTGAGTTGTTTGATATTCCTTGTGCAGCTACAACAAATGACAGCAACGTGTCAGACACTTTTCAGTGTCAAGAACAGAAGACGAAGCCGAAAAGAACAAAGCTTGTCGCTCAAGGAAAGAAGCGATAGCGGCAGCGGTAAAAAGGAGCAACGCTGATGTCGGTATAGGAGTAGTAGTGAGGCAGAGTTGCATTTTAATGCACACGTCCACGCATCTGCCTTGCTAGCAGGAGAGGATAGAGAAAGGGTGTACTTGGCGCACAGACAATGGAATAAAATGCAGAAAGATGAGCAGCAGGTATGTGTGTATATAAGCAACTAGAGGCATGAGTTCAGCGCTGATAAAACTACATGCTACGTGCGATGTCAGGCAAGCGTATATATATGTATGTATGTGAAATCTGAGCTATAAGGCTATCATTGTAAATGAATTGGTTTTTAGGTGCATAGAGGGTGTAGTGGCTGGGGTTGGAGTCACAACGTTGCGCATCAGCTGCGCGATCTTTGTATGTCAATCGGAGCAGAGCGCCAAAGGCATACAAATAACATTAACGCCGGAATAACGCCTACAACGCCCCACCTCACTTTGGCACCACACCAACCTCTTTTCTTCTCGCTTGTTGTATCTACTCTCGGCGGTAGCACTATGTAGCCTTGTGTATGGCTTCACTTAAGCCCACGGTCTACAATAGTTATTGCTTTCTTAAGCGTATTTTTATACTCAGCTGTACTAGTACACAGAGTATTATAGTTTTAATCACATAACGGTGGATTGTAACAGAATGAAATAATCGAGATAGATATAGACTTATATATATCAAAATGATCAGGGTGAAAAGAGAAATTGATTGAGCCATGTCCGTCCGTCCGTCTGTAAACACTCTAACTCGCGCAAAAATTGAGATATTTTGATGAAATTTGAAATGCAAGTTGGTATCGAGACTGGGACGGTTGGTATTGAAAATGGGCGAAATCGGACCATGACCACGCCCACTTTTCCTATATAGAAAAAATCGGAAATTTGGTATCTCAGTCACTATTAAAGCTAGAGTGATCGAATTTTACCCACGTGTTGAGCTCAGGCCCCTAAGAAGAAATTGGATGAAATTTTGGAAAATGGGCGGTGCCACGCCCACTTATTAAGGGTCAAATATTGAAAGTTTTATGAGTCATAACTCAGAAACCGTTGAAGATATATGGATGAAATTTGGTATGCGCGATATACTTACTTAGACAATGTTTGGACGAAAAATTGCCAAAATCGGTTGGCGAACACGCCCACTTTTATATATGTGTATTATACAGTGACCTAATAAAATATTTTAAGCGATATCTCTGTCAAATATAAAGATATATCATTGAAATTTTATGCCAGGAGTCCACCTGCGGACATACAACGAAAAACACAAAAATTTTGGAAAATGGGCGGTGCCACGCCCACTTATTAACGGTCAAACATTGAGGGTTTTATAAGCCATAACTCAGAAACCATTGAAGATATATCGATGAACTCGTTATCTACTTACTTAGACAAACGTTTTGACGGAAAATTGTCAAAATCGGTTGACGGTCACGCCCACTTATATATATGTGAACTATAAAGGGGCCTAATAAAAAAATTTTAAGCGATATCTCTGTCAAATATAAAGATCTATCACTGAAATTTTGTGGCAGGAGTCCAACTATGGACGTAAAACGAAAAACACAAAAAGTTTGGAAAATGGGCGGTGCCACGCCCACTTATTAAGGGGTAAACATTTGAGTTTAATGAGTCATAACTCAGAAACCGTTGAAGATATATCGATAATATTCGGTATGCGTGATATACTTACTTAGGCAAATGTTTGGACTAAAAATTGCCAAAATCGGTTGACGACCACGCCCACTTTTATATATGGGTATTATAAAGTGTCCCAATAAAAACATTTTAAGCGATATCTCTGTCAAATATAAAGATATATCATTGAAATTTTATGGCAGGAGTTCAACTGCGGACATAAAACTAAAAACACAAAAATTTTGGTAAAATGGGCGTGGCACCGCCTCTTTTTAGAAGCAGGATTATACGAGATTTCTGAGCCCATAACTCGACAAGTAATTTAGATATTATGACGAAACTTGGTGTGTACATTTTTATTACTTTTGGTAATACATGTTCAAAATTTTAGCAAAATCGGTTGACGACCACGCCCACTTTTATATATGGGAACTATAAAGGGGCCTAATAAAAACATTTTAAGCGATATCTTTGTCAAATATAAAGATAATTCATTGAAATTTTGTGGCATGAGTTCCACAATAGGCCGGAAGCAAAAAATAGAAAAATTTTAGAAAATGGGCGTGGCACCGCCTCTTTTTAGAAGCAGGAATATACGAGATTTCTGAGCCCATAACTCGACAAGTAATTTAGATATTGTGACGAAACTTGGTGTGTACATTTTTATTACTTTTGGTAATACATGTTCAAAATTTTAGCAAAATCGGTTGACGACCACGCCCACTTTTATATATGGGAACTATAAAGGGGCCTAATAAAAACATTTTAAGCGATATCTTTGTCAAATGTAAAGATAATTCATTGAAATTTTGTGGCATGAGTTCCACAATAGGCCGGAAGCAAAAAATAGAAAAATTTTGGAAAATGGGCGTGGCACCGCCTCTTTTTAGATAAAGGAATATACGAGATTTCTTAGCCTATAACTCGGCAAATAATTGAGATGTTATGACGAAACTTGGTTTATACACTTTTATAACTTGTGTTAATAGACGTGCAAAAATTTATTCAAATCGGTTTGAGACCACGCCTACTTTTTAACAAAGATATTTCTGGAACACCCTTCGGGAATTTGTAACGTAACATCTTTGTAACTAGAAGTCATAAAGGAATGAAATGTTGCACAAAGAATAATATTCATATGCTTAGTTGGATGACTGATAAAAATATTGAAAATTGGCGTGGCGTGGCTACGCCCACTTTATGCAGCACTAGCTTTATATAAAATACGCCGTGTTTCCATCAAACGCAAACAAACAATGAAAGCATACAGCTGAGTATCTAATGTTCGATTCCACTCGAACTTAGGCTTCCTTACTTGTTCTATCGCTTTTCTTTTGTTTTTTTTTGTCTTCACTTCACATATTCACCCGCACACAAATGAATGTATGAATGACTCGCCGTTTTTTCTTTCTCCTTCGCTTGATATACATATATGTATGCACATTTTGGTTAAACCATTGTAATGGATGTGTTTGTGTTGCATGCATTTTATGTTCAATTTTCTTTAACCAACAATGACATAAAAGTAAATATTTACGTCGACAAGGATTTATATCGACGCATTATTTTCATTTCACTACCAATGCAATGTAACTAAGTGTGCAAATACTATAAAAAGAAAACAGCCCTGTAAAAAAGTGTGCGACGAGTCTCTAAAAAGATTTGTCCGGGAGCGCTCTCTTTCGGGTACAATTAGTCTACAATTGTTCCCAATTGTACCCGAACGGGTACATATGTATACTAATTGTAGACGAATTGTACCCGAGAGGGTATCAAACGGGTACAATTAGTCGCACAAATGGATGTGTCGCATTTGCTACCTGTTCGGGTACAAAACGGGTACAATTGTGCGCTTTTGCTACCCGTTCGGGTACAAACTGGGTACAATTAGTCTCTTCATAGGACATGCTCAAACAAAAGAGAACACTTCAACCCATATAAAGAGATACAAATGGGTAGTAATCGCATGCTCCCTTGCGAGTTGTCCCGGATGTATCCCGGAGTGATCGCATTTTTTGCAGGGAGGAAATAATTTAGTGTAGTGGTGTAGAGCTGTGAGCGCAGATGTGAGTAGAAAATGGCGCTGGTGGAGGTAATAGTGGTGATGGTGATGTTGTTGCTGGTGTTAATGTTGTTAGTGGTGCTGATGCTGTTGGTTGTAGGTGGCATGTGGCGTGTGTTGTAAGTTAATGTTAGAAGATTGACTTGCAAAAATTGAATCAAAATTCAACATTTTGCAAGATATTCTTTAAGAGAAATGCATAGCTTGGCAAAGTAGGGAGCATTGAAGAAGCAAAGCGAGGGCTGAAGAAAAAAAGAACCTAGAGACACTAGACTTGGAAGTAATGGAATGGAATTGTGATTGGCCGGGAAAAATTTTACCTTACCCAAGGCATATCTGCCTTTAGCAAAGCTTTCGAAAGGATTAGGATGTCGGGAAAAGTGGGAATAGTGGAATGAGGGTTCCTCTGCAAACTTCATAGATTCTCTAATAAATCTGAGAAGTTTGTCGAGTGGTAGATAATCTGCATTCGCCATTCTCAATACATCCGACCCGAAATCTTAGTCTAGCGAAGGCTGGATAAGTGCAGAGAAAATGCTCTGGGTGTCATCCTCCAGAAATTCCAGACAAGATATGCACAATGAGCTCTTGATGATGCCTATGATGGTCATGTGCTGTCCTATGGATTGTGTCCTGCTCTGAAAAAAATACCCGTAGTTAAACCAACAACTTTCGGCTGTTGAATCTCCGTCTTTGATTCAACAGCAAAAGTATTTGTTTTTACAGCAAATTTTTTGATCCAACAATTTATTCAAAAACGGCCGTTGTTGTTGCAAAGACTTGCTTGCTTTTAAAAATTTTTCGTGAGAAAATATTTTTTTGTGAGAAAACCAACAAAAAAAAATAATTATGGAGAGAAGATGAAGAGAAAAATCCAAACAAAAGTTTATTTTTAGCAAAAATTTTCTCCCCGTTGTTGATTTAAAGGCAAAAGTATTTGACCCAACAGTTTCCGATGTAAACAAAACTAATGAGAACAAATTTTTTTAAATTTTGTTTTTACAATGATTCAAATAATTCATGGATTCCTTTTTATGAAATGGAAGTATAAATAGGTTACTACGATTCAATATAATGTTGAATGTTCCACTATGTGATGATTGGATAGAATTTCAGGTTGATGTCATGGTTCGAATCCGGAGGAGAATATAAAATAAAGAATAAAAATCAGAATAAGAAATAAAGATAGCAACCAGTGAATGATAAGAAGGAGAGAAGAATAGGAGAACAAGCAGAGGCTACATATTTGCAGTTGGGACCCGGGCGGAGAGAAGATACAGAGTAAAATGCAAACAAAAATTTATTTTTAGGTGAACATTTTTTCCAACATTCTCCGTTATTGACTTAAATCAACAACGCTCGCACCTTTGAAACAACAACGGAGCGTTGTTGGGCACATTTCAACTGCGGAAAGTACCTAGTTGTTTTAACAGCGAAAGTCTTTAGATTTACAACGTTTTTTTTCAGAGTGTAATTAGCCACACTAGAGCCCGAAGCTCCCTCCTTCTTTGCTTGAGGAGGGAGTTTGCTACCTCCCTGTTAGCCTTTTTTCAGAAAGCACTTTGTAATTTTACAGGAATCTGTGGTGTTTCAGCGTCTCCCGTTAGCTTCCCTCATGGTGTCCCAGATGTATTTCACAATGCCTGCTATACTTGGTCCGATTATTGGCTGCGGTCCAGTTCGTTGCTCTGATGATCCTTCCTTCCCTCCTTCCTTAATTGGTACGTAAGCGTCTAAACGACGCCAGCTGTTTCAGTTTCGTGCAGCATGGCACTACATGGGAATACCAAGGGAGGCAGCATCGCTGTCCACGTGATCTTTCCAACGCAGTGGATGTCTCCCTTTTCTGCTGCGTTCAGCGGGTTTCATTAGAAATACTTTCTGAGCTGGAGCGTCTTCATCCATTCTCCCGACATGACCTGCCCAACGCCGCTGCTGAATTTTTATTCACTGAACTATGTCGATGTCTGCGTAAAACTCGTACAGCTCGTCGTTAAATCTCCTTCGATACTCGCCGTCGTTAACGCGCAATGGTCTATAAATATTCCGAAAAACTTTTCTTTCGAATCCTCCAAGCGCCATCTCATCTGGTTTTGACATTGTCCATGCTTCTGCGCCGTACTAGATGAGGACTGGAACGAGCGTCCTGTAGAGCGTGATTTTTGTTCGTCGAGAGAGGGCTTTACTTTTCAATTGCCTACTTAGTCCACAGTAGTACCTACTATTGGCGAGCGTGAATCTTCGCTGGATTTTCGTGCTGACATTATTTTCAATATTGGTGCTGGTTCCCAAATAGACGAAGTCCTTAGCGATTTCGTATTTGTACTTGTCAACAGTGAATGAAACTTTGATATCCAATTCGTTGTATTAACCGGTTGAATAACCAGTTTTTATCACTTCTAAGTAAAACATTTTTTAATCTCAAAAAAGTATCAGCATTACAAATAGCTCTCTTACGCTTGAGCACTTTTATACTCATACTCATCAGTGTAATCGCTTGCAATCAGCAATCAACTGATTGTCATGCATCAATTTGTCACATAACCTCGAGCTAAAATACACATATTTATTACAAGAGTATTAAGAGCAAAAAAAAAAAATAGATAAGTTGAACGATTGTGGTGCGGACCGTACGGTAACTTCCCTGCAGCGAAAACGTGAACTGGTATGCAAGTAAACTAGTTGATCAACTGGTAGGAGATGGAAAAAACATACCAGTTTGCTTTCTATTAGTTGTTCAACTGGTATGCAAAAGACAAATTCGATATGTTTCCTCCGTTCGTCGATTTCACTACGGCTTTACATATTTCTACAATTCTCAAACGGTTAGTGAAGCACTTGGTAGAAAGTGTTTATTATGTTCATCTTCACTTATATGAAATGAAATGTTGCCCTTTGTCTGAATAAGTCCTAGGAAAATACTAGTTCACTAATTATGTTTTCCGATCCCTCAGGTTTTTTCATTTTTATTTATTTATTTTACTTATTAAAGACCTACTGGATTCGAAGACGCCTTACCAGTGTGCCATCGTACCGCTTGTGTTGAGCACGTCAAAAGCTGCACTTAAACTGTATTTACTTCAACTGTATATGTGAACTAACTTTTTTTTGGAATGTGTCGACTGGTATTTAACTGGTATGAGCTTATGCAGAGGGTGACAATGGCTATTTCGTAGGACATTAACACATGAAAAATACCAGATGTTTACATGGGAAATGTACACTCGGGCAAGTAGTTGACTGTTTACGGTATACTGGTATAATTCTAATTTGCAACTGGTTACTTTCGCTGCAGGGTTGCTATATTCATAAATAAGTACATACATACATACAAACATATATTTCAGCTTACCATGCAAATGTGCGCCTTGCAATCGCTCACATTCATTACATACTCACTCATAGCATATTTGCTTGCGGCATTGCTTTGATAAATTTTTACTTTTTTTGCGCTGCTCTTGATAGCTGCCCGCCAGCTTCTCTTCATTTTATTTGATTAAATCGCTGCAATATGTTTTCTTTTTTCTACATTTCTCTATTCTATTTCATTTTAATGTCTGAATTAGATGGCTTATTGATTGGAAACGGAATATGTGAAGGTAGAAGTACATGAATGTACTATTTCATGTGTATGTATGCATTTTTCTAAAAATCAGGTACATATGTGATGCAAGCAGCACTCGAAACTCTTCCTTCAACAATCCTTCCTTATACAACCACTCCACCCGCTACACCCGTTCTTTATAAGAATCCACATTTCACTCACGTTACTGTTCACCTATAGCAAAAATGTCAAAAGCAGTTGGGAATGTCATCTCAAGGGAGCTTTCAAATGACATTTACTTTTCGCAGCAGCATATACAGTGCAAATGTGTGTTTCTATATTATAATATAATACATATGCATCTCATATCTTTCACATTGCACTCACACGTGCTCCACCATAAAGCTGGCCATTTATGCCATCACTTTTTGTGCCAACATCAACATAATCATCATAAAGTTATCTTGTTGCAGCATGGCTTTTAGTATTTTCTATGTTTTTTTTTTGCTTTGCATCGATTGCAATTTATTTAGAAAGTAGCTATAAAAATCAATCAATATATGCACATACATATACATATATGTATATATCCATATATTATAAGCGCATTAGTCTATTAAAAGGATATATAAAAAAGTAGTATTTTTCTAAAAGTTGCATATAGTTTTTTTAGTTATGCACGTAGATATTGCTAGTGGCTTGCTACTTTTTATTGAATCTTTCTACCTGTATACCTTATGTATGTATACAAGTAGAATATAATATATGCATGTTTATATAACATATTACATATGGACATATACAATGTAAATAGTACAAAAACATGTCTCTCATACATACGAGCTTATGAATAAATTGTAAAAATAACAGCTTACATCTGCCAAAATCAGTAAATAAAAACGAAAACTTGCTTCGCAGTAATTGAACAATCACGCTAATTGAAGTCATGACATATTCAATACATTTCTTAATTTTATACAATTGGATTAGTTAGTCATTTTTATTTTGAATTTGTGAATGCAGTTATTTTTAGTTAAAAAGTAAGCTTACTGAATACAAAAAAACTGGCAAAAAGGACTGCATACATACATATGTATATTAGAATATGTACATATACATATGAACTTACCAGTGGCGGCCCTAGCATAAATTGGCTGAGCAAATCTATGTATGAAGCATAGCTATTAGCCATTTATGTAATTTTACACAGTAAAAAATTATAGTTTATTTCTAATATAATTTGGTACTTAATTTAATCATTCGTGGAATTAAATTTGAATTTTAATACCAAAAAGTCTTATTTTTAAACTATGAGAAGTTTTACAATTTTATTTATTCCAAAGTAGTTTTAAAATAAAGTCTTAAAAAGTATTAAAATCCTCTCTAAAGAAGTTTAATCATTTATGGTTTAAAAACAAATCCTGAAAAGTATAAAAAACTTTCTCTTTCTCAATTATATTACCATCAAAGTATTTTTGGTTTGAAATCAAAACCAAAAAAAAGTATTAAAAAAATATTATTAGAAAAAAGTAAAAAAAGAAACAAACAAAATGTTTCTAAAACTGCAATCCGGGGGAGTAATTAAATCTACTCAAATAAATGGCCCGAATCGAATAATTGTATCAAGTAAGTAATACAGGAGATTAACTAAATATCATGTTCAGTCATAAGGCAGTTCACGGTCCCTTTTTCAGTATCACTGCAGGAACCGCGACGGTGCCGAAATTTCCCTGAACATCTCTAAAATATTAGTATAAAAGTGACAATATGTATATATATCGAGACCTAACCGCCATAAAAGTGTATCCAACAAAATGATCGATTTCAGCTTTTTTATGGAAATCAACAATTTACTATCACATGCATCAACTCCCAAAATTTCATAGCTGCGAAATGTGCAGTTTCGAAGTTAGAGACTAAACAAGTTTCAAGGCTGCATACAAATTGTATGCAAAACAAATTAAAAAAACTGTGTCCTGTAAAATTTACTTTTTTTTGGATACACTTTTATGAGGATTAGGGCTCGATATATAAGGTAATTTAGTGTTTGCTACTACTGTTTAGATTTTTATGTAAATAAACTTTGTTAACGCTATTCAATTTCTTATTAATCTTTGGGATAATGGGTTATTTGCAGTATATCCACTGGAAATTTTATGGGGGTTTATTTTTAAATCCAAAAAAGTATAAAATTTATTCCAATTTTCGGATAGATTTAATACCATTTAAACTATTTTTATTACCAAAAATATTATAAAAATAATCAAAATTTGGTTTTGACTTAATTCCATAAAAGTATAGAATTTATTCCAATTTTGGATTGATCTTATACCATTTCAACTATTTTTAATACCAGAAACATTCTAAAAATAATGAAAATTTGCTTTTGATTTAATTCCAAGAAAGTATTAATTTGACACCAAAAATAATTTCTGTCTCTCAATATTCTCTTCTTTTTTTAAACCAGAATGGTTTTAATTTTATGCTTTTTGGCATTGTTATATATAAATACCAAAATGGAATTAAAATTAAGCTAAAATTTTTACTGTGTATTTGTTGTATTATCTGAAAGTCTGATTTCGGTTCCGTCATTGGCTTTGCCTGTACATGTATGTATGTACTTGTAAAAAATTGTATGCATAAATATCTACATACATGTAAATATCAGACAGTGAACAGCACTTTTGAATATCAAATCACGAATGCCATACAAATTCCCATACAAATTTGTTGTGAAAAATAAAAAAAAAGAGGTTTGCTACTTTTTTTTTTAATTTAACTCTAAAAATAAGAAATTCACTTCTCCTTAGAGAAACCCGAAAAATAAGCTATGTTATTCTGTTTTGAAAGCCACTTAAAAGCCAATGTGTGGATCTGTTACAGCATGTTCAGTAACCCAGGTTGTGCTGTGATTGGCTGTGGGCGCTGTGTTATTGTAATGCTACATTACAATGTGAATATTGTTGGAGGGCTAACGCGCCATGAGAACTTAAGTAGTGAGCATATTGAATAACTTAAATAGTAAACTTAAGTACTAAATAGTAAACACATTTAAAGCGTAAAATAACCAGATTTTAAATTAACTCATAAAATAAAATGAACGAAAATATTTGGGCAAGCCCGACTGGGGAATACTAAAAGAGATTCGCTTTCCAACTATTTTCGCATTGCTAACCAAGCGAAATGAAGTACTTAAACCAGCCATCGGCACACCATACCTCAATTGTGTTCAGCCTATTCAGACGTCCATGCGAAGCAATGCAGCTCGAATCGCTTCTCGGTTGTATCTAGGCTGTTGCGGATATGTACATGAATTGTTCTGCTCATGCATTATATACAAAGGTTCATATTATGGAAGTTTATTCTAAAAATGACACAAACGTTTCGTATGATTCAAGAATTCAATTTTGATGCTATATACATATGTACATACATATGTATTTATTTATGCATAAGCACGCAAGCAATTAGTTGCAGAAATCCCCGGCCAAATCGAATTTCACAGCCAACAACAAATCACACGCGCCATTTAAATCCAATTTCGCCAATTCAGTTAGTTAAAAAGTGCATATATACAAATGTATGTTAATAAATGTGTGCTTGTGTATGCGCAAACATTTTGTTTTTACACTTAAATTGCACATAACAATTTCGTTAGCGAATTTCTGCCATTTTCATTTCCGTTAGCATACATTTTTTTTTTGATATTCCAAAAACATTTTTATTGCCCCCAAAAATATATGCAATTTTTATTTCATTTTTTTTTTATTTGATTCAATTTTCTGCATTACCGTTGCAGCGCCGAGTTTGCATGCCGGTTATTACATTTCATATTTACTTACATATTTACTTTATATTATTTGTTAGCCAAAATACAATGTAGCACAAGTTGCCGGTCACATCCATACATGGAAACCGATACATCCTAGGCAGGCTTTATAATACAATGCACTATAAATTGCATTGCCTCGACCGCAGCCCCTGGGGTGTACTTGTTGAACAACAACAAAAAATATAACATTCCACGCTTCGTTTAACTGCAAATATGCAAATTTTAAAATAGAATAGATTATTTTTTGTTGTAAAAAAATGCGGGAGTTCAAAAGCAATTCGAAACGGATTTGTTTATGATTTGTGTGTGCGTGCGCGCAACGCAGCGTTCTGATTACAATTCGCCCCCCTTATTGCGGAAGTTTTTGTGTACGCAGCGGAACGCGGAGGATACGTATGATGCGTCCTGATGCATGCAACTGCGAGAGTATACTCAATAGAATTTGGATTAAAACACATTTAGTTTGCAGTGTTTTAATGTTCATTGTTGTGGAAATATTAACTAATTTTTTTTTTGGGCCATAAATCATAAAAGCGTATTTTTGGGCGCTGAGTTCCTATCTATGGTAATTAAATTTGTATATTAGAGCAATTGGAAGCAATTTTGTTGTATATTTATATAGTTGCCTAATAAACAAATTATAATTGGTTAGTTACTCGTATTCGAAAGCGATCGTAAAAGGAATAGATATACCTTTCCAATTATCACTTTCGATAATGAAATTTTGTTATCTGAGCTACCTATTTAAATTCATTATGTATTCAAGATCCAGCAGATTCTCGAGCAGAGTTGTATTGAGAGAAAGAGTCATCGTCTTAATATAATTCCCTTGTCTCTTGTTATCGTAACAATATACGAGTATGTATGCATGGTTCTCAATTTTTTTTCAACCTATTTGGAACGCATTTCTAATATATTTTTTTTTATGACTCAGTGGCGGCCCTAGCATAAATTGGCCGAGCAAAGTTATGTATGAAGCATAGCCATTAGCTGTTTAAGTAATTTTCTATGCTGCATTATTTGATGTTTTCGACTCTAAAAACTTCGCCCAAAAAGTGGCTAATATACATATTAGTAAAATTATATACTAAAGCAACAACTTCAGCCTCGAAGCTACACAACGCATATTTTACATTGAACTATTTTTTAAAATTCTCATTGCAATTGCATGTCAAATTGCAATCAATTTACTCACACGCACGCAACGGTGTATTTAATTAAAATGTGGCAATTTGTTGTAAGTCAAACGATCACATCCGGTGCGATCAAAACATTTGACACATGATCGAGAATTACACAAAAAAAAAAAGAAATAAGAATATGTGCAAAACTGTAATGAAAAGTAATTGATTGCATTGTAAAAAAAATAAAAATACAAAAAATTAAACTATCAAAAATTTAAAAAGAAAACAAAACAAAAAAAATTTAATAAATGCAATTTTGAAAAAAAAAAATTTATAGAAAATAAAACAACAAAAAAATTCTAATAAATGCAAAATTAAAAAAAGTAATTAGCGAAAAAAAATTATAATAAATGCAAAATTTAAAAAATATATATATCAAAACAAAAAAGGTTTAAACAAAAACTAAAGAAAATAAAATAAAAAACTACAAAAATATAAAAAAACTATAATGAAAAATAATTTACTGTATTGCAGGCAATTACTTTTAGTTGATAAAAAAAAAATAAAAAAATAAAAAAATATAAAAATAATAATAAATGCAAAAAATAAAAAATTAAATAAATAAAAACACAAAAAAAATATAATAAATGCAAAATTGAAAAATAAATAAATAAAAGCACAAAAAAAATTATAAAAAATGCGGAATTCAAAAATAAATAGAAAATAAAACAAAAAAGTCTAATAAAAGCAAAATCTAAATAGAATAAATAGCAAAAAAAAAAAATTAAAAAATTAATATAAAAAATGAAAAATCAGACTTCGCATATTTAATAATTACAAATTTTTAAGATTACCAATTAACTATTTAATGATTAAATACGATTATGTGTACATTTTGAATGATTAATACTTATTTAAAATAAAAACATTACATTAATTAATTGATTAATTAATTTTAATTGTGTGATTATTTCAAATTTTTTTCAACAATTTTACAATTTTTTAGCTGCATGATTAATGTAATTATTCACGTATTTTCAGTTCCTTCTGAATTTTTAATTGCATGATTTAATTTTAAATAAAAAATAGTCCTAAGAAAATAATTGCATAATTGAAAATAATCCAGCAATTTAAATAAAAAAAAAATTATTTTAATCTGATGAGGGGATGTGGTGGTCTCCGAAATGGATCCATAACTTCTACCAAAAAAATTTTTTCAATTTTTCTTAATTTAAAACTGGCCAATAGCTCATAAAAAATTCACATAAAAACATTTTTAATTTAATTTTTACATTTTTAATTTAATTAATTATTAATTACTAGATTGCTTTTTTTTTTAATGTACGACAATTAAAATAATCATTAAAATAAAAACTAAAATTGAATAATTTATCCTTATTAATTTTAATGAGAATTTAGCACGTCTGTAAAAAATATAAAAAGTTTGACACATTTAATTTTTTTTTTAATTTTTACACACATTAGCATCTAATAACGCAATTTACATCATTTACAAGCCCCACAACAACTACCGGTTTTATTCCAGTGTGATTACAACAAATTAGCCACACTGCCAATTGAACTCGACCCAAAGCGCCAATTTTAATGCTTCTAAATTAACTAAAACGTGTTATTTTGCGCTTTTAAATTGCGCCTATGAAAAGATGCAATCATGAGCTGCAGGCTCGCTTCACTATGATTACAAATTTATTAACGCATATTCCTTTAAGTACCAACAAGTAAGGTAGGAAACCTTGGTTCAACACCACTAGCCAAGCAATACGCTATCAATAAACGCCAGCCTCTAGAACTGTTTTTACTTAGACACGCTTAGCTGGCGACAAAACAATAAAGCCACACAAGTTCTAGGTGTAAATATTATGACTACGGCACATGAAGTAAAAAAAAAAATAAAAAATGAAAAAATAGAATATTAAAAGAATTTGTAATTTGTTTCACTGTGCGCAAACTGGTCTGATGAGATTTTATTAAATGAATGCAAAAGAAAAAAAAAAACGAAATTGTAAGGTATAGATTGCTTGCGTTGATTTCTCTCCTTATAATGCCTCTTCCGTTCTCCCTCACTCTCACTCTCTATCTCTCTGAAGAACTGTGAATTAGTGCTCAATGCTCTGACATTTTATGCTCCACAAATTCAGTTTTCTGCCTCCAATTTATTATATTTACTATAGGGAGTTTGATTTTCATGTTTCCAACCCACTAAATTCCCGTTAAAATTCCAAATGTTTTGATTTTTTTGGATTTTTAATTTCATTGATTATTTTAATTATCTTAACTACATTAACCTAGTAATTATTAATCAATTAAATTTAAAAAAAGTAATCATGATTAATTGCCATTAAAAAGTAATCAGAACATACAAAAAATACATACAAAAAATTAACCAAATAAATTTTTAATTGACTGATTATTATTGATTGTTTAATTAATTTTATTTGTTTAATTATTTTAGTTGTATAATTGCTTGCTAATCATAATTAATTGTTATTAAAAATAATCAAATAATCAAAATAAATAAATAAACAAAATTAATCAAATAATTTTTATAATTGTCTGATTAGTTTTGATTGTTTAATTATTTTTAATTGGTTAATCATTTTAATTGTATAAAATTTTATTGTTTCGATTTTTAATAATTCAACTAAAACAATCTAAAAAATATTTAAAAAAAATTCAGATAATCATTCAATTAAAATTAATTAACAGATTAATTATTGTACTCTTTTAGTGTAATTAAGTATTAATCATTAAAAATGTGAAAGTAATCGTAGTTAATAATTACAGAGTTACAAAAACCACACATGCTTTAATTCATAATAAATGAAATTTTTAATTGTTGAATGAAAAATATGTGTTTAAATATTATAAACAAATTAACCTTAATTTTTCTACGCTTAACCCACTGTGGAGCCGCAAATAACTGTGTGTGATCAACAGATATAAATAAAATTTTAATAGCTCTCTCCTCCCTCTTTCTCTCTCAACAAATAATTTTACTCTGAACACACACATATTCTTATTTAATGACAATGCAACTGTCAGTTTGCCTCCTCTCACATTCGACGCTGTGTCCAATTTGACAGTTCAGCAACCCAAATCAGACAGTTTTTCATTTCACGTCGTGATCAAATGTAGTCGATGTTTACATAAAGATATGAGAATTTAGGTGACTAACTGACGTGTTACTTTTGCCACAAGTCAACTAACTTTGTTTATACTTTTATTTATTTAATAATTTCTACAAATAGAAAAGAAATTTAAACGTGAACTTTTGTGAAAACTATAAAAAGGAAAAGGTACGCGTGGCGTATGATCGAGGGTGCGATCGTTTGGTCGGCGAGACATTTTTTTTTGTATTGTGTATTGTTGTTGCTATGTGTGACGTGTGTATAAATAAATAGTAGGTACTTACTATTTACTGAGGCGATAAAGATTCAGGAAATAGCAGCAAATAAATCTGAAAAGAAGCAAATAATATGTGAGTGAACTACCTGCTTATTTTTTGTATGTTCGACTTATGTAAAGTGAAGAAGAAATTTTAATAAATGCATGAAAAAAAAACAAAATCGGCTGGAGAAATACACCCATAATAACTTCATTAACAGGCGCCAATATAGATACAAACTCATATTTATACTACAAAGATATGCTCGATTATTCCCCATAGTGAGAGAATAGAAGCAGCCAGCGAACGTAACAGATCATGAACTAGTACTTAAGGAACTACATTCTCAACAGTTGTATTAGCCATGAGAATAAAGCAAGTAGAAGTGACCGCGAATGAAGGTCCAGAGCAATCCGGTCAAAATACTTACGATATCTTTGGCAAAGCCGGCATGAAGGTTTTAAAAATCTGTATTGAGGAATTAAGGGTACACTCTCGGACAACACCTATTTATACTCTATACTCCTGGTTTACTACAAAGTAGAAAGTATTTTCGTCACTTTCTCTCTATAGTTGTGATCAGTTTTGTGTGTATTATTAAAAATTTAATAATCTACACTCATAATATCATTAACGTATTGTCTAGCTTGATAACTGTTTTATTTACTCATCTAGTTTCATTGACAAATATTTTTTTAGGTATAACACTTTCTGAAGGGTAAAGAAATTAAGTAAGTATACTTAGCAACTTGCCAAATGGGGTCACACTCGTTATTCTACTTAATTCAAGTGGCATAAATACTTTTTTATACATGCGTACATACATGTATATATGTATATTTTTTCACAATTTGTTAAGCTAGCATGTTTTGTAACTGTCACGCAGCTTTGTGATATAACAGACCTATTTTTTAATGATTAATTAAATTATTATTAAAATTAGAGCATGTTTTCTTTTTGCAACTCTTTAATGATTAAATACGATTACTTTCACATTTTGATTGATTAATAGTTATTAATTAAAAATTAATCGATTAATTAATTTTAATTGCATGATTGAATTTTTTCTAATTTTTTTTTAATTGTGTGATTATTTCGATTGTTTGGAATGCATGATTAATTAATTAAATGATTAATTACTTTGCATTTTTTTTTCAATATATGTATTTTGTATCCCAGCTTGTGAATAATACCTTGTAACGCTTCAAATATTTGCAAATATAATTAAAAATAATCAATTAAACAAAAATAATCTTATGATTGAACATAATAAAGCTAATAAACATAATCAAACAATATATATATTTTCCTTATTGAGCTCCAGGCCACAAATTAAATTAAAAACAATTTTTAATTTTAATTTTTATTTGTCAATATTTCGATCTCAGCCTGAGATCATCATCAGGACTGGAAAAACAAACACAATGATTACATTTATATACATATATGTATTGATACATATGCTTAAATATAAACATAAACAGAGAAGCGAAACTTACACAAATCCCTTGTTTTAATCGACTGACTAAAACAAGGGATTTGTGTAAGTTTCGCTTCTCTGTTTATGTTTATATTTAAGCATATGTATCAATACATATATGTATATAAATGTAATCATTGTGTTTGTTTTTCCAGTCCTGATGATGATCTCAGGCTGAGATCGAAATATTGACAAATAAAAATTAAAATTAAAAATTGTTTTTAATTTAATTTGTGGCCTGGAGCTCAATAAGGAAAATATATATATTCGATTAAACGGCCAAAAAACTTCATAAAAACATAATCAAACAATTAAAAAAATTATGCAATTAAAAATAATCATACAATTAAAAAAAAAAATATTTTATTAATTGTGATTATTCTGATCATTGTTTTGATAGTTTTCAAACGTGATTATTTTTTATAATCAAGCAATTAAAAATAAATAAACAATTAAAAATAATCAAACAAATTAAACACAATTAAGCAATTAACCATAATCATAAAATTTGAAAAAGTATTTATTTAATTTTGATTATTTCTTTAATGGCTTTAATCAAGCTATTAAAATAATCAAACATTGAAAAGTAATTATGCAAATTAAAAATACTAATAATACAATTAAAAAAATTTTGATTAATTTTGATTATATGATTATTCCTGATTATTTATCTAATGCCTATTAATTATGATTACTTTTTAATAATTTTTTAATTTTATTGATTACTAATTACCATGTTAATGTAAGACAATTCAAATAATATTAAAAAATCAAAAAAAAAAAATTAATCATGACTAATTTTAGTGGTAATTTAACATGTCCGGCTCTGGCCGCCTTTTGCAGCTTGATTCAAATTTTTTCATAATTTTTCCCATATACATACGTTTACAAAAAGACCTTGCTCTATGTTTCAATCAATTCCAGCGGTGTGGCTACCTTGTGTTTTTTTTTTTCATTATTCGTGATGTGTATCTCGAGAGTCACAGCTGAGTGGCAAGTAGTTTGCTTTTTTATACCTAGTATAAAATTTATGCTTTTGCTCTTTCTAGCATTTTCTAAAATTTTCTCACGCACATTGCCAAAGTGTTTCTCTAATTTTTCTCTGCTGTCTCTTTCTCACCATTACTCTCACTCTCACTATGATTTTTTGCTCTCACTCAGCGTAATCATCTCACTCTGATATTTTGCTCTCACTCCCTCTGTGGAGTCTTTTTGCACTCGCTATTACCTATCACTATCAACCACGATCTTTTGCTTACTCCTGTAGATATTTCTAATTGATTTGTTACCACTTCTTAATTTGTTTAAATTTATCATTATATTTTTGACTTTTCGTTTGCCTTATATCAGACAACATAACATGAATTAGTTATTTATACTGTATGCATATTAATTTACTTTTATGCAAATGTTACTTTTTACATAATATTTATGTGAAACCAATAAACTATGCAAATATTTAGTTAGCATAAGACGGCTTTCGTCAACGTATTTAAATTGTAAAAGCTTAACTTATATTGCTTATAATTAACTTTAGTTGTTCTTATTTTCTTTTTCATCTTTTTAATAATTTGAGGTCTGCGGTTCGTAGCAAGCATGTTGATCACGCTGTGTCCGCGCCAGATCGGCTTCTTGATCGTTTGGTTGAACAATTGTTTATTTGCTTGGCTCAAAAACAAAGCGCTTGGCTGCTAGACATTTTAGTATTTAACTAACGTTTGTCGCGTCGGAACGTACCGGTGAACAGGTGTTGTGAATTGTGTGTTTTTTTTTATGCCGTCGATAATGACAATGAAACTAGTCAATGTCAGACTTAATTATTGTCTGTCAAGTGACTTATTTGAAACTTTGAGACATAGTTTTTTATGTGAGAAAGTGTGATTGTGAAATAAGCTTTTTATTGCAATGTGAGCATAATGAATTCAAGAAAAAGGCGGCTCAAATCACAAATATGTGATAGTAATTGAAAATGTGAGTGCATGAGAAGGAAAAGTTAAAATTTGTAAAAAGTTAAAATAAAGATACTAACTTAGGTCGAAGAAAAATTAAAATTTATAAGAGGAAAGAAATTAGACCGAGGAACTAGAAAATTTTTTCTAAAAAAGATGGGCAACATAAAAAAGCAGCGCCTGGAAGAGGAGGAGGAAGCTAATGGCTCCAATGTAAGTCGTTTTATTATTTGTTTTAGGACCGTTTTCACAACGTCCTGTTTGTAGTTAATCATATGGTGAGCTGCCAAATAAATTACTTAACCGGAGGCTCTGAAAACGGACTTATGTAAGTCTTTCTTTGATGATTTTCTTACAACAAGCAACTACGATCCGTTTATCCACTATAATTTTGGTTTTTCCTTGCACATCATTGCATCTATCAGATTTCGATCGACGGCATCGATTTTAGCGTTGCTCGTTAGTTATTTCAGAGCGAATTCTCTTTGATTGTGAAGAGTTTACTTTCGTGTGATTTGACATATGATTCAAGGCTGAATGATGATTGAATAAGCGAACTACGTTAATGAGCGTGTATCACGTCTCGTGTAGAGCTCTATTAGAGCTTTCCTTGTACAAAGGTACTGTGATCAAAAGTATGGCCAGAAAATTTTATCAGAGTATGTTTAGACAATGTAGAAATACTTCATATTTAAATTAGCGAAAAATATACTGAAGATGGCACATCGCCGAAACCGGGATGAGGGAAAATCGTTCCACCATACATAACTTTTGAGTTAACCTAATCAGAAATAATCTGGTAGCTTTAGAGTTGCTTGAGCTGATAAAGCTCTAAGTCCATAATTTGATGATATCTATACATATTAATAGATTTTCAGCCACAGACTTCTTTTCCCTAAAGGAGTTAGTTCAGAAAGCCTTTTTTAAAGCTCAAAAGGCCGTCCGCTCTCCTCTCTTTTTATCTGGATTTTTTCTATTATCCTTATTTTCATATTTTATCCTTGGTCGTATGCATGTCCACGAACTTATTGATGAATTCCTCATTGTAGTGAGAATAAACCTAATAATCCAATTCGTTGAAATATCCGCCGCTATAACCATAGAAAATAGGTTACTAATTTTTGTATATGTATAGTGTTTTCTCGTTCCTAAAATGCGCAAAATTAATACACATGAATAAAGTCTGCGCTTAGATTGAGTAAATAGGCAAATAAAGCTGAATAAATATGAGCTTAGACACGAGTCGAGCATTAATATAGTATGTCAAGTGAAGAGCAAAGCGAAGACGAAATAAAAAAAAGTAATAATGGAGATATTTTGTATTTTTATTTTTAAGTATTTTTTTCTGGCACAATGTAGTCAAAAGGCAAATTTAACAAAACCGGCCATCCTACAAACTTATGGCACGGCACTGTGACAGGTCGCGTTCAAGGCATTGATAGCGTGAAGAAATTGTATGTAGCCTAGTCAACTTGTATGCGGGGTAATACATACATACATACATTTATTTGGCGGTCTATTGATCTAGTAAAAAAGTAAGCTTTTACATATTTATTATAAACCATAAAGCACAAAGTTTACAAACACGCTCAGTTTGTGATATTTGTTCAGGGCTCGTGTGTAAAAGTGTTTGCTTAGCGACAATTTTTTTTTCTCTATCAATATTTATCTATTAAATATAACACTTGGTATTAGGCACTTAAGTGTATACTTAGATAGCTTGTGTTTATATTTGCCCAAAAGAAAACGCAATAGAAAAAGTTAGGTTTACGAAGTACTTAAAGATACTCTTCTTCTTCTTCTTAATTTGGCGAGTAACCGCCTAGACGATATTGGCCGAGTTCTATAAGACGTGCAACTCGATCTTGTTTCGTGCTACCTGGCGCCAATTGAAAACACCTGGGGCCAAGTCACTCTCCAACTGATCTTCACAACGCAGTGGAGGAGTCTTTTTCTTCTACCTTTAGCTGGTACTTCGTCTTGTGCTCGTTGACCGCCAAACCCATTTTCTTACCTTCTTGTTGGCTTCTTATGTTTAACTCCTTGCCCCAAATCGCTGCTGGAGGCACATGTAGCTTTCAATGTGAAGCACTACATTGACTTGCATTGCGCTTGCTTAGAAGTTGTTCTGTGTTACCTTCTAAAGAGAAGAGTTTGATAAACTTTCTTCTGGGTATACATATGTATGTGTTTGCATATACATGTATGAACGCCAGTTAAGGTGCGTACTTACATACATCATTTTTCATTTGACAAAGCCTTTTTTAGGGTTTTTAACTAGTTTGGCAGCTGGCAATAAGCTTAAAATCTCGCTTGACAACTAAGAGGTGTACCATTTTTCATGCTAAATATTAGTTTATGGTTTTATATAATGAAGTAAGATATAGAAGTACTTACCCAAAACTTGACTTGAAAGTATACAAATCTGTATAAAAGTTATTGAACTAACATGTGTCATTTCTATAGCGAAAAACAAATGTGCATACGTGGCCAAAATAAACTTAAAAAATTCTAAAGAAAACGGCAACTTTAATTAAGACTCTTTTAATACAGAAATACAGCTGTCTACATTCACTCACTTGCCATTAAACAGCTGGAACTATTCTAATCAATGCTTCATTATTCATTTGTACGTATGTAAGTACATACATACATATCGACGCTTCCAAACAATACTGTACTAAGTGGACTTAGTAGGTTTTCCCGCTTTTGGTGCTTTCAAGTAGAGCGTGTCTTAATTTGTCAAATTTTGGTATTAATCGCACAATCCAATCAAAAGTTATAAGTAAAAGTGTACATATAATACAAATCCTGATTTTTACAGAATAAAAACATTGAGAGCTTGCCATGAAAAACAACGTAGCAATTTTTTATTTTTGCTTATAGTTTTATACAAAGAGTACCCTGACTTTAATATTGTCGAGTTTTCGTATTGATCGTTCAATCCAAACAGAAGTTACAAGTGAAAATATACTTAGCATACAACTGAAGTTTCATATCGAGTTTAAACTTTGAGAGTTTCTCCTGCAAAACACAGTTTTCAAACTTAGTACAGTTTTGTTTGGAAGCGTCGATATGTATCAACTAGATAATAATAGCATGCTGGTTTCGCTTGGCACAATTTTATTTCAATTTGCATACAATGTAGATATGCAAGTGTATTATTTTCTATAAAAAGTGTGCCACTTTAAATGCAAATACCCTACAAAAATTACGCTTTATTTGAGGCTTATTTCAGATGATTAGAAGGCTTATAAAATAATGCCTGACATTTCTAAGAGACGTCAGTTGTATTAACAGAGCCTTATAATAAGGCTTATTTTCCTGTGTTAATAAGGGATTATATAGAGTTAAATTACCTTATAATAAGACTTATTTTCCTGTGTTAATTTCCTTAGGCCATAACCAGTGGCGGATCCACGGGGGGGGGGGGTTTGGGGGTTCAAACCCCCCCTTGTGGTTTATCATAGATCCCAAATTAATGCCTTTATAGATTCTGCGCCCAAATTTCCCAAAGTGATCAAGGAATACTCTATGATTCCAAAAGCAATGGTTGGACCACATAACATCCAAAATATGTACCTACATGCGAAAAAAGTTCATGTAGGTACCTTTGGACGCACGCGCATAAAATCAAATTTGTCAAATGCTACTCTGAAAAAAAAACGTTGTAAATACAAAGACTTTTGCAGTTAAATTAACAACTTTCCGCAGTTAAAATGTGCCCAACAACGATCCGTTGTTGTTTCAAAGATGCGAGCGTTTTTGATTTAAATACTTTTCGTATTTAAGCTAACAATTTTTGCTTTTGAACTAACAGCAAAAGTTTTTGGTCCAAAAACGGGCACCATTGAAGCAAATACTTACGCTTTTAAGTTAACATCAAAAAAATTGTAAACAATAGTAATTTTTTTTTAATATAATAGATATTATTTTATTTTATTTAATTTTTTTTTTATATTATATATATGTTTACATAGTAATATTAATACTAAGGCCCGGTTTCACCAAACAAACTTTTTCCATTCAGTGATGGTCATTTGATACATCATTTGAACAACGCGATTGATGAAAAGGGACACGGACACAAAGGTTTTCATCACATTTTTCACACCGTCCATATAAAAATATGGAAACTTGTAGGCAGTGTGTGACAGAATTATCCATCAATCGTGCGCCTCAAATGATATATCAAATGACTATCACTGTTTGCAGGGCTTTTTACACAAACACAAACACATAAACCCAACTTATTTTTTTTTTATTATTTCATAACACATTCTTTATTGTTTTCGCCACATTTGTAGGTTTGCGGAATTTTATCCTGTCGGCGATGAGTTCTTTTTTATTTAATATTTCGTCGATGTCGTGGGAGTGCATCATTGCAAGCAGTTCAATATTTTTGATACCGCATTCATTGAACTGCATCAATGCACCTGTACATAACTCCCACGACAACCCTCCCACGAATAACTTGATTATTTTCTCATCCCCGACAAGTTTTACCAGATTTGGCTCGTTCGATTGCTCGCTATCGGAAAAACGGGATAATCAAACATATTTAACCTGAAAATACAAAATAAAATTTTCAACGTATATATGTATGTACATATAATTTTAATATATTATAATAATATATAAATATTATCATTATTGTGACTTACCTTTATTTGCAATTATATATTGCATATATGTATGTACATATATATATTTTTCCCGAAAATTTAAATTAATTGAACGAGTTTGAAAAAAACAATTTTCTATTTTTTATTTACTTCAAAATTTTTCAACAGCAAGGGAGTTCTTGAATCAAAAACGCCCGTCTTTGAATTAACTATGGAAAGTTGTTGAATCAAAAACTTTGCCGTTAAAACAAATACTTTTGCTGTTGAATCAAAGACGGAGATCCAACAACGGAAAGTTGTTGAGTTAACTACGGGTATTTTTTTCAGAGTATTCGCAAATTGCCAAATCGCAAATTTATTTTCTTTTCTTTCTTATCCCTATTTTTATCGGGATTGTACAGAATTAATTTGGTCAGAAATGTCTGGATCGTTGGAGAAATTACCTTTTTCAGAGGCATCTCGCAATTCTTGTTTAAATTTATCTTTTAAAAATTTGAGTATATAAACACAAGAACTTCAATAAAGTAAAAATTCTATGTATTAAAAATATAAATATAACCAAAAAGTACTACATACATATATTCTTATTTATTTTGGCTTTAAATGCAAGGGTAAGTGAAATTGATGATCAATTTGCCACCAATACGATACGATACTCATTCGCACGTACCAATGCAAAAATATATATGTATACATACGTTATACATGTTATTTAGAACTTCAATTGAAATCTCCTGCACTTTATGTGATGACATACATATTGTTAATTTGGAGGGTTTTGAGTTTGGTGTTTTTAAGGTGCGGGAAATGGCGCAACTAGTATATAGAATGATAATAGTAGGTGGTATTAGTCCATATTTTCACCAGCGCACATAGGTAGATTTTCAAGTTTTATGCGGCCAAAAATATTTTATTGTCTACATCTATTTCAAATTGCTTGTTTAATGCAAAATTTTAATAATTTTAGTTAAAAGTCGATTTTATTGAAAAATATATACAGTGACTCAAAAAAAAAATCATACGCCAAAGTTTTTAAATTTATTTCAAAGAGTTCTGTCGAAAATTTTACTTTCTTATTTTAGTTTAAAAATATATAAAATTTTTCAATAAAAATCGTTTTAAGCAGGATTTCTGAGCTTATGGAAAAAATCTGAAAAATCGTAGAAATTTCTGAAAGTGGATTAAAAATTTCAAAGCAAGGCCATAATTTATAGAAGATTTTGAGGAGATTTCTAAGTGTACTGTTATGTAGCCAACAAATTTTAGTGTAAAAAGTTAAATTCTCAATGCTGTGAAAAATTCCGTCAATTTTAGAATTAAAATTTCCGAAAAGCCAATGAAAATTTTCAAAAAGTTGAATGTTGCATATTGTTATATTAAAATTGAATGAGCTGCAAACTGCATACTCAAAACTCTTCTAAAAAATGTAGCTTTAGGATTCTTAGCCCCTTTTTATGATAAGTATTTCCTTGACTTTGAAAAATTGGAAATACTAAAAATACGAAAGCAGGTAATGTTCCAAATAGGCCAATTTTTAATCCATTGTAGATAATTTCTGGCTTTGCATTTTTCCGTAGAGAAATTGACGGGTAATCGATCGGAGGCGATAATATAACTAAAATGCTTTTGAATTAAAAAATTAACAATATTTTTTCAAGAAAGGCCAATATGCTTAAAAGCTTCAAAATGGTGGGTCTCTTATTATGCTAGGTTGACGATTTCTTCAATAAATAATGATATTTACCTGAAGCACTCGAATCCATGATGTTTACTTTGATAACTGTCTTAAAACTAAAACTAAAAACGGGTTACTTAAAATACGTAAAAAATAAAAAATCGAAAAAGTGGGAGAATAATAAGTTTCGACTAGCGGCAGGGACACCCCCGTTGTCTATAAAAGCCGAGAAGACCGGTTTATTATCGCCCGGTCTATTATAAACGTAGAGCGATTTTGGATTTTGTATTTGCACCAATTTTAAAATTTTCAATTTTGGCCGCATAAATTCGTAAAATCTACCTATGTGCAGCGTCTGCCCTTAAAAAACATCTTCCAAAAAAAGAAATTTTCAAAATCCCCCCCCTCCCCCTTGCCGAAATCCTGGATCCGCGCCTGGCCATAACCATTTTGGCTTAATCGCCATGGGAAAAAAGGCTTAGGATAATTATTTACAACAAGGGATTATATAGAGATTACTTCCTTATAAGGCTTATATAAGGTATTATAAAAAGGCTTTTTTCCTATGTTCGCTTTACATTATGCTCTCTTCGTCATACGTGCTCATAAAATTCAATTTCTTCGCTATTTGAGAGATACCTTATATCCGTCCTATTTGATCAAATTCCTTAGACCACTGTTTGGAGGTTATATGTATGGTTGTATGTACAAATGTGCCGATATAAATGTTAGTAGCCGGCATGCCGGTATGTACATACATATGTATGTATGTATGTTGTATTGCTTTAGGCCAATGCTAAAATGGTGCAACTTTTAATGGATGGGTGGCGCCTATTGAATAACTAAAACTAACGGGTAATAAAATGTCTGCGTACTTACATCCATATATGAAAATGGGTATATAGATACATATGTATGTATGTGTATGTACCCCTAGAAATGCAGTGTATATTTATCTATTTATGTATGTATGTTGATTGCCTATTAACTCGAAATTCGCTTGAAGGCAAAGACTTGTGGCGTGAATAGAGTTTAGCGGCGATTGTACTCATATTTAAAAGCGAGTGATTATTTTGATGTTTCCACATACTCAATAAAGAAGATATTAGCTAAATTTTACTAACTAACTAATAAAGTGATGCTTATACAAAGCATTATGCATGTAATTATATAAATTTTATAACTGCAGCCAAGGTTCTCTTTCGATTTGCTGTCTTTGCATCTGCTGCTCTTAGCATAATCAACAAAAAAAAAAAACAACAGCGGACACAATCTCAAAACAAACATTAATGCTGATTAGAATAGACAATTAATTATCTAATGAATTTTTGAGCGAATGGCAAATAACTTCATTTATTTTTTACAACCTTTTTTTCTTATACTTAACAATTTTAATTTGAATGCTTGTTTTTTTGTTTTTTTTTATTTGTTCAAAGACTTCATTAGAATAAAGACTTGACACGCTCATAAAAACGCTTTTGTAACTGCAAAAATAATAATCTTAAATAGAAAATTTTTTTTAAACGTTTTGACTGCGAAATAAAAGCAAATGATTAAAGCAATATGTGTTGCATACATATATTTTTCCTTTCACCTACATTAAATAAATTTATAATATATGGAATATTATTTTAATAATAAAATCAGCTAACTGACACTTCTGCGCCATTTAACTTTTGTCAATTAAAATTTGCTTAATCGCTTCCGCGTTTAAAAGTAGACGCATAAAATGATTCAAGCTTATGCTTGAGTGAAAAGTGATTTATTGAAAATAAATTGACAAATGATTACAATTACAACGCCAAAGAGTGTCAAAACTGATTACAGAGGACGGCGGATATTAAGAAGCGCCATAAGCAAATTTAGGTGCGACAACATTTTTCATCTGACAAAAGAATATTTGAGAGTATTTGTATATGACTAGCAAATACCCGTCCCGCTTCGCAGCGACGAAAAATGTTTTTATGTTATAATGATTATTTCCCTATACCTTCCTCTTTCCCTTTCCTTTCCTTTCCTTTCCTTTCCTTTCCTTTCCTTTCCTTTCCTTTCTTTTCCATTCCTTTTCTTTTCTTTCCTTTCCTTTCCTTTCCTTTCCATTCCTTTCCTTTTCTTTCCTTTTCTTTCCTTTCCTTCCCCTCCTTTCCTTTCCTTTCCTTTCCTTTCCTTTCCTTTCCTTTCCTTTCCTTTCCTTTCCTTTCATTTCATTTCCTTTCCTTTCCTTTCCATTCCTTTCCTTTTCTTTCCTTTCCCCTCCTTTCCTTACCTATCCTTTCCTTCCATTCTCTTCCCTTCCATTCTCTTCTCTTCCATTCCCTTCCCGTTCTCTATCGTTCTCTCTTACCTCTACTTATTATTTTTCCTCTCCTAGTCTTTTCGACTCGTTTCCCACTCCGTTTTCTGTCCCACTTCGTTTCCTTTTCTCTTTCTCCTTTCTCTTCCCCCACCATTTTCCTTTCTTTCCCTGTCTACTTTCTTTTTCCTTTTCCTACGGAACCGGGTTGGGCATTACAGCGAAGATAGCTTTATATAGACGCCCTGATTTCTGCATTTGACTTGATAATATAATAATATCTTTTATTTGAAACGAATATCGCCAAAACGCTAACCGGGGTTATCCAGGTCCACGTTTTGACCCATATCTCGGGAGCCGGTCTAGGCATGTAAAGAGTTCTATGTTGAAGCCCGGCTCAACACCATTGTGGGATACCAATATTACTCAAAGATTTGGTTTATCTGCGTCCACGTATAGGCCTGTATTCCGGGAAGCGGGAAGGAAGTATATCTTAATCACAATCAACCAGTGGAGTGGCATGGAATCTGTTTGTGGTGATCGAATAACTAACTAAAAGAAAGTAGCTTGGCATGTAGCGAGTCTGTCGGCCTTTATTGGGACCAGTAGCTTCAACTCGTTATGTATAAACAAGGTCATTAAACATTCGCTTAGCAGGGGACAGGTTCCATTACTTCTCTTTCAAGCTAAATCTTGTACTATCCCGGATTATGTGCATATATATGATGGTGATTATTTTTATTGTATGAGTATATATACATACATTAATATACGAGTATGTATACATACTCGGTTTCCCGCAAAAAAAAAAAAATAGAACCAAAATCTTT
Organism: Urophora cardui; assembly: GCA_960531455.1. Lineage (NCBI taxonomy): Eukaryota > Metazoa > Arthropoda > Insecta > Diptera > Tephritidae > Urophora > Urophora cardui. Next base: position 134,957,587 of record OY482673.1, on the reverse strand, counting down.
ATAGTTCTAGTAAAGATAACATACCAGTTTTTCGTCTACTTCTGCTTAAAAATACATAAGAATGGCGAAAACTCATTTAAAATTATGTGTTCCCAATTTTTTGCTATTTTGATTTTACTATTTTTTGTTTCACTAAACTAAAAATTTTAATTTAAAGCTAAATGAAAGCTAAAAGGCACAATGCACACTGGTCTCATTTGTATGGAGAGTGGGACAAAACTCAATTTCTTGGAAACGGATGGACCTACCGAAACCAAATTTGGCACATTGGTGTCCCACTATACGACTCATCTTTCAGAAAAATTAAAAGCATATATGTTGTAATCCACGCCCACCACTAACGCTAGTTTACAGCCAAAAAAAAAATAAGAAAACCAGGAATGGGGGAGGATAGGAATTGACCTGCTGAGTTTGGAACTATTTTTTTTAATTTTTTGTATAGCTAGGTTTTTGAGATAACGGTAATTTTGTGTTTTTTTGTTATCACTTCATTCAAAAATTATTTTCTCTGGAGTTACAAATGCGATAAATGCAAGCAGTTTCTCGTTCGAAAGGCAATTAAAATACGCTTCAAACGACATACAACTTGTAGTGGTCTATTAAAAACTCGCTGAGCGAAAGCTGGTCAAAGTCAAAATTTTGTGGATTTTTTGCGATTTTTGAAAAAATTTTGATTTTCAAATTAAGTTTTTATAAAAAGTTGTAAAAATCTGGAAAGTTTTATTACTTTAAAAATTTCCGCGTTTAATTGCAAAGACTTTAAGCGTAATATCACAGAGATCCGATAAATATTTTATTTTTGGCGATTTTTTTCTTGTGAAACAAAAAGGATATTTTGGGCGAAAAACTTGGTTAGGTGACTTAATTATGTGAAAACGACTTCATAAGTCAAAAGGACATTAAAAGAAAATATAGAGCTTCCAAAGACTAAACTAATGACATTTCGATTTTAAAAATCCGATGTCAAATAACAAAGTTACAATAAAAAAATATTATTCCGCGATATTTCGCGGGATCAAAAAAAAAATTGTATGGAGAGTGGGACCGAACTCAATTATTAAGATTTTATCGAAAATAAAGTTTTATCGAAAACAGTCGATATAAATATGTACAAAAATCGTAAAAGGGAAACAATATTTTGTATAGACTAGTTACATTTAATATGATATTTTAAGAAAAAGGGAAAAAAAGGGAAAAATGTATAAACAGACTTCTTAAGAGAAGACTTGAACGAACTCAAATCTGCTTATAAGACCTGGTCCAGAGTGGTCCTTAATTGTTAAAAGTTTAAATGAAAATGCTAATGCTTGAAAATTACGCTCATAGAAAAGCCAAGATTTCTTCATCTTGTATTTTGCTAAAAATAAATTGTTTTCATTGTTTCCTTTCGCTAAATCATGAAACATACGTTTTTCTTGCGTTTCCATAGTTATCCGCATTTTTTTAACACTCAAACTTGAAATATCGCAAAAATCATAATACACTTAGTTACATAAACTTTTACCAGAAAAATTTTTTTTCAAATGTGTTGACTTTAAATGAGCCAAAGTAACATTTAATGATGGCTATTGCGTATAGAAGGAGGTTTTCCATAAAATTCAATATACTTCCCACGGAAATGCATGACAGAAGTTTCTTTTTCAAGCACCAACGTTTTTGACTTTTGTGTATGGGGGCTGACCAGTGTGCAATGTGTGGTTTCTTTCTATGTTAACGGCCAAGCTGCTTAACTGCTTGCGTCCAATTTGAATTCCAAGCGCTATATTAGCCGTATTCGATTGGGCAAGAGTTAGAGACTTGCGAAAAAAACAACCACTGGTATAAAAACAAGTGAAAATTAAATGACCGTTCGTTAAAGTAAAGGAATTGGAAAAAATTTGTGTTTATTTGATGAAATTTCTTCAACTTTTTATCGATAGATGTCTCCCCTATCTTCGAACGCCGTTCGTTAAAGTACGGACAAAGAACGTATGTTGTACAATATACGTTCTTTAGTACGGAATTCGAAAACATTTTCTAATGAACGGTATTGCGTTGAATTCGAAGATAGGGGAGACATCTATTGACAAAAATTTGAAACCATTTCACTTATACACAATAGAAAAAATTGGCATAATCAGTAAAGATCAGTTTAATGAGTAGCTGGCATACTCTCTAAAGGTCTCTTAAAGTCTCTAACATTTTGTATGGAAACTGTCAGCCAAGAGAGCAGAATCGAGTATAAGCGAGCAGAGAAGTGCCCAATAAAACACTCCTATTGTTTTAGAGTTTTAAGTTTTGGTTTTGCTCTTGTATTTTTTATTAGGCTTTGCTTTTTTTCTTATTTTTTGTGTTTTCTTCTTGTTATTGTTCGTTATTTTATTAGCCAGCTCATCCAGCTGAAAATTAATTAGTAACACAGAAACTGCTTGCTTCTTACCACGTACATAGCTGTTTTGTAATGTAGTTAGAATCAGGGATGCCACTTTTGGGCTTTTCCTACCAAAACTGGTAGGTTTTATTCCTTTTGGTAGGTTGCTAGACGATTTGAATTTTGGTAGGTTTTTGCCTTCGTTCAACGAACATCACTGAATTTGGTACATTTGGTCGCTTTGCCACAACACTGTTGAGAAAACGTGTCTTCCCAGTAGAGTTTTGTCACAAAGCTATACTAAATAGAAACGTTTTCTTTGAGCTTCAAGTACACTTGCCCCCACAGACACAACTGGAGGAGATTGAAAACAGAAAGGCTTCCGACTTTTTACGCTATATTAAGCAAATAAGGTTGTTCGTCAACATGGTGTGTAATAAAGAGCTTCATGTGGTATCACAACAGGCAATCAGGCCTGCCTAGGTAGTAAATGTGTTTGCTGTACCAGATGGAAAAAATGTCCGCTATTTCCCTCGATAAATGTTCTTGCGTTTCCTTCAGGATCAGTTGCTTGCCCTAATTATTCCTCAAATGTTATTCCACAAAATGTAAATCCTGATTTCCTCCGCACTGGACGATCGGTGGCAGCCAGTAATACCCAATCCAACCTTGTCCGAATATCTCTTAACGCCAACGCAAGTTTTTGTTTATCTGGAAACTGCTGCTTCCTCCTCTTTTTTTTTTATCACTCATTCTAAAATTAATTGAATTTATACAAATAATATTAAATTTAATACTAAAGTTTTCAAAATAAAAAAAAAATAAAAAACAAACGTAAAAAATAAACAGTTTTTTTTTTTTTTTAAGCGGTAAGAAAACAAAAGTGTCCGGTTACTGCAGGGTGGTCGGTTACTGGCACAGTTACCCTAAATGAATTTGTTGAATATAGTTAAACCTCACATAAAAAAAATTGGTAGGATCGAAGCCATTTTGGTAGGTTTTTGGTAGGAAAAAAATTTTCTTAGTGGCATCCCTGGTTAGAATCTACATATGTAAATAAAAATAGGTTAAAAAACTTTTTAAGTTAAACGGTTTTATGTTATACATACATTGCAATGTTTAAGATAAATGTACTAAAAACCAAAAAATAATAAAATAGATACAGTCGTGGGAATTATAAACATTTGCATAGACTAGACTAAAATAAAACCGTGGGGCACGTCAATTGTCTACAATCGTTGATTAAAATGTTTGTTTTGTAATGTTACACTATAATTAGGCAGTTGTTCAACCGACAACGATGGACGTGTGATAAGTAGGGCTAGAATGTGGAAAAAAGCTAGCAAGCTCGATTATAAGCGAGTTTTAGGGTTTAATAGTGGTGAGCGGGTAGTACTTTTATCATATGTTTTGTCGATTAAAGACAAACTACGAGCAGTGAAACGATTCCTCGTGTGAATGTCCAACGATAAACTAGTTGCAACATCTCTTTTATTAACATGGAGTGTATAACTATTGGAATTTCCATGAGCAAGAAAATAGTAAGTATTTTCCTCACCGTCTGCGGGCCAACTGCCTAACGACGAATTAAACGATTCTTCTATCGCACATTAAGTCGATAATTTGTAGACAATTGACGTGCCCCCCGGTTTTATTTTAGTCTAGTCTATGCAAATGTTTATAATTCCCACGACTGTATCTATTTTATTATTTTTTGGTTTTTAGTACATTTATCTTAAACATTGCAATGTATGTATAACATAAAACCGTTTAACTTAAAAAGTTTTTTAACCTATTTTTATTTTCTAGTTTTTAGTTTTTATTTTTTTAAGAAAATATTTCTTTTCAAGGTAGTAATACATGTTCCGAATTTCAGCCAAATCGGACCATAAATGCGATTTTTGTAAATATAGCGACCCACGCGCCACCTAGCGGAATTTTTTTTTTAAGAAAATATTTCTTTTCAAGGTAGTAATACATGTTCCGAATTTCAGCCAAATCGGACCATAAATGCGATTTTTGTAAATATAGCGACCCACGCGCCACCTAGCGGAATTTTTTTTTTAAGAAAATATTTCTTTTCAAGGTAGTAATACATGTTCCGAATTTCAGCCAAATAGGACCATAAATGCGATTTTTGTAAATATAGCGACCCACGCGCCACCTATCGGAATTTTTTTTTCATAATATTGCATTGTCATCGGGGTTATACATGCGTGCAAAATTTCAGATTAATCGGTTGACAGGAAGAGGGTGAAATTTGAATTACTAAATTTGACCCAAGAATAAAGAATAAATAATAAAACAAACGGGGTGAGCTAAATAAAACCGTTTAATATGTGTGCATTTACGAGTCTTTAAAAACATGGTGGCGCAAAAGTTTACATAAGTAGTTTTCTTAAGTATCTACTAGAGATATATGTATGTATGTAGTACATGCTAGGTTTTTTGGAGTCGATTTCCAAACGTCTTATGGCGTTTTCTTTTCTCGAAATAATGTTGCCCTGTTTGACTTTCTTAGCCATTTTATATGTCTGTCTGGTAATTTTACCGAATATTTACTTCTAACTAAGTAAGAGAGCAACATTATCTACAAAATTAGCCATTTTATAGAAATTCACGTTACGTAATTCGATAATTAGGATATAGGAGGGCAACATTTTTTGGTAGAAAAGAAAACGCCATTAGACTTCTTAGTCAAGCGTATACAAAATTGAGATGCATTCTCTTGTTTATGTTCTTGTCCGTAATAAACGCATCCGTTTGTTTTTGATTACACTCAAAACGCGTTGATTTAGAATTTTTATTCAAATTATTCTTTTCCTTCGTTTTTCCCCTTCATTTCATTGCCTCCTTCATTTTAAATGTATGTACATAGGTATAAGTGTCTGGCCATGCATTTCATTGGCATACGGACTTGTTACTTATAATCTGTTACATACATATCTACCACTGAACCATACCTGGGTAATACTGAGTAGTAATTGGACTATTACGTACTTAAATACTTTATATTTTGATCTTGAAGTAATGAGTCCGTACCAAGTACTTTCAGAATATTCAAGTACTAGTACAAGTACAAGTACTTTCAGAATATTCAAGTACTAGTACAAGTACAAGTACTTTCAGAATATTCAAGTACTAGTACAAGTACAAGTACAAAGAATTGAAAAAGAATTGAATTTTTAGCAAATACTTCAAAGTAATTGAAAAGAATTGAATGTACATTCATTTGTACATACATTCATTTGCTAAAAATTCAATTCTTTTTCAATTCTTTGTGCTTGTACTTGTACTAGTACTTGAATATTCTGAAAGTACTTGTACTTGTACTAGTACAATTCTTTTAAAATGTACTTGTCACAAGTCGTACTGGTACTTGATATTACCCAGGTCTGCACTGAACATACTTACGCATTTTTATTTGCACGTGTGCTCTCATATTAATTTAGTTTTGTCTCCTCCAGCTGATTTCCGCTGTATGTTGTTCATTACTGCCCAGCATCATATATCTAACATCATGCCACCACCCACCACCCACCAGCCTCCTACACACCCAACTCACCATAGGTATGTACCTCTCAGCATTCATACCACACTCCTAGCGTAGCACACCTCATAGCATTGCTTATTAGAATTTTGTAAATACAATGTATGTGCATAACTCACTTATGTTATAGCGTTGACATGGCGCTGTCATGTCCATCTAATATTCAAGTTTGTATGGACGAGTATGCAGTCAGTCAGGCAGTCATTTGGACAGTCAGTCAGGCATGCAACCATCTCACCACTAAGCTCACCACTACACTGCAGATTTTCAACATACACGGTGTTAGGTGCCCACAAAGCAGTAAAGTTGCTTCATCAACCCAACGGAACATCAGTAATGGCGTTTTCTTTTCTACGAAAAAATGTTGCCCTCCTATATTCCAATTATTGAAATACGTAACTTGACTTTCTCTAAAATGGTTGAATTTGTTGATAATGGTACCCCCTTACTTTGGTAGAGGTTAATATTCGTTGAAATTACCAGACAAAGCTACAAAATGGATAAGAAAATCAGACAGGGCAACATTATTTCGAGAAAAGAAAACGCCATAAGTCGGTCAATTAGTCAGTCAAATTACATACATATGTATGTACATATTGTTGTAGATATGCGAATATAAAAATCATCTGTCAGTTGCACATGACGTTTCTTTTGATAATACCAACGGACATGACAACATTTAAACATACATACATAAGTTTCTACATTTGTTCGTTTACAGACATTGGTTGCTATCGTGTTTTTTTCGACATATGTATGTACATATGTATGTATTTTTCCACCTTCAGATTTCCACGCAAACATATGCAGATATTTATTACAAACCCGCATAACACAGCTTTTTAATCGATACTTATCTACTTGTCGTGGCCGCTGTGGTGCAGTGGGTAGAGTGCTCGCCTGCTGTGCCAGAGGTCTCGGGTTCAAACCACGGTCCGAGCAAAACACCAAAAAATTTTTCTAATTAGTAAAAATCCAATTATTGGGTTTTTTAAGAGCGGCGGTCACCTCTCGGCAGTGGGTGGCATACCCTCCGAGAGTATTTCTGCCATGAAATGCTATTCATTGATGATATTTCGTCTGTAATAAAACATTCTAAGATCTTATTATATGCTGATGATGTAAAACTATTTAAATCATTTTCCTCTATAGAAGATAGATCTTTCTTACAAGCAGATCTTAACAACCTTGTTCATTGGTGTAAAGCAAACTACATGCCGCTAAACTTAAAAAAATGTAAAGTTATGTGCTTTTCTCGTAGAACAGTACAACCAGCTTCTTATAAAATATCACAGCATAATCTAGATCAGGTAACTAATTTTATCGATCTTGGCGTCACAATGGACTCCAAACTCACCTTTAACCTCCATATAAACTCCACTGTCAACAAAGCTAAAGCTGTCTTTGCATTTATAAAGCGATGGTCTAAGGAGTTCAATGATCCTTACGTCACAAAAGCTCTATTTACAAGCTTAGTTAGACCTATCTTGAAATACGCATCTATTATTTGGAATCCCCACTACCAGTGTTTTTCAGATAAAATAGAATCTGTCCAAAAGCAGTTCCTGCTTTTTGCTTTGCGGAACTTTCGTTGGGACTCAGATTACATTCTTCCACCTTACACTTCTCGTTTAAAACTCATTAATTTGCCTTCACTTTCTAGTCGTAGAGAGATGCTTGGTATAGTTTTTATGGTTAAATTAATCACTGGACTTATAAATAGCCCATGCCTTCTAAGTGAGTTATATTTTAACGTTCCATGTAGAGTATCGAGGCATTTCAAGCCACTATTTGTGAAACCTTGCAAAACAAATTTCGAATTAAATGAACCATTCCGCCGCTTATGCCATGACTTTAATAATCACTCCAGCACGTTTGACACTTCAGACTCGCTTTTTATTATAAAAAAAATAGTTCTAGCCTCACTTAATAAATGATATACAATCAGCTGATGAATTTTGTTCTGTAGCTGAATAGTTTTAGATCTCGACACCTAACAAACCCCTTCCTGAACGACTCGGCACAAAAAAAAAAAAAAAAAAACAAAAAAAAACATATCCGTGCGTCATGCGGATTGGCGCCCCTCGCGTCGGTCGGGCGGGATATGGAGGGTAAACCGTTGGGTATTATTATTATTAAAAAAAAGCTTCTCACAAAAAATGCATTCGCCGTTCGGAGCCGGCATAAAACTGTAGGTCCACCCAATTAGTAGGAAAAACAAAAAGGAGCACACCTCGAATTGGGAGAGAAGCTCGGCCATAAAACTCGTCAGAGTTATAATAGCGCCATTGTATTATTATTTTATTATCTACTTATGTATGTACACTGAAAAAAAAAAAAAAAATTCTCTCGATCAATGACATAACCCACATAGCATTTTATGCATTTTTTGATCATATTCCAGTCTTTTTCGATCCCTATGCACGTTTAAAATAATGGAAAATGCGCTCATTTTCTGGTCATAAAAGAGCCTCTCGTCTGTAGAAAATGGTACCCTACGTCGATCTCTTCTTGGGGAGTCGTTTTCGAGTCTTATTTTAATCGTATTTTAATCATTTTCGAGTCCCTTTCTATTTTATTTTTTTCGATTTTGAATCTCATTTTGGTCATTTTTGAATCGTTTTCTGATCATTTGCGAATCTTTTTTGCGTCATTTTCAATCGTTTTTCTGGACATTTTCGAATCTTTTTTGGGTCGTTTTCCAGTAACTTTCTGATCAATTTCTAATCATTTTCTAATACTTCTCTACTAATTTTTGGGACACTTTACATACAACCTCATTTCTTTCCCATCTTCTATCCTCTTACATATTAAACCTTTAGCCTTACCTTTACAAATTCGCAAAAAGAATTTCCAAGGTCACCCTTATGGTACATATATTTATTATATTTTATTTAGTTAATTTGTTAAAATTGAATATATATGTATATATATGTATATGTATATACATATATATATATATATAAATATGAATATTAATATTAATACATATGTATATAAAAGTATAAATAGAAATAATACAGCTCACCAAAAAGAAGTGGTTGTTGTTATTGAAAAAATACCAATATAATTTTTGAATAAAATAAGGAAAGAATGTTTATGATCCCCGGTTATTTGATGACGGTAAATAAATTGAGGCCAATGGTTGTTGATATGATGTTTGAGATTCAGTATAATAATAAGAAATGATCCAAATTGTATGTTGACACTGCAGAAATAGATTGCTTTGATGATCGGGTAATTTATGATGATGATAAAAATCCGTTTGTGAATGGTCAATAAGGTAAATATTATTGTTGTTGTAGTAATATTATTGATTAGTTATGAAAAGATCACCGTTAAATTGAATTATTGCAATTGTGGTTATTGGTACGTAAATCTGTTTGTAATAATTTCATTTAAGATTGAATGATGGTTATTGTAATAACAGATTTCATCGTAACGGAAGTTGATCGCTGATAAATTTCACTATGATATTGTTGATTGGTGAATGTAGTTAAGATGCTGTTAATTAAGTAGCTCCGTATCGTAGTGATATTTTTGATGCTCTTTTTAAAAAGATCGTGTGCCAATATGATCGACACAATGTTTGATCGTCGTGTACACAACACAATTATTTGCATATAAATAATATTTGCATAAGAATTATTATTAATAATATTAGTTTAAATTTGAATAGTTGGTTCAATGCAGGATCGCCAAAAATTTATGGTACATATATTTATTATATTTTATTAAAAAAATTTTAAGTTGATATCTTTTGTTGAGAATTCAAAATCTAATAATACAAATTTTACTTTTTTGATAATCATAAATTTCAAAGAATAAAAGATAAAATATTTAACAAATAATTGAAAGTAATTACTTAACAAAGTAACTCCTACAACCCTCAGTCCACATTTTGGTTGGAACTTTTGAAACAGATTTTTAGCCTACAATAATATTAAGCAAATAAGGAGTTTAAAATCTAAAAATTTCAATCCATAAATGAATTCCTATGAAAATGCATATGCGCATTTTGGCACTCTCATATACGGCAACACGGAAGACATACATCCATATGTTCCTGCTCTACAACATTCGGAACCATCAATACCGAAATCTAATATAAATTCTCTGAAATTTTTTTTTTAAAAATTATAGCTTTATGTACTAGGCTTGCTAATGCCTATATGACACTACATTTTTTTCTTGGTTTTTTTGGTTTGGAAAACCCACCGAAAGTCAAAATACAAAAACAATTCTTCTGTAGGTTGAAAAGAGACAAATACTCCCCCAAAAACAATTTGATTGACATTAAACTTCAAACTAAATGAAAATAATATTTATTTCAAAAATTAATTTTTTCAGAAATTTTAATTTAAATTACTCACGGTAGGCAGGAAGCGACGATAGGTTGCATGAAAATGTCGAGAAAAAAGGAAAGTGGGGTTGTATTATGTGATGTTTATAGATGAAACATCCGTTGAAATTAAAATCCGAGCTGCTCCTTTTTCAAGGATATCCAAATTTTTTGTTTTTTTTGAAAGGATCAAATATTGAGGAAATCGAAAATTCGCCACCGTCCAAATTTTTCCGATTTCAATACATTATTTGGTCGCTAAGGGATACAAAAAAAGGTATTAAAAAGAAAAAAGGACACCTGTAGTGGAAAGATCCAATGTGAACAGGACCTAAAGGATAACCACTGAAATATAAAATAACACAAAAAGTACCCACTTTAATTTGCGTATAACTCCTAAAATGTTAACTCTACGTGAAAATTCCTTATTATATGTTTCATTCAGAATAAATAAAGAAATATTGCTTTAATATACAATTTTGATGTACCTGCAGTGCTTAATGTACTTTTGTGCATCTAAAGTGAAAATTTCAAAAAAAGTACGTTTTTTTTATGGTGCTATTTTAAGTTCAAATATTTTTCTAGTTTATGTAAATATTTTAATCTAATGATCCAACCCTCATTCCTACATATCTATACGTTAATACTAAAAAAGAGTTAGAGCTGAGATACGCGCTAGCTGTGCACGGTGGGCGGGAAGCTACAATAGGTTGCATGGGAATATCGTAAAAACGATGACCCAACGAATATGTGCCTAGCTGTGTGCTGGTACTAATTTTCGTTTAAAAAAAATGTTGGAGATTTTATTGACGCTTGCTGTGTGTTTATGAAGTATATTAGAATATCATTTTTCGTAAGTTTTTAGCCGGCGATCGTTTTTTCGATATTTTCATGCAACCTATTGTGGCTTACTGCCCACCGTGCACAGCTAGCGCGTATTTCAGCTCTAATTCTTTTTGATATTAACGTATAGATATGTAAGAATTAGAATTGGATCATTAGATTAAAATATTTACATAAACTAGAAAAATATTTGAACTTAAAATAGCACCATAAAAAAAGTACTTTTTTTTTTGAAATTTTCACTTTAGATGGACCAAAGTGCATTAACCACTGCAGGTACATCAAAATTGTATATCAGAGAAATATTCCTTTATTTATTCTGAATGAAACATATAATAAGGAATTTTCACGTAGAGTTAACATTTTAGGAGTTATACGCAAATTAAAGTGGGTACTTTTTGTGTTATTTTATATTTCAGTGGTTATCTTTAGGTCCTGTTCACATTGGATCTTTCCACTACAGGTGGCCTTTTTTCTTTTTAATACCTTTTTTTGTATCCCTTAGCGACCAAATAATGTATTGAAATCGGAAAAATTTGGACGGTGGCGAATTTTCGATTTCCTCAATATTTGATCCTTTCAAAAAAAACAAAAAATGTGGATATCCTTGAAAAAGGAGCAGCTCGGATTTTAATTTCAACGGATGTTTCATCTATAAACATCACATAACACAACCCCACTTTCCTTTTTTCTCGACATTTTCATGCAACCTATCGTCGCTTCCTGCCTACCGTGTACTGAAATAAAAAAGTTATGAAACTCAAAGGGCAGGATAGCTGTGTATTCCATGCTATAAAGGGAAGCCAGTACGCAATATAATTTTTCTTCCGAACTTCTTCTTTACCCTTACGGCCATAGCAGAAGCTTACAATGAGGCAAATTTAAAATTTGTATTTCCATATATTTTTTATTTTAAATATAATTTATTTTCTAGTTGTCAAATTGAAACAATTGTCAGAAAAAATGACCGAATGCCAAAAAACCTACCGCTGGCTGGCTCGTTGGTTTTTAATCGCGTAGATGGTATTTTGTTTGGTTTTTTTCAATATAGCTTGCTCGCTTGCACCAACGCAAAACTGTATTTGACCATCTCCTTCACACAAAAAACCTGGTAGAATACCAGAAAAAAAATGTAGTGTCATATGGGCTTAAGGAATATTTCTTTTTTTTCTAAAAAAAGCAAAGTAATAGATCATAGTTCGACCTTTAGCATGATCAATTTGTGATAATTTATTTTTTTAATCAGCAAAGGAGATCGAAAAAGACTCAGCTAGGTGATTTTTATATGATAAAAAATAAAATCACTTTTCAATCGCTGGTTGGACTCGTTTTCCAGTCTTCTTTTAATCGTCAAAGTGATAAATTCTTTTTTTAATCATCAAAGGGGATCAAAAAAGGCTCAGTTAGGAGATTTTTTTATGACAAAAAATAAAATCACTTTTCAATCGCTGGTCTGACTCATTTTCGAGTCTTATTCTAATCGCAGAGGTGATTAATCAGTTTTTGATCATCAAAGACTCGGTGCAGTCAGTTTTCATAAAACAATCTTCCAAATGCTATGTGGGAATTTTCCTTATTTTGAACACGCGTCCCAATACAAAATTTTCTTTGTTATTAGTAAATTTTCTCAAAAATGTGGAAAAAACATAAAAAAAAACATTCAAACAAATTCGTTACCATGGGGATTTGTATGGGAATTCAATTTCTTAAAATTAAAGAAATCAAGTATTCAAAACAAGGGCAAGTTGGGAATGGAATGCCGCTTAAAGAATTTTTCATTATTTTCATGTATGAATTTTTTTAAAATAAGCATATGATACCATGGCAACGCATGTAAACAACAATATTTTATAATACTTTTAACATGTTTTAGAGAAAATTTATTCTAAACCAAGAAAGTAGTGTTCAAAATAGCGAAACAATTTCTTAGACCCCTCCATATATTTTTTTTCTCTCAGTGTACATATACATTTCATCCAACATCGAAAAAACAAAGCTCTCTGTTTTTTTGGTCCACCCGTTTCACCTCAACCTCATTACCATCATCAATTACAACACGTAGACATGCATGTACTTATACGAGCGAGTGAGGACGAGTGTTAGCATTTGATAAGATTCGCTAACGTTTGCTTTCACAGGTGTTGTTGTTGTTGATGCCATTGTAGGGAAAACGTGACTTGCACATATTAAATGACGAACGACAAAGCATAAAATATTAAAAATCTTCCAGCTTAGACTCAAATGTATGCAAATGGAATATTAAAAATTTAACAAAAAACCAAAAACACATACTAAAACCATTTGTTTCACCACCAAAAACTTGGCAAATTCGCAGGGAGATATGAACGTTTTCAGGGATTATTATATAGTACCTGGTTTGCTGCTCAAACAATAGAAGGAGTTATAATTTCAAATTGGAAACCAACGAATACGTGACAATTCAAAGAATGAGACGAGATGATGAATGACAATTTACCACTTTTTGTGTGTGGCAACATAATTAATTTTGTTCGCTTTTATGTGCGAATTTTGGCATTGTTTGCAGGAAAATATGTGTTTCGAGTGTACTTAGTGATTAACTGGATTATGTTCTTGATGAGAGTTTCATAAAATTCATGATTTATGGAATGTCACAAGAGACCAGACTATGTATGATTATGCTGTAATTGGGTGAAAGCGAGGTGAAATCAGCTGATCTTATGAGATAACCCTCGTAAGCCATTTTCGTCATAACGTTTTTAAAGGTCCTTTAGTGGTTGCTGGGCTAGAGTCAAGGTAACAACACTGTTTTGACAGGCCTGGAGTTTGTGCTATTGGGTTCTGGAAGTCGCTAGCTACCATACCTATGCAATCCTGAGAGACCAACCACCCCCTTATAGCAGCGGAAGAAATTGAGCTGCCAAGGGAAAGCCACGTCATCCTTGCTATTAAGGTCGACATAATGCATCCGGATAAATTCACATAGAGCCAGAATAGACCACGAAATATCAATTGTATGTCCGGAATGTAGAAATATGCCGCATGACTCACAGCATTTCATTACATACTCACTCTAACCCACTCACTTAACTCCCCTGTGTCGCTTTGGGCTAGCCCAACAAATGCTACCCCATTCCTGGGCCTCGGTTAAGTGAGCCTGACGATGATCTATGAACAAAGCATGCCGCCTAAGCAGGGCTTAGTACTGCTATAAGAACAACAACAACTGTTCTAGATATTTTTGGGTGTATGAGAAGAAGGTATAAGTACATATACATGATATATGTATCCATAAGAATGCCCTTTACGAGGTCCTCTTTTAAAAAACCGCACCACAAAACTCACCACACCTAATACTTTTATTTAAGCTGTTTTTTCTCGCCACTCTTTTAATACTTTTATTTTAAGACTTTCTCAACATTCTTTTAATACTTTTATTTCAACTAATTATTCTCTCTTCCTTCTCTCTTTTTCAGACCGGGTCAACACTCACACCCGAAATGTTGCTCTCAACGGCCGAATCATCGACGTTTAGCGCCTCCGAGGTGGCCGGCCGTCTACAAGTCGACGTACGTACCGGTCTAAAATGGACCGAAGCTAAATATCGCTCAAAAATTCTCGGACACAATGAGCTGAATGTCAATGAAGAGGAACCAACATGGAAGAAATATATTGAACAATTTAGAAATCCGCTAATACTACTACTGCTCGGCAGCGCGCTAGTCTCGATCATCATGAAACAATATGACGATGCCGTAAGCATAACGATAGCCATAATTATAGTCGTTACAGTTGCTTTCATACAAGAGTACCGCTCAGAGAAGAGTTTGGAGGAGTTGAAAAAGCTCGTGCCACCCGAATGTCATTGTTTGCGTGAGGGACGCTTGGATACGTTCTTGGCACGCGAACTAGTGCCAGGCGATGTGGTGTACTTGAATGTGGGCGATCGCGTGCCGGCCGATGTGCGACTCTTCGAAGCGATCGATTTGTCAATCGATGAATCGAGTTTCACGGGTGAAACGGAGCCGGCACGCAAAAGCACCGAACTAATACTGAGCAGTTCGACCAATAAAGATCACACCAACATGAAGAATGTTGCTTTTATGGGTACGTTGGTGCGTTGCGGCAATGGCAAAGGTATTGTGGTGAGCACGGGTGAACGTAGTGAATTTGGTGAGGTTTTCAAAATGATGCAAGCCGAGGAGGCGCCGAAGACGCCGCTACAAAAATCAATGGACATTTTGGGCGCGCAATTGAGTTTCTATTCTTTTTTGATTATTGGTGTGATTATGCTGTTGGGCTGGTTGCAGGGCAAGCCGCTGACGGAAATGTTTAACATAAGCGTTTCGTTGGCTGTCGCGGCCATACCCGAAGGTTTGCCGATTGTGGTCACCGTTACGCTCGCTCTCGGTGTAATGCGTATGGCTAAACGTAATGCAATTGTCAAAAAGCTGCCAACCGTTGAAACGCTGGGTTGCGTAAATGTCATTTGCTCGGATAAAACGGGTACTTTGACGAAAAACGAAATGACAGCTACCATCATCATCACTTCGGATGGTTATATGGCGGATGTGACGGGCGCCGGTTACAACGATCAAGGCGAAATACACATACGGAATTGCAATAATGTTGAAATGGCTAAGAGTAACATAACAAACTTGTTGGAAATTGGCGCAGTTTGTAATAATGCTTACATCCAGAATGGCACGCTGCTCGGCCAGCCGACAGAGGGCGCTCTGATTGCTGTGGCCATGAAAAATGGCATGTACGCTACGGCCGAGAATTATGTGCGCATACAGGAGTATCCCTTCTCGTCGGAGCAGAAAATGATGGCTGTCAAGTGCATACATAAATACAATAACAACAAAGAGGAAATTTATTTTGCTAAGGGCGCGCTGGAGATGCTTTTGCCGCAATGCACGAAATATATGTTTGGTACGCAGACGGTGCCGTTGGCAAAGCAAAATGAAGCCGAATTTTTGGCGGAGGCATATGAAATCGGGCGTAAGGGTTTACGTGTTTTGGCTTTGGCGAAGGGACGTAGCTTGCAGGATTTGATCTATTGCGGTTTGGTGGGTATTACGGATCCGCCGAGGCCGTTGGTGCGCGAGTCGATTGAGATGCTGATGCAGAGTGGCGTGCGAGTGAAGATGGTAACGGGTGATGCACAGGAGACCGCTATGGCTATTGGTGAGTGGAAAAAAAGGAGTTTTAGATTTAAATGTTTACCTATTCATGGAAAATATGTATGTAGCCTATACTTTTAAGTTTTGGGAAGCTTTGTGATAAGATTTTTATATACAATTATTTTTGAGGCAAGAATTTTCCACAAAAATTTTAGTTTGAGCTTAATCAAACATTTTCAACAAGATGGGCTTTCACGGGCTTCAGAAAAAATTCATATGAAAGCTTTCAAAAAAATGTTTAGTACGTATCTAGCTAAAAAAAAAGCTCAATTCATACAATTCCGAAAAAATTTGTAGTTTGAGCTTGATCAAAGATTTTCAACAAGAAATGCGAGTTTCAAAAACTTCCAAAAATACTTCATGTGAAAGCTTTCAGAAAAATTTCGACTAGATATCTAGCTAAAAAACGCTCAGCTCATTCAATTAACTTTTCCCATATAAGCACTTCGAAAAAGCACGCACCAAAAATATTTTAGTGGAATGATTGCTTGAAGAAAAATTACGCAGCAAAAGGCGAGAATTTCCAAAAGCTTCAGAAAAGTAACAAATTAATTGCATTCAATCCTTTTTACCTGCAAAGCTCGTTCAGGCTTAAAAAGCGTATATTTCAAAAGCTGCATAGAAAGCTTCATCTCACTTTTTCTCTAAAAGCTAATCTAAAAGCCTTTACTAAAGAGCGTCTTAATGGTTCAAGGTGGTTAAGAAAACAAATCTAGATGCAAGAAGCGTGAATTTCAATTCCAAAAGATTTATTAAAAAGTTACATGTAAAAGCTTTCAGGGATATAGAACCTCTACTCCCTTAAAAAAAAAACAGTTGATTCCACTCGCTTTTTCTCTAAAGACCCGTACAAACAAGAAGGAAAAGTTTCAGTGCCAAAGGCTGCATAAAAAGCTTCAAGCTGAAAGCTTCAAAGAAATGATTATTAAATTAAAGCTTGGTCAGATAACCGAGTTTACTCAATTCACTTTTCCTCACAACATGTATTCACGTAAAAAGTGAATGTTTAAATTCTAAATGTTTGATTCAAAGCTTCATAGAAAAGCTCTCAGAGAAATGGAAAAAGTTTAGCTCCTCCAATTCACTTCTCTCCTAAAACTTGTGTAGGAAGCTCTAACTAAAAAGTATTTAGTATTACTATGACCTTTTCAATGCTTTAAACAATTTATTTGAAGTAATTACTATGAAAAAATTCTATGTAAAGTGATTCGCGTAAACTTACAACACTTCTATTTACCCTAAAACATTTAAATGTTTTCGCGCGAACTTTGATTTATTTTCCCTAATTCAAACGACTCGTCGACGATGCCTGCCACAAAAGTATCCGTTATCTCACCAAAAAAGTCATTAAAATGCCGATAAACATACAAAAAACAAGAGCTCGCACATGCTTCGCTCCAACAAAATTAATGTTGCCAAATTTGTAAATGGCAATTTGGTACGTTCCCGCTTCAAAGCTTCCCGCAACGGTCTGTCTCTCATTCGAAGAAAATGAAATGAAAAATGAGCCACTTGTGTACTTTGTGGCAAAAACCAATCCCATGCCCTTGTTTGAGTAAATCATCTTATCGTGGTGATGCTGTTCTTTGTCGAATATCTGTCATTCTGCCGCCAATGAGTGAGTGAGTAGGTGGGAATGGTAAGGGAGTTACATATGTAGCGCTGCTGCTTTGCAAGCTAAAGAGTAGCTTAAATGCATTTTTATGTATTCAATGTTGACACACGCGCTGAAGCACTTGGGTATACCAAGCAAATTAATTACCCATGTTTGGGGCGCTCTTCGTTCGTCGTTGGGGAGAATGCAAATTGTAGAGGGCGCTATCAAAGCACGATTGAAGAGCGGAGAGTATGTGCATATGTAACTATTCTGTCTATGAAAGTGGGTTAAGGAGTGCAGCTCAAAGGGGTTAGCTGAGGGAGTTAGAGTAACCACTTTAAAATGAGGCCGAAGGAAGGCAGTTGAGCTTAATTTTTTGTGAAATGTTTGCTAAGCGCTTCTATTAATGGATCATCATCATAAGTGGAATAGTATCTGATGAATATGTGAATGCTTAATTGAACCAGCGCGTATATTGATTGGCAAAATTAAAAGCGCGGTAGTAGTTTTGAAACTTATGTTCAGGCGTCGGCATTCTCATACATCCAAAGAGTTGATTATGTGAGATTGTGTGCACTGTGAGATTGGTTACACAGAGCTTTGGTCTTTATGTGCACCTCATTTTGGATCACGATCTATTATACGCTTGCATGCAATGAGTGTGAGGTGCATTTTAACTTAGGAGCGCTTGCGAGATGACTGATTTTTACGCTCGCAAGCAGCTTGAAATGACTAAGTAAATGTGCTAAATTCCAATTAAAATTAGTAATGATAAATTTTTTTTTTTAGATTTTAATTTTAATGATTATTTTAATTAATTATCCTGGTAATTAATTAAATTAAAAATTACTAAAAATAATCATGATTAATAGACATTAAATGATAATAAGTAATAAACATAAAATCAAAATTAATCAATCTTTTTTATTGTACTATTAATTTTAATTGCTTAATAATTTTTGATTGTTTGATTGTTAATTGCTTGATTATTTAAAAACAAAACAAAAACAAAAATATTAATTAATATTCGATTAATTACTTAATCATGAAATTAAAAATCAAATGAAAAAATCAAGATTAATAATTTTTTTTTTAATTATATGATAAGTCATAATTGCTTAAACATTCTTATTTGTTTGATTGTTTTTAATTACTTGATTATTTAAAAATAAAACAAAAATTAAAAAAAAATAATCGATTACATAATTTACCATGTAATTAAAAAATCAAATCAGAATTAATCCATTTTTTTGGTTGTATGATTAATTTTCATTGCCTAATGATTTGTAATTATTTGATTGTTTTTAATTGCTTGATTATTCAAAAATAAAACAAAAACGAAAAAAATAATTATTCGATTAATTAATCAGTCATTCATTTAAAAAAAAAATAAAATATTCGTATTATTCATGCAATTAAAGAAATCGAAAAATAATTGAAAGAAAATAATAACCATGCAATTAAAATTAATTAATGTACCTTTTCAATTAATCAATCAATATTTAATTCCTAATCATTAGAAATGTGAGGGGAATCATATTTAATCATTAAAGAGTTGCAAAAACTAAACATGCTTCAATCAATAATCACTAAAATTCTTAATCATTCAATAATAGTTCTGCTCAAAAGGCTGTGGAGAGCCCAAAAACACTTTCCATTTTTACTATAGCTGAGCCAACCGTTTTAATAGTGCCTGAGAGCTTCTTAGTACTGTCACTTTCCCCAGAAATAAGCCTTAAGCCACTTTTGCTTGCTTTCAATTGCAATTTCTAGCAAAAAAATCACCACAAAAGCACACAATTCCGACTTTATTACGACTCAATTAAAGTAGTAAAAGTTCAGAAAACCCAAAACAAAACAACAAAAGTCCACAAAAAAAAAAATCAACAAAAAACGTGTTTCACAAAAACTGCTGCAATTGTTTGCCTTCTAACTAACCAACTTACTGCAATATCTAGTTAGTTATATATAGTCAAAATGGCAAATGGCACGTGAAATGTGCGCGAACTTTGACCCAAAACACAAATCCCAGTTGATTTTAAATGCAAATTTCACAGAAAACTTTGTTGTTGTTTTTATGTAGAAAAAGAAAATTGTGCCAATTGTGTTGGGTGTAAATTAACTGTAACGACGAAGTCACGAATAGACGAGAAGAAGAAAATTTGGGCTTACGTAGTTGTGTTTGCTGTGCGGTTGAGCGCCTAAATGTATGCAACGAAAATAAAATGTATAGTGGAAGTGCATGAAATTAAATTGTGCAAACGGCAAGTTGGCAAGCAGTATTTTTTGCTGATTTATAGCAGAGTAGCCAGTTGGCGAGGAATCTCCTTAGAGGTTTCTGTATGAGCAGCAAGTTGTTGGCAATTAAGCGATAAATAGCGCTTAGAAACGTGAGCTATTCTTTACAGTCTCTCTCTCTCCCTCTATCTTCTTCTCTTCTTTAATGCATTGGAATTTGCTTCCAGCTCATTAATTTTTTATTATTTTATGTATTGCACTATCTACTAACTTACTCACTTTTATCACTTTTTGTTGAGCGCATTTTATTGCTTTTTTCTTAGCTGTTATGGGGAAGCTGTGTGGTGATGCTCACAATTAACGTTGCGCATCACCAACCAACCAAGTTTTATTTATTTAATTTAACGAGCACAGGCCCAGGTTATATTTTACTTTTTATTTTTTAGAAACTAGAAGTTTTGTTTGGTGCTCTTACTCTTTGGGGTATTCATGTGTATATCCTTGCTGCGAGTGATATTGCAGACAATTTATACCTTTTTCTTAATCATTTTATGTCAAATCGCTTTTTCGTCAGCTGATCATCATCCCACTGGTTTTGCTTGAATTAATTAACCAAAAATTTGGTAGCCAGACAGAAACTCCGCTTAGCTTTAGCCGCAACTATTTATCAATTACCGGTATATATATGTATGTACATTGTACATAGCACCATATTTAAAGGTCCGTATGTATGCTGCATAATATCCACACTACTGCAAGACAAATTACTTTCCAATGAGCAAACTAAGTGCACACTGCATACTAAAAA
Organism: Urophora cardui; assembly: GCA_960531455.1. NCBI lineage: Eukaryota > Metazoa > Arthropoda > Insecta > Diptera > Tephritidae > Urophora > Urophora cardui. The sequence continues at coordinate 134,936,694 of OY482673.1, read as the reverse complement.
AAACACCATAAGCTTCCCATTAAGCGGTAAACTGTTCTACAGTGACTCAAAATAACTTATAACATTCATGTTTGTCTGGACCACAAGACCTCTCTACAAGGGTTTAAATTAGTCCTTGGGTAAAATTCTTACGGATCTGTTGACAGTAGCGCCATCTATCTGAGTTTTAATAAAGCTTTGAGCTTTCAAAATGACTCCAAATGACTTATCACAGTCATGTTTGTCTGGACTAAAAGACCTCTACAAGTATTCAAATTAGTTCTTGGGTAAAATTGTTATGAATTTGCCGACAGCAGTGCCATCTATCTGAGTTTTAATAAGCTTTGAGCTTTCAAAATGACTCCATTTGACTTATCACATTCATGTTTGTCCGGACCAAAATACCTCTACAAGTGTTCAAATTAGTTCTTGGGTAAAATTGTTATGAATTTGCCGACGGCATTGCCATATATCTGAGTTTTAATAAAGCTTTGAGCTTTTAAAATGACTCCAAATGACTTATCACAGTTATGTTTGGCTGGACCAAAAGACCTCTACAAGTGTTCAAATTAGTTCTTGGGTAAAATTCTTATGAATTTATCGACATCGGTGACATCTAATAAGCTTTCTAAAGCTTTGAGCTTTTTGTAATCTTTGAGTTTTCATAAAGCTTTTTTGAGCTTCCTGTGCCAACTGAGTTTGGGTTTTAATTTTCAAAACAACCTTCCTCTTGATTTCTTTATGCATATCCAATTCAATTACTAATTTCTGTATAAAGCGGTCTACACCATTTTGTTTTTGAGCCACTGTATATCTACTACTATTTGTATGTACATAAGTATGTAAGTTAAATGAATTATAGCCCAGACCATTAAACTTTAACTTGACACACGACGTTGATGTTTTCAAAGTGTCCTGTAAAAGCTACACACCAATACATATTTGAAGCTTATTTCGGTTGATCATAAGGTTTAGAAAATAATGCCTGATTTATTTAAGGAATTTCAGTTCTATGAACAAAGCCTTATAATAAGGCTTATTTAAAATAATAAGTTATTTTCCTGTGTTCATGCCATGAGGACATAAGAAATGCTCTCTCTCTCTCTGAAAGGAAAATTTATTACTAAGGTTTATTATCAATGGTAAATAAAACTTAAATAGTTCCTTATAATATGGTTGGTTATGTGCAGCTTTACTGCCTTATAATACGGCTTATTTAAGGTAATATAAAAAATATTTTTTCATGTTTTATGCGTTTAGCTGCACAATTCACATTTTTCGCACAACTTAAACATTGCCAGCCGCCATCAACTTTCTCTCCATGTCAGTTGAAAGCACACTGATTATTTTTTCAAAGCATCAGTCGCCAAGTTCCATCGTCAGTGCTCATTCTACGCTCCTTATTTGTCTGCAATGGTGACAGTCGGTACGTGTACTTACAAAATCTTCTACGATCGCAACATTCAACTAAATTTCCTCTCATTCTATTTGTGAGATACCTTATACGCGCCTTATTTGATCTAATTCCTTAGACCACTTTTTGCAAGGTATATCATGGTTACTACGCATTCAAACTATTACTACTATAAAAAGTATATACAAACATACATATATTTATGTACTAGACACTTCCGTTTCTCCATTAAACTTCTTGCCTTACGTTCGCAATTTTCTAAATTTTTGTAATATAATTTTTGCCCATTCCTACTTAGCCATTCCACTTGCTCACATGCATTTTTGTCTACATTCCTTATTTCTCATGCTCTGCGTCTCTATTATAAATTCCTGAAATTTCGTGCGCCATTCCCGCTCAATCTTTTTGTATGTTTTTTGTCTGATTAAACTACAAATGGATTTTTAATTTATTTAAATTTTCATCAATCTGCATATTATACTTTAAAGCTATTAGTTAAACTTTTCGGGTTTTCTAAATTTTAGGTTTTTTTTTTATTTTTTGTACATATATTTACTTTTATTAAACGTTATTTAAACGTTATCGTTTTAAATTTGCTGTTTTTTTTATCGCTTAAGTAGCTTAATTAATATAGATTATTCATGTTTCAGATGGCGCTTTAAATTTATAAACAGTTTCGAGATAAAGAAATTTAAGAACAGTAATCACAATTAAGAAAATGTATTATTGAAAGAAAATATATTATTAGCGAATTTAACCTTAGAGATAAATGAATTAATAAATACATTTTAATTTTAAAGAGGCGATTAGGAAAAAAAATTAAAGCGTGAATAACGGGTATTCATGAACAATGATGTGTAAACAGCTTCGAAATCGGATATTCATTCCCTTTTCTTTATTCCTTTTTTTTCCTGGTTTTCTATGGATTAAAAGGCGACTATCGTTTTTGTAATTTTTTTTGTCATTGTGACTGCTAATATTTTGTTGTTTTTGTTTGTTTTGATTTTAGGTTTTTGACTTTTGATTTTTTATTTTGTTTTGTTTTGTATTGCTCAGAAACATGCATCATCATCCGAGTCCACGCTTGACCGATATCTGTAGACCCGGCCTAGGAATCATAAAGAGTAGAGCTCCGTGTAGAAGTCCTGCTCAACACCTTTCATTTGATACTAATATTGCTCAGAAACATTCCGGGTTAATCCGGGGTCACATTTTTACCCATATTTGGGGACCCGACCTAGGACTCATAATGAATGGAGCTCTATGTGAAAGCCCTGCTCAACACCTTTCATTTGATACCAATATTGCTCAGAAACATTCAAGGATCATCCGGTCCTCATTTTGGCCCATATCTCGGGACCCGACCTAGACATCATAAAGAATAGAGCTCTATGTAGAAGCCCTGCTGAACACCTTTCATTTGATACCAATACTGCTCAGAAACATTCAAAGACCATCCGGGCCCTCGTTTTGACCCATATCTCGGGACCCGACATAGGAATCATAAAGAGTAGAGATCCGTGTAGAATCCGTGCTCAGAACCTTTCATTTGATACCAATATTGCTCAGAAACATGCAAGATCATGCGGGTCCTTGTTTTGGACCATATTTCGGGACCCGACCTAGGAATCATAATGAGTAGAGCTCCCTGTAGAAGCCTTGCTCAAAACCTTTCATTTGATACCAATTTTGCTCAGAAACATTAAAGGATCACCCGGGTCCTCGTTTTGACCCATATCTGGAGACCCGGCCTAGGGGTCACAATTAAAAGAGATTCATATCGAAGTCCTGGGAAAAACCTTTCATTTGATACCAATATTGCTCAGAAAATTAGGTAGGTAGGTGTAGGTATGCATATCCATACATTTTCATACATGTTCAAACAGGTTGGTCCTTTTTATTTTGCCTATTTGTCGCATTGTTACAGAAAACACCAACAACAGCAACGATCTTTGCATTTGCACGGTTATCATGCAAGCATTTGCAAGTACATGTCTATCTACCTACCTACCACTGACAATGCCAGGCGATTCACACGGACACAGCAGCGCACTAACACAAATGTCATTTACGGTTTACGCGTAAACTTTACCTGTTTTTCGAAATTACTCGTAGCTACAGCAAAGATGTTTACACATCAAAAATGAAATAATTGAGGTGAAATATATTTTTTTAAGTGCCTATTCATGTGACAGATAAAAAGAAATGCAATTGTTTTTTTTTAATATTACGATGCCAACAACAAATTCACTAGTGCTTCACTAAATATCGATGATGCGAAGAAGAATAGTATAATTTTGCTCGTGGCCTAATGAGATAAGGTAAAAGTTTGGTGGATATAGCGCAGCTCGCAATAGATTTTAGAGTGTTGAATTGACATATTGAAGTGCTAAAAACGCATAAGATCAGGCAATAAGCTAATTTTATAAGCCAGTGGAGTAAATAATTTCATCATGACTATGCTGTCATGCAAAATTTGACAGCCGATTGCGTGGCTACGATTTTGCCACCTTTTCTGGTATTTTGGAGGGTTCTTTATAGGGCTAAGATCTTCTACACCATTTCCCGATAGATAGTAGAAGACGTCATCTGGATTTTAGAAAGCGAAAATTAGATTTTAGAAAAGTAGATTAGAAATATAATTCAAATTTTCCAAAATCCAATTGACTCTTTCTAAAGTCCAGTTGATGTTTTCTACATTCCACCTGGAAATGGTGTAGAAATCTATTCGCTAAAGAATTTCTTTGGGAGTCTCCTTAGATAAAATTTTCATAGAGAGAACATTAAAAAAAAAGACAAAAAGAACAGGAAAAAACAAATATGACGCCCTGAAATATGCAACACAATGGTTGTATGTATATATTTTTTCCATAAACATGAGCTTAGTTATTTCCAATGGTGATGATTCGTGTAATGACTTACAGGTATCGCAATCAGCGCCATCAACCAAATCTGATTCACACATAATACCCCTCAACTGTGACTCAACTGCTAGTCTTATTTGCTACACACAGCACTTCTGATGCAACAACTTCAAAGCGCAATACCTATGTACACTCGGCACAGTCAGACACAAATTATTTGCTTTACTTGCCTTTTATCTTTTTTGTTCTCATACACTTTCGCATTAATTTTCTTTCGCATTCATCTTCTTGTGCACTCAGGCATTTAATATCTTCATAGCTGTTGCACCTGCAGCTTTTTCTTTTCTTTTCTGTTTTGCTTTGTTTTTATTTTCTTTTACAATTTTGAAATTGACTTTTCCACTTTTCATGCGCTGCTGAATTCAAATAATTTATTTGCATTTTGTTTATCAAAGCTATACACTACTCCACTCAATTCGTGCAAAAGGTGCAAAGGTGTGGGTGGCTGTTGGGTTGTTGGCTTGCCTTGCAACCAATGGTAGCCCAAAGGGATTCAGAACATGCGAGCGTGCAAGTAGGATGCAGTTGATGCAAGGAAGGCACAGCCAAAATGGTAAAACAAAAATTGTAGCATGCTTTTAAGCGCTTAAGAGCATGTTTATTTATTTCTGTGTACGACGATTATTGCCTTATTGTCAAGTCAACCGTTTTCTCACCATTTGCATACAAAGCAGGTATTTGCGCTTTTGAGTGGGTTTTTTTGGGGGGAATGAAAAATTTATTTTTGCGTGCTAGGCGTATATTTGCAAAAGCTTATGCATGTTTCCTCATATTTACATATGCACATACATATAAGTATTTAAATAACATAATCTATGCAATTGTGCATTAACGTGCATTACCTTAAATCCCAATCATGCTCGCCCACAAACAAACATCTTTGCCATCGTCCTTTGCGGTTGTGTCATTTGGTTGTTGTGGCTCGCATGCGGTCGCTGCTTTCGTTCATTAGTTCTTGTTTCGAAGTCGGAAATTTGCTTGCCGGTCACATAATGTGGTTTCATATTGCACAAGCAAAGCGAGCAAAGAAGCAGTGCTTATTTTGGCTTGAGTAAACACCCAAAGGACCCAAAGGAAATTTATAAGCACATACATATAAACGTAGGAGGGGGTGCACGCAAAATTTGTTTGGCTGCAAACTGCTGGATTTCAATCCAATCGAATACTAACATATATTAGACATGCATACATACATATATATGTATGTATTTTCTTTCCTCCACCGATTTCCCAAAATCCATTTCATGTACGTACATACATATGTATGTATATCCTTCAAACCTATAAATTGCATGCTTTAGTGCGCTCTACCTGTCTAATCTTATGTACAATTTTATACATACACATATTTTTTTAATCAATTTTTATTGACGTTCTCAGTTAGTAAGCTAAATCATAATTAACAGTCACAGTCTCATATAAAAACAGTTGACTCATGGTTATGGCTAAGGTTATGTCTTAAAGTTCATTTACCCTCTAAACAAGTGACCCGTAAAACCTACTACAGGCCCTACAGCAGCACTGCGCGATACATAAACAAACGAAATTTCCCATAAACTCTTTAACTTTGCATTGGTGGCAACGCAAGTGGATCAAGCGAAGGAATGCATTGAAGTGGAAGATATAATGGGTAGTATAGAGCGCAGAAAAGCGATAAACTTCTACCATTACATATGTATACATGCATATATTGAAATCAGTGGCGGACGCTTCATACGAGCAGCAAAGCCCGGCTTGCCTAAATATTTTCGTTTATTTCATTTTCCGAATTTCCTTATGCATATAAACAACAAACCAAATTTAATTAAAGTCAATGACGGAATCGCAATCAGACTTTATGATAATACAGCAAAGAAAATTACATAAATGCTTCTTACATAGGCTTGTCTAGCCAATTTATGATAGAGCCGCCACTAGTTCAAATGTAAATACATACGTGAGCGTTTTTGGTGAAGCTATAAAATACATATTAGTGGCCGCTGTGGTGCAGTGGGTAGAGTGCTCGCCTGTTATGCCAGAGGTCTCGGGTTCAAACCACGGTCCGAGCCAAACAAAATTTTCTAATTAGTAAAAATCCAATTATTGGGTTTTTTAAGAGCAGCGGTCACCTCTCGGCAGTGGGCGGCATACCCTCCGAGAGTATTTCTGCCATGAAAAAAGCTTCTCACAAAAAATGCATTCGCCGTTCGGAGCCGGCATAAAACTGTAGGTCCACCCAATTAGTAGGAAAAACAAAAAGGAGCACACCTCGAATTGGGAGAGAAGCTCGGCCATAAAACTCGTCAGAGTTATAATAGCGCCATTGTATTATATTATTATTATTATAAAATACATATGTATTTATTATTTAAGCGTGTGTTTAATATTTTTTGCAGCCAAACACTAAAATTTTATTATGCCAAAAATAAAATGTGCTACGCAGCGATTAAGTGATGAATATTATAGATATGTTTGCGTGTAAGTTATTGAATCGATTGATTGAAGCCATACTAACTACATATAAATATAAGTAAAAAAATATCAAAATTGGCTAGATATTTCAAGGCGTCATATATTTTTCTTCATGTGCGCTTTTTATAAGAAAATGTAATCTACACTCAAAAAAAATTTTCTCTCGATCAAAGACATAATTTTCCTTATTTTGAACACGCGTCCCAATACAAAATTTTCTTTCTTTTGTGTAAATTTTCTCAAAAATGTGGAAAAAACATAAAAAAAACATTCAAACAAATTCGTTGCCATGGGGATTTGTATGGGAATTTAATTTCTCAAAATTAAAGAAATCAAGTCTTCAAAACAAGGAAAGTTGGGAATGGAATGGCGCTTAAAGAATTTTTCATTATTTTAATGTATGAATTTTTTCAAAACAAGTATATGAAACCATGGTAACGCATGTAACAACAATATTTTATAAACCTTTTAACATGTTTTAATGAAAATTTACTGAAAACAAAGAAAGTAGTGTTCAAAATAGGTAAACAATTTCTTTGACCCCTCCATATATTTTTTTTCTCTCAGTGTAAGAATACCCCTAGTGAATTTTTCCAGCAAACAATTTAAGTGGTATACTTTCTATAAATTGTAGGGCAAGAGACACTACACGATAGAGATAAAGCGCTAAAGGTGTAACGACCCTAGTAAAATCAACTACTTTTGTTTCAGCGAATATTGTTTTTTTTCTTTCGAGTCGTCAATGTACAGATGATTTTTACCAACTGGAACAGACAATTTCCAAAAAAGTCATTTGACTTGGGCGGCCTGAAACCTGAACTACGTCCGTGCTGGTTAATATTGTCTTCACATACCTCGGAAGCAGTTTCAATGAAAAAGCTTAAGAAATCTGCTTTGTTTTTAAAAAAAAAAAAACAAAGATTATTTGGCTTATGCCATTTAATTTTTTTGCTTATTTTTTTTGCTTTTATTCCTGTTTTTGCTTTTTTTTTAATTTTCTTGGTACAAAACCAAAAACAATTGCATAAGCAGACTTTTACCTTTTTACATTTTAATTTGCCCTAAAAGGAATAGATTTTCATCTTTGTACGTAGATTAAATATAAAAATAATACCCACCCCACTGCACTCCTCCCCTTCAATACTCACTACAAAAACAAAAAACAACAAAAACTTTGCCAACTAGAACTTTTGCTGCACACTTAAGCAAATTCAAAATTGTTGTTGACAGTTGTTGGCTGTTGCATTTCGGCGTGTGTTTTTTGTTTTTGTTTTTTGGTCGACACAAAAAAATGAAATTCGTTGATGAAGTGCATACAAGTTGCATGAGACAGCGTAACTACCCTTATTGTTGTAATTGTTGTATTGTTGTAGTTGTTGGCGCTTTTGTTTTTAGGGGCATTTCAGTTATTACATCTGGGTCTGGGTTAGGATAAATTTTTACTGAAACAATCCGGCTCATAATGAAAATTGGCTGCACTTGAAAAGAACTAAAAAGAAGAAGAAACATATACAACATATACCCAGCAGTAAAAATCTGAAATGAATCCTTTATGAAGCACTGATGAAATTCATCATGAGGAGGCATCAGTGAATGCTTTCATATAAAGGCTGCTGAATTTTTTCAAATAAATGGTTTACTTTCCTCATGCCTATATGACTCCGTTCGGAGCCGACATAAAACTGTCCAATGGTAGGAAAAACAAAAGGAGCACACCTCGAATTGGGAGAGAAGCTCGGCCATAAAACTCGTCAGAGTTATAATAGCGCAAAAACAATTCTAATGTACGTTGAAAAGACACAAATACTCCCTCAAAAACAATTTGATCGACTTTAAACTTCAAACTAAATGAAAATAACTATTTCAAAAATTATTTTTTTGGAAATTTGAATTTAAATTACTGAAATAAATTATGAAACTCAAATGGCGGGATAGCTATGTATTCCATGTTATAAGGAGAAGCCAGTGCGCAGTATAATTTTTCTTCCGGACTTTTTCTCTCCCCTTACGGCCAAAGCAGAAGCTTACAAGAGGCAAATTTGAAATTTGTATTTCCATATATTTTTTATTTTAAATATAATTTGTTTTATAGTTGTCAAATTGAAAAATTTGTCAGAAAAGCTGCCGAATGTCAAAAAACCTACCGAAATACAAGCTGGCTCGTGGGTTTATAACCGCCTAGATGGTATTTCGTTTGGTTTTTCAATATCGCTTGCACGCTTGCACCAACGCAAAACGATAGTGATGAATATTCAACAAAGAATGATCAATGATCATTTAGCAGTGAAACAAATTTACTGTATATATATGTATACATACACAAATGTCACTTTTCAGTTCTGCCAAATCAAAAAAGCACTGTGCTGCCAAATCAGCACGGAAAAAACAAATCGAACAGGGCGGATCAGAAATTGAACCAGCAATTTATCTGGTTTAATCGAGCTGAAATCTTTGTTGTTGCATTTACATGCAAAATTTTTTATCTGGGTTAGGATCACCGTATGTGAAACACGGCTTTTATAATTTTCTTATGCTCATCCCCAAAGGATGCAAAGCTGAGCTCTGAGCTGAGTTGAGTGTTTTTAGTTTAGCGCAAAGTTTTTGTTTGTTTGTATTTCTTCTTCTTTTCTGCTGCTGCTGCTTCTTCCTCCTGTATGTAGTGTTGTTTGTGTACACATTTTGGGTAGCGCTAAAGGTTTACTCGTTAAAAGAAGTATGGGTATTTTGTATAAATTTGCATATGCATAATGGCTACACGTGCATGAGGCTTATTCGTATCATACTCTTAAGTCTTCATCTATAGAATTTCGCAATTTCGCCTTCTTCGCCTTTGCGGTTGGATATCCTATTTATAATTTCTTACTTCCTCTTGTGCTTATTTCCTTTCTGTACTATGTGTGTATGTTTGTGTGCATAAGTTTATGTATTAGTTTTTATTCTTTCTTGCATGGTTTAGTTCCCATATGTGAAAGGATGTAAGCAAATTTAGCGTAATGCAGTTTGTTAAAGTTTATTTGCTCGCAAATTCACTTAATACACTATCCTTTGTATGGTTTAATGCAATAATAATGAGTACAAAGCAGATACAAAGTTGCTTTTAGAACTTTTTCATCTTTTTTTTTTAACTTATTTATTCAATTAAATAAAGATGATGGATATCCGTATTGTATTCTAATTAATTTAAAGCGCTGTGTCTAACATTAATGTTGCTAAAACCATACCTGTTATTTAATGACTTAGAATTTGATGATTATTGATTAAAGCATATTTTGTTTTTGTAAATCCTTATTCATTAAATACGATTACTTTCACAGTTATAATGATTAATAGTTAATTAAGTTAAAAAAGTGCATTAATTAGTCGATTAATTAACTTTAATTGCATGATTATTTTGATTATATTCAATTATTTCTGCTTTTTTCTAATTGCATGACTAATTAATTAATCGATTAATTATTTTGCGTTTTTGTTTTTTTTTTCATCAATTTATGTTGTATCTCAGCTTGCGAATAAATACATTGTAACTCTTCCACTATTTTAAAAAATAATTAAAAATAATCAGATAAAAATAAAAAAAGCTTATGATTGAAAATAATCAAGCTAATAAAAATAATCAATTTCAAAAATTATTTGATTAATTTCGATTATATTTTTAATGGCTGCAAATCATGATTATTTTTTATAATTTTTGAGTTTAATTGATGTTCGATTATTAGGTTAATGTAACACAATTAAATACGATTATTTTCATATTTCTAATGATTACTGATAAACTAAAAGAAATACATTAACTAATCGATTAATTAATCGCATTAATTGCATGATTATTTTGATTTTTTGCAGTTATTTCTGATTTTTTTTTAACTTCATGATTACCACAATTATTTGTTTATTTTAAATTATTTCTGATTTTTTTAATTGCATGATTAATTACTTAATAAATTAGATATTTTTCGTTCTTTTTTTTCAATGCTTATATTTTCTTTCAGCTTGCTAATAATACCTCGAAACACTTCACCCATTTTTTAAAAGTAATTAAAAATAATCAAACAATTAAAAAGCATTACATAATTAAAAATAATAATAATCGCATATTTGAAAATAATCAAGCAACTAAAACAAGAATTAGACAATTAAGAATAATTTTTTTTTTTTATCTAATTTGATTATATGATTATTTCTGATTATTATTATTTTAGGGGCTATTAATCAAGATGATTTTTTATAATTTTTTAATTTAATCAAACACAATAAATAAATAATGGCATAATTAAAAATAATCAAGCAATTAAAAAAAAATAAAACAATTAAAAAAGACGAAGCAATTAAAAATTATCATAGATACAATAAAAAAAAATTTTTATCAAATTTGATTATATCATTTTTTCCGGTGATTATTTTAATGACTATTTGTCATGATTATTTTTTATAAATTTTTAATTTGATTGATTATTAATTTCCAGGCTAATGTAAGACAATTGAAATAATCATTGAAATTGGAAAATCCAAAAGAAATTAATCATTGAATGGAAATTTAACACGTCTGACCTAAACTTGTTCAAATTATTAGATGTACATGTTGTATTACCAACAAAAATATTTTTTTTTATCGCTAAAAGGCAATTTATTTATAGTGTCAACATGGTCTTAATACAATCGCTTCCAACCATGTCCAAGTGCAATCGTGATGACCAGCAATGGCGTACATCTACTTAAGAAGTGCCGAGTACGAGTATTTACTTCTTTACCTAAATTTGTTAACTCTTTTCAGTGTACAAATAAACACGTTTGCTTGTACTACATTATTTGTTCAATTGCACAATGGAATACAGCGCTTAAATCCTTTGACATTTTGCACTACTTATTGCTTGCTCCTGCTGCATCACGTTCGTTTATTTCTCATATGCACTCCGTTGGCTGATTGCAATTTCTATTTCCTCTCGTATGATGCCACCTTTTATTTGTATATTTACTTTTGTTAGGTTAGTTAGTTTGTTGTCTTTGTTGCACACAATAAGTTTGTTGTCCCTGTGCTCTTACGCCAAAAGTTTGCAAAGTTTGTGTGCCTTGTGTTCGCTCTCATTGCCTGCCTTATGCATTCTGCTGTATTTGTATTTGTGTTTTGTCTTGTGATTAACACGTCTCCTACGTGGCCGTTGCTAGCTTTGTTTCTAGTAGTCCGCGCGCTGATCAGTTGAGCTTTAATTGCTGCGCGCTTTCTGTATTTCGTCTCTTCAAACCAGTGGCGGACGCTTCATACAAGCTAAAAAGCCCGGCTTGCCTAAATATTTTAATTCATTTCATTTAAAGAATTTTACGAATGCTTCATACATAGGCTTGTTGCCCAACCAATTTATGCTAGGGCCGCCACTGTTTCACACATATGTTTCTTTTATTACCTGCTCTATTTGTTTAACCCTCTCTTCATCGCTTTCTTAATATGTACGCGGAGTGCATCTTAATTAATTTTTTTCCCAAAATATTTGGCTGTCAGTTTAAAATCATTGAAGTTTGTTGCTCACGGTAGTTTCCAGCTTTGTTTTATTGCTTTCCTTAATAAATTTATGCTTGAGGTAAATTAAGAGCGTAAATAAAAGAGCCAAATGTGGAACATTGTGTGAAGGAAATCCTTTTCTCGAGATAGTATTCTTTTTATAGGTATTTGTATTTGTTCGCCGCAACTTTGTCTTGCTTTGAATTGAAATTTTTAAACCAACCTTGAATGAGTGTTTCTGATTTCTAATTAACGCACTGACCGTAAACGCACACACACTTTCTCTGCCCACTCTCGCAAGCACGGATTCTTCTCTACACACGTATTGTGTATGAATTTCTATGCACTACCCACCAAAAAACTCGATGACTGTGGAATTAAGAGGGTAATCCACAAAAACCCAGGCAATCGCTTCCACATTCGTTGACAGAATGCCTGACATAAACATGGGCTTGTCATTGGAGGGAAGGACTTACCCATTGCATTACCGCTGAATGAATAAATCACGCAATATCGCAAGGATTCTAGTGAATGAAATAATGAATGCCTTACAGGGAAGCAGAGAAAGAAGGCGAAAAATGCAAGGCATGTTGGAAATTTCCACTGGTATTTATTCCAGTTCATTTTTCGCGCCCCATCCTACTTTGCATTACGTGGAATGGGTAATGGAAGCTCATTCCACTCTGCATTACTGGCAATGCGTGAAAGAAGTGATAAACTCGCCAGATGTTCTATAGCAAGGCCTTCTATCATGCCTGACAGGTAAAAGCGATGACCAGATTTTTGCTGGGTAGTTATTGTCTCTCATACAATTATACAGTTACAGCACTTTTATACCACAATTATTCTTCTTGCTGCGCATAACCTAAATTTTTAGCACTTCAAACGTCAAGTACTGCATACTTGGGCCGTCTTCTACTATTTCAAGCTTAGTTCTACTTGTTTCTAACACATTTCTTTACTTGGCAAGCCTCTACTATACTTACTCTACTTTTTTCATAGCCAAGTTTACTTGCTTGTTTGTTTATTGTTTTTTCGCGTCTACTTTCATTTACTTGTTTGTTGTCTATGTTTGTTTGTTGTTGTTTGAAAGTTTTATTTGTTGTGATATGTTTTCATAGTACACTTGACGCAGCAAAAATGTAACAAGACATGCTGAGAATAGCTGTGTATATATAAAAGTAAGTACAGATGCACTCAAACACTTGTGTGTAAAAAAGGAATATTTTTATCCTTGGCTAGTAATGAAAACCACTGCTGGCTGCTTTCGCTTGGTTTTGGTGGTATTTTCATTAGCGCGAATTTTGAAAATGTAAGAAATAATTAATTTTGAGGGGTAATAAGAATGACGGCAATACCTTGAATCTTTATGAAAAAGTAGAAGCAATTGTTGTCTTTTTGTTGTTGTTCTCTTTTGTTGTTGTTGTAGGTGTAGTTTTTGTTGTTGTTGTCATAGCCACCAAGACACCCTCTGAAGGTTTCGGGGAGGGTAGGGGAAGTGACAGTCCTTAGCCGGATGAATTGCTACGCGCTACGCTCTGGTACTAGTCCTACGCTCTGGAATAGCCCGACTGTCATCCTACCTCGGGTGTATTCTTAATTGGCTGGGGCTTCGATGACTTTTCGATTGATTTAGTTTGAGGTAGGTTTAGCAGGCCCAGCCCAGAAAACTCATAACTCGACATATCTTTATATATATTACGCTAAGCGATTTTTTGTAAGCACCATAACTTTTACACCGTTATACCGATTTTCGAAAATGTGGTGTCAGATGAAAGGGCTTGACCTGTAGATGTGCAGCAAAGTTTAATTTTTTTGAAAAGGGTTGCCAGATGTTTGAAAATTTAATTTTACTGTATAGTTTGTTTGATTTTAAAATTTTTGGCACCATATGAAAGGGCTGGACCTGATATTAAGTAATTTAATAAAAATTTTACAAAAAGGGTTGCCACCTGTTCAAAAATTCAGTTTTACGCTATAGTTTGTTTGACTTTTAAATTTGAGGTGTCATATGAAAGGACTTGGCATGGAAATGAGTAATTTATTAAAATTTTTACAAAAAGGGTGCCACCGTTCAATAATCCATTTTTACGCTACAGTTTATCTCATTTTTAAATTTGAAGTGTCATGCAAAGCCTAGCAGTGAAGATGGGTAATAAAAGGAAAGGGAAGAGGAAAATGAAAGGGATGGATATGGCGAAGGACAGGAAGCGAAAGAGGAAATATGAGAAATAAAATGGATAAAGGGAAAATAAAGCGCAAATAAAAGGGAAAGGGGAAGAGAAAGAGAACTAGAAAGAAAAGGAGGAGCGCGCCATATGGCCTTTTATAGGTCGCTTTAAGGTTACCATAGTCTAGAAAAATATTCGGCACAAAACTTCATTATGGGGCTCCTTGGTCAAAATCTATGTATAAAAAATCTAGGTCCACAGAAAATAAAAATAACCAGTAGCTATGAAGGTATGTATATCAAAAAATTTTCAAATGTGGCAATAAGTGGTCTTCCACCCTCAAATTGTCGCACAGTGTAATTGAAAGCCACAGCATCGCGTGGCCGGGTTTACTAGTATAGCTTATTCCCTTTCACACACCCTTTATATACATATTTATGTACACCATTCATATTACCCAAACCCCAACGAATATTTCAAAAATATCAATTTTAATTATAAAAGCTTAAGTGTGCTGTACAAAATCCCTGCTAATCCTTGGGACTTAAGCTTAAACGCTTGAGTGCTCTCTCACACTTTTCTGCGCAAACAAATATTTTCCACTCAATAAAATTCATAGTTTTTTGAGA
Organism: Urophora cardui; assembly: GCA_960531455.1. Taxonomy (NCBI): domain Eukaryota; kingdom Metazoa; phylum Arthropoda; class Insecta; order Diptera; family Tephritidae; genus Urophora; species Urophora cardui. The sequence goes on along the minus strand of OY482673.1, from coordinate 134,921,632 downwards.
TTGTCGATAACAATTAAATATTATGCAAGTCAAGTAAAGAAAAGAATAGGTAGTAGAAAAAGAGGAAGCAGAAAAAAAATTAGTTAAGTAAATACGCACAATGACTTATTCGCACATCTCGGCAATCAACAGACAAACAAACGTCACCAAAAGACTTTTGTGCGCGAAAGTGTCGAAAGGCGCAGGCACACAAGGACATTTGGCGTTTAATTCGCGTAGGCGACGCGCATAAACAATGAATGAATGAATGAAAGAAAGAAGCAAACGGAACGAGTGAAAGAAAGAAAGCTTCTCTTCTCGCGGAATGTAATGCAATGCAGGGACTTGGAAAACGGAAATATGACAGCTGCCAGCAACGCGTCGCGCAGCGGAATGGAAGGCGGTGAAAGGAGGGAGGGTGCAGTGCCTCTTGAGAGCATTAACTAAAAATTTCGCAAAAAGCCAAACAATGGAGGCAACAACAAAAAAAAAATAAGAGGAACAACAAAAATAAGCAGCTAACAATAATTATGATAATCACAAGCGCGCAGAGGCAGGCGGCGTGTGGGCGGCAAGAGGCAATAAATAGTAGCGAGTGTAGAGCAGAATATGCAACTTGTGAAGGGATAAGTTTTTGTCTGCTGCTTTTTCTTATTTTCTTTTCTTCTGCTGTTGCTTCTGCTTTTTTTGCTTTTTTGCTTTTTTGTTTTTTTTTTTTTTTTTAGTTTTTAACAAAAATTATGCTGTAAAAATAATAGCAAAGAAAATAATAGTTGCGAGGTATGAAAAAAAGTTAGCAACGCGGGAGGCACAGAAGTACCGAAAAGGATGAATGAGAAGAGAAGACATAACCAACTTTTGCTGCAACTGCAGACGTGTGCAAGAGTGCCAGTAGTGCATACTTGAAAAATGCGAGAAAATAATTGCAGAATTTTAATACGCAGGAAATACTTTGATGTGTGTGTGTGGAAGCGCTGCTTCCCAACAAGGAAACGAAGTAGAGCTTCTGCAACAACTTTGATTAAGTGAAAATTAAAAGCATAATTAAAAAAAAAAAAAAAACAGACAATTAAAACAACATTACAAAAAGTGATGAGTAAAAACATTTAATCAGCAAAAATGAGCCAACAGAAACCAGAAAGTAACAAATGAGCCAACAGCCACTTTCAAGCTTTTATGATGAAAAGTTGATGCAAAAAATTTTTATTACTTTTAGTTTTGATTTTCACTCACACAAACACACGAAACTGTTAAGAAAAGCTCTCATATTCTCTGCTGGATTAAGAAATTGATGAAAACAATAATTTGCAACAGGATAAGCCTGTCGCAACACACGTTGCTATGGATATAACTGATATCCCTGCTGCTGCAATTCCGATGCAAACCTCCCTCTATAGAACTTTCAAAAATGCATTTGTGACACCCAAATTGTCTATTTAAGTATTTGAACAGCCCCTCAGGCCTGATGTCCTTGAATTCCGAGGGGCTGTCGCAGAAAGCTTAGCCAAGAAACTTCATTCTGTCTTGGCAGTGCGAAGGACACTCGCTAGCCGCTGCTCCATGATCTCATTCGTTCCAGGAAGAGTGCAGCTTGACATAAGATGTTGTGGTCCAATCCGAATCGATCTGCCTGTATACCAGTAATCCAATATCCTGTAAATACCGCAGTTAGGCGAGCAATGTCCCTTCTGTCCATCTTTAGAATGATTTAGGATCGCCATCTCATTATATGAAGGCCACAAACTTCTGCAAACCCTGCATGTCTGCAATCGTTTCCATATAGTTTTTGCCACCTCGAGAGATCTCCTCCAGTGCCGACAGATTTGGCACTTTTTGCAACCCAGCGGCGCAAGAACCTACTGCGCATCTACGATATAAAGAGCCGAGGAGACCTGCAACGGAGAAAATTCTTCTCCTCTTGCCATCATCGGCGATTTCTGTTTGCAAGTAGAGCCTTGCAGGTCTCCTGTTTGGCGAAAACCTCGGATTGAAAGACGCTCGCCGCATCCGGGAGCCTAATTGATATGGAAGTTTCCGCATGAGTTGTGAAGAGAGAAATATTTTCTTTTGGTACATGTAAAAAAATTAAACAAATTTTATGTTTGTAGAACATTTTATTTATTTATTTATGTTTAAGTCTATGAAACAAATTCTTACAGACCACATTGCAAACTGGTCTCATTTGTATGGAGAGTGGGACAAAACTCAATTTCTTGGAAACGGATGGACCTACCGAAACCAAATTTGGCACATTGGTGTCCCACTATACGACTCATCTTTCAGAAAAATTAAAAGCATATATGTTGTAATCCACGCCCACCACTAACGCTAGTTTACAGCCAAAAAAAAAAACAAGAAAACCAGGAATGGGGGAGGATAAGAATTGACCTGCTGAGCTTGGAACTATTTTTTTTTAATTTTTTGTATAGTTAGGTTTTTGAGATAACGGTAATTTTGTGTTTTTTTGTTATCACTTCATTGAAAAATTATTTTCTCTGGAATTACAAATGCGATAAACGCAAGCAGTATCTCGTTCGAAAGGCAATTAAAATACGCTTCAAACGACATACAACTTGTAGTGGTCTAACAAAAACTCGCTGAGCGAAAGCTGGTCAAAATCAAAATTTTGTGGATTTTTTGCGATTTTTGAAAAAATTTTGATTTTCAAATTAAGTTTTTATAAAAATTTGTAAAAATGAGGAAAGTTTTATTACTTTAAAAATTTGCCCGTTTAATTGCAAAGACTTTAAGCGTAATATCAGAGAGATCCGATAAATATTTTATTTTTGGCGATTTTTTTCATGTGAAACAAAAAGGATATTTTGGACGAAAAACTTGGTTAGGTGACTTAACTATGTGAAAACGACTTCATAGGTCAAAATGACATTAGAAGAAAATATAGAGCTTCCAAAGACTAAACTAATGACATTTCAATTTTAAAAATCCGATGTCAAATAACAAAGTTGCAATAAAAAAAATTATTCCGCGATATTTCGCGGGATCAAAAAAAAAAATTGTATGGAGAGTGGGACAAAACTCAATTACTCAGATTTTATCGAAAATAAAGTTTTATCGAAAACAGTCGATGTAAATATGTATAAAAATCGTAAAAGGGCAACAATATTTTGTATAGACTAGTTACATTTAATATGATATTTTAAGAAAAAGGGAAAAAAAGGGAAAAATGTATAAACAGGCTTCTTAAGAGAAGACTTGAAAGAACTCAAATCTGCTTATAAGACCTGGTCCAGAGTGGTCCTTAATTGTTAAAAGTTTAAATGAAAATGCTAATGCTTGAAAATTACGCTCATAGAAAAGCCAAGATTTCTTCATCTTGTATTTTGCTAAAAATAAATTGTTTTCACTGTTTTCTTTCGCTAAATCATGAAACCTACGTTTTTCTTGCGTTTCCATAGTTATCCGCATTTTTTTTAGCACTCAAACTTGAAATATCGCAAAAATCATAATACACTTATTTACACAAACTTTTTCCAGAAAAAATTTTTTTCAAATGTGTTGACTTTAAATGAGCCAAAGTAACACTTAATGGTGGCTATTGCGTATAGAAGGAGGTGTTCCATAAAATTCAATATATTTCCCACGGAAATGCATGACAGAAGTTTCTTTTTCAAGCACCAACGTTTTTGACTTTTGTGTATGGGGGCTGACCAGTGTGCATTGGTCCCAATTCCATTTTTTTTGGCATAAATTCAACTAATACAGCTACGCAGTTGAAAGTTGACAAATCCAATAGCAATGGCATATGGATGAAAAATAGCAAATATCTGATCAATCAGACCACGCCCACCGTGACTGCCAGTAGGGTGGCCCTTCCAAGTATGAGAAAATTTCCTTTTGAGATACTATATCGCAAAAGGTGTCAAAATAGGCGTAATTGAATACAGAGTTCTATATATTTAGTATGTTAAGGTAAATTTCAAATAAATAAGCGAATTTAAATTTCGAAAAAATTAGCCACTAATAGGGTGTGTCGAAATACTTTTTGAGGGCTTTCTTAACGCAAGACCCGTTAAAACTTGGTGTTTCATAGCAGATTACGAAATAGTATAATAAGTAACGTCCGCAACTCACTTTTTGTGGTTAAGACAGCGACATCATACTATATTAGCGCGGAATTGCTGACTTCTATCTCACTGGAAAAATGTCGAATTTCTTAAAAACGGCAGTAAACGGCAATAATATTTTTGCATGGCTTTATTAAATACACTTTAATTAATAATATAGCGTCTTTACTTTTGTGAAGAATTGTGTAGTTATATAACTTTTTGTCTACGAAACACAAAAATTATAAATTTTTTTTAACATAATATACCTTTCGCAAAGCACTTCAAAGCTACCATAATACACTTAGAAACATGGAAAAACTTGGTAAGAGTAAATTCTACTTACTTTTTCCTACGTTATCCATAAAAGTGTACACTTGTTTTCAATCAAGCTTAATTTTCCAATATTAACACAGCAAAAAAATACGAAAAAAACTTTAATATTATTGTGGCGAAAGAGCTGACTTTGATGGCTTCTCAGAAACTAATGGTAGCCAGATGTATTGAATTAAACTGGTTTTTAGGTGCAATAGTATATGTACTATTGGAAAATGCATGCCTTTTTTGAACACTTAAAAGTTTAAAAATTGGGTTTATGCCAAAAATTTTGGATTTGGGACCAATGTGCAGACTTAGAAAGTTATAAAATATGATACGTACCTAATATAAAACTGGTATATTAAACCCAATTCTACTTAAAAGGTCTGGACAGTCAAATGATCCCGAAATAATACAATGGAAGAAAGACAACGAAAGAGCTGTTCTTCTTACTTCTAAAGTTCTTAAATTAATGAGCATTAGGCGCGATTCATACGAAGGTAATAGCTTCTCGAATTTCAAAGATCGTAGAGCGAACTTCAAGAAAACCTTTTGAACGCGTTCAATCCTACTAATATGAAGCTCAGTAAAAGGTCTCCATATAACAACGGCATATTCTAAATGAGAGCGAACGAATGAAGTAAACCCTTAGTTCCTTCGCGAATGGTCCATTTGGCAACTTTTTCGACGATTCCGAAAAATTTTCCATTTGATAGTCACTAGAGGGCTAAAGTGTGCTAGAAAAATATTTGCTCTAAAATTACAGTTTTGATAATTTTGATAATTTTGATATTGTTATTTGTGTGTAGTTTTTTTTTTGGTTGCTTTTATTTTTGTAACTGAAAATGAACTTCCACACATACTTTTCACAACCTCCTCTTCCTTCTACTTTTATTGTTCCGATTTCGTCCTTGTGGCTGTACGTCAGAATGCTGCCGAAACCTAATTTTTTCCTCTGACCTCTTCATACTTACATTTTGCTATTCATACATCCATTAATATTTATTTTTCATTTACAATGTATTTTTTGTTTTGTGCGCCGAGTTTATTGAGTCAAGAAACTATAAAAACAACATAATAAATGATTTTTGGTTGTTGGTTACAATAAAGGCGGCGCGGCATATCAACACCAACAAACAAACCAGCAAAAATTTCACTTGATGCCATCATAAACAATTGTTGGTTGCATCATAATTTACTTTCGCATTGTTTTTGTTGTTGGTTGGCATTGCAATTGAAATTCGCTAAAATATTCCAACTGCTGCTGCAACTGCTGCCATTGTTTCTGCTGCTGTTGTTATTGTATAAATGAAGTTGTTGATGATGACTTTGTCATATCTGGAAAAAACAATTACAATCATTATACAACAATAAGGCAGCAGCGAAATAAAAAAAATATAAAAATGGAAGAGTTAATTTACTTTGTGTCAGGAAATGTTCTTGTGCGCCTGTGGGAGGATTGGTGGGCAGCAGCAAGGCGGTGCGCTTTTTGCGTAAAAGCGCAATGGTTTGCAATCGTTATCGAATATTTCATCGTATTGTTATTTTTTTTATCATTTAATTTGCTAAAATTGTGCAATAAATACACTACGATGTCTCTTTACAGTCTATGAGAAAATTATTCGAACTTTTGCGCTTTATATGCAGCATACTTATTTTTGTAGCCAAGTGTATGCACATTTATTCATACATATATACGAGTAAACTAATGTCTGCACTTTATTTTATATGGAAAATTTCCACCATCTCGTTCAACCTTTTTCGTCAATTGTGATTTAATTGTGCGTGCAAATTTAATTTCACATTTAAGTAATTTAGTTTTTTTATGTAGAGCGATTACTCATAGCACAATTATAGGGCATTTTGTTTGTAGATAAATCTGCAATGCTACAATTTGCACGTTCTGGCAATTTACTTATCAAATCAAATTACAAATGAGCCAAGCGCTGATACAGAGCTTAAAGCATTTCAGAAAAAATACAATAAATTTTCAATCGAAAGCTAAGCTGCAACAATCCTAAATGAGTCAACGAAGTCGCGAAAAAAGTCTATTAAGCCTAAATTTAACCATTCATCCTTAGCACGTATTCCTATAAGAACTTTTGCGATTAATTATAACCCAAGTGCTGTCACAATACAAGTTATAAACAGAGACATCCCTGAAGGAAAGAAGAAGAGTCCATTTGCTTAAAACATACAACCGTAGGTATAGTAGCATTCGATATAAACCAAAGATGATCAAAAAAATTAAAGGAATGTAATGAAAACTAAGTTAATTATACCAAAAGTGGTCCAAATATAATTAAAAGTAGGTGAGTTGTATTAAAAATGGTCCAGATATAATTGAAAGTATGTGAATTGTACCAAAAGTGGTCCAAATATAATGAAAAGTAGGTGAGTTGTATTAAAAATGGTCCAGATGTAATTGAAAGTAGGTGAATTGTACCAAAAGTGGTCTAAATGTAATAAAAAGGTGAGCTGGATCAAAAATGGTCCAGATGTAATAAAAAGTAGGTGATGTGCATCAAAATTAGTCCAAGCGCAGTGGAATTGTACCAAAATGGTCCAAATGTAAAGCAAAGTGGGTGAAAAAAGTGGGTGAGTTGTTCCAAAAGTGGTCAAATTGTAATGCTAAGTAACTGAATTGTACCAAAGGTGGTTTAAATATAATAAAAAGTAGGTGAGTTGTGTGAAAACTGGTCCAAATGTAATAAAAGGCAGGTTAGATGTATCAAAATTGGTCCAAGTGTAATGGAAAGTAATTGAGTTGAACAAAAGTACGTGAATTATACCAAAAATAGTCCAAATGTAATTAAAGGTAGTTCAATTATATCAAAAGTTGTCCAAATATAATATAGAGTAGGTGAGTAGTTCCAAAGGTGGTCCAAATGAAATGGAAAGTGGGTGAATTGTAACAAAAGTAGCCCTAATATCCTTTCGCTTCTTGTACTGTACGCTTAATAGATGTAAACTCTGACTTGATTACAATATCGAGTGTTTGAAGTAAGATTTCCACTACTTACACTTTTTTACAGTTTAGTGTGCCCTGGAATCCATAAGAAGATTGATAATATACCTCGTTAGAAACTATGAAGTTTTATGGAAATGTCCTCCAAAACTTTCATGCCAATTTCATTTCTACAAAAATATTGCTCCATTTTTAAGCGTAACAAGTGCTTAAATTTTCAGCGCAACAATTTTAAAATTTCACTTGGCAAAGCAGCCAATTTAAAAGTGTTGTAAAGCGCCACCACTAAAAAGCACCACCAGCTGTGTATGCCGCAAATAATATTTTCTTTAAAGCAGCCACTTGACACAAAACCGAAAAATAATATTCACATTTCCCCTTTATGTTTCTCCTTTGTATTTTTTTCTTTTAATATTAAGTGCAAATATATGTTTGTGTATGTACAATTGTATGGCACGTAAGTAAGTGTGAGCTTATATTACACTTGAGTGTGCTTCATAATAATAATAGTAATAAGAAATGTGCGAACATTTAAAATTATTATATTACCAGCAACACAAAGCACAGTTCATGCTGAGAGAGAGAAAGAAAGAAAAAAATAAAGCGTGAGTAACGAGTTTCGAAACCGGATTTTTATTCCCTTTTCCTTATTCCTTTCTTCCCCGGTTTTCTATGGACTAAAATGCGACTATCGTTTTTATAATTTTTTTTGTCATTGTCACTGCTACTATTTTGTTGTTTGTTTTAAAATTTAAATTTAAAATTAATTTTAAAAATAAAAAATTAAATTTAAAAATTTTAAATCTAAAACTAAAAACCAAAAACTAAAAATCAAAAATCAAAAATTAAAAACTTAAAAATTAAAAATTAAAATCTAAAATTTAAAAATTAAAAATGAAAAATTAAAAATTAAAAATTTATAATTTAAAAATGAAAAATAAAAAATTAAAAATTTAGAATTTAAAATTTAAAATAAAAATTAAAGATTAAAAATCAAAAACAAAAATTAAAAATTAGAAATTAAAAATTAAAAGGTAAAATTTAAAAATAAAAAATTAAAAATTAAAAATTAAAAATCAGAAATTAAAAATTAAAGATTCTTCAGTCAACTGGACTAGCTGTCACTCAAAGCTTACTGTTGCTTTAGTTGATGGCTATTTATGTATGCTAGACATAGAACAGTAGACTCTAGAAAACCTCAGAGAAGCTCTGTGAGAGAGTGTAACAATCTTAGGGATATTGGCAACTATGTTGTGGTTAGGATAAAGGCATGTACCGTATTTATTATACTCAGCTGTACTAGTACACCGAGTATTATAGTTTTAATCACATAACGGTGGATTGTAACAGAATGAAATAATCGAGATAGATATAGACTTATATATATCAAAATGATCAGGGTGAAAAGAGAAATCGATTGAGCCATGTCCGTCCGTCCGTCCGTCTGTCCGTCCGTCTGTAAACACTCTAACTCGCGCAAAAATTGAGATATTTTGATGAAATTTGAAATGCAAGTTGGTATCGAGACTGGAACGGTTGGTATTGAAAATGGGCGAAATCGGACAATGACCACGCCCACTTTTCCTATATAGAAAAAATCGGAAATTTGGTATCTAAGTTACTAATACAGCTGGAGCGATGAAATTTTACCCACGTGTTGAGATCAGGGCCCTAGGAAGAAATTTGATGAAATTTTGGAAAATGGGCGGTGCCACGCCCACTTATTAAGGGTCAAACCTTGAAAGTTTTATATGTCATAACTCAGAAACCTATTGAAGATATATCAATGAAATTCGGTACGCGTAATTTACTTGCTTAGGCAAACGTTTGAACGGAAAATAGTTAAAATCGGTTGACGGCCACGCCCACTTTTATATATGTATATTATAAAGTGACCTAATAAAAACATTTTAAGCCATATCTCTGTCAAATATAAAGATCTATCATTGAAATTTTATAGCAGGAGTCCAACTGCGGACATAAAACGAAAAACACAAAAATTTTGGAAAATGGGCGGTGCCACGCCCACTTATTAAGGGGCAAACATTGAAAGTTGTATTAGTCATAAATCAGAAACCGTTGAAGATATATCGATGAAATTCGGTACGCGTGATATACTTGGTTAGGCAAATGTTTGGACGAAAAATTTCCAAAATCGGTTGACGGCCACGCCCACTTTTATATATGTGTATTATAAAGTGGCCTAATAAAAACATTTTAAGCGATATCTCTGTCAGATATAAAGATATATCATTGAAATTTTATAGCAGGAGTCCAACTGCGGACATAAAACGAAAAACACAAAAATTTTGGAAGATGGGTGTGGCACCGCCTTTTTTAGAAACAGGAACATACGAGATTTCTGAGCCCATAACTCGACAAATAATTTATATATAATCACGAAACTTGGTGTGTACACTTTTATTACTTGTGGTAATACATGTTCAAAATTTTAGCGAAATCGGTTTGACGACCACGCCCACTTTTATACATGGGAACTATAAAGTGGCCTAATAAAAACATTTTAAGCGATATCTTTGTCAAATATAGAGATAATTCATAGAAATTTTGTGGCATGAGTTCCACAATAGACCGGAAACAAAAAATATAAAAATTTGGAAAATGGGCGTGGCACCGCCTCTTTTTAGACAAAGGAATATACGAGATTTCTTAGCCTATAACTCGACAAAATTGAGATAATATGACGAAACTTGGTTTATACACTTTTATAGCTTGTGTTAATAGACATGCAAAAAGTTATTGAAATCGGTTTATGACCACGCCTACTTTTTAACAAAGATATTTCTGGAACACCCTTTGAGAATTTGTAACGTGACATCTTTGTAACTAGAAGTCATAAAGGAATGAAATTCTGCACAAAGAATAATATTTATATGCTTAGTTGGATGACTGATAAAAATGTTGAAAATGGGCGTGGCTACGCCCACTTTATGCGGCACTCGCTTTATGTAAAATACGCCGTGTTTCCATCAAACGCAAACAAACAATGAAAACATACAGCTGAGTATCTAATGTTCGATTCCACTCGAACTTAGGCTTCCTTACTTGTTTTCTACCACTTTGGTGGCAATAGTAATGAGAAGTAGGTGAATTGTTCCAACAGTCGTCAAAATGCAATGAAAAGTAGGTGGTCTGTTCCCAAAGTGGTCCAAATGTAATTAAGATTAGGTAAATTGTACCAAAAGTGGTCCAAATGTAATGTAAACTAGGTTAATTGTACCAGAAGTGGTCGAAATGTAATGCCAAGCGATTCACACGTACACAGCAGCGCACTAACACAAAGGTTGTTAACCGTATACGCGTTTTTCAAAATTACTCGTAGCTACAGCAAAGATGTTTACACATCAAAAAGAAAGTGTGAGACCTTATAAAGCCACACACATACATACATACATACTGCTATTTGAAGTATGAAACAATGTGCTTTTTTTGAAAACAATAACAGGAAATACGATTACACTTCCGGTGTATTGTGTTGTGTGGCCTTGTGTGTTGGTAAAGAGCAGCAGGACGTACGCAAGGATCGGCTCCTCAAGCGCTTATGAATGTAATGTAAGGCCAATAATTTGATAGTGTCAGCTACTGCCGGCTGGTAAGGTTCAGCACTGTAAATGCGTATGTGCCCGCATTGATTTGTATGCGTGTGTTGGCTGTTTGGAAGTGCACTTATTTGCATTTGTGTGCCGGTTATGCACTTTTCTTTTGCTTTTGGTTTCGCAAAACAGCAGGACAACTCAGCAGGAGAAAAAGAAACAAAATCAGGGCAATGCAAGTACAGACATGATGAACTTTTAAGAGTAGTGAATTGCGTGAGATGAGTACAACACACAAGTAGGGGTAGTGAGTGAGTGTATAGGGCCCTGTAATATTTGTCTGTCATGCTACAAGGTGGGCAGTTAAGTGTTGGGATTTTATTTATATCGAAATGGAAGCCAATCCTTTTTTACTGAAACCTAAGAGCTTCAATGAACAATAATACTTTTGGTGAAATTTACCTACTTTTCATTACATTTTGACCATTTTTGGAAGAATTCATCTACTTTACATGACATTTGGACCACTTTTGGCACAATTCACGTACTTTACATTAAATTTGGGCCTCCTTTGGTATAATTCACCTACTTTTCATTATATTTTGACCATTTTTGGAATAATTCATTTAATCTTAATTACATTTGGCCAACTTTTGGAACAATTCACCTACTTCTCATTACTATTGCCACCAAAGTTAGTATCAAATAAATAAGGTACATGCCTTTATCCTAACCACAACATAGTTGCCAATATCCCTAAGATTGTTACACTCTCTCAGAGAGCTTCTCTGAGGTATTCTAGAGTCTACTTTCTATGTCTAGCATACATAAATAGCCATCAACTAAAGCAACAGTAAGCTTTGAGTGACAGCTAGTCCAGTTGACTGAAGAATTTATATAGGTGTCTTAGCTGAGGCTGCAAGTAGCATGGGTTTGTTGATTGGATATATTCTATAATGAGGGTATATTCCCATTGTAAAACCTTCAGTGACTAATATTTTAAATTCATACTGCAAGTAGATGGAAAAGCCGATGCCGAGTAATGCCGATTCGTGTCTTCTATAGAAGATAAGGTATTTTACGAAGAAGGTTGTATGGCTTCAATACCAAACAAAACATTGTAAATTTTCATTGTCTACAAGTAGCTGCAGAAGTTTCCCAATAAAGCCTAGACTTTAGCATTGGGTTTGTAATTGAGCTAAATCAACAATAGTGTTGGTTTGTGTCTTCGATAGTAAGGCCTTTTATGAAAGAAATTGTATGACTTTAAGACCAACAAAAAGTACCGCAAATTTACATTGCAAGCAGTTGCAACACAAGTTGAGCAATAAAGCCAAACAGCAGTAGTATTGTCTCATAAGCACTGGCAGCACCACTCAGCCTTTCCTTAACTATTTGCAGCCATAATAAAGCATCACGTATAAATTAAAATTCCCAAAGCAACACATTGCAGTGACTTTGATTTTCATGGTAGACAATAAAAAAGGGTTCATAGGGGCACAATGTAATGACGATAACAGTGGAAAGTGCGCGCGCGACGGAAATGGCAGACAGAAGGCGCAAAAAGAAACAACAAAGGGAGAAAATTAGCAAAAAGGAAAAAAAGTAACATACACAGTAAAAAATTATAGTTTATTTCTAATATCATTTGGTACTTAATTTAATCATTCTTGGAATTAAATATGAATATTAATGCCAAAAATTCTTATTTTTAAACCATGAGAAGTTTTACAATTTTATTTAATCCAAAATAGTTTAAAAACAAGTAAGGAAGCCTAAGTTCGAGTGGAATCGAACATTAGATACTCAGCTGTATGCTTTCATTGTTTGTTTTCGTTTGAAGGAAACACGGTATATAAAGAGAGTGCTGTATAAAGTGGGCGTAGCCACGCCCATTTTCAACATTTTTATCAGTTATTCAACTAAGCATATGAATATTATTCTTTGTGCAAAATTTCATTCCTTTATGACTTCTAGTTACAAAGATGTCACATTACAAATTCCCAAAGGGTAATCCAGAAATATCTTTGTTAAAAAGTAGGCGTGGTCATAAACCGATTTCAATATATTTTTGCGTGTCTATTAACACAGGTTATAAAAGTGTATAAACCAAGTTTCGTCATAATATCTCAATTATTTGTCGAGTTATGGGCTCAGAAATCTCGTATATTCCTTTGTCTAAAAAGAGGCGGTGCGACGCCCATTTTCCAAAATTTTTCTATTTTTTGTTTCCGGTCTATTGTGGAACTCATGCCACAAAATTTTAATGAATTATCTTTATATTTGACAAAGATATCGCTTAAAAAGTTTTTATTAGGCCACTTTATAATACCCATATATAAAAGTGGGCGTGGTCGTCAACCGATTTAGCTAAAATTTTGAACATGTATTACCACAAGTAATAGAAGTGTACACACCAAGTTTCGTCATAATATCTCACTTATTTGTCGAGTTATGGGCTCAGAAATCTCGTATATTCCTGCTTCTAAAAAGAGGCGGTGCCACGCCTATTTTCCAAAATTTTTGTGTTTTTAGTTTTATGTCCGCAGTTGGACTCCTGCCATAAAATTTCAATGATATATCTCTATATTTGACAGAGATATAGCTTAAAATGTTTTTATTGGGCCACTTTATTATACCCATATATAAAAGTGGGCGTGGCCGTTAACCGATTTTAACAATTTTTCATCAAAATGTTTGCCTAAGTAAGTAAATCACGCATACCAAATTTCATCGGTATATCTTCAATGGTTTCTGAGTTATGACATATAAAACTTTCCATGTTTGACCCTTAATAAGTGGGCGTGGCACCGCCCATTTTCCAAAATTTCATCAGATTTCTTCATAGGGGCCTGAGCTCAACACGTGGGTAAAATTTCATCGCTCCAGCTCTATTAGTGACTGAGATACCAAATTTCCGATTTTTTCTATATAGGAAAAGTGGGCGTGGTCATGGTCCGATTTCGCCCATTTTCAATACCAACCGTCCCAGTCTCGATACCAACTTGCATTTCAAATTTCATCAAAATATCTCAATTTTTGCGCGAGTTAGAGTGTTTACAGACGGACGGACGGACATGGCTCAATCGATTTCTCTTTTCACCCTGATCATTTTGATATATATAAGTCTATATCTATCTCGATTATTTCATTCTGTTACAATCCACCGTTATGAAATCAAAACTATAATACTCTGTGTACTAGTACAGCTGAGTATAATAAAGTCTTGAAAAGTATTAAAATTCTCTCTTTGTCACTTTTGGTTTGAAATCAAAACCAAAAAAATATTAGAAAAAATTTGTCAAAATATGTAAATATGTAATTACGAAATGTTTTTTAAAGTGAAATAAGTAGGATGGAGAAATTAAATTTATTAAAACCCGCAAAGCAAATTTTTCATGCGTGATGCAACAATTGTATCAAGTAAGTAATACATGAGATTAAGTGAATATTTTGAGGGTAAATTTTGTTTTATTTTTTTTTTCAGTCTTGAGGCAGCTGATCATCTCTCTGTGATACCACAATATCCCTGCCAGACCGCGACGGTGCCGAAATTTCTCTGGCAAAGTCCAGTACCAGTAGCAGTTTTTTTACGAGGAATACAAACAACACAGACTATGTGATAATTCCTATCTTTGCAATATTACATACATATATTATATGAAATAAAATGAGCATTTCTACATATTTTTAGTTTTGATTTAATTCCAAAAAAGTATTAATTTGACACCAAAAATAATTTCTGTCTCTCATATTCTCTACTTTTTTTAAACCAGAATGGTTTTAATTTTATACTTTTTGGCATTGTTATATATAAATACCAAAATGGTATTAAAACTAAACTAAAATTTTTACTGTGTACTTAATAATGGGAGAGAGTAACAGAAAATGGAACACGTAACAAATAAGAAGAGTAAATACAACAGCGAAAGAAA